>JAMZAV010001116.1:0-600000 GCA_024449915.1 Sweltsa coloradensis
TAATTTAGCAGTACATATCTTTGACCTCAATAGACATCTTCCTCAACTCGGATGGTCCTAGGTCTAGCTCTATTCCACTTCTCATTACTGATATATCTATTATTTTGCTTCTTCTTCCACTTCTAGCAGTCATCATCAAGCCTCCACCGACAACATGTACTGCTGTTCCAATCCCAATCCCAGATCTATACCTAATTCGTCTATAAATTGAGATATCACCACTAAAAAAACAAAACGTAAAAAATTGTCTCACACTTCAGCTTAAGCCGAGAAATATCCCGTTCTGACGTTCCTCAGGGAGCAGGTCGCATTGGACCGCGTAGAAGCGACGGAAGCGATCCGTGAGGAACGGCAAAGCAACATTGCGGTAATCATCCCTAGCAGAGAAAATCTTCGAGGAGTAGTGGTCTTCAACTTGGATGTTTGGCTTTCGGTCTGGAAAGTGAATTTGTTCAAGCAGCACGCCGGAATTGGATATTAGTGGGTGTTCGCTGGAATTAAACCAACTCACTAAGTATCGTGGGTAGGGGATGGCCATTTCTTAGCATTTTCGGAGCCATCTCTCATATCTACATTGTTGGTGTCGTCATCTATTTCCACTTCAATGGCTGCACCATCAAGGGGATTTTGACCATGCACTGAAAACCGATTGTTTGTGGTGGTAACATTTGTTTTTTGGGGCAAAGTGTTGTACCTCTCCTGTCTTGAGCCGCTGTCACAGCTGAATTGCACTTACAATCGGCGGACTTGAAAAATTCACCGCATTTCACTTGGGAGATCTTTATTTTACATTTCATTGATGCCGTGGTGAAGCTATTCTAAGAGTTGGACCACCTCCCCGGTTCCTCGTCAGACGATGACACAGGTTATTATCGCTAACACTACCAGGCATGCTAGGCGGTTATTAGTACATGACAAAAATAGTGCGTGATCAAAACTGCAGGGAGGGTCAGGTGCCCCGTGAGGGAGGTCACAATTAATTGAATATTATGTGTTCGTCCCGCAAAAGAGGTCAATTTACTGAAAAGGGTTTAAAAAAATAGTAAAACCAACAACCCACAAGAGGTTACACGAGGGACAAACAGCGGAAATGGTCAGAAGCAGACCGTAGCCTACTTCTTCATAAACGTGTATACTGTCGCAACTTTATGACAAGCTCCATTATGGCAAGCTGTTGTTGTTTTTGTTTGTGTTGTTTGTTATGTTAGTGAAAAACCAGTAACTAGTAATGTTGGCCCTATAACTAGGAGCCAGAGTAGAGCTCTTGGTAGACTTAAACAGTACGCCTTTTACTAATAACACTAACTTCGAGGCCGTTTGCACTGGTCCTACTACTAGAAGTTTTACATGTACCTATTTCGATTTCATTGTTTAACTGTTAAGCCCATGTTTCGTTACACCTTGGAAAGTAGATTGTTTTGGTTTCTTCTGTTATTAGTTTTGTTTTCAAAATGTATAAGACTTGATAAAGTGCCATGTAATTAGCACGAAACGTTGTCGAAATAAATTACTACTATACACGGAAAACCGAAAGCTAGAATGAACACTTATAACAACCGTGAAAGCCTACATTTAAATATATATACTTGAATCACGAAATGCAGAAAGGGCATAAGTCACATTTTTTGGTGAAATGAGTTAGACCCAGTTTTCATAAGTCAGTTCCAAGGGCCATCGTGTAGTGCAGAATGGGCATTAGTCCGAATGAATATGTGCATGATGGCAGGCCATTCAATTTCACGTTAAGAGCAGAAAGGTTCTAAGTCCGGGACTTGCACCCTTTCTGCACTTTACGTGTTTAAATTTCCAGTAATGACTCAATCAAATCATGGTAATCATGGTGGCCACAATACTACACGAAACAACAAGAAACAAACAAACTCTGTAGAGACTGAATCGAGGCAGATTCCTCGGGAGAAAAAGGTGTTATTTGCTGTGTCAACGTTCCATTACTTTGACGACAATAGTGCACAAGTCGGAGTTGTAAAAGCTTCGCCGTTCATTTAATGTGTCAAAATGCATTCTTTTAAAATGAATGCTCCCCTGCGACAGACTGTAACGTTGCCTTGTGACAGAGCTTATGTTGGGGACGACAAAATTCCTATGAATCCCTTGAAAATTCAAGATATTCAAAAGGTATTACAATATGTCCCCGGAGAATTTGGCGCGTTCTGCGACGAAATCGTGGCTTGGCCTGTCTGAATCTATCTTTATGACCTTCAATGAATTTCATTTGACCCTCTTAGTGTTGGCATTATTCTCATTCTATCTTGAAGCTATAGTCATAAAAGGGTAGACAAGACACACATTCATAAAAAGACTCCGGTAGTTTTATGTAAGATTAAGTGACCGGCCTTATGTTACTTATAATGCACTATTGAGACATGTTTATTGTTTACTTACTAGTAATCAGTCTTATTACTTAAAATAATTGGATGAGCGAAGCGAAGACTTCAATTTTACTGACCCCCCCCCCCAAAAAAAAAAAAAATTTGTTCGGGTGTTTTTTTGTTTGTTTGTTTGTTTTTTGTCTGTTTGTTCGCACGATTCCGGGCAAACGGCATAAGCGATCTTGATGAAAATTGGAGGGGACCTTCGAAATCTCTTAACTTAGACGTGCCACGTTTTTGGGTATAATCAAAGAAATATTTCTCATGAATATCGTACTTTTACGATTTTTTTCGATTTTTAAGTGCAATGTTTTCGTGACATTTGGGCCGATTCTGACCAAACGGGTGGGGCTACAACGTTCATATTTCACATGGACATTAAGGCTATGGTGATGTAGTACCTTTTAAAAAAAAAGTTGAAAAAGTTAGCAAGAATTCTTAGAAATAAAGGTTTTAATATGAATTTTTTTAGGTTTATAATAACAATTAACAAGTAACAATAGAAACTTGACAACAATCACCTACAATGCATTCAAAAAGCACTTGCAAAGGAAAAGTGGTCCTACGCAAGATAAAAAACTTACAAAAATGCTCATCCATCAACGCAGCGGGACTTAAGCGTTTTCCTAGTTATCAATAATATACATACTAACGTGAATTCGAGGCTCTGTATCATGATACTTAATAAAAAAAAATATAAAGTTGCTAATTTTACTTCTAATTGCAGAAAAGTCATAAGTCCAGCCATTTTAGTAGCAACAGTAGGCTAACCAATGTGCAAATTTTAAAAAAAATACATTGGGTGGTCACATTATTTATTACTTCAATTGTGGTGAACAATTAATCTAAATAAAGATTCACAATGTGCTTGCAGATAGTTTTTTGTCATTTACTCAAAACTATGTATCTTGGGCTTATGCCCTTTCTGCATATCGTGATTCATTTGCATATATTATATGATATAATAATAGAAGGCAGCAAAGTTCAGCGGCTGAAGAATACTCCCCCACCCACAACGAGCGAGTCCATTGTCGATGCAAAATAACATCACGCAGTTTAGACAACAGTGGCGTCGCTGAATCGAGAACCGAAGTTGGTGTTAAGGAAACGGAGTTTGTGTGCGTCCCCCCCCCCCCCCCTAAGCCTGACATTGGTCTATGCCTACCTTAATTAGCGTCAGAATCTGTTTGGTGCATGGGGGCATAGCATAAGTGCATGGGATGTGACCCAGAATTATTTTTTGACACGTGAAATACAAGATGTATTTAGTCTGGGCAACGTTGAAGTAAACTACAAAATAGCGTGCCAATTATTCCACTGAGAGAGCACTAGTTTCCCCAAGTTGATTCAGCGTCACTTATATCCACACTTCAACTATGCCGGACACAACAAGAAGGTTTCCAGCAGACGGACGTCCAAAATTGAGTAAAACACCCTACAGAAAAGGGAACAACATAAATTTGGACTTTTGTCTACTAAGTCTCCTGATTCAACGACCTGTGAGATTAGTTGATGAGTATCAGAGGTATGTTTGATATTTCTTTATAACATTTGATCAATATTAATTAATGCTTTCTATTATGTGTTAATCTGTCACAGCTTACCATCTCTAGTCTGATGAATATGTACGGTGAAACTTCTTTATAACAAACGTCTTAATAACAAAAATGATCCATACAACAAACTGATTTTGTGGTTCCCCAGCAACTTATACAATATAAAACATTATTTTTATAACAAAATTACCTTTATAACAAAATTATCTTTTTATCTTCCAGTCCCCTTAAAGTTCGTTATAAAGAAGATTCACTGTAGCAACGGTGCTCGAAATTAGGAATTTTAGACAGCGGCCCTCTAGGCCGCCGTCTAAAACTTCTGGAAGCCCTTTAAAGAATTAAGTAGGTAGCCTAACTTTCAATATTATTAACTGGAAACCCCAACTGGAAATCAGTTATGTATGACTGAGTGGGTTGGGTAGATCTAAATGCGAATTTATGTTATGTATTTACTATATTAATTATTATTAATGAAAAGGGTGGGAAGTGTGGTCCAGGCACATTGAACTCAATTAGCCCACTGCGTGAGGCTGCATGACCAGATCAGATCCGCTTGACCAATCTCACTACGCTGTTTCAAGCATGATTCAAACGTTTATGATTAGGCCTACATTTGTGATCCCAGATAGGTGATGTGCTATTCTTCAAGTATTGAAAAGCTTTGGAAAGTTCCTTTTATGGAATTGTAGGCCATGGAAATTTCCAGCCACGCTGTAAAGTAGTGATTAAAAATTGGCTTTCTTGAATAAATTAGCAGCTGTCTGTAGATAACTTAAAATTAGTCGTGATTTTATAGAATAAATAGAATTAAAAATTCTCATTACTAGAGACTTCAAAATTAATATGAAAAAAATAATAGTTCCCAATAATATAATACATATATTTGATTCGATTTCGTACAGGGGGACTATCAGCCAGTCTTGCCACATAAATAAATTCAAATGTTATCTCCGACTAAATGTGAAAATTAAAATTGGGTTAATGAAATGCAAAATAGTTTGGAAAGTACAAAAAAATTGATTGTTGCTAGATTTAATCCCTGGTGAGCCATCTACCACTTTAAATAACGAGAATCCCTATTATTTGAATATTGTAAGTACTATCTTCTGGCACAAGGGCTTTGGTTCAAGCCACACCTTCTATATCGACGGTTGGTTACGTCATCGAGGTTTGCTTTGACTTCAGTCAGCGCAGCTATACGTCTGTCAGGTGTCATTACCGCTGTAGGCTACCAGATAACGCACCAAAGCTGCCGCTCCACTGTCCACACATCACATCACAGCTTGGTAAGTCTAACATTCTTTATTTAAAATGGTTTTAATGAATTTTTCTCATGAGGATTGGTCAAGGTTTAAATTTAGAGAAAGTGCAAATATTATTTCAGATATTTTTCTTTAGACATATTTTCATTATTTTTCTAAAATTGCTACAGAAATTCTTTGGACAGAGCTCTCATGCAACCTCTGTTGGGCGTGAAATCCCACGTACACCAAAGTAGAGAACGAGGCGTGGGCGCGGGTTTCGGGTGCAATACTTTCGTACTTTTCGGATTATCTCGCAGGAAAAACATTAATTGGTTGTTCGTGCTTAGGTATATAGCGCAACTATAGCTAATTTATTCCAGATTGCAGACAACAGTGTGCTGAACAGTGCAACATTACATCCCTGAAATTCTACCTGTGATATTTCAGACATATTTCTTGATGTGTAGATGATAATATAATATGTCAATATAAATATAGAACTGAATAAATATCATTCAATCAATTCGAAGTCACTAGCTGTGTTTTTCACTAAGAAAGCGAGGAGGACTGTACACAGTACAGGGACCAGGGTGCAGTGAAGGAGGGGATTGGCCTACTTATGACATCACAAATGAATTTAACAGCTGCAAATAAAATACAATACAATACAATACAATACAATACCGAGTCTTGTAAATGAAGATTATTACAATGAAACGCAATTTTTAGACTATGACATATCCTTAAATATTGACAAAAGTCTAAAGGTTGTAGGCCTATTTCATCAACCTGAACCAGTTTGACCTGGACATTACGTATACTCGCCCGAGGTGCGCAGTGCACCACCTCACACGCACTAGGGGTGTTGACAGTTCTAGTAAAATAAATAACAAATGTTATTAATTTCATCACGAGTCCCTCAGTCACGTGATTTTCAGTGGGGGAAAGCGGACCAACCCAAACCTGTCGGCGCCGACGCCACCAACGAGCGAACAATGTATTGTATTGTATTTACAGCTGTTGAATGACATATTTTGATGCCATAACAAGTACGAGCATCGTAACGGCCAACCAACAACGACACATTGTGGCAGTAAATACTTATTTGTGTAAAATTAATTATTGACATTTAAATAATTGACTGAACTTAGCATTTTAATAACTTGACAGATGCTGGTCGTTTATCGTGAAAATTTACGTGTGTCGACCAGTGGTTCATCGAGAATACGGTGCTTCTTACGTAAACTATTTGTTGCATGGTGACGCCTACACTACACGGAACGAGTCTGCAGCATAGGCCTATCTCAAATTGCTAGTCTCTCATCATTATCTGTTGCCACGTCCAACTCTGCGTTGGGTCGGCATTGAAGACAGGCCTCTCCATCTTCTTCTGTCATGCCACCACTCCCCTTCTTCCACCACATTCCAGTCTCCTCCACGCTGTTCTACATCTTTTCTTACACTATTCTGCCCCTTGGTCTCCTACCTGGAATTTCCAATAGGGATCTGTCCTTCATTACCAAATGTGAATATGTCCCTACTAATAACCTCAAATACCGACCAGTTTAGTTTTTTATGCGTCCGGCTTTTATTAGCGCTAACTGTGAGTGAGGAAAAATTTGAACCGAGCTTCGCGCCGAAAAACGGCCATGCGCGTTTAATCAAAGAAAAAGAATTAAAAACAACTTCAAAAAAGAAACAAATGAAGATGAACTCATTATTAACGATTTATTTATACTATACTCTGAAAATATACCAATTATATAGAATAACACAGATTGAATACAAACACTCGCTCATTTCACTGTCATTGATTCGCCATGTTTGGTATTTACGTCTTGATTTTACTTACTAGGCCTACCAACCTTTTTCGCTAAAATACTCCACCTACAAAACCTTTAACGTCGTTAATTTAAATATAAAGGACTTTTATTACAATAGGATTTTCGTTTGAAATAGCGACGTTAAAGGTTTTGAAGTTTTTTTTGTTACTATAACAGTAAAAACGTGATGATTCTATTTAGGATTTTTTATTATGTTCTTGTAAGGTTACTTGCAGTAAGTACAACATCTCAGCATTAACTGACTAACTGACCACCAAACATTAATTATAATAATGAATCTTGGTTGAGGCGGACTTTTTTAATTTCTGAATTGTAGTAAATAATAACAATTGCACCTACAGGAGTGTTTGCCGATTAACCAAATCGAACAATACCTCAAATGCTTGTATACTCATACTTTATTCAGTGTTAAGTGTCTTGTACATAGTTCCTGGATCAAACAGGATAATTATTTGTTGTGGATGATTTCACATTCTCTAAACATTATTGTATCATCATATTTAGAGGCACTATAAATTAATAATGATGAATCAGTGTAATGTTTTGCATATAGTAAACTTGCATTTAAACGGGATATGGATGATTTCTAATTCTCCAAACATTAACGCCACATCATATTTCTATGTTTTAAAAATATTTATGATGTATGTTCACAATTTTATATAAACTATAGAACTTTAAAAGGTAGTAACTTCAGGAAAGTGTTTTAAACAGAAGTTTGTTGCTTGACATATATGCCTAAACCTACTTTATTTAGCCATCTTCAGAATCTGTTAATAGCAATTGCCCTTTGAAAACGCGAAAAATGTTTGTAATCGAACTTTGTGTTCGATAAATGGCATGTAAATAATCAAACTCTTCGTCTACAAACCAGCTTTACGAATTGCTGACACCCGTTGAAGTAGCACCAAAATTGTGGCCGAGCGTTCGCCGTAAAAATTTTCCTAGAAATTTTGGTGGAGGTGCCGGGTTACCTGTACAAAAATTTAAAAAATTGATTGTGGTCGACATATTGTGACCATCAAAACACTTAGCATGTTTAACTCCTCGTCTAAACTCTAGATTTACAAATTGTAGTCTCCCGTCAACGTACAGCATAAACCATAAACCATTTAGCCATAAATTTGATTTACTAAAACTTATTTTACTAGAACTTTCACCTTACGAGCTTCACTCTTCGATACCTTGAGTTGTACTTTATTATATCTTAGGATGTGTTCCTTCCGTAGAATCTGGTCCACCACACGCATTGAACGAAATGTTGGGCTGGTCCATCATGGTTACTGGTGTTGAAATATTACCGATCGATCTCCATGGGTATTAAAATACGCTGCCCTCAACATTAAGTGCCTCAAACATAATTTAGTTTACTTATATATTTACACATATATTTATACTATCTGCATTTATGTAGACGAGTATAGAAATAGGGGAAAATTCAGTCCTTTTTCATTTGTATGTAATATTTTTTTCAATGAGTAGGCCTATATATAACTGCTCAATACATTATTATAAATAACAAGATATTTTTAATGCTGTGCAAAATCAGGTGTTTAAAAATTGTATGGTTTGCTTATTATTATCAATGAACAAACTCTTTTATAAATATAAAAAGCTACCTTTCATAAAACATTACTCAATTATCTGCCAAGGACATTATATGATAAAGTATATAGCTGGCATACAGTATTTTAATGCAATGATAGATTTAAAATTAAAAAAACAACATTTTAACAGTCTAAATATTCAAGTCACATACTCTTCCTTGCAACATCTTTTTGATATTTTTGTTTTACTACGGCAACAACAAAAGCAGAATAAAAATATAATTTGACCAAGCTAAGCCTGCAAGTAGAACTAAAGGGGGAACAATAAGAGAAGGCTTTACTTAAAGAGCAGAACCGCGCTATGAAGCTCGAGAGAAGGAAGCGCAAGATACATTGTTACTCGAAACACTCAACTACGGTCAGACAGCTGACAACCTAGTGGCGGCCCGACCATACAAATTCGGGGCCATGGCCCCGCGGGAAATAGGTGGGTGGGTGGGTGGTCAGCTCAGGGTGTATGGGGGTGGAGGGTGGGGGGTGGACGTAGGTAGGCCAATGTGTTTGCTATATAAATATGAACGATAAAAGAAATAGAATCATTCCTGTATGATGAAAACTTCCCGAACAAGCCAATACTCGTGTCAGATGGGAATATTATTGTGATGGTTTTAAAATGCGCGCTCAAAAGATCGTGCCAAATAAACTGATTAAGTACAAGGACTCCCAAACGCGCGGTACCATCAAGAATCTAATTTTTTTCTGTAACCACTACTACCAGTGGTGCCCGGTGGGTATGGGTGTCCGCAAGGGGTGGGGGTGGGGCAGGGGGCAGGTGCCCCCCCTGGTTTTGCTTCCAAGATCCCTAGCCAAGCTTTTAACATTTGATAGTCCTATTTTCTTTGGTTTCTTCTTGAGCCAACATTTTTGTTAAAAACGAAATGCATGAATTAGCTTTATACTCAAGCAAGACCCAACCCCAATCGAGCTCAAAGACGAGACCTTCCAGGACAGTATAGCGCCCACCCCACGAGAGTAAGGTAGCGGCCGCTCCAGTAGCCAAGGGATGGGGGGGGGGAGGGGCAAAGAAAGTTATTTTTGAGAAAAAAAATATGGGAGAGAATAAAATAAAAAAACACGACAATTCGAAAGAGGGTGTCACTGTAATGGGAATTAATCAAAGAAAACCATACCAATGTTTATGTATGAACCTATATATTACTTGCGTAGACACAGGAAAAAGTGTAATAGATTTGTGTTAGCGCTGTGGTAAGACAATTAATTAAAGCAATTAAATACACTAAAAATAGAAAATTACAACACCCCTAAAAATATAAATAACATTATTGTAAGGCGCCCTACTAATTACAATAAAAATCAAGGACATATCCAACTATTGCTATCTCCGATGAAATAAAATAAATGTACAGGTAAATCAACTCCACTCTATTATTTATATGCATATATTATTTTTGAATAGTTTAGATGTGAATTAGAATAATATTCGTTTCATTTTTATAAAAATTAACGTTAAAATTTGAGAAGGGTACACACGTCGCCTAAATATCCTGGTAATGTCAATTCGACTGCACAAAAACTACATTATTTTGATGTTGCATTAAGCCCACTACATTTTTTTTAAACGCACCAAATGCACTCTAAAAGCATGTTTCAAAATTTTCACCTGCGGCGCTATTGTTTTATTTTGCCCGTCCCGGACAAGATTCTTGTGGACGCCCTTGCCAATAGTATGTTTAGTTTGCCACGGCATATCCAAGGGCTCGCCTGAAAACGTGTTTTAGGACACCAAAATTGGGTGCATGGGCGCCCGCAGAAGGGGGTGCCCCTCTGGCCCCGAGCAAGCAGAAGTACTAATTAGCCCTCATTTGATGTGTGGATTTATTATTAAACTTGTTCAGTCGATTTCTTTATTGATAAACATTTTGTTAAATTTAATGGTTGCCATTATTTTCTGCGAGATAAGTAGCATATTGTGTCTTTTACCTGCAATAGTTCGTCTTGAGTTTTGAAAAGAATACCACTCGTTTTGACCGTCACAATAAAAGGCTTGCAAAAGCGAAGATGTGAGGTAGGGGAAAGTCAGATTATCTCAGTGGACAAAAAAGCTAATAACCGCCCAAATCAATGTTGAGAATATGTGGCTTTTGACAAAAGGACAAAAAAATGGGGGAAGGGGAATATTTTGAAGGTTTCCTTTTGGTGGTTTTTTAGTTTCGAGTATCGACTGCACAAAAATTGCATAATTTTGGTATTGTATTCAGCCCACTACATTTTTCTAAAACCCACCAAATGCATTCTAAAAACCTGATTTTCAAAATTTTCGCCTGCGGCGCTATTGTTGGGGGGCTCCGCCCCCCAAACCCCCCGTGCTTGCCTAACGAAAGTACAATTGTAGCTTTTACCCCCCCCCCTAGCAAAATTCCTGCGGGCGCCCATTCGTGGGTGGGTGTAATACTATAAAGTTGGCCCCGCGGGTTATCAGGGGTTCCCCTAGCAAAAAAATCATTTGGATTTGAAATGTTTTTTAATTGATATCACTTGCTGGTCAATTGAAATGAATTGATATCAATTGAAATGAATTGATATCAATTAAAATGAAATGATTTTAAATGTTTGTCAATTGATTGCATTGATAGTCTATTGACTTTGTCTACAATCAATTAAAGATCATTTGAATGTGCCAATTGACAAAAACTATATCAATTGGGAATCAAGAAAATCAATTGACTTATGATAATGCCAATTGATTAAGCGAGCGAAGCGAGCGTTTCCATTTGACTCTGCCGGAAAAATTTGTCACTCGTTTTGTTTTTTTTTGTTTGTTTGTTTGTTTTGTTTGTTTGTTTTTTTTTTTGTTTGTATGTCTCGCCATAACGTTCGAACGGAGGCTCGGATCGATTTGAAATTTTGACCATCCGCAAGCTTTGTTCTCGATTGAATGCCATTAGTTTTGTGGCAAAATCGTTCAAAAAGTTAAAAAGTTACATTAAAGTTAATCGAAAGTTGTTTTTCAAACTAACCGGCGACAAAATCTGAGATAGCCAAATCATTTAGAATGTCCGTCCGGTAACGAATATGTTAATTTTAGTTTGATCCGATAAGTAGTGTAGATGGAAATTACATTATAACAAAAGTAACGTTGCCATGGCAACGAAAAAACGCGCGAAGTTTCTAATGCACTGCCACCTAGAAGTAATCAAAATACTTTCGAGGAAGCAGTCTATTATTTGATACCAAAGAGTTTAAATATTTTCCCAATGAGTCAAGGTCCTCTAGATGGCGGTGGATTTATCCACAAAGTAAAGATTTACATACGGGTTTACCCAAACACCTTGGCAATAATAAATAATATCGGAAAACATGGCCCTGTGGACAGCGAACGTCGCAAATTTTAAAATTTAAAAAAATGTGCATTGTGGGTCTAGCTATAGCACGTGCTCGCTTATCAACGCGTCCAACTGAGCGTTTCCTAGTATCATTTCAAACCAATTGAAATTATGCTTGTCAATAAAGCATCAATAGAAAAATCAACTCACATCAATTGACCGCAAATGATGGCAATTGATTCCAAATGTTAGCAGAACATACCAATTGCCATCACTTATGTCAATTTCTCAATTGTAAACATCTTTAAACACTAAATAATTAGACACCTGTGAATCAAAATAGTGATTTAACTTCAGTCACCTAATATACAACAATATTTGTAGACACTTTGACATGACTGTCAATAATTACATTAAAAAAACTGACAGTATGAAAAACAGACTTTTATTTATTTGTTTATTTAACGTCTAGCCAATCATATTCAGTTAAAAAACTGATTTACAAAGGAGGACAACTAATTCAATTTTTTTTTTTTTTTTTAATATTTGAAATAGTAATATTACAACAACAATGCATTACAACACAACAATTTTGGTAACATATTCAAAAAGGATTAAATGCAATTAAATTAATGAATCAAATATAAAGAAGGGGTGGAAAAAGAAGAGAAAGGAAAGGGGAAAGAATTATTTATTTATTTATTTAACGTCTATCCTCTTTAGTTTAAAAACTGATTTACAACAATTAGGAGGACAATTAATTGTGGTTAATTAAATTGATTAGCGAAATAATTAATTAAATTATGCATTTATTTTATATTTAAGTGGTAATTAGCAATTTTTCATACATTGTGTACTGATATTTAATTTGGATGAGCGTAGCGAGCGTAGCGAGCGAAGCGAAGATTCCATTTCACTACACTGGAGAAAAAAATCCGGAATGTTTTTTTTTTTTTTTTTTTTTTTTTTTTTTTTTTTTTTTTTTTTTTTGTATTTTTGTGTGTTTGTTAACACGATTCCGGCTAAACCGATACTCCGATTGCGATGAAATTTTATGGAGACCTTCGAAATCTCTGAACTTAGAACTGCCACGTTTTTGAGCGCAATCGGGAAATTTTTTCTCATAAAAAACGCAATTTTACGATTTTTTTCGATTTTTTAAAAATTTCTTCGACGTATAACACCTACATGCTTTATCCGATTGTAATGATTTTTTCACAGAACCTTAATTTTATGAATTAATATATTCGTGTTAAATTTGAGCGCAATCAAATAATTAATTATTATACAAATTGCAATTTTACGATTTTTTTCTTTTTAAAAAAATTACGATTAATTAAAAAAATTAAGTTAATTTTTTATTTAATTTAATTTAATTAAAAAAAATCTTCGACTAAGTAATGATTTTTTCACAGAACAACAGAAAATCCGCGTAACTCATGGCATCTCAATGCACCATATACGCTCATCCAACAACGCGGCGGGACTTAAGCGTTTTCCTAGTTATTTACATATCACTGTGATTTCAAAATAAATCAAAATCAAAATAATGAAGTAGGGGCCCCTACTCGCCTTACTTGAGAGCCGACAAACAATCAAGTTCAAATGTCTCAAGTTTGCAGTGTTGGTAGTGGTCCGTTGCGGCGTTGACAGGTTGGCTGTCCTGCTTTAAATGGCCGTTGGAAATTGGCGTGGATGAATATAATTCAAGTTTATTATTTAGTTCGATTCGATATGTAATTATAACATGATATGAACATTTAAGTGATCAGTATTAAATGAAACGACCTTGTTACTAATGCGCGAAATGGATTTTACTGCGAGTTTTATTAAGGATACGGACTCTACGCGTTTGTGTTTGGAGGTTATGGCAGACTGGAAATCCGGCTAGGGGTCTACTTCGACGATGACACGAAGCGAGTTTCTTCATTCATAATCACAGGTGAGTAGCTAGGCCTTTGTGTATCCAATTCCCTTTTCGGCCCCAGTCCTTTACCAACATCGGATAGGCCCTAGGCCTAGGCTAACCAGTAGGGGCCTAGGCCTAGGCCTCCTAGGCCTAGCCCTACAAATAAGGCTGCCCGGGCCACTCCCCTTAGCTCTAGCCTAAAGCCTTGAAACCCAATTTCATACATTAATACACTGGCTAAGGCTAGGGCCTGGCTTACAACCATGTCCTGGTTCTGTGGATTAATCTTGGGTCTTGAGTTCTGGGGGTTCTATGGCCCAGGGTCTTAGCCTAGACCCAAGGCCTTCCGGCACTCTTGCCGCTAAGCGGGTCCAACTTTTAAAAACGTTATTTTTCGTGTACTCTAGTACTAGCCTTGCCGCGCCCCCCCCCCCCTAACCTAGGTTTTCATAGCAAAAATTTATGCTAGGAAAACCTAGGTTAGGGGGGTGGGGGTGTGGGCGCGAAGCGCCGTGGCGAGGTTAGCATTAAAACTATTAAAGCTGGACCCGCTTAGCGGCAAGAGTGCCGGAAAACCTTGGTTAGGGGGGGGGGGGGGGCGGCGAGGTTAGTACTAGAGTACACGAAAAATAACATTTTTAAAAGGTGGACCCGCTTAGTGGCAAAAGTTCCGGCCTTCCTTCCTAGCCTTTGGTTTAGTTAGGCTTGGGCCTAGTCCATGGGCCCTAGGTCCTTCTAGGCCTAGGTAAAGGCTAAATGGTGACCTAACCTGCATTTTATAAATCTAAACCCAGCAAAAGTCTGCCTCTTCTTTACCTAGGCCTATCAGGGCTATAACTTATTGGCCGTAGCGTAGACAGATTCGTAAGAACTTGTGTAAATCGAAAATGGACCAGGCCCTACATGGTGAAAACTATTTAAAACTGTAACTAGGTATTGTTGTTTGTTTTCCTTAATAAACTGAAACTGAAACTATTATTAGTGCTTCTAGCCCATTATTAAGAATATTTTAGTTTGAGTTTGTAGCCTAAAGCTGCAAGCAGACTAAAGGCTGATGCACAATCGCCCGGGAACGATAACGGAAAGAAAGGAATCACACGTTAACTTACGACACGATGCACAATAAAGCTTCCCGTTGCCGGTCGTTACCGTATCCTGGCAACGACAACGGGAACATCACCAAGTTTTAACTTTCCTTAACGTTCCCGTTCCGTACGTTAGGCTACTGTAACAAATCAGAATGAAGATGGGCACGTCTCAACACTATTTTATCAGCTGATTGATGGTTTACGCGTGTAATATGCGAAATAAATTAATACAAATATGCAGAATAACAAAATAACCAAATAGGACTATAATTAAAACTTATTACGTAGCCTATTTGATTTGTTCCCGTCGCTTTGCTTCACGAGCAATTGTGCATCGGCCTTAAAGCCGGCTGGCTCGGTTTAGTCCAATCTTAAGTCCAAAATTGTTAGGCAGGCCTATTTTAAATGTGTTGGCAACCACGATTGGTTGATTTCTGGTAAAATTTATTTCCTAGCTCTTAACGCTGTAGGCCTAATTTGTAGTAGTCCCACAGGATAGACCCTATGCTTATTATTTAGGTGCTGTTTACCCTACCTACATGTCCTTCCTTGGTCTACAATTATTAATTGTGTTTATTTCATAATTCTGAAATTAGGATGTGATTGTTTGCAGATTAATTTCCATGGATGGGTGCCACATTCCAAACTTTCAAGTACCGGTAGGCCTACCTGTTACTTGCAAAGTCTTCATATAGTGAGGAGATTGTCAACAATCAGTGCAGTGTATGCTATACCAGTTACACTGTGAAGTTATTGTCTACCAGGCTACCCAAAAGTCACAAAATACTATCAATCTTACAAATTCTAAAATTTATATGATTCTAAAAAAATCTGCAATCGACTACTCTGCGTTGTGTTACATAATTACATTGTATGACGTGAATAATAAAATAAGAGATTCTAATGAAATGAGTTCAACATTTTAATCAGTTAATTTAGGCCTAAAAGTTAATTACAACCGCGGTAGGCCTAAATGTTTGTGTCTACATCAACCTAACTTAGGTTAGGTAGGCTATCGTAGGCCTACTTATTATTTATTAGCTCAATAGCTCCAATTGTTTTCTTTTTTGCTTAGTAGCCCAGCTGGAAGCTCAATTGAAATAATAGGCATGCAAATTATATTAATTTGACTATGGATGAAATTGGTCTTGACACCGTTAGTAGCCCTGGCCTAGGTAGGCTACCTAATTTTAAGAAATTGTTAGACAAATAATAAGCATTGGGTTGTGAAGGGATAGTAGGTCAGTGATTATTGATCAATTACCATCCGTGGCATTTAAATTTAAATCATTTAATAGACTTAAAAGTACTGGTTCCTTATCCCGTGCCTTATTTCAGGCTAACTGCACTAACATTGATTATTCACAATTTTTATGCTGCTATGTAGGTCTATGCTTGTGGCTGCAGGGTGTGCCTGGTTACCTTGCAAAGTTCAGAGATTTCTTTGTTGCACTCCACATAGGCCTACTCTTTTAGGATCACGGTTGGTAAGATGGAGCATTGCAGCCCAACTATTAACTATAGGTAGGCCTAGTAAAATAAATGTAGGTCTACTCACTAGGTACTTGACTCAATTTCCCAGAAATATTTGCTTTTCACTTTCCAGCACATTTTTGCTACTCTCATATTTTAGAAATTTGACAATTTAACCAAAACATGATAGTATTCAAAAAATTCTGGGAAATTTAGGATTAATAATTTTTTATATGATTTGGCTAAGGTATACTTGAAATAAATATTATATGACTATAGGCCCTAAATTTAAATACCTAATTTAGGCCAACAACAAAATTTTTAAAATGTCCCAACATTTTTTTCTAAACTGTAAGCCTACACATACCTATTTTACATTAGGCCTAGGCCTACCTATGGGTCATTCCATATCCGATCAACCCAGAAATGTGCAAAATATACCTCACCATCTCCGATTTTAATGGTAATTTGTAGAGGTCTAGTGTAATATACAATAACTAACATTACAAAATTTTAGCTCTCTGGGTCAACCCCTTTAAGAGTTACAGGGGGTTAAGTTAGGGTCGAAACCCCAAAATTGGGTACGCACACACATTTTGGATTTGCTATATCTCTGGAAGTAATAGACTTCGAAAGCTGGGGTTTGGTGTTTTGTTTTTGTTTTGAAATGAGCTTTAAAGTATGAGGGAAGCAGTCAATGCTTAATTTAATTTTGCCTTTGGTTTTGTGAAATTCATTCTTAAGCCCCCCATAACTTAAAAAATGGTATTTTAATTTTTTCCAAAAAAATTGTTGACAATCCTACATGTATTTTCTTTATATGTTTCAAGTTTTAAGTTGGGATCATGATGGGATCAGAAGTTATGAATTTTTGAAGAAATAGTTACGAGCAAAATTGTCTTGTTTTATATTCAAATTTTGCTGCGTATAGATTTTGCTTTACCTATTTTATTTTCCAATCAACATATTAAGTGCTTGGTATTTACTAGAGCTGCCTCTTACAATTATCATGCATTTATCTTCCAAGTATAAAACTTGCATTGCAATGGGAAAACCTACCTTCACTAGGGGAATACCCAATTCACTGTTCTATGAAGAGGGATCTACCCAGTTTCAGTCAAAGCTAAGTAGTTGTCTTGTCAACATCTAGGCCTACTATTTTAATTTTGTTTCCAATCTGTGAACAAGTGTATTTAGTTGCCGTGACATTGGATTATTTTAATAGTTGTTAGCAGTGTTAAGTGTTCACACAGTGTTGGGTGTAAAATGAACATTTTGTAAATGCACGCGTTGTTATTTTAATAATCATGAGTGAGAAATTTGTTTGGAGAAATTGTTGCAACCCTTTCAACAAAGCGAATCATTCTTCTAAACAGAAAAGTCTCCGACCAGTATTAGAATGGATGACTAACAAGCTTCCCACGTTGCCAATCGACGGGAAGATTTGCGACATTTGTCGTAGAGAATTGGGAAAACTTCAAGAATTCATAGAAGAAGAAAAACAAGAAGTACTTCAGTCAAGACCAAGCAATGAACCAGACTCAACCATAGAAGAACTGGATAAAGAATTGGCTTTATCATCTTTGAATGAGAGCTTACAGAACCTTGGTGAATCTCCTGTGGAGAAGAAACGATTAAGCCAAAAAAAATATCCGAAAGAAAAGATGAAACGAGTAGAAAAAGCTTTTAAAAGAAAGCTTTTATATATTCCATCTGAAGAGAGTAACAATGAAGGAGCAGCAGAAGAAGAAGTTATTGTACAACTTAAAGAAAAATTCAAATCATCAAACAACAGAAGTGAAAAAATTCAACTTTTAACAATACTACCAAAAAGTTGGACTAATAAGAAAATAGAACAAGAGTTTGGGGCTACCAACTTTATGGTGCGCACAGCAAAAAAGCTAGTTGCCGAAAAGGGAATTCTATCAACGCCAAATCCCAGGCCAGGTAATACTCTAGATGAAGAAACTGCTAATCTGGTCAAGTCATTCTATGAAAGCGACGAGGTAAGCCGCCAAATGCCTGGAATGAAAGATTTTGTTTCAGTTAAGATTGGTGATCGAAGAGAGCACATCCAGAAACGTCTCCTTCTAAGCAACTTAAAGGAAATATATTGCTTATTCAAAGATAAATTCCCTGGCTACAAAATTGGATTTTCCAAATTTGCGGATCTTCGTCCTAAAAACTGTGTATTAGTTGATGCAAGTGGATCACATAATGTATGTGTATGCACGATCCATCAAAATGCAAAACTAATGCTTCAGGGAGTAAAAATAGAAGAGCTTACAAAAAATGATGAGACACCACTGAAAACATATAAGGATTGTATTGCCGTTATTATTTGTAACACGCCCACTCCATCCTGTTACTTAAACAAGTGCACTTTGTGCCCTGGCATACAGAAACTCAGAGATCGTCTAACAAACTTGATAGATGACCAAATGATAGACACCATTGTTTATAAACAATGGATTTCAGTTGATAGGACAAATTTAGAAACACTGTCAAAATCCGCTGATGATTTTTTAGATATGTTGTGTGATAAACTTGAAAAACTTAAATGCCATTCCTTCATAGCAAGCCAACAATCTGCATTTCAGTCTGAACTAAAGGAAAAACTAAAGCCAGGGGAGTTCCTGGTCATTTGTGATTTTTCTGAAAATTATTCTTTTGTCCTCCAAGATGCCGCACAGGGATTCCATTGGAATAATGCTCAAGCTACGATTCACCCCTTTGTAGCATATTATAAAGAAGAGGACACTGTCTGTAATGTTAGTTTTGCTGTGATATCCGAATGCCTTGTGCACAACACTATTGCTGTACACTTATTTCAACGCAAACTGATAAGATTTTCTCACTCTAAAATTTGCTATCGTGCCCAAAAAATTTTATTACTTTTCTGACGGAGCAGCGTCGCAATACAAAAATAGAAAAAACTTTGTGAACTTGTGTTTCCATGAAACTGACTTTGGTTTTATAGCAGAATGGCATTATTCTGCCACATCGCATGGTAAGGGAGCAAGTGATGGAATTGGTGGGACTATCAAACGGCTTGCAGCACGCGCCAGCCTTCAAAGGACACATGATAACCAGATCACAACACCTCGACAACTGTATGATTACGCAAAAGAAAATATTTTGGGTATATCTTTTCAGTATTGTACCAATGAAGACCACAGTGCTGAAGAGAAGTTCTTACAAAATCGTTTTCTACAAGCACGTACAATTCCTGGAACCCAAAGCTTCCATGCAGCTATACCCATTTCAAAAAATAAAATACTGATAAAACACTTTTCAAGGTCAGAAGAAAGCCAAGAAGAGCTTGTGACTAAAGGTAACGAAAGCCAACTACTTGAAACTATCCGACATTGTGAGATTTGTCACATGTGTGTATGATGGAAAGTGGTGGCCAGCCTGTGTATTATCCGTAGACAAATCAAAAGAAGAAGTTACAGTCAGTTTTCTACAACCTCATGGTCCTGCAACATCATTCACCTTCCCCCAAAGGCCAGATATACTGCAAGTCCCACGAGAAAACATCTTAACAAAAATAGATCCACGGACAGAAACTGGACGAACTTACTTGATGACAGAAGAAGAAAAAGCTGCTGCTACACAGCAGCTTGAATGGTGGGAAAACAGAAGTTAAACTGGTGGTAGCTGAGATAGGTAAGCTTCAGTTATAATTTGAAATTGTGTTATGTATATTTTGAACTTGGTAATATAATCTAAGCCTACGTTAAGAAATTTGAACTAGGCTCTACACAATTGGTAGCAATTTTGCACACAACCTTTTCTTAAAAAAATCATAACTTCTGATCCCATCATGATCCCAACTTAAAACTTGGAACATATAAAGAAAATACATGCAGTATTGTCATCAAATTTTCTGAAAAAATTAAAATACCATTTTTTAAGTTATGGGGGGCTAAAGAATGAATTTCACAAAACTAAAGGCAAAATTAAATTAGGCATTGACTGCTTCCCTCATATTTTAAAGCTCATTTCAAAACAAAAACAAAACACCAAACCCCAGCTCTCTAAGTCAATTACTTCCAGAGATATAGCAAATCCAAAATGTGTGTGCGTACCCAATTTTGGGTTTTGCCCCTAACTTAACCCCCTGTAACTCCTAAAGGGGTTGACCTAGAGAGCTAAAATTTTGTATTGTTAGTTATCCTATATAACACTACACCTCTGCAAATTTTCATCAAGATCGGAGTTGGTCACGAAAAAAGCTAGGTTGATCGGATATGGAATGACCCCTATGTTTGTTTGGAACGAAAACGAAAATAACTATTGTACATTTTGCAGGACAAATCAAAATCTTTATGTTTTTGGTTCTTTTTGCAGATAAGCATTTTCAAAATGCTCTTGGAAACTAACCAATAATATTTTTTTAAAGTTAGGCCTAATGCTGACATCTGTAATAAATGAAATTTGAACAGTTTATTTTGTTGATTGTGTTTAGAGCTAAAATAATGCAAAATTTTAGATTTGACACAGTCAATACATTTTAAATGAATCTGAAAAATCCTTTACAAAATACCACCGTCAAAATTTCCAAAAATATCTGGAGAGAGATTTAGAGGTTTTGATGTGCATCATGCTCGATTACAGCACGCTGCAGGATACGACTTGCATCGACAACACGTCCCGTCTTCATTGGTAACATGTAGACATGTCCCTATGTACATCAATATTATAGGTGCTACCCCCCCCCCCCCCCCCTCCAAGGTGAGTATGAGATAGGCCTATGACAAACACATGGACAAATAGGCTTATAAGGGAGCTATTGCCCAGTATAAAATTGATTGATGACTATGACTACCAATAGATCATGTTTTGTTTTGCCATTTTGGAATGTTAGTTGAAGGTCAATTGATGGTTAATTGCTAGTGGCTATATCAATTGAATAAATCAATTGACCACCAATTGGCTGACAACTAACTTTTGGAACACTGTCAATTGGCTAGTATCAAATGATGTCAATTGGTGGTATACTTGCCAATTGGTATACTTGCCAATTGACCAATTGATATCATTTGGTCAATTGGTGTTCCAAAAGTTAGTTGTCGGCCAATTGGAGGTCAATTGATTTTTTTAATTGATCTTCAAATGATTTTTTGCTAGGGTCAAGCCGCCACTGTGTCAACCTACTACAGACTCTCTGACAATACTAGCTAACATTCTTTGCTAGACTGCTCACTTGATATATTCAAAATCAGTCCAGATGTGAACTAAACATTCCGTCCTTTCGATGCAACAACGGCGCAACATTGACCTTGTGTATGAAATTTGCGTAGATATCAAGCAGGACGTAGTCACATCACTTCATATTAAATGATAATAAATATAGCTGAAATAAAGTCGGAAGTTTAAGTATTGACACATGAACAGAACAGAAAATCCGAAAACTACCTAGTGACAAGGACAGTTAACACGCAGTCTTATTGCAATTTACTTATTATGTTAATTACCTAAATAAGGTGCCAAACAATACTCCATAATTGTTTAATAATTGTCTTAATGTTTATGTTCATATTTATGTTTATGGTAGTTTAGGAAGTAAGACTTGACAATGATTAATAAGAAGCAATGAACGGTTGTCTTAACAATAGATTTTTACTTCGAATAGAAAAAAAAAATGTAATCCGTGTTAAAAGCTTATAGCATTTCTTGTTCGAATACTAGACTAACTGCATCAAACTGCACTTGATTTGTTTTTTTCAGTTCACATTCGAAATGTAGAGTACACGCACACTCCCTTTTACAATGTATTATCATTTTACATATAAAATAATACCGAATTAACTTTATTCGTATCTTGTTGACCAAAACTAGGTGCTGAAATAAAATCTATTCAATCTAAATTATAATAAGATTTTTTTATAAATAATATGCATATTATGAATTTTTTTTAAAGGTAAATAGTCTTTCGGATCAGTTACATCCACTAGCTACTAAATAACAACAACACAGTTATCTTATATGTCTAGATATTTTTTTTAGTCAGCTAAGCTAGTCTGTCAGCATGACGGTATCTTATTGCCGGAGCCCACCTTATGACAGGTATTGTCACTTATCCATGATATACATTCATATGGCTACGATCTACTGTTGATCAAGTAACAACACACGTTCTTGTGTTTGGGGCATTCTGCTTTTTTCTGGCAACATTCTTACATTGAGTTGGGAAGATTCAATAATAATACAAATAAAAAACATAATTTATACTAAGCCGCATGCCACATGATAATCCCCTTGGTTTATGTAAGCTGAGTGTCTCTTTGCTCTCACGAGTCAATTATTGTTAAATCTTTACAGCCAGACTTTCCCCTCAGTTAAGCAGCGAATCGAGTGGAATCATATTGGCCTATCACTCTTATTCCGTTAATTGAGATTTATTTCAGATTGATTGAGTTAAAATGAGTTTAAGAAAACTTA
The DNA here is from genome assembly GCA_024449915.1 of Sweltsa coloradensis. NCBI lineage: Eukaryota > Metazoa > Arthropoda > Insecta > Plecoptera > Chloroperlidae > Sweltsa > Sweltsa coloradensis. Next base: position 22,843 of record JAMZAV010001116.1, read on the forward strand.
CATTCAAAGTTTTGCTTCCGATTGTTGTAAAGTTGTTGGTATTTCATTTAGTAAATATCTTAAGACATAAACTTGATGTTATTAGGTTGGTAGTCACTGTGTGTTTGAAGATATGCTTTATTGACCATTACGAAATAAAATAATTACAAGAAAAGAACATAAATACGATATAACTTGATTGAAACCAACTAAGAATAACAATTCTTGGATAGATTAAAAAGATTTTGTTCAGAAATTTGAATAAATTGAATTCGAAAATAGCAGAGGAGTTACATTCAAGACATTTTGCACAGTTTCCGTGTTATGAAAGTAACGCAATATACCATACATTAATCCGGTACCTAAGTGGCATGACTTCATTTACCAAGTCATTCACTTCGCTGTTTTTCATCTACTTCACAGATGATGTTATAACTAAATAATATCACAGTAGATTATTGTAAGGAACAAAACAATCTTTTTCTCTAGTAGAAGTGATATGATACACTTTATTTATTTATTTATTTGTCAATATATCGTTAACAGGGCAGAGCCCCACCAGTATTTTAAAATGGCGCACAATCAATTATTAATACTTGTTCCGTCTTCAAGACAGCATATTTTGCGCAATTACTTTTTCACTCTTGACTTAGTTTTATCGATCGATGTTTTGATTCGTTTGAGCAATAGCTCTAAACCACTCTAATTACTAATTAGTAACGATTGTTGACATTATATATTTTCACTGCCTTTTTATTGTTGTTTGAGGTTCCTTTATAATGATATTTTATGACAATTCACTAACAATGAGATAAAACAAGCTATGTAATAAATGAGGTTCAATTAACCTGTAACTCTTATCCAGCAACGTGACCAAATAACACGGATGGATTACTTGTATGTGTACTGCCGTGTAGGTGTAGAAATTTAATATATGAAAATATAGATTACAAATCGTAGATTTAGTTCGCGGGGCAACAATCGGCCAACTGCTACTAAAGAATGCAGAAGAGGTGTAATTCTCATATTATTGCCATGATATAAATTGATGGCTGACCTTGATTTAATGTAGAAAATAAAGCTGAGATGACATGTTGCGTACATACATTTGCACAACCTCCCACCATCAAAATATCGAAATAAAAGTACAATGCAGTTGAAAATAATAAATTTTCGTGTTCTCTCGATCCCCGGTAACATTTTCCTTCTTCTTCCTATCTAAGGCTAACCGTTAGGTCCTTATGCACCACTCTAGCCCAGGGGATGTGGGAGGAAATTCCAATGCTGGTCAAAACCAGCCACAAGTAGGGGGAGAAAAGAGGGGTGATCATGTCATGGTCATCATCGGTTGTTATCATCATCGTGTTGTCAAGGCTGTCGTCGTTGGAGTGGCTGTCAAGGTAAGGAGGAAAGGTCTTCAAAACGACTGCCAGAGCTCGCCTCCAGTTACGGGGAATTAAAATCTTCGGTGCTTACAAGCTGATGTTTGCACCTTGATCACAGCATACTGCATTACAAATATTATTTCCTCTGCCTCCATTGCAACCGAGAAGCATAGGAGGTAGTGATTTTTTCCAATTCAAAACCATTGTCGTTAACACAATTCCTAAACATTGTAAGCCTATTTTTCAGTTTATTAAGACCGCAACAAATTATGCTAATTTGGTTAACAGTTCTAAGTTACCTGGTCACGGATGTCTGTTTAAAATTTCAGCTCAATCTATTTGGCCGTTTGGCTTTATGAGCCCGACAAACAGACAAACAAACATGCAGAATTAATCACGACAAGGTCCGATCGAGAAGCGTTATAAAATCCTCATTCGCTTCGCTCACTTGTTTAAAGATATTATCCAAAGTTATATGGCCTGCGTATTAAAACATTAATCAAAATACAAATCATCTGGCACCAAATAGCAAATAAAATATTTACGAGAACAGAACGACCCATAGAGACCTTAATCGCCATAGGCCTATAATTATTATTCACGTTATTTAAGAGTGATAAAACAGTTATTCTAAAGCATCAACGGCAGATATTAAAGTAAATTAGTTATTTAACGCGATGAGCTAGGACTTGATATAAGAGATACAATAATAATAACCGACGTAAATTATGAACATTACATCTTAAGAAAAGTTCGAGTTAGTTAGTGGGGTTTTAGGGCACACAACAATAAAGTAATCAGTGCCCATGTCTTACGAAAATGTGGGATAAACCAACAGAGAAAAAGCAAGTGATGGATGATACAGACATGGGCTGGGATCGGATATACTGGACATCACGAACATACCAAGGGCTCACATTCGTGTAGACGAAAATGGGAAGTAGTTGACGGAAAGTAAACTACAAACAACTCTCCAGACAGGGTGAATCACGCAATGCCTGCAAGATGGACGTTGGTCATGACCATATTCAGTTAAATAGATTGATTTTATTTGTGGTCATGGGCGACAACAAAATAGTTAAACCTCTTCACAAAAATGTATGAACATAATTTCCAGGATAAAACTTTGCACCCTTGCTGTAATACTATCACAAGGCTTTTATCTATCTTAACTACAACCAAGCACATGCCAAACATCAACCCCACAGAATGTACGGGCGGGACAGAGAGAGCAGAGCACAACACCTTGTCAAGCAAGAGAGAATCAAGAGCAAATGCAACTTTGAAGTCTGGACAGAACAGACAACCCCATTGAGTGAACAAACACTGAACAAAACAATTCAAGACAACAGCAGAGACATCATCATAATACAACACATCCCACAGGCAAGAAGCCAACGCCATGTACTGTGAAGACCCAACAAAAACAGACCGCCGAGCGGAGCGAAGACAAAAACACGTCCGCCTCGGACAAGGACTAGACAACGACTGCGAGCGAGCGAGGCGCAGCCGCACGGCGCACGGCGTCGGGCGCAGGCAGGCTACGTCTGCTGCCAGCCTGCCTGCCTGCCTGCCTGCCGGCGTGCATGAACAGACTTGCATCACGATGCGCGCGCAGCTCCTTTGTTGTCTGGCGCTAGGATGCGCGCTGCTGGCAAGAGACACGTGTAAGCTACAGACAGTTCATAAAATATTAACTATACAAACTAATACAAATCTTGCTCGGCTGTTAGCATCAAATCAAATCAAATCAAATCAAATTTTATTTTCTTACTTACAGTTTACAGTTTACAGACATGTACATAGCACAGAACATTAAGTTATTAGTAAGAAAGAAAAGCCCAACTAAGACTAATTTGTCTTGTGTTTGGGCTGTGTTAGAAAAATAGTTACTTATACTACATGGCCGCCATAATACAATACAGTGAGTGATACAATATAATAAGTAGATGAGGAAAGAAAGTACAGGTTTATGATAGGAACATTTCACCTAATTCTATATACATTTTCTCTTAATTTTAAAATAATATGAAATATAAAATATAAAATATAAAGTATATAATATAAAATATCAGACATTAACTTAGAAATAAAGTTATAATATAATTTATTCCACTCAAATCAAATTTATGTCAACTGTGACCTAAAACTAATTCTAAAACTAATTCTAAAACTAATACTGCTACTACTAAGTTACTACTACTACTACTACTACTAATTCTAATTTCTATATTGTGTAGCTATATGTTTTTCTATTTAGGTTACGTACTTCCACACTTTTGAATATGTTATTCATTGCAATTAGGTCTTCCAAATGTTGTCTGTCATGCTCTAGTAGCCAGTTTTAATTTTTGTTTTAAATTTAATAAGGCTGTTTTCATTTCAAATATTTGTAGGTAAAGGTTAAAAATTCTTGGTGCTAAAACTCAGAATGGTTTTGGCCGGTAGTTGAGTTTTTTCTGGGTATGTTCAGAATTTTTCCACAGAGATTACGGGTTGAGTAGTGAGGGCGGTCAATGTTTTGTATGTGTACTGTTTGGGGTTTTTGAATATATGTATTAGCACGTTTTGTATATAGTTGCCTAAGTCTAAGATATTAAGGGTAGTGTATAATAAATTACTAGGGAAGGTCATTGGTTGATGTAAGATAACTTTGAGGATTCTCTTTTGTGCTATAAGAATCTTCTCCAGATGAGTTATTTTACCACCTCCCCAACCAATAATTCCATATTGTAGAGTAGTTTGAACAAGTGCAAGGTAGATTGTGCGAATTAAATGATTAGTTAGAATGTTTCGTAGTCTGTAAAAGATATATGTCATTTGGCTTAGTTATTTGCAATGTTTTTGGAGTGAATATCCCATCTAAGATGACAATCAATGAGAATACCAATGTATTTGGTGTTGTTTTCTCTCTTGATTTGGGTACACAAACAGTCAGGTTGGGTACTACAAGATGCATGATGTATTTTTTACACTCATATCTAGATCAGGTTGAGTTTTACATTTTGAGGATACTGGTAAGTAAATTGTTTTCTCTTTATTAAGAGTAAGATAGTTTGTGTTTAACCAGGAGTATACACTCTGCATCACTAGATTAGCGAGGTTAAAGGCTTGTTCCCAGTTAGAGCAGTCACGATAATAACTGTGTCATCAGCATAAGTTATTATCTTTATGTTGGAGTATAAGTCACATAATCCATTTATGTAAATAATAAGAGAATCGGTCCTAGTACTGTGCCTTGTGGAACTCCACAAGTTATTATTTTACTATCGCTAAGTGTATTTCCAATTTTCACAAATTGATTCCTGTTTGTGAGATAGTTTTGGAATAACTGGAGCGGAGTCCCGCGAATGCCAGCATTTTCCATTTTATGAATCAGTTTACTATGATTACAGTGTCGAATGCCTTTGCTAGGTCTAGGAAAATAGCTAAGGCTTTCTTGCCATCGTCAAGGGCCGAGTATAGATTTTTGGTTAGTTCATGTATAGCATCATCTGTACATTTATTTTCCCTAAATCCAAATTGGTTAGGGGAAATAAGGTTATGTTTTTCTAAATAGTTTACCAATCTTGTTTTAGACATTTTTCAAATACTTTGGCTAGATTAGAGATCAATGATATAGGTCTGTAGTTTTCAGTCATTGTAGGATTTTTAGCTTTATATACTGGAACAATTATGGCAGTTTTCAGGTTTTCTGGAAATTCACCAGTTTCTAGTGCCAGATTAAAAATAAATGAGAGGGGTTGTACAATGAGATGACTAATTCCTTTTAGTGTTTTTGCTGTGACACCATCTAAGCCTGGTGCTGAGTTTGTCCTTAGATTATTGATGTTGTCTAATATCTCCTCATTGGATATTGGAGATAAGAAGATAGAAGATGTTGGTCTGTTAATTTTCTTTATTGTTGGTATTGGTAAAGAAACTCTGTTAGTGTTAATATTAATAGTAATAGGCCTAGGCCTACCTTGGTTAGGCCTATTGATCACATTGTTTTCCTTTATGGTGCTAGCGAGATTAGGTCCTACATTAGTGAAGTATTCTACAAATGTATTAGCAATTAACTTAGGGTTGTCTTCAGTCTTATATATTTTATCATCAATATTTATTTCTTTAATTAGATTAGAGCTTTTGCATTTGCGATTTATTATTTCATTTATAGTTGTCCATACTTTCTGTGGGTTGTTATTGGCAGTCTCAATTTTTTTCTTGTAGTAATCATTTTTGGTACATTGTATCAAAGAGGAAAGATAATTTCTGTATAGTTTATATTTTGTTTTTAATGTGTTTAGTTCCGCTGTATTATGTTTATTTTATTATTATTTTATTATTATTATTATTATTATTATTATTATTTTATTATTATTTTATTATGTTCCAGTTTGGGGTTGGGCCCACGTAGTGACTTAAACTACGAATAACTGCTAGTATTTCTATTACTAGGAAAACGCTTAAGTCCCGCCGCGTTGTTGGATGAGCGTAATTGGTGCATTGAGCTGCCATGTGTTACGCGGATTTTCTGTTGTTCTGTGAAAAAATCAGAACTTTGTTGAAATTTTTTTAAATTAAATCAAATTAAATAAAAAATTCGATTACGCACAAATTTTACACGAATATATTAATTCTTAAAATTAAGGTTCTGTGAAAAAATCATTATAATCGGATAAAGCATGTAGGAATTATAAATCGAAGAAATTTTTAAAAATCGAAAAAAATCGTAAAATTGCGATTTTCATGAGAAATAATTTTTCGATTGCGCTCAAAAACGTGGCAGTTCTTAGTTTAGAGATTTCGAAGGCCTCCATAAAATTTCATCGCAATCGGAGTATCGGTTTAGCCGGAATCGTGTTAACAGACAGACAAAAATACAGAAAGAAAAAAAAAAAAAAAAAAAAAAAAAAACATTGACGGATTTTTTCTCCAGTGTAGTGAAATGGAATCTTCGCTTCGCTCGCTACGCTCGCTACGCTCATCCAATTATTAATTATCAGCCGGATTCTTTTTCTGGTATCATGTTTAGTTTATGCAAAGATTTTAAAGGCTCATAGTCATATAGACAGTAGTTTACCATTTAAAATATTCCGCTCGTCTTCAGCTTTGCTCCGTTAAAGAGTATTACTTCTCACATTGTTCTTTAATCAATGGTTCACTTTCCAATTCCAGAAATTGTTAGCGCTGCAAACCGTATTTTCCAATTACCACTCCCTCGGCACCGCACGGGGATTTCAGTGATAGCTAGGTCTGGTCATGTGATTCTCTTAGCAACACTATATTGATGAGTGTGTCTCGTGTACATCGGTGGTCTCGGTGCAGGTAACTAGCCTGATACTTGAGAGACGTTGTTGTCTGCATTTGCCCTGATCGCACTATTAACTAGAAAGCGTTTAGATTTAAAAATCGCCGACGTTATTTCATAAACTGAGTGGAATCGGTCAAAACAATTCTATTCTATGGATCTACTATAGTTTTATATTGTAGATATCAATAAACAAACTTTTAAATAATTAGCCAGCAACATACAACAATATCTACAATGCAATCATTGCTATCTAGACAGATACATAATAAGACTGATCCAGCAAATCTGCGGTAGAAATATCACCAAAACTCTTCACATGCTTAACTATAAAAAAATGCATAGTTGTCATTTAAATGTTTGTCATTTAAATGTTTGCCATTTAAAATACACCCATTTAACTAAGACTACACGTCAATATTTAAAGGACAGTTATCTCTTCAAGGCTGTGGATTACGTGGCTGTGGAACACATGTTCATTGTTTACTATGTAGCCAACCCCGTCCCACTGCCCCCGGGCGTGTGTGTAGGGGAACTATTTCACAAGGTGGGGATAGAGAAGGAGATTACTACAAGAAACTTATTCCTCGAACTTGAGCATAGCGGTGTTGGATGTGCGTGGCGTGAGTGTTATTTATTTAGGGAAAACCTTGACTGACCTACACCAAATTGACATAGTGAGCAACTGATAAATTTATTTTATTTTTTTATTTAATATAATAATTTTATACCGATATTTCACTTATTTAACGATTTAAAGTGTATTTATTTTAATAATATAGCGACTTAATTTTTTGGGCAACTATCATACCATGTTTATACTGTCTCGCGCAATTGTCATAATATGCTACTACCAACTGCAAGTAGATGGCACTGCTGTACCGATGCATTAGGCGGACTACTTTACCGATTCTCGATGTTCCTATTCGTCGCTTCTAGGTGGCGTCGCATGAGCGTTAGCAGAACAATATTTTAAGCATGACAAAATGCATAAGATAATCAAGTTATGCCACTGAGTGATTTCCACCACTCACATTATAAAATTGCATATTATAAATTATAATATGCAAATATTTTCTGTTTTCAGCTTCATTTTTATTTTCCTTATATCTATTAAATTGGTTCAGTTAATTTTTCATTTAACTTTTTTAATATTCTAATTTAATATTTTATCAGCGGTTTTCTTTTAAGCCTTGTTGTACCTGTGTGTCCTTTGTTTATTATTTTTTGTGCCTTTATTGTCCTTTCTAACCAGTTTAAATAAGCGAATATAAATTGATTATGCATCTACGTTTGTAAAGATTAAAATGATATTAGACCTAGGTGTTAGTTAATACAATTTTTAAAAGAACTAACTTTATTCAGCCCTGATGCTCAATTACGCCTTTAATATGTAATCGGTAGAGGAAGCTCATACGCTACAATCGGTACTCTCAATTTGAACAGAAGATGTTCGTTTCGATACCTGCCCTTGGCGATCGAGACTGAAAGTAAAACGTTTTCCTCGGTCGAAAGGCGAATATTCTTATCGAGTACATTTTATTAGTCCAAGTATAATATTAGTCCTAGGACAGTTTCCCTAGATAAATATAATGTATATACAGAGGGTGCTCAAGTACACATATACCTACAAAAATATTGTGTAAGACTCGTGTTAATTTGGTGGGGGGTGATATACTATAGTATTTTCCACATTGAGAAGCAAAGTACCAAATTGGCTAATATATTTATTGGGTTGTCAAGACAGATTTGAGATCTTGTGTTAAAACGTCACTCACTGATGCAGACTGGAAGGGATGAGCAGTAATTTGTCGCCAGCCTCCCGGTCAGTTGTCTGGCAAACCGGGTGGCTAAGCGATCAGTATACCCTTGGTTCAGTGTGACAGTGTTGAGACTGCATTGTTCAGGAGAAATTAATTTCGAACATACTGTAAACGAGTTACTTATCTTTTCCTATTAAAGAGAAAAATAGAAGGGTTGGCCTGTGGTGGTCAACCCAAGTGAATTCGAAGATCACCGTTTTCGTGTTGATTGACAGGTAGGCCAATAAATGTCGCACTCCCGCAGTGCTGAGTGGCTTTGACTGTATGTGCCGCACTTTGTTTCTCAAGGTGGAAAACACTATAGCTCTAATGATGAGACTGAGATGCCGTAGAGCTAGCAAGATCGTACTACTTTGTATTTCGTTCGAGCGATACATTACATGCAAAATATATTGACAAGTGCTTAATTTGTATTGGAACACGCTATCATGCGACTTTACATCTATGATTTACAAACTACTCCAACCCTCTACCCCTCCCCTGGGTGTCTACTGATTTAGGTTACCAAATTCCCTGAATTGTTCAGATAGAAAACCATTTTTTCCAGGCTGTAAATTTGGCTGATTAAGAAAATAAATAACAAATTTTTCCTGTCAACGTTACGATTCGTAATGACAAAATGGGGGTCTGAGGGCTTGGGGGCTTGGCTTCAAAACGTTCTTGCGTTACCACTCTCCATACATAACCCTCGCTCACTGCCACTTCTTGTTATCGTTGGTTTGGTTTAAACTGACATCTGACAGCCAGCTGTGCTGGTTGGTGCTGGTGGGGGCGGGGGGGGGGGGGGTGGGGGAGTTGACAAGCCTGACTGATAAAGAGTGCATGCTATCTAGAGACTACTGGGCGGCAACTGCAAGAAATCTCTGGGAAAGCTGAAACCAAATTGATTTTCGACAATAAGTTTGTAGAATATTTGTAGAAAACCTTGCGAGCTATTTTTTGTACGATTCTGTCTAAATTGTGACGTATTTTAGCACTGCACTATTTACTACGGTACATGACCGCATTTAATGATTGTGGTACATCTGGCAACACTGCATACAAGCAATCAAATGAACATGAGCGCCAAACAATGTAAACATGACAAGAACAACATTGTGGAGAAGACGTGTGTGATTCTAATGTCCACCAACTTGACCCCCCGACCCGCACACGTGCCACATTTTTGTGCACGTTTTATGCTAAACGAGCCGTCGCTTAATCATTTTGAACTGCTGGAATACGATCAGAATGGGGACATGAATACAAGCAGGATGCAGTCAGAACCTTCTAGGAAGGGCCGAGAAGAGATACTGGAAGAAATCTTTAACGGAAGAAAAAGTGTAAGAAAGGTGAAAAATAAACTTTTTTAGACTGGTGACGTGATGGTAATTGGTGACTCCATCATTCGGGGTGCAAGCGATTACCTGATTGAAGCTGGCTGTGAGGTTAGAGTACGCGGAGGAATCCGGGCCCAAGAGTTGCTAACTGAAGTATGCAGAAAAGACATTGAAATAGTACCTTAGGTGACTGTGTGTCATGTGGGCACAAATAATATTAGAGACAAGAGTGGGATACAGGTAGTAGAAAGAATGTGCGACCCGATTGACGAGATTAGGATAGGCACCACTTCAAGAGTCTTAATTGAGTTATTGCTGCATTCGTCTATCGTAATGACTGCTACCAATAAATCGGATAAACGCAGATATAGAATGGATGTGTGACAAGTTTGAAAGGGTAAGTTACTTTAATCGTAATGCCAGATTGTCTAGATGGGAGTCGGCGCGGGATGGGCTGCACCTTTATACCAGAGGGGGATCATTCCTTGGTCAGTTAGTATGGTAGATACTGTTCTTGAGCTCATGAAAGGGAAACTGACGTTACATCTTGCTGCCTGCTGGACATGCCGATTATTCGGAAAACTAATCACTTTGGGGGAAGAGGAAGTAAATGAAGTGAATAAAGTAGGCTACTTAGTGCAGGTGAATCATACAGGCTCTTCAAATCTAATCTAGCTATATTACATTTGAACAATTGTTCCCTGGCAAACAAGGTTGAAGATCTGAGATGTTTATAGACTCTCTTGGGGAGACAGTGCATATTTTGTGCTTAAGTGAACATTGGCTGGGGGCAGATCAGGTGTTGGCTAAATCCATTAATCGCTACGCCCTTGGGGGTGTATATACCAGACAGGCAGAGGGTAGAAGCGGTACACGAGGTGGAGTTGCGGTGTACGTTCGAAATGATTTGGAAGCTAATATAGCAGTACGAGAAGATATTAATTCCCTAGCAGAGAATAGGACATTTGAAGTTTATGTCATGGAGGTAAATGACGCTGAAACTGAGATCATTGTTGTTATATAGAACCCCAGAACCTTTGAAGTTGTGCCGTTTTTATCGTAAACTGGATGCGCTATTAAAATTTGCTAGTAAGGAACGGAAGCGAATGCTCATTGTAGGGGATTTCACATAAATGTTTCCAAAGACATTGAAGGGAAGCAACAGTTTGAGTCGGTGCTGTTTGAGAATGACTTTCAATTCTTACTTACTAAACCATCACGAGTGACTGCTAGTACCTCAACAACGATCGATAATGTTGCTGACTTTTAAGTAAGCAAAAATACACTCTGCATAGAGACTGGATTGTCCGAGCACAGGGGCCAGCTCACACACATAGGATTCAACAAATGTCAGCCTTTGTATAGAAAGGTGTTCAGGAGAAATTTTAGCCAAGGGAGAGATGAGAGACTTGCGTTTTCTCTTCGTGGAGAACTCTGGATGGATAGAGAGATGACCCACTCACCAAGTATTAAATTTCAGGCTTCCTCAAGTAGATTTTTGGCACTTGTTAATGAGGATTTTCCACTGACACTTGTCAGAGCTCGCCAGGACTCTTAAGGGGAAGGGGTGGATGAATGAATGAAAGTATTCGGAAGAGGTGTTTGATTAAAAGACGAATGGTTGGCTGGTCCAAATATGATACCTGCGACTGGTTCAGGGAGGAACTTAGGAATTTCAAAGCTAATCTTAAGGGTAATATCTATGTAGTAAAACAAGCATCCTTTAGGCAATCTCTTCTTTGGGGCTAGCAACCGGGTGAAGGAAGCTTGGAAGATCATTGGCAGGCACAATAGCAAAATTGCAAAGGGAACAAGAACACTTTTCCTGGGGACCTATTATAAGGGTGGGAGCTGCTGAGTTAAGGGACTTATTGGTATTGCAGAAGCTTTAAATCAATATTTTGTTGAAATAGCTACCACTACAATACGTTATTCTCCTCCCCGGGCTAGGTCCCCAGGTAGATCATACAGCGGCTGAGGGTACTGTTTCACTTTTTGGCAGGTTGGTTGTAAATGATAATGACGAGACCTCTCCCAGAGATATGGATTTGGACTGTACATTTGAAGGGAAGTCATTGAGGTTATTAGGGAATTAAGTCAACTAAAGCTGCAGGGCCTGATGAGGTACCTTGTGTCCTGTTGAAGAAAATAGGTCTTTTAATAGCTAAGCCTCTAGCTGATGCAATTAATAGTTCATTTTTACATGGAGTGTTCCAATCAACTTTGAAGGATACACTTGTGTTGCTGATTTTAAAAAAGGTTGTAAAATGGACATGACTAACTATCGGCTGATAGCATTTTTCTAAATTTATTCTCTTATATTTTTGAGGAGATTTCCTTATGCGATTGACAGACATTTAATGCTAAGTAGTATATTATGTAATGAGCAGCATGGCTTTTGAGCTCGACGCTCGACCGTAACAGCCGTAACCAGTATGATAAATGCAATGACAAGTGCGGTGGAAAATCATAATAGAGTAGTGGTAATCATGTGTGACCTTAGTAAGGCTTTTGATACTCTCAAACTTAATTGTTTATCAAATAAATTTGTGCACTACGGAATTAAAGGAGCCGCCTTCTCGTGTCTGATCTCTTATCTGGATAAAAGAAGACAGAGAGTGGTGATTACAAGGGAGGGAGTAGCAACAGAGTCAGCTTGGAATTTGGTAAAGGGAAGGGGAGCCTCAAGGCTCAGTCCTTGGTCCAAGGCTGTTTACCCTTTACATAAATGACCTGCCAAAATGGCTACCCTGGTGGGCTAAAGTAATTTTATTTGCTAACGATACTACTATTGTAGTTATAAATAAAAACCGGCTTGATATCCAGAAACGAATTGAAGAAGTATTAGCCATACTTAAGTGGTGGTTTCCTGTAAATAAAATGAAGTTGAACGGCAACAAAACCAAAATAATCTGTTTACAAACGCGAAGGCCGCTAGTCGAGATGGTGTTCAAAACCCAAGGGATAGAAATTGAGGCAGAGGACTAGGACTAGGAACACTACTAGGAATCCGCACTGATTTCAGGTTGAATCGGTTGGAACACACACGCTTTGTTAGGGCAAAGCTGAGCTCGGAATATTATATGTTGCGCGAGCTGTCTAGGTACTGTGCTGATGACCTACTCCAAAAAGCCGACGACGCTTATATCAATTCTTACATACAGTATGGTATTGTAGTATAGGGAAGGGCAGTGGATGTAAATCGAGTGTGTGTAGGGCAAAAGAATGCGCTGCGTATCTTGGCTCACATTGGTCCCCGTAAGTCATGTAGAAGAGCCTTCCTAAAGTTAAATTGTCTAACGGTCACAGGGATCTCCATTCTCGAGTTGCATCTCCAGTTGTGGGAAAATCAGAGGGAGTTAAAGAAAAATGCAGATGTCCACCAGTTCAATTTAAGAAATTAACTTGTCTTTTACGTAGACCACCATAGAATTAAAATATGTGACCGGGATCCTATGGTCGCTGGTATAAAGGTTTTGCAACAAGTTGCCCAGCAAACATTTTTGCGGTGTCCCGCACGTTTCCCGAAGTCTGTCCCGTAATGCCGCTAGTGCGGGACCCGTACGGGCAGCCCGTACGGGCCCCGTACGGAAGTGTCCTATGGGCCACGACCGGGTCCCGTACGGGACATCCCGCACTCGTCCCAGTGTGTCCCGAAGTCGTCCCAAACGTTTCTCGCGCGCTCATGCCCGCGACCTACCCTTGATGGTCCCGCACGGGTCCCGTCCGGGTCCCGCACTCGTCCCAGTGTTTCCCGTGCATTGCTTCTAGCGCCATCTAGTAGACACTCAAAGAAGTCAACAGAGAAAACGGGCCAAAATTTTAAAAATTAATTATTTATTACGCGATGCCTCTTTCTCAATTTATACATTTAATGTGAAGGGGAATAAGTACATAGAATATAGACAAGAATTATCAGACATTTAAATTTTATTGACTACAGCCGAACTCGAACCCGCAATGCCTTCTTCCGGAGTCAGACGCTCTATCCACTCGGCTACAGCACCTATACTGTTTCTGGCGCGTTAGATGGCTTATGAAAGGGAGCACGCTTGCGTGGATTGCGGAACACAACATTGCAGTGTAACTATTGTGATATTGAAAATGTGTTTTGGTGTTTATTAAAACATGATACTATTATATATATTTTTAAATCCTTGCTATCCTCTTCGATTATTAGGCTTTAACAAATACTCGATCATTAAATCTTATGCTGGCTGGATATATTGCATTGGACGACGGTAGGCCAAGAACAGATAATTGTTTCTTATATCTTATAACCAATCGAATGCGATTATCCCCCCCTCGACGTCCGCGGTGGCACATACAATTAGGGCGCTCATCGAGTACGTGGGTTTGAATCCCGAATAAGGCATATTTTTTGTGATCGTCCTTTATCGTCATATTATCACCACTAATCAACTCGAATAGCCTTAGTGCATAAAGGCGTTAAGCAATACAAATCATCATACATATTTTAATACTAGTTACAATAAAAAATTATTTCAGTTAAATTATCATTTAACATGTATGTTCTTTGTTATGTCTATAGCATATTTTGATTCTACAACATTTAGTTTATTTATTAATTAATTTTGTTTATACAAAATTAGGTTTACGTGTATTTAGTTGTAACGAAGGGATATCACGCATAATTTGCTATGAGGCTATCCTATGCACTCTCTGATTCTCTTCAACATATTTTTAAGATTAATTTGTACTTAATTTGTAGAAATTAATAAAAAGAAAGAAAAAAAGAAAGGAAAATATCATTAAAAAAAGAAAAACGCAAAAGAAATAAAAAACAGATTTATTAGACGAACCAACTGAAAAGAATATGAGGTTTCAAAAATCAGGAACAGCAAATCAGGGAGTAATCAAACTTTCGCGAAACGACCGAATAATCCTGTCAAATAAGAATTTTTGGAGGAAAAAATTGCGATGTCGCTGAATTTTTGCAGAGACCTTCCTTAAATGATACTTATCAACATACTAAAACTCCCCTACAATCGGACTGGAGCTTCGGCCGCCATATTGGAAAATGGCGGCCAAAAAGTGTTTGTTATCGAATATCTCCAAATTTGTTTGAGATAGACAAAATATCTCAATGGCAGAAATATTCCCCATTTATTTCCCTACAAAAACAGGGGTCTTCTATAATTTTGGTAGGGGCAACGGTTACGTCACAAAATCGTGGTTTATATGTTGCTTATTGGAGTACCAGCTTATTTCCAAATTTTCACGCCCAGCATCAAATAATGCCCGGTAAATCCGTAAGAAATCGATTTAAATACAAAAGGACTTTTGTACGGGGTTCATGAAAGCTTCCATTAGTATTTTAAAAAATCAGTTCTGCGAAATCGGATTTTGCATTTACCCGGAATTTGGGTTTTTCCATTGTTGGAATTTCCTAAAAAATGCCCTTTTTGACTGTCCATTATTAAGCACTAAATAGCATTTGAGGAAAAATTATTTCTATGTACATTGAAATGACTTAAATAATGATCCGATTACAACCAAAGTTTAAATCCAATATGGCTGCTAATTCCTAATATTCACAATATGAATACTGTTTTCGTGCTGTTTTTACACTCTTTTTGTTACATAATTCACTTTGATGTTGTGGATATTAGGAATTAGCAGCCATATTGGATTTAAACTTTGGTTGTAATCGGATCATTATTTAAGTCATTTCAATGTGCGTAGAAAGAATTTTTCCTCAAATGCTATTTAGTGCTTAATAATGTACAGTCAAAAAGGGCATTTTTTTAGGAAATTCCAACAATGGAAAAACCCAAATTCCGGGTAAATGCAAAATCCGATTTCGCAGAACTGATTTTTTAAAATACTAATGGAAGCTTTCATGAACCCCGTACAAAAGTCCTTTTGTATTTAAATCGATTTCTTACGGATTTACCGGGCATTATTTGATGCTGGGCGTGAAAATTTGGAAATAAGCTGGTACTCCAATAAGCAACATATAAACCACGATTTTGTGACGTAACCGTTGCCCCTACCAAAATTATAGAAGACCCCTGTTTTGTAGGGAAATAAATGGGGAATATTTCTGCCATTGAGATATTTTGTCTATCTCAAACAAATTTGGAGATATTCGATAACAAACACCTTTTGGCCGCCATTTTCCAATATGGTGGCCGAAGCTCCAGTCCGATTGTAGGGGAGTTTTAGTATGTTGTTTAGTATTATATAAGGAAGGTCTCTGCAAAAATTCAGCGACATCGCAATTTTTTCCTCCAAGCGTCAATATACGATCTTATTTGACAGGATTAGAACGCGAATCTTCATTCTTGTTTTCAAATCTTGATAATAACATAGTACAAAAGATCTTGACTCTAATATATTAGACATATAATTATTAGGAATTGTATAGGCTAAGTCAAAAACTGATCACAGCAATGATACAGGACACCTAACTCAAGTTGCGAGCTTCACCAGTGGCCGGCCACCAGACAACATATCTTCACAACTTAACTAAGACTTAATACGATTTACTCGTCTGAAATCAATTGATTATATTTATTTATTTAATTAACGTCTATATAGGCCTATCCTATATTCAGTTATAAAAAACGATTTGCAATGAAATAGAACTAAAAGAATAAATCAACGGAAGTATTCAACATAAATCTATACACACGTATTGTTTTAATATAATTACTCCACATTTTGGGTTATCCCTTTAGTTTCCCTCGCGGGACCCGTGCGGGTTGTCCCGTAGCTTTCCCGAAAGGGGTGTCCCTTAAGTTTCCCTCGCGGGACCCGTGCGGGTTGTCCCGTTGCTCTCCCAGATAGAAATGTCCCTAACATGTCCCTAACATGTCCCTCGCGGGACCCGTGCGGGTTGTCCCGTGACATTCCCTAACCCGCAATTTACCCGCACTTCCCTTGGTTGTCCCGCACGGGGCCCAGAGTCTCATGTTTGCTGGGTGCCTAATGAGATTAAGGATCTCTTACCAAAAAGTAAGCTGGTATTCTAGGCTAGGCTAATTAAATTCTTAGTTGAAAAATGTTTTTTTTAATCTGGATGAGTATAAGCGGTTAAATTTAGCGAAAAATGTTACTTATTACCTATTCAGAAATGTGATATGTCTTGATTTGTTGGTAATTCTATTGTATGGGGAGCCGTTTTATTTTCCCCTCAGTGCAGATAGCGCTGCGAGCGATCCAGCCACTCTCACGCGAGGGAAAATGGTCTTACGGGGGAGCCGTATTATTTTCCCGTCAGCGCAGATAGCGCTGCGAACGATCCGGCCACTCTCACGCGCTGGAAAATGGTCATACGGCACCCCATAGGGTACCCCGCTTCAAACCGAATTGCGCGCGCATCTCCACTGCAGCCAACTTACACAATGCAATAGTAACTACACTAGGGAAACGCCAAAGTCGTTGTTAAACGAGCAAGTGAGCCATTGTGTTGAGTAACCGGTAACATTACTTTTCTTCCCCCTACCTTAGGCCTCTGTAGCCTATCATAGGCTAGAGTGGCGCATTATTAGAGAGGGCAATAATATACAAAAGCCTTCTAGAAGTCAATCGTTCAACATTTTTGGGGTAGAAGCTGCCAACATGGTTTTTTATCTTTAGGCAATACTTCTTCATCTACCTATCAATGTTGGCAAAGTCTACTTTGAGTATAAGTACCAAAAGGGTACCAAAAACCCAAATCTGGTACCACTTATTAAAATATTCAATTGCTCGTAAAAGAAACATGCTAAAAATTTGAAAAAAAATCACAAATCGTAATAGATATCCAGGTTTAATAAGTGTAACCTACTTTTGGCCTACGTGTAGTTTCTAGGGCTTAAGTGCCACTTTTATCTCAATTTTCGTTGCATAATTTTTGTACCCAAATTTGTACATCAATATATCTTCTGATTGGAAAGATTTGGGATAGCAATATTTTACCAAAATCTGTCTTATGTCTATGTAGAACACACTTGCCAAATCGGGCCCAGTTTCAAAATACCAATCACCGGTTTTAAATTGTTTACTGAGACAATGCGCAACTAGATTTCTGTCGCGCTAATCCCCTGCGGGTGCCGCCAGCATCAACCCGCGGCGCTGATTGGCTCTCGGCCTTGCTCGCCTAGTCTCCCTCTGCGGCCCAATCCACTCAGACGTTAATAATCATTGCGATTAGCAGTGTTTTTATTTATGGGAGTGTTCATTGCTGACAGTGGATCTTGTTATAAAAAACAGCTAGTTATGTGATATACTTGCACCACGTCCACGTGATTTGAAGGTATGTAATCACTTACATCTTAGGCTTATAATACTGTAAGCCCTACGCTAATGTGCTATGTTAAAAACATGGAACAAACTCTCATTGTTTCAAAGTAAGGCCTAATATAAGCAGTGCGCAGAGTAGTGTGTTGTGTTGGTGACAGGAAATGCTCAGCCACGCCGCTAGGAGACAGAGTGGCATATTACGCTTCAAGTTTATAATTTTTGTGGGAAGCCTGCCCAGGGTGCAATTCATGCCCCTCTTCAGGTGTCTTAACTAGGTATGTTGCCAGCGGCGGAAACAGAGGGGGGGGGAAGCGGTGGGGCGATCGCCCCCCATGATTCATTAAAAATTCAAAAATTAATATTATCCAATTATTGATTTGTGCAAACAGCATAGCAAACACCATATATTACAATAGTATGTATAAACAGACACCTTAGAAAGTATGATAATCACGTAGTTCGGTAGGGGAGGAAGTGAAGTTGTGTGTGGACTGTGGAGTGAAGTTGGATCGGGTGTGATTGTGCACGATCGGTGCCGTTGCAATGTAGGCCAATGCTGTAAATTGTAAGCTCGACATGACGACAAAACAATTAACGCACACTAACTTACTATGTTTCGGTATTGTATTCCGCCCACCACTTTTTTTTCTAAGAGAACGAAATGCACTCTAAAAACCTGATTTTTAAATTTTTCGCCTGCGCTGCTATTAATGTGTCTCTTCCCCCCATACCCCCCGTGCATCCGTGCTTAGTCCCTTTCCCACGACTGTACATGCACACGCGAATCGGCCCCCCCATGATTATGTCCTAGATCCGCCACTGTATGTTGCAGATATGACAATTGTGAAGGGATGTCCATGGGCTGATTAAGAGGACTCAATCCCTTGCTTTCGCACTAACGACTGAGGAAAACCTCGAAAAAAAACATCACTCAGGATTGCCGGTCTCGACGGGATTTGAAACCGGGACCTCCCGAATCAGAAACACTGTCGGTGCATTGTAACAATTAACATCGAACAGACACATTGATGTTCTTTGGCTCATCCAGGCCCCAGAGTTTCTTACACGTAACGTCGTATCGATAACACTAAACCAAGTCCATAAAGTCAGCCTCTTTCAACATTTTTCAGGGCGTGTTCATGATAATTGATAATGCATGTAATTTGAGATTATGAGTAGTCTTTTCATTTAGGCCTAATCAGTAGATGTTCAATTTAAAACAAATAATTTGGTAATTACTTTACAGCATTAAAATTAGTAATTTTTTTCTTTTTGGCTGGTTTGAGCTTGTGTTATGACTGCATAGTTGTTTTCTGACAGTTACGATTTGAGCTTTTGTCTAATCTGTCAGTCGTCGAAAAATGGCGAATTACCGTCACCTTCAGACAAAGAAAAAGGGATATATGTAAATGGTTTAAAAGACAGAAAATGTCAACGATGTGAAATACGTAGTCTCGTTTGCTTGCATAAATAATGCAATATCTAATGGTTTTCATAATATAATTGGCATAGATCGTGTTACTCCAACAAGTAATGCACTCCATTGGCATATTAAGAGATGTCACTACCAAACTATGACATGGAAAACTATCAAGAAACCCGAGGTACTTTTACTGCTTAGGGTTATTTTGTTATTACATTATAAGTTATTTTTAACACCAAGTATGATATAATATTCTCATTTTCCCCCAATAGGAACACCAAAAATATAACCAGAGCGAATTTGTGTGGAACATTACTGGGTGCGATACACCCCTTTTCTAATGACTACAGATGCTATTCCAGTTGGATGTGCTGAAGTTATTTCTTGTAGCTGCAAAATTGGTTGCTCAACTAATAGGTGTGGGTGTAAAAAAAAAAACAGGGATGCCATGCACTGATGCATGCAAGTGTTTTGAACTAGAACGAGGATGTTCGAATATCAATGCAGGCATGATAAGAATTTGTATCTTTTACATTACATGCAACCGACACTGATCAAAATAGGATAACAAAAAGTAAATACTACAATAAATGTAAAATAAAATATTGAAACGTAATTCAATACTACCCACAAACTATATAAATGGTTCGTGAAAATTAACAGATTCGCAGCAAGAGTTTTTATTGATTTTTTTGAATATATTACACTAAAATATTAATATACAATACTATACTTCAATATTATTTAAAATGCCGTCACATAACTAAATAAATATAATTCTTTTTACGGGGTAAACCCAAATTTGGATGAAAACTTTTTCCAAAAAAATGTACGTTTTTCAGTTTGATGGGCGCAAAATAATGTGTTGGGTTTTAAAACGGTTTGTTTGTTACAACACTTTTGGTATCTCACATGAATTAGTCAACTATAATAAAAAAAAAATGACACAGACTTCATGAGGTTTTAATTTACAAAAAATTTCGAAAATTTCTAATTTAAAAACCAAAGGGGTATGGTCTGCAATCCCCTGAACATAAAGGTATGCTGCCACCCCCCCATTTTGGGGGAAAATTCCCTGGAAAGTAGTGCGTACGAGGCCCAAAGGGCGCGTGAAGGTCTTGGAGCTTAATGGAAGCTGCCAATTAATGGGGGGGGGGGTGAAAGATACTTCGGGATTTAAACCCAAACTTGATTTATTAATAAAATAATAGCCCCAAAAGTTACACAATTTTAAAAGTTCCATTCTGGGGGCCGTACCCTTTGCCCTACTTGGGCCCTTTGCCCGGTTTAAACCCCTTTGTTTTATAAGTAACATGGTATTATCGAGTACAGGTGTAAAAGGTAGGTTATTTTGCAGATCAGGGGAATTTTAACGTGTTAAATATCCACGATTTTATCCAACATTACTTGGGTTTGCCACATTTTACGAATTCCGTTCTATTACTTAAATCGGAAAATTTACATCCTATCATCTCGAGATTCTCCATACGCCAACGCAAATGGAAAAAAACCCCTAGCCAAGTAGTAAGTTTTCCCTAATGACAAAAGTTCTCTCTCTCTCTACCCAAAACTAGAGATTAAGTGATTTGAGTATTATTTGACACTTTTTATGTTTCTTTTATTTTTGGGCACCCTGTTTTAGTTTTACCCAATCATCGTCAAGATCTCCATACGCCAACGTATGGTAAAAAACCCTAGCCAAAAGTAGTACAGTTTACCTAGACAAACAAAAGCTCTCTCGCTCCCCAGCCAACTAGAGATTAAGCGACGGGGGACATACTAGTTATTTTTTAAAGGGTAAATTATTTTGATTGTTTTTACTTTTTCCATAAAGTTCATTATTTTTAAGGGGATTTACTATGCAACAAACCCGGAAAGATGCTATACAAGGCAAAAATTTTGTTCAACCTAGTAAGAGAGAAAGGGGAAAACCATGCTGGGCCCCGCCCCAATTTGTTCTCCCTTTTAAAAAAAGGCCCTGGCCGGGAAGGAACCTCTTTCCTTTTCCCCCCACTCCTAATTTCTGCGAAAAATTTCCACTCAGTCACTCAGTTGGAAGTACTAGCTATCCCGGGGCCCGAGGGACTATAATTCGGGGCCCACCCATGGTACCAAAGTCTTTTTAAACGTGCAAAAATTGTAAAAGAAGTGATTTTTAAACAAAAAAGGTTAGAAGCTACTAATATTATGGGTTTATTCGAGTAATTTCGATTTATATTCGAGTATATTCGAGTATATTCGACACACAACATCAGCCCCCCCGTACAAGCGTTTTGGCATACCTTCCAACGAGGGTAGGGACAAAACAACGGAACGTAGAGTTGAGGTCAAATGCCAGGGGCCAGAAAAAAACCAAAAAACCAAATATTTTTGAAAACCCCGCGCCCCCTAAAGGGGGAAAAACCCCGCGAGGGGCACTTCCCCCACAGGACGGAATCCTTCAAAGAATAGTACGCCCATACGGGGGCATAGGTCAGGCTGGACGATCCAGGTAAACCCCGAGAAAACGTCCCCCCCATCCCCCCAAGTGGAAACAGGAGGAAAATGGCCCATCTGAAAATGACGTTAACGTTGCAAGTTTATTTAAAACCAAACCAAAGAAACCCCCCGACGATCGAGTCTCAAAAATTTAAATCTTGTGCCGGGAGAAAAAATACCCTGAACTGTAGGGGAAAAAACCCCCGGGAGACCGACCGCAGGCTAAACACCGGGGAAAAGGGACAGGATAATAAACAAGGTTCGTTCCAACAAACTCGGCAAGAACCGTAAACAAAAAAAAAAACAACCCCCGGGTTTTTCCAAAAGACACGAAAAAAAAAACCAAGACTGGGGTTGGGCCCGGGACGAGTTCTAGAAAGGGATCCCATGAATAAAAGGAGAAAAAATACATAGAAATAAGTTTTTTCGACAAAATGTAAATTATGTAGCTAACCATATAAAAAAAACTGGAAAAAAACCCCGTGGGTAAGATAAACCCCAAAAACCCAAAAACAAAAGTATTTTTCCCAAAGTAAACAACTGAAACTTATCAACAATTGAATTTCTGAAACCGAAACCCGAAAGTGGGACTCTTACGAAAACAAATTGTGATGTGATGCAAATATAAAAAACCAAACAAAAAAAAATAAAAAAAAAAATTTAAACCCGCACTTTTTCATATCTGTCCCTTTCAAAACCGTAAGAAAACCGAAATCAAAAAGAAATGTCCCAAAATAACAGTATTAGGGTAAATTCATTATGACTAAAAACCAAAATCAACTAGGGAACATAAAAACATAAAAAGAAACCAAAAATTTCCAAAAAGTTTTGATTCATACTAAAAAAAAAAAATAGTATCCCCGGTGCGGTTGCGCTAACAAAAATCAAATGCACCGGGGGAGGTTCAATACAATACCTCCTATGTACACAACCCCTATTACGCAGCGAGGCAGGGAATTTAAATTTCCAAATACAAGTAAATTATTAGTAAAAATATATATGTTGCTTTGCGAACTTTATACGATATGTACCACTATTAGCATAAAAATAAAAAGAAATTACTTGGTTGCAAAAACAGGGTGCCAACGTTTTTTCTAGGCGCAATAATATAAGAAAAATTTAAACCCAGCAAGGGGGATGGGAAATCCTATTTTTTCCCCAAAATAGGGCCCAAAAGCTAGAGCCAACCCTTGGGAAATTTCTAGATATCAACCATGATTATTTAAAAAAAAATAAAACCCAAAAATTTAATTTTAAAAAAAAAAAGGGAAAGATTGTAACCTAAACCCCAAAACAATCGGGTAATTGAAAACCTTTGGGAAAACAACAAAAAACCAAAAAAACCTTTTGGTGTAACTTTAATTAAAAACAAATGGAAATAATTCCCCCGAAAATATGGTCATAACCTTTAACAAAATTTGTATACCCATGAAAACCTTGTCATGTATGCTTTGTGAAAAAAAAATTTGTTAAGCAAACCTTTTTCCCCACTAGTGTGTACCATAGGAAAAATTTAACAAAAATTTAAAAGGGTCATTAAAATTTAACAGAACAATAAAATGATAACAATATCAGTCACCCCCTTTATTTGGGTTTGACCCTTGACGTTTGAAACAAAAAAATTTTCCTTTCACACTTCATTGGGGGCTCTTGAATTTTTTTAAAATTAACTTTAAACCCAATTTTGTCAAAATTTCATTGGTGGCCCTTTAAATTTTTAATTTAACATAAACAATGCGTCAAAATCCTTTTGGTGGATTTCTTAAAAGTTTTAAAACATAAAAAATGTCTGCAAAACCCCCATTGGGGGACTTTGAATTTTTTTAAAAAAAATTTTTAAACACACGTTCGCATAAAATTTTCGTCCGTTACAAAAAAAAGTTGCATGAATAAATTTAAAAAATATTGTCACTAAATAAGTGATTTTTTACACGGGGGAATTATTTTTTCCATAGCCCCCAATAGCCCGGTAACAAATCGTTGCCCATTGTCCCAGTCTTCCCGATTTTCCGCATGGAAACCCTTTTCTTTATCGATGCCCGACGTTTTCAAAAAATTTCCCGATATTTTGAGCGAAGGGGATTTAAAACCTTTGATGGGGTGAAAAAGGACCGTGTGCTCAGTTTTGCATCCCTTAGTAGCAAAAATATGGCGCAAAAGGGGCCGTGCAAAATTTTGCGTTCACTCGGGGTACGTCCCCTGTCTTTATATCGGGGGGAGTGCTTGACAAGCAACAATGTCTGTGAAAGGGGGGAAATTTGGGCATTTCGAGGCGCCCCTTTTGAGGGAAAATTTAGACACTTTTCCCAGGGTTTCAGGGAAAAAATCGGGTTTTTTTCGTTTGCCCGGGATAAAAATGATTAACACCATGTTTTTTATTGCCCCCAATAGCACAGCGGGAAAAACCCGAAATGTGTTGTTTGTCCACACGGGTTTCTAAAAGGATTTAATTTTTTGACAAAAACCTTTTATTTTTCATAATTTCTTAAACCCATCAACCGACCCAAACATGGCTTACTACGACGTGGCCCGCGGGACCATCGAGGCGCGCCTTCAGGGGGGGAGGATCCCCGGGGAGTAAGTGTGGCGGGGCCCTCGGGAGTTTCTCCCCGGGAGTGCCCCGCCCACACTTTAGGGGTGTTGAGTGCTTGACTGAGGCTCAAGACGAGCGATACTCTTCTATGTTCGCCCTAGCTCAGCGAGAATGGGGGCGAGAGGGGGGGGTGGGGTGGGGGGCCCGGGAAAAAGGGGGAAAATTGCCAAATACTGGCGCAAAAAATCCCCCAATCGAAATCGCTTTGGGCATTGTGCTGTGATCCAAAGCCCCGCTATCAAAAAGGCGCTTTCCCTTTCCAGTGTTGGTTTTGATCCCCATGTAGCCGCGAAGGCAACTCTCTTTCGCGAGCGACCACGGCAAGTTTCGAGGAAATCGTTCCCCCGCGGCCGGCTTTCTCCCCCCCCCCGCTGCGGATGCCGGGGAAAAGTGAGGTCGTGGCCCCCCGCCCGGTGGGTAAGTACCTCTTTATTGTATTAAGTGTACTCGTATGCAGCGATTTTCCTGTTCAGTAGGAGCATAGTGGGGGGCACGCCCACGGGGTTAGAGTACTGGCTGCGACGTGTAGGAAGTTCTCCCCCAACGGGGGGGACAGTGAGGGTTTGCCTAGGATGTAGTTCGTTCCCCCTTGTGCTCGAGGTGGGTTCGCCTCTCGAACCTTGGTCGAGTTCGGATCCCCCCTTTTCTTGGGGTTGGATTTTCCGTAAGCCCGAGTGCCCGGGAACCCCCGTTTTCATCTCCGTGTCTGTACCCTCCCGACCAAATTTTTTTCTAAAAGTCCCAAAACTATTAGCTTATACATATTTTAATTAAACCTAACCCTTTATTTTTTGTTCGTATAAAATACATAAACGTCCGAAATTTAATAAAG
Organism: Sweltsa coloradensis; assembly: GCA_024449915.1. NCBI lineage: Eukaryota > Metazoa > Arthropoda > Insecta > Plecoptera > Chloroperlidae > Sweltsa > Sweltsa coloradensis. Next base: position 48,218 of record JAMZAV010001116.1, read on the forward strand.
CTGGACGTGAAAAACTGTTAAAAACTTCAAAAAAATTTTTATTCTATTATGCTTTTTAATTATTTTTTCATTTTTTTTTTTTTTTTTTTAAAATTTCCCTTTTTAATAATTTTTCCCCATGCAGGGTTGGGTAAAATATGTAAAAATTTTAGCCTCAAAAAAAACGGGAAATTTGCCCTTTGGCCCCAAAGATAATTGAGAAAATATTTTAAAGGTCTGCTATTTTGGAAAACCGTGTAGGGAAAATTTAAACCCGGAAGTTTAAGAAAATAGGTTTTTAAAAGTTTGTTAGAAAGCTTTTAATAGAATATTCATTTTAACATTAGCAATAGATTTATCTAATAATGAATCATGCAATAAAATTAAACGTTAAGTAAAGACATCAAAGTTTTTCAAAGCATTTTCTTTTAACAAAACAAATTTTGTTATAGGATAGTTAGGAATGGGTTTATACTGGCTAACACCTTCCCCAATCCTCATGTTGGGGGCGGGTAAAAACCCTTTGGCATTGGGGCCCCCTTTAGGTATCATCCCCTCGAGATGTCCCTAAGGCCTGGGGGGGACTGAGGTGGTGGCCCCCCCATGTTTTTGGGGTCTAATGGGAAAATGAACGGCGGGGGTGGCTGGGGGAGGCAGAAGGGAAAATGACTGAAAAAATTTGCGCTTCAAACAAGACACGTACAATGATTAGGAATAAGACACTAAAAGATGATCCCCCATAAGCTTGGTTTTTGGGTCTCTTCATACCTTTGCGGCTTTTGGCCAAAATCTCTAATTGCCTTTTTCCATTACTGTAGGGCACTTTTTGTCCCTTTCCCCTGCCCCTTTTTAAATTTGATCTATAATTTTTTGGCATTTGTTCCTCCGTCCCCAAAGTCTCTTTAATAGTTTTTTTGACTATTTTTGGCCACAAAAATTAAAATATTTTCCCCAAATTTTGGGTACATGAAATGATGGCCCCTTTTAAATTGAAAGGGTTTTTAGAAGTGTGGCGGGCCCCAAGATAAAAACCCTTTACCATACGTTTCACAGGGGGGGCCCCGAGGTTTAATTTGGCCCCCCTTTTCCCCGGGACAGGCTAATCTTTTTTAACTTTCGCTTTTACCCTTTGTTTAGTAAAAAATTGGACAATGTTTTCGTCAAGGTTCGTCCCCCGTGAGACCATACATTAGCTTGAAGGGGGGCGTTTAAAAAATTTTGGGTTTTATGTTTGTAAAATAACATGTGATTCGCATAAGCGGGGAATATCAATTGTTTTTCCCTTTTAAACAATGGTATAGGCAAGATTTGGCATGCGTTTTCTAAAAAGGTGTATTGGTGTGCAAATTTTTCAAAGCTTTTTTTGTACAAATTTAGATCCAAATGACTCATTTCAAAAATAGTTTTGTCCCTCACAAAGTAATTGCATGCAATCATTGAGGTTTAAAAAAATTTAGCCGGGGAGCTGCCTGGCATTTGGTTGGAAAGGGGCCCAAGGGCCTTATAAAAATTGAAATTTTTATTCACCTCTTTTATTGGAATTTGGACAAAAATCAAAATTAATTTCCCCTGCGTGGCGCCAATGTACCTTACATAGGCCCATGAAACCCGATACATATGTTCGTTTGTTAATTCCGCCCCGAATGAGCAAAACCCCTTTTTTGGAAAAATGTGGTTTGAATTTTGTGGGAACCTTGCAAAAATGAATCGGGTGGCAATAGGTGAGGACAAACCCCTTTCCCTAATGCAGAAATTTGGGGATAGCAGCCCCCGAGTTTGGTCAAGGGACCCCCCGATGTTTTGTTAAGGTATTTTCCCAAAAAGGCGTATATTATTTTGGGGAATGTTTTTACAATGTAAACATAATCTGTGTTTTCTTTCCCTGTGGGTTTTGCAAAATCGGTTAAATCAGAATATCCTTTTTAAAACACTAATCAATGATTGCGCCATCTTTTTGTTTGTCAAAGCCTGTTTCGCTCTTTTTTTTGATTACCTTTATAACAAAAATTTGTTCAGTAACAAATAAAAACTTTTTTAAGTATTCTTAACGATAGGGGACTTGACCCTTCTATTTACTGCACAATTCTTTTTTTGCTCGCTATACCAAAAGGGAAAAGTAATGCAAAGGGGGGATGGTGGGAAACACTATAGAGCCGAGGGTTTGTCTCTCCCCTTCCCGGGAAATTAAAATTTTTGATATAAATTTGTTAGCGGGTTTTTGAAATGATAAGCCTGCATAGCAATAACCCCTTTTTTTGGTTTTTCTGAATTAACGCTTTAAACTTGGGAAAATTTGGCAAAATCTTTTTTCTCCCTCAGACATCCCTGTTATACCCGATGGATTTTGTGTGCGCAATAAATTTCTAAATCCCAAAGGGTACTGAGGGGATATTAATATCTACTACTTTTGCCCCAAATACAGGCCGTTGTAGAAAATCCGGTCCCTGAGAAAACATGGCCTGTGTTTTAAATATGGGGGAACAACCCCAAAGATGTCCCTCCACCCCATAAGACCATCCCAAAATTTATATAATTTCTTTTTAAATTTAAAATTTTCTTGCCTCTAAAGGGAAAAAATTGCAAGGTTTTTCCCTTTTGGAAATCATGGTGAAAAAGTAAAAAAGTGTTTGCCCCCCGGGTTTTAACCCCCCCTTTGTGTACCCTCGACACAGCCCCCAAATCCTTTGGAAAAAGAAACTGCGAATTTAATAAGAATATAATTAATTCTACATTTAATGTAAATTCGTCCACAAAATTTTTTTGCGAAATTTATAGAAACGTTACCAGAAATTTTTTCCATTAAATAAGCAACGCATGTTATAGCCAGGTTGTAAACAAACAATAACTTTTTTTTTTATTTGGACGTAATTTTTTATTCATTTATTATTTAAAAATTTATTTTTTTATTTTTTACATATTCCCCCTTTTGTATGTCATCGTAATTAATTGTTTTGAATAAAATTTGAAGGTACACAATTCCCGTACAAAAAAGGCAATCCAAAAAGGGCAATTAAAAAAAATTTTTTAAAGCAAAGTAAAATTTTCCCCCCCAAACATAAACAAGATAGGCCCAATCTAATCGTTAATGTAAGATAATTGCAGGTATTTTAAAAAAAATTGCCCCAAACCCAAACTAGCCGTCTATCTACAAGTAACTACTTAAAAAAAAAAAAAATAATGTTTTTTTTTGTGCCCCTATTTTTTTAACGCTTTTAAGAATTGGGTGGCGGGCCCCAGTAGATAGCCGTGGGAAAATTTTCTGTATAGATTTGTAAAAACCCACCCTTTTTCTTTTAAATTTCAGAGGTTGAAATAGGTGTTTACGAAACTGCAGGGGTAAAAAAAAGAGGAGTGAACACCCCCTTAAACGCTCCTGTTTCTGCCCCCGGCCCCCGGGGCCCGGGCCTTGGGGTTTGACCCCGGGATGTTCTCTCGGGGTGAGCAGCACGATTTCTTTTTACCTATGATTATCTCCCCAATTTCGCCCATTTTCTGGCCTTGGTTCGATTCTCTGTCTCGAGGTGTTTTGGGAAAAAAAGGGGGCGTTACTGCGGGGCTACGTTCAAGAGATCTTCATCAGTCATTTTTGGCATTAATACGGCATAAGTCTCGCTCTGTCACACAGTCTTGCCGATACGATCCCCCCATTGTTTGTTTTTGAAGATTTGTATAAAAGGGCACGATCCCTTTGATTGATGTTGTTAAACTGGTTTTCGAGGTTTTTGAACTTTTCCATTCTCCCGTCAGTTCAGCGATGGGGTTCATCGTCATCAACAAAACCGTCGGGCATTGCTCTAGTGTTATATGTATGAGCACGCGTTCTTCCCAAGTTGGGGGTTGGGGTTATTTATTTCCCCCGGGCTCCAAAATCTGACTCACTGTCCACACCCGTTTACAATTTAAGCCGAGTTTGAAATGTAGAGTTTCCCTAGAAGTGTTTAAACCTATTGACGTGAAAGTTTTCTTTTTCATAGGGGTGGGCATGTTGAATGTAAGCTGTGACGGGTTTTTTTTTAAAGATCGAGTAACCTGTTGGTCCACCCCACAGCGCGCCCCCTTGCGTTTTTCAGCGCTTTATGACTGGAGTGTATAGAAAAAACTAAGGTCCTATCTTAAAAACTAACCTTTTTAACTTTTTTATTTACTGGGTTTTTCTTACGATCCGCGCTGTGTTCAAGATTTTGGGAGAACGTGGTGAACCCCTGTTCTTAGCCTCATTGTAGCTCACTAGGGGTGTGGTTTAAACCTGATTATATTTCAGATTAGAGGTTTCGCAAATTCGCGTAAGGGGAAGAAAGCATATCCTAACCCAAGAAAAAGATAGTGAGGACTAAGCCCTTAGTGAAAATATTTACTTCTCATTGCATCAAAATTTAAAGGAATAAAGGATTTCCCCTTTAGTTTGGTTTCCTTTTCCCAAAATAGTTTTGACATTATTCTAAAGCAATTGGCGATGAGCCCAATTTTCGAGCAGCCAAATTTGATATCTTTTAAAATGGCTGTAGTAGTTAGAGTTTTATGTTTAACCCTTTTTTATTAAATTTCCCCAAAACGCCTGATATGAAGTTAGAAAACCCTTGGGCTGAAATAAAATACTTTCCCGGGGGTCCAAAAAACAGTAACCCAAAATGGTCAAAAAACGTCCTGGCAATGGGATTTGCAGTCATATTGCAATGGGCCCCAAAAAAAATGAATGTTAATACGTGTTAAAACATTATCGATAACGGAAGGGCCTGTCACTACATCCCCAAAGCAAGGGAGTCCAAAGGTTTTGATCGGGTGGATACCTTTTTAAGGGGGCGCGCGGTTTGGTCTAGGCGGGCTTTGCGCGTTTGACATAAAAAGCAGGGTTTTTCCAAAATTCCCGATATCAGAAACTTCCTGTCCCAAAAGGGAAACTTTCACTGATTAATTGGCAAGTTTTGTTATTTCCACTGTGGGCCCGGGGAACGCTGAATTGTGAAAAAGCAAACAATATTGGTTTTTTATGTATAGGGGATTTTAGCCTATGCTGTGCGTGTCCACATTCCCGTGACCATACGTAAGCCCCGCTGTAAGGCAAAATCATCATGGCACTGGTTTTCTTCTATCAGTTTTGGGAAAACCGGGTTTTAATTTTGGATCTCGGGCCCTTTTAGCTTGCATGATACGGGTTTTTATCCCAGTGTGGTTTATATCGCCGCATGTCCCGGGGTTTCCCCCTTTTTAGTTTACGTGATTGATAGTGTTTTTGTCCATTCTGGACAGAGCGTCAACATGGGGGAAATTTTGGGCCCCCGGGCATATTCGAATTCGAAAAGGGGTATTCTGCCAAAAAGATGCCCAACGTTTAAAAGACGAGACCCATTGTTCAGTTAATGACAAAAGTTTGGCCCCAAAGGCTATGGTCCGGGTTTTTCACAAAATTTACACCCCCAGATAAAATTTAAAATGTTTGATTCCATAAATGACTGCTGCCCAAATCACGTTTCCCCTGCATATACCTTTGGGGTTTGTGCTGTTTAACAAACTTGCTATAAAAGGGTATGGTCGATCAACACCCTCCCCTTTAAATGAGGGTAACACTGCTCCACAAAAAATTTTGATGCATCCGTGGGTTTAAATTAAAAAGTGTTTTTGAAGGGTTTGGGGAAAATTAGTATTGTGTCTGAACATAATATTCCTTTGAGAGTTCAAATGGGCCCCATTTTGTTCTTTTCCCAGGTTTAAAAAGGGACATTTTTTCGCCCTGAAACGATTAGTGGGTAGAGGGGAGTGCTGAAATTTCTGACCATGCGGGCGATAAAAAGACAAAAAACCGATGGAACGATTCACACCTTTTAAATGTTGTAGGGGCCCCGGGGCCCTGACTGAATTGCCCTTTACCTTAGTAGGTGTCGGGGGGGTATACCCTTCCCCGCCCTAGAGAAATTTCCCAGATATTCCCGTTCCTTTGTAAAATTTTTATTTGCTAACTTTTTAACTGCAAATTCGCACTGTGTATTCTTTTGGAGGTTTTTGATCTAAGGAAATCAAGTGGCCCCCCAAGGTTTTTTTCTAGCAAAACAAGTCATCAAGATAGAGGGAAATTTTAAAATGCTTTATGGCCCAGCAAACACAGAAGGGGTTAACGGTTTGGAAAAATGGGTGGGCTCGAAAGCAGGCCCATAGGGGGTCTCTTAAAAGGGAAACAATCCTTATGTGTGAAATAGGTCTTATTTAACGTCACTATCAGCTACTTTAATGGGAAAAGAAAAAGCTTTTCCCCTACATCTAAGATGGTCAGATAATTTGGGGGCCCCCAACCGTCCAGAAATTTTCGTTTTTTAGGGGGAATCGGGAACGCATCAAGACTGGTTACTGCATTTTAAAAGGGTTTATAACTACAAAACCCCAAACTGTAATCAAGCTTATCATTAGGGAGAGCCTCTTTTTTTTGGAAAAAAGGAAAGGGTGGAGACGCCCAAAGGGGGAAATTTTTATGGCACTAAAACACATTTTCTACAAGTTCTTTTTATTTTTTTTCATCCATAAAAATGTCTTTAGGGCTTGTGGTGTCCTATAGGGCCTTGCCTTTAGGCGGAGAGTCACCAGGATAGGAAACCGTGTTCGGGCTCCCGTGGCCATACCCCAAATTTTATCACCTTCTTTAAAAAAAAAATCTGCATATTTTTCGAGAAGGGGTTTTTAAAAATATCTTTACTTCCCCAAAGGGGCAGATGACCCTTTAAAACAAAAAGTTTTTCGAACCCTTTTTATCAGCGATAGTGGGCGTAAAGCAATGGTTTGCGCCGGATTTAGTTTCATTGATTTTTTGCGAACCCCCGGGCTCTTGGGTTTGTGTCCCCCACGGGGTGCATGCGCGGCCCCTGACGGGCCCCTGGCTTCCTGCGCGCCCGCCTTTTGCGCGTGCGCAGCTGTCCCGTGGGGTCGCCCGTTTTGGTTTGGCTGGACCTTGAGCTTATGTAAAAACTCTTTACGGGGCTCCCCAGCGACTGCTATCGGGGTCATTGTTTTCAGTGATCGTCATTACACAATTATTTACCAGGATATCATTATTTTTCAAACCACCAAACCGGTGGACTCAAAACTCTGAAAGGGGGGGTTTAAAAAAAGGGCTGGGCCCTTTTTACACCTATCCCGTATGCATTCTTGCAAAAACCCTTCCCTGAAATTTTTTAGTTTCCGACGTTTTTTCCTTGTCTTTCATTTTTTGTCGGCCCCACGTGGGCAATGAGTGCGTGCCAAGGGATCTGACACACTATTTTGCACTGCTAGTACATTTTCCCCAAATTTTTCGAACAATCATTTTTAACATTCAAAATTTCTCGAAAAGAGCATTATTTAAAATTCACATTTTTAAAATTTTGCCCGGCGAGTATTTAAATTTTATTTATATTTTGCATTGCCCCTGACAATAATAATTTTTATCTACCCTTTTACTTTTTTTGACAATTATTATTTCTATTTAAATCCACATTGCGGCCCATTTTATAATTATTTTCATTTACATTATGTTCCCCGCGAAAAAATTTGGGTTTGTACCCCAATCGTAGTCAAGCCTTAAAAATTTAAGCCTTTCTTTGTCATACAAGCATAACAAAATTTTTTCGCTTGTTTCATTTAGCCCCCTCTGTACGTTTAGGGGATTTTGCATTGGAATGGGGGACTCGGTCCCGTGACAAAAGACTGGGCGCCCCGGTTGGTTTGGGGAAAAGCTTCCAAAAATTCCCAGTGGCGGATCCTTTTTCCTGTTTTTTTCATTTGTTCTGGTTCAGGTCCGTCCCCAAAAAAGCGTTGGTACCCCGTGACTCACTTTTTTTAATTCGTTGTGTTGGGGGAAAAAAGTTTGTTTTTTCGTTTTAAGTTTTTGGGGTAATTCCCCCGTGCACCCCCGAAAGTGTTGACCCCCTTTAGAAGGTGTTTGCGCAACCCCCCGTGACCTAACCTGCATTGTATGACTAACTCGTGCCCTCACTTGCAAAACTAAAGACAAAGCTTCCGAAAGACATCGTCGATTTAATTTAAGGAGACCCGTCCATTAGTTTTTTCCCGGCCCGGGGCTATGTTGACATTTATGGGCCCGATCTCTAACCCGTTTCCCGGTTTGAACCCGACTGACTTTTGTCGCGCTAGAACCCACGGAACCACACACACTGGTTCCCGTATGTGTTTCTTTCGTTTGCCCACAAGAGCGGGCCGGGGAAACCCCTCGTTTTCTTTCCCAAATTTAGGCTGGCTGCTTATATAACGTGCTATAACTAAAAACAAAGGGCCCGGGGGCTCCCTTTCCCGTTTCGACGATTGGGATTTATCCCATAGCGGATTTCACCGAATATTTAAAAAAAAGAAACGTTAATAGAAAAACAAGTTTATAAAAGCCCCTGTAATGAATTGCATGCAGTATTAATATGCTCTAATTTTTTTGTAAACTTGTAAACCCCCGCGGGGTGCCCGCCCAAAATTTTTGGGGCAAAAACTAAAAAGTATTTTTCCCTTTTTTAATCCTAAAAAGCCCCAAAGAGATGGAAAATGACATATCTAGCACCGCCTGACGCAGGCCCACTAACTTCTGTTTTGCAAAAAAAGCATTGGGTTTAGTTGTTGTGCATTTTAGTTTCGAATTTTTTTAAATGGACGAATATAGTTTTTTTTTATCAACAACTAATTTTGCTTTATTATTAAAAAGATTATTTAGTCGTAGTAGCTTTTAGGAATTGTTGGTTTTAAAACTAAACTTTTTTCCGAGGCCAGTTGTTTAGCCCGTTTACCCCCAGCGCCGCGATTTTTTAATTTGGGTTTTTTACTAATCGCAAAGACCCAGTGGGGCACATTGTGAAACCCCCATTTGGGTTTTTAAAATTTTCGAGTTCACGGGGCTTCTGAATAATGTTTGATAGAAATTACAGTAGAAATTTAACAAAAATTTTCGCTTGCAGAAGTTTTGGGTTGCAGCCTTAATTTTAAAATTTTTAATTCCGAATTTAAAGCCATGCTCACTCGTATCACTTTTTAATAATACAAAGCTTTATGGTCTGAGGTTTCCTAAAATTTTTCGACTCCCCCTGTCGAGCTACTACAGGTGAGACCTCGCGCCGGACTTTAGCTGACGTAATATTGCAAATCTGTGCGCCTAGGGCTCTAATTTCCGATTGTAAAACACTAACTTGTTCGCTTACAGAATTATTTACAGACCGTGCAATAGCATTGATTCTGACCGGATCACTTGATTTATTTTCAATTGAAAAAAAATTGATGCGATTTGAACCTTGTACCAGCTGATTTCGACTATATATTAAATCAAAATTAAAACAACGAAGGTAATCAGAACCTAATATTCCAGTTGCCCAACGTAACCCCATCTCCTGTTTGAATACCGCGAAATTATCGTAAGCATAATCTTTATCACCTAAGCGAAGCGTCAAGGTTGCTACACCAGTGATAGGGAGGGGATGACCTGTTACGCTCGAAAAATATCGCGCATTGGTTCTTATCGGAATATTAGCCTGCTGAATAATTGCATCACTAATCAAGGATTGATCCGCGCCGCTATCTAATAAAAATATTGCTGTAATATTTTGTGCCTGCGGAATAATAATCTCTGCCTGAACAAGTGTTTGAGCTGTCCCTGTACATATTGAATTAATTGAAGTTGAAATATTAATGCACTTGACAACCAATTCCTGCGGAACAGTATCAGAAATTAGTTCCTGTAGTTTCCCTGAGTACTACGATTAGGTTTCCTGGACGTGTCCTGATTTGGTTTACTGATTATCCCTCTCCCGTCTTGACGAGAATAGTTCGGCCCTGACTCCCCTGTTTACGAGATTCCTATCATTGTCTCGGGTGGGTAGTGTCAGTGTTGTACGTTGTGCAAACCCTTGGCATTGTCTCGCGGAGTAAGGCCTTGTTTGGTCCGGCCCCGTGTTTACCTGGCGGCCTATGCTGCTGCCGCGAAGGCGGTTTTAAATTTTCCAACACTGCTGTCTAGGTGCCCCACCTACTGCAATATTGGCATACAGGTCTATTCCCCTGCACCCCCCTGAAACGTCTAAACAGGGTACGCATCCCTGAAAAGCTGGTTGCTGATAAGAACGTCGACCCTGTGTCCCCGGGGTGAGTGGTTTTGCTAGGGGGGACAATCCCTAAAAAAATGTCCTTTCCCCCTCAAAACGGAAACTTTAAGGCCCTAGGGTGATAGCCACAGTCTTTTTTTTTTAACGTGCGCTATAGGATTAGGTGGGGGTTTAGGTGATTTGTGATTTTTTTCCCGGGCTTCGGGGCTGTTTAAAGCACTACTGACTATGCCTCCATAGCGGGCCTTTTCGGAAGTAAATTTAAACCCACACTAACGCCTTTGCCTCCCCGGGGCATTATTCTAGTCGCCTATAGCCCCCTGAATCAACCCCTTTTTTCATGGGCCCTTTTGGGATGTTGTCGGATTTTTGTCGAGTACAAAGGGCAAAACCATTACCCGATAAACCTTTGTAAAGTGCGAAAGCTGCTTCCTCAAGGATTTTTTCGCGTTTTTTCTGTTCCATGACTTTATCGACAGTGTTAAGGTTTTGTTGCCGCGTTTTTGGAGCCGAGTCGCGAATTGTCAAATATTTTCGCCCGGTTTCTGTACGAAAACGATCGAATTAGATTTTAATTCGGTGGTGTTTCGTTTTCCTGAAACCAAGCTAACATGTTAGGTTTAAAATTTCCGGGGTATGACCCCTGTGCTAACACCGCGTTGTTTCCCACAAAATACGTGCTCATGTGTAATTTTTAACCTAGCAATCACCATTTTTTGTGTATCTGACCAGCCATCAAAAGGGGCTATTCGTCAATCCGACAAAATATTTTTGGATTTTAATTCGGTAGATTTTCCCGAAAATTCAGGTACCAGTCCCAGATGACTTAAATTACCAAATTTGACGGTTTTCTCTCTTTTCCGGGAGGACCGCGACGCCTGGGCAAAACCCATCGTTTCCCGGACCCGGCTTGCCGAATTAACCCGTCAATCTGTTCCCGACTCTAAACCCCTGCCTACCATTTTCCCTTCGCCCCTTCCTTTTGGGTAACCTATCCCCTGACGCCACACCATTCACAATGCCCCTCAAAGTAGCCTCCCTGAGTTCGTTCTCCGCCATATTTTAAAAATTTCAATATTTCAAACTTTTATTCCGCACCTAATACTACAACTATCTATTCATGTTTTACTTTTTACTTTTTATCACTCTTTTTTTTTTTTTTATAACATTTCTATATATGTTATTTCAAGTAATTAAACACCGTTTCCTATATGTTGCAAGTGAAAACGTGGTGGGGGTAATTATTTTCACCCTTTTACGACATTTTAAACGAACAAAAATTTTTGTACTATTTTTTTTGTATGGGGATGACTTACCTATTCACTCAAGTGTCTGAAACTGAAGTGTATTCCAACCCCAACCCCCATAGAACTTAAGTAAGAGAATTGTTTGCAATAATCCAAAGAAAAAAAAAAATACCCCAAAGCTAGCCCCAGGTTTTGTGCGCAAAGCTGCCATAAGGTATGTGCCACCCCCCAATTGTGGGAATTTACCTGGAGTAGGGGGTACGAGCGTCCAAGGCGCGTGAAGTCTTGGGCTTAAAGCGAAGCTGCCCAAATTTAAAGGGTGAGGGGGAAAGATACTTTAGACTAAAACCCCTGATTTATTAAATATAATAGAATAGTTACCAAAATGTTAAGTTCCACTGTGGGCAGTACCCATTGCCCCCACTTATGCCTTTCTGGGTTAAACCCCTATTAAAGATAAATGTACTTTACTCGAGTAGCAGGTGTGAAGGTAGGTTATTTGCAGACATGATTTAAGTGTTAAATATCACTGATTTTTTCCAAAATTTCTTTTGGGGTTTGCACATGTATTGAATCTACGTTTTCGTACTTTAAATGTGAAATAATATATCATCATCAGATCTCCATACGCCAACGTATGGGCAAAAACCTAGCACAGTAGTACAGATTACCTAGATGAAAAATCTTCCTCTCTCTACCAAAAATAGAGTTAAACTGACTTGACGTTTATTTAACAAATTTTTGTTTTTATTTTTTATTTGCATCCTGATTAGTATATCCAATCATCGAAGATTCCATACGCCAAACCCATGTTCAAAAAACCCCAGCACAGTTACAGATTACCCGACAAAAGTCTCTCCCTTCCGCCCAAAATAGAGATTAAGCTGCTGGACAACTAGATTTATTAAGTGAAATTTTATTTATTTATTTTCTTGTTCATAAAGTTTCATTATATTAGATACTATGCAAAATAACGAGAAATGATGCTATACAATGCTAAATTTGTTTTTAAACCCATAAAGAGCAAGGGAACTATGCTAGGCCAACCCAAGTTTTTTCTCCTTTCAAAAATGTCCTGGCCAGAAGGAAGCCCTGCCTTCCCCCCACTCCCGTATTTCTGCGAACTTTCCACTCGTCATAGTTTTGGGAAATACTAGCACCCGTGACGATGACTATAAAGTCGGGCTGCCATGGTACCAAAGTTTTTTAACACGTGCATACATTGTGAAAAGCAGTGATATTCCTAAAAGTTAGAAGCTATAATATTATAGCAATTCGAGTAATTTTCGAGTATATTCGGTATTTCGAGTATATTCGACACAAACAAAAGTTAAAAATTTGAACCAACACCTGAAACAAGGTATTAATACTCTTAGCGTAAGACTGTCAGGGTATGTCAGGTGGCTGGTTTAGACCTTAATTCTTGATTAGAGATATCATTTTTATTTACTTCATTTATTAATTTTTTTTTTAAAAATAATTAAAGATAGTAAAACAAACAAAAAAGGATTTCTCGATTTCCAAAGTTTAAATTTTGAAGGTGAAGGAGCCATTTTTGGTTTTGCAAACATTAATTTTTTAATTAAGCATGGTTAAATAAGTTTAAACAGCATATTAATTACTTCAACGATCGTAAAACAAAATTTACAAAATGATTTCTCGATTTCCAAAATTTTGTGATTTGAAGGTGAAGGAGTCATTTCTGGTTTTGCCAACATTGTTTTTTGAATCCCGCATGGTCAAATTAGTTATAACAGCATATTTAATTGCTTCTACAATATTAAAACAAAATTTTAAAAAAAGGATTTCTTAATTTTCAAAATTTTGAGTTTTGAACGTGAAGGAGCCATTTTTGGTTTTGCCAACATTGTTTTTTGAAGTCAGCATGGTCGAATAGTTTAAAAAAGCATATTTAATTGCTTCTACGATAGTAAAACAACATTTTAAAAAATGATTTCTTCATATCCAAAATTTTGAGTTTTGAAGGTTAAGGAGCCATTTTTGGTTTTGCCAACATTGTTTTTTAAATTCAGCATGGTCGAATTAGTTAAAAAAGCATTTTTAATTGCTTGTACCCATTATCAGCATAGACTTCGAATTTTGCAGACTGAATTTCCTATCTATATGGCCTTAAAGTTAACACCAACTATAAACTTCAAAACATTATTATTTATACCAATATAAATATCAAACTTAAATGCAAATGTTCCCGGGTACTCAACACACGACTCGCTCACTCGTCTAACAACGACTTTGGCGTTTCCCTATTTTAGTTGGCTAAAGCACCCTTATAGTCGAAATGAGGGAGACGGGTGGGTTTAATCCCCTAGTCGGGAAAGATTTAGTTATTTCTGGATTGTATTTTAGAAATTATTAAACATGTTTGGAAATGCATATACCGCAGTGTAGTCCATCTGTGGCAATAGGGCCTTCTATGGTAAACATAGCCAGTACGAAATACGTGAAAATATTGCAAGGTTTACTCCATCTTCGAGCGGAATTTTGGGGGTACCTTGACGTGCAACATTTAATTAACCTTGTACACGGCATTTCACAGCCAGGTAAATAACAAACAAAAAATATTTTTTCTAAATCAAAACCATAGTCGTTAAAATAATTTCTAAACATTGGAAGCCTATTTTTCAATTTATTATTTCTTGTTGATTTAAATCGCAATGGATCTAGCTGTTTTTGTTAGCAGTTCTCAGTACCTAAACTCGTACCGGATGTCCGTTTAAAATTTCAACGCAATCTGTTCAGCGATTCGTCTGATTTTCAACGTACACACACACTCACACGCACGCAGACTAACAGAATGAGAGCCGTTTGAGTTGAATGGAGACCACTCCGTTCGCTGCGCTCACTCGTTTAATTAGAAACGGGTTTGAATGCGTCGCGCGCCGGCTAGCATCGATCAAAACATGGATTGCTCCGGTTGTGAGTCAACTTACACAATGCAATGTGATAGTTACTACATTAGTTGTCATCGAGCAAAACATGGATTGCTCCGGTTGTAAGTTCACCATCGCAAAATTTATTTAAATTGTAAACGATGAGGAGAAATTATTGCTATTTTTAATCACACGCCGTTATTGCTAGGGAATACACGTGTTTACGATGTGGAAAGATGTGTAATAGAAACAAAAAGAACTGGTTGTGTTTCGGGAAATCAGGAGGAGTGAAGTGCAATTTTAAGCGGTCTATTACAATGGATACGTGGTTCGGTGGTTCCAAAATGCCGATGAATAAAATCGTTTTATTCACGGCCTATTGGCTATTAATTATCCCTCCGCGACATACATTTCCCCTCAAGGAACTCAATTCGACAATTCGGTTGTAGATTGGTCGAGTTTTTGTCGAGAAGTATGCCTAGATTGGAGTCATTCTAACACACTAAAGGTTGGTAACGAAGGGAAAATTGTCGAGGTAGACGAGGCGAAAATTGGCAAACAGAAATATAACAGGGGACATATAATAGAGGGCCAATGGATTTTTGGTGGTTATGAACGAGGTTCTTCCAAGATTTTTGTCGTGCCAGTCGAAAAGAGAGATAAGCAGACTTAAATTCGTATTATACATGAATGGATCCTACCTGGCATAACTATAATGTCTGACTGCTTCAAGTCTTACAACACATTGCACGAAGAGGGCTTCGAACACTACACAGTGTGTCACAAAGATAATTTCGTTGATCCTGACAGTGGGGCGCATACACAACATATTGAACGTGTTTGGAACAAGTTATCACTGCCGACGAAGCCCCTTTCAATACAAGGGCGCCATGTACTACCGTGCCTTAAACAACCTGAGGCCCAATATCAACACGTCTTTTATTTTGATTGAAATCTGACGTTGCACATGCCGACCAACTCTGACGACCAGCTTGTGTTCTTATAGCCTACAATGGAATTAAAAGATATAAAGGAAGATCAACAGGTCTCCGCCACGAGAGTGGGTTACATTCGTCCAGTCTACGCCTTGCTCAGAAATAAACCACCACGGACTAGAGATACAAGTGTGGAGGGAGGATAGGGGGATTGTTCCCCGTTTTGGACGTAAGAAAAGTCATAACGAATCGTATTTGACTGAATTTATGTGGAAACGTGGTCAAATGGAACACTCAACGCGTATTCACGACTTCTTCATAGACATTGGGAAGTTGTACAAGAATTAGACCGTAAAAACAATAAATTCGCTTTGAAACTACTTTATATTAACAATAGAGAGTGTTTAAGGGGTTGTAGGTGCAGTGAAAATGTCAATAAAGATAACAAAACAATAAATTTGCCTTGTTACTACTTTCTGTTAACAGCAGCGACGTTAAAAGTGTTGAAAGTGCAGTAAAAAGTTATAAAAACGACGTTAAAAATGTGTTGGTGTATGTTTCACATTTAAAACGAGGTTGGGGATACTTGTTGTTACGCGGTTGGTAGCATTCGTTGAAAAATTTGCGCGCGAGGTACCCTGTACGATATTTTTACCATATATAACATCTTGATAAGAAATAACGCTCTTAAAACTGTTAATGAATGCAACTGTGACGTTCACTATCCTTGGGCTCTCGGTTAGGTATAGGAAGCCACTAAATTACCTTGACAAATTAACTTGCTAAACAGTTTGCATAAAACTCCAATCAAGAAATTAGAAAAAAAATAAATCAAATACTGAGATCACATTATTAATTTCTAGATCCTGTGAATCAATAATAATCCTACGTCCTACGTCCTGGACTGGATAAACCCTCCGGCAACAATACTTATTCTAAGTGACACTTGAGGAGGATCAGGATATCTAGCTACAATGACAGTTGGTGCATAAATTTTTACTCAATTATTTCACTATCAAACAGTTGTAAATGGGTGATAACAACACTAGAAACAATCCGGTACTTATTCGGATCAGGGGCCCCAAAACAAAACATCGTATTTTCGTTACGTTTTCAGTGGTTTTTAGCTTGTTGTCTATTTCTTATCAATTGTATAATTTACCAGCTATTGATTCGTAAAACTTTTCAACTCTAAAACACACAATTAATCGTTAATTCGTTATTGATTTCGTAATCTTGTGAGTTATGTCACTCGGCCGGCGCCATGTTGACAGCTTCTCGTATCTACATACCTGTTCTCAAGAAGTACGAACCGTAAATAAGAAATCAACATCAACGTATTGCACTGGACATGAAAAACGTTATTACACACACTTTTTTGACCTAAAATTACTTTAAAAAAACCTTGAAACACTTACCCTCATACAAAAATCAAGAAATTAGAGGTAGTAAAGGATTTTTTCGTTGACCCTTTGTTATAGGTTGGCAATTCCATTAAAACAGTATCACCAACATCAATGAATTTGCGCGGCAACGACCAAACATTTTTTGTATTGAAGTAAAGCAACTATTCACAGTAGTTTGTGATTCGAACCATGGACAAGTTGAGGAACTTTAATGCTCCAAAACTATACGCATAGTGCGAACTAGACGACGAGTCATTTTTGCATTGGATACAAGAATTGGGTCTAATTTATTCAAAGCGAACTTGTGAATTTGGTAATCAAATGATTCTAAAAAAGCCTGATGAAGGAAGATTGTATGGTCTTTGGAAGTGTAATAAACGTATTGATAAGGGTGGAGCAAAATGAGGTAAAAGGAAGGGGTTTCTAAGTTGTACATTTTTTTAAAATACTCGCTTACCGATAAAAGAACATTTGAAACTTATGTGCTTTTGGTTTCGTCAAACACACACACATTAAAAAATTGCATTTGACCTACAACGGGAGGATGGTTCTACAATTGGTACTGAAGCAAAGCAATAGTACAACACAATCATTGGCTTCGTGACGTCTGCACCAATTATGTTGTAGATTGTAGAACATGCTGGGAAAATTGGTGGTATTGATAAAATTGTCGAAATCGATGAAACACTCATCTCCAAACGTAAATACGAACGAGGTAGATTAATTTTGAAGCAGCAGTTGTTATTTAACGGAGTGGAACGTGTTTCAAGTATGACCAAAGTTTTCATTAGATTCGTAAAACAAAATTCAGAAACACTTTTGCCGTTAATTCGAGAATTGATTGAAGAAGGAACAACAATTGTTTCCGACTGTTGGGCAGCTTACAATGACATTGATAAACTACCGGAAATTTACAATCATTACAATGTTAGTCATTCAGAAAATTTCGTGTCACCAACATACAATGAAGTTCACACACAAACCATCGAGTCACTACATCAAAAACTTAAATTCCGACATAAGGAAAATTATGATACTTCAAGAACACATTTTGCTTCTTACATAGATCTGTTTGTGTGGAGGATGTTATTTTTTGGGCGCGACATAATGTATCATTTGTGTTCAAAAATTGCATTAATGTATAAAGTGGAAACTGTGTAGTGTGTACTGAGTATGTGGATAGGTTTTAGTTGTGATTTGTGTTATGACTATTATTATTACTATTATTGTTATTGATTGGTGATAAAAGGTCAAACTATATTGTTCATTACAATTTAGCATATATCACGAAATAGGTTTCATTACTTCTGTATCGATTTAAATGTTCAATTATTACAAATATATAAAAAAAATTATTGGTGTTGGTACAACTGTGTGTAAATCAAAATAGCGAAGAGTAGAGGCGAGTGTTGAAGTGTGTTGTCAAATAATAAACTTGTTTATAACTTAATTTCCTATTAAATACACCCGTTATTATCAAAAAAACATTTCTTTTACTTATTTCACTATTATTTACAATCATAATGATGATAGGCATAGGAAAACGTAACGAAAATACGTTGTTTTATTTTGGGGCCCCTGATCCAATTAAGGGTTATTATAAACGATTCCGTATTATTGTCAGAGTTGAAAAATAACTTTCAAAATGGCTTTACTAAGCATCCCTAGTCGATATATTAACGTTTCACAACGGCGCTTACCTTGGAAATGTGTAAAAAGGTGTTTAAAATGGTTAAAAACAGTACACCTTCTTGTCTGTCTGTAGGGCGAGCTAAGGCCTATGGCAGTCTCACCGAGGTCTGGATGTTTACTGTGAGTTTGCGGAAAGCGCTATCTCTACAGCTCTTTCGGCACACCAATATAACTTCCTGTAGAGATAGAGCTTCCCCGAGTTTTCTTGCGCTTGTTTGGCGGGATGGGGTGGTGTGATGGTTCATCTAGACGATGATTTGTCGATTTAATAAAAATGACAGCGCCTAGATTGTTATATATGATAGCGGCCACCTGCATGGTAAGTCGAATTAGTGTAGACGTGAAAATTGCGTGTAATGGTTGTGAGAGCACACTGATTGATTTTATTGTGAAATGTCAAAGTAGTGACGAGTTATTCACGTTTTTACGTGGTCATGGTGTTATTTTAGATAGTTTAATGTGTTTCAATTGCAATGTGAAGTGTCAGTTAAGTGCTGCAAATCGGTGGTATTGTGGAAAGCAGACTGTTGTGTGTGCGAATAAGAAGTTTAAGCGCACTTGTTGCACATTTACAAAGTCATTATTTAAAAACACCTGGTTTGGTAATCCTAATAAATCTGTAAAAGAAATATGTTTGTTTGTGGCTTTTTGGGCAACAGTTAGTCCACCAAGGCAGGAATTTATTATGAAGGAATTATATTGGTCTGATCACTCTGTAGTGGACTGGTCTATGTTTGCGAGAGAAGTGTGTATTCAATGGTGTGTAGATAAGAAGGAGAAATTGGGTGGTCCAGGCATTGTCGTCGAGAATGATGAAGCTAAAATGGGAAAAAGAAAATACAATAGGGGGCGTAAAATTGAAGGACAATGGGTTTTTGGAGGTTTCGAGAGGGGGAGTAAGAAGTTATTCGTTGTACCAGTGGAAAACAGAGGAAAGGAGACTTTATTGGCTGTAATAAAAGAGTGGGTTCTTCCAGGGACTACGATTATGTCTGACTGTTGACGATCGTATCATTGTTTGCAACATGAGGGTTTCGTGCACTTGACTGTTAATCATAATATGGAATTTGTTGATCATGAAACTGGTGCACACACCCAAAATATCGAACGCTCGTGGCGGGAAGTGCGTGCCAATATTCCGAAATTTGGTAGGCGCGAAGATCACTTTGTAGGTTATCTGTGAGAGTTCTTGTGGAAGAGACATTAGCCTGACCACGCGGATAGATTTTGTGCGTTTTTTAAAGACATTGGGAAACTGTATAATCCAAATAATCCAAATAACGAGGAATTGGAACCAGGCGAGGTTGACAGCGAGTAATGCAAAACGGCGGCGGTTGGAAAAGTTTTCGGTAAGTGGTTTTTGTCACTTTTTTGTAACTAATTTGCTTTGTTACTACTTATGTTAAAGGTGTACTTTCGTGAGGTTAGTTGAACTTTCCGCCTAGTTGTAGTTCGGCGTGCTAGTTCTGGGATATAATTGATTAGAGCGCACCCTAAATCGTTTCCGTTAAAAACGAGCTAAGGGGTACTTGTGTTTTTTAGACGGTTGGCAACCTGAAATTATTGTGCACCGGTCTGAAATTGTAGTTAATGTTGTTTTAGGTGTGTTTTTACGGTAAAAAAACAAAAAAAAAAACACTTTTGACATAATACGGAATTGTTCATGATTACCCGAATAAGTACCAACAATCCTACCTATGAGCTCAGATAAGTTTCCCCCTGATATTAAATCAAAATATTAAAATAAAAAAGGTTATTTTATGAATCATTAAAGACAATACAAATTACATAATACAAATTGCCATCTGGCCAGTACTCATTTCTTTAGTTGTGGCGAATAATCCAAGTTAGTCCATGAATGTATATGCCTGATGTTACGGCAATACACACTAATTTAACGAAATAACTGCTTCACAGATAATTACTGTAAACGGACACTAACACAAGAAACTCTATCGAACACGGTGATATTTTACTCTTGATGCAACTTGACGACTGCTTGCCGCGGATGGTCCCGACGATCTTGGTAATTATTGATATCCTTATCGACTGATTATCTCGTTCTGGCTTCTACTTGACTTGTGACGTCTCTTCAGTGTGGAAATTAGGATCGATGATTTTGATTGTTATAGCTCGGTTAATATTTCATATTTCCCAGTGTACTAGAGATGACGTTCTTCTTAATAATAGTGGGTAGTGTGAGTGAAAATTATGCTGAACTTTATCTCTGTCAATATTTGAAGTAGACTTATTGCCTACGGCGGTGATGTGTAAAACTGCTGGATCGCGATAGGTTCGGCGCATAGGCGACGCGTGACGCGGCGACTACTTGATCGCGGAGACCCGACGGCGCTCGGTTAACTACACGGTTACTTCTTGATGTAATTTGATAATATTTTGATGATGACGACGAATATTAACTTGTTTCCAACAATAACACATATTTTTAATTACTGATGCGTATTAGCTGATGGACGACATAGATATGATTATGACACAATACATCGTTGAACTGTAGATACAATGAAACTTATTTCAATGATTACCTTGACCAAAACTACTCACTTTACTTCACTTCCACTTTAAACCTTGAAATACTTTGATATCACATCTGATTAAAGGTACTACTACCCGTTATCATAGACCCTTCCTATCACTACGTACTTAACTCCATCTTCTTGTGACATCCCCAAGGAGCCTCTACACTGGGACACGTCCTAACAAGGAAACCCACGAAACCACTACTGCCCCACAACATCGTGACTTTCCTAAAAATCTCCCGAGTTTTTAGTATCCACCCCCCGAATCTTCTATAGTTTGTAGAAACCAAGCCATCAGTTACAGTACCTGGACCCTGATTCTATAACGGTGCGGTAGTTGTCGTTTCACAGCTCTGTGATAAGTTGTCGTTTCACACGAAACGACAAGATGTTAAAACAGCGATTCTATACCGCTAACGAGAACTAAAGGTTTCGCGAGCACAGGGATTTGGAAAAACTTCCAAGCGGCTGAGCCATCGTAGCTCCACAACCAGTTTCGACCAATCAGAAGCATCAGAACGCATCGAGTCTAGTCGGCGCCAGTCGGCGGTCCCGTTCTCTACCGGAGACTCCACGCATCTCTAAGAACTCCAAGCTCATGGCGTGATGGCCGGCTAACCCGCCCGTGAAATCATAACCTCAGTTTATTCTTTACTCTTGAAAACAAGACCGCGAGTGAACCCAAAAACTACACAAACAAGTCAAAATTACATATATAATGACACTGCTGTACAAAACATCACAACATATTATGTCAAATAGATTTCGCAGGCTTTGAGACAAGTTCTCCCAAACAGTTTGGTTGGGGACAACTTGTCGGTTGAAACGAAACGACAACTCGCAAAATAGCGCTACGGAATACGAAAGTGAAATTCTCGTTTCGTTTCAACCGACAAGTTTTCACAGCGCGTTATAGAATAAGGGTCCAGACGCGAAAAAGAAACACTTAATATGTTCTCACTCCAGGTACGTAAGCCCTTTTTGGTCACCGACCCGTTGTTCCGCCACAACCCTTATCTTTCCTTGACTGTTTTCTGATAATCTACCTCTTCTCCGAAAGCAATTATTTTTGTTATTTGTATGACGCAGATCCACCTAGCGGGCAAAAAACATCAAGACTGGTGCCTGCTGGCTAGTTCCTTGGAAATTGCCTACGTATTGTCAAGCCTCCGATATTCGCCGATAGCATCCTTAGTTCCTTTCAAAGATTTTCAAGGAATCTAATTATTTCATGGTCCACTGCAAGTTGCACTAGCCTCACTTTGAGAAAACCATCGATCACGATCTGTGGCTTCGAAGGTTCTAGCACATCACCCTAGATTGTCGACCATTAATATTACTATTTAATTTCCAAAATTAATCTCGTATGCAAATGACATTTATTAACAACTTAAAGTGGCTCCAGCGAGTGTACCAGCGGACTCAAGAGTATAATATTTTTATTCAGTAACAGCTTATAAAATAGGGCCTAGTTAGTATTTTTTATATCAGATAATCTTACAAACTGTAGTTTATTTTACTACTGTAAGTATTAATTTATTTTTAATTGTTACATTTTAGGAAAACCTATTTATTTGCATCTTTTATTGGTACAGTTGCTAACTGACTAGTTAAGTATTTGCCAACCTCGGAAATCGAAACGTCCCATCAAAATAACACGTTAATCACTAAATTAGGCTAATGGGCTAATGGACGAAATAATGCTAAATTCGTGAAACATTAAACATTCAGTATGATTGGCTTTCATGTAATTATAAACAATAAATATACGATATGTGATAGTTGTAAACTTCTTCTTGAGAGTTTGGCCAACCTGGTATTTGGCTTGGCAACATGGCACAGGCAGCCTTCTCATTCTGATCGAGTGTGGATGCGTCGAGAGAACTGCCACCTCGAAAGTGTTTCATACCACAGTACACAGTAATTGCGTACACATGATATGTACAGACGTCAATTACAATCAAGAAATATTGGCAGTAGGCTTTAAAAGTTTTAAAAGTGTCCTAATTGCCATCACAAAACTTTTACGCTCGCTTTGAGTCGGCGTGCATATCTGCTGGGTTGAAGGAAGCGGACGGATCGCTATGGACCACTTATGCGCCGTGGTCGCAGTTGGTCCAACGGTTAGCGCGCCCGTTTTGTAAGCGAAAGGTCGCCGGTTCGAGTCCCGGCTGTGAAAACTTTTTTACCTTTTTTTATTGATCCCATCATTATTGTTTACTTCTTATCGATAACGGATTACGATTTTTATAACTTTTCATTTAAAATTACTCGAAAACAAAGACATTCTTCCCTCAACGTTTGGCTATAGGGCTAGTATTTGGGTGTATAGTGTAGTCAAGAGTATTTGCTTTTACCGGCTTCAGCCTGTGCACTGCGCCCAATATTTAGTTTTTTTAAATATGAAATTTATCCAAATAACTAACATAGGCCCTACATGACATACATAATAAATTGCCATATGAAGAACAGAAGTCTTACAATATGGGAATAATTGCCCAAATTAAAAAAATAATAGTAAAAATTGTAATGAATTTGTGATAGGTCCTCAATATTAATTACTTATAAACTTGCTCGTTATTCTGTGTATATGTTATCTTAGTTTTATTTGTAAAACAGTTTTTACGACTTTTTTGAACGTTAATACATTCGAACTACGTGTTGTAATACGGAGAGGCAGCCAAACCCAATTTTTTAAATTTTCGCTCCCTATACTACTTTACAACGGAGTTCACTATCATTGGTCAATCGAGCGCGGTTTCAAAGAGGCGTCACGCAGCGTTGCCAAGCCTTCACTGTTGCTCCTGGTTGTTACAATTATATGTTGACTTTGGACGTAAAAATATCAAAATCCAGTATGGTAACATGTATTTTGCAAATACTATTTTTTCAGTGTTTAATTACCTGCAAATTGATACATAATTTAGTCATATTTCACTTGCGGTTCGTGTACTGTAGTGCCTTTTTGGTCGGAAAGTGTAGGGTTTTGCTCGCTTGCAATGTTAAAGGATAGGGATTTACTTGATTTTTATTTCGAAAAATCTCTGAAAGTAAGCTGGTAATCCCCATTTTGCTTGTTGTATTATTGAAAAGCACACTATTAAGAGTATATATTATGAATTTCAGACAAATTTCACTACGAGCAAGTTTCAACGGATCGACTTTAATTGAAAATGAAAAACAACTTATACTTATGAAGATGCAAATTTGAGTATGTAAATTTTATCGAATTCAAAGGTTTATAACAAGCAAAACATCCATTTGGTTACAACTCTTCGGGGGGGCTCGGACTCTGATTCGGGAGGTCCCGGGTTCGAGTCCTGTCGAGAACGGCAATCCTGACTGGAGGTTTTTTCCGAGGTTTTCCTCAGTCGTTTAAGGCAAATGCAAGGGATGGAGTCTTCTTAAATAGTCCTCGGTCATCTCTTCACAATTGTCCTATCAGCAATATACCCATTTAGTCACCTGAAGAGGGTCTCATCCCTTGAAAAAACTTACAGAGCAATTTTAGGGAATAAATGAAATCGTCGACAAGTACAGTGTTCTCCAGCCCCAAACACTTGTGACGGCAACAGTCCAACAGATGACGTAATAATGCAAGAAGCGGAAAAGGCTACAAACGCGTATACTGCCGCGACGTAACTGACCAATTGCCGGTGCAGATCGTCTCATTTCGGAGATTGTTAATCTTACGTCAGTAAAAGAAGAAGCAAACTTGCTTCTTGTTGAAAACGCGCCATTTTCCATTAGTTTTCCTGATGTTTGTAGTCTACGGCATTGATGCTGTTCATAACAATACCAAGAAGCAGCTCTCAAAAGTGATATGGATCACCTTGTCAATACGTTTGCTGAGAGGAAAGTTCGAAAGCGGAAGTTCTAATCCATAGGCGAATGAGGAGTACTGAGACTCGGTGAGTCGGTGTCAATAATACTTAAATTTGATTATAATTGCCTAATACCAAATAACATTTAGGCGTCAATGGCAGTTGGCAGGGGCCCGCCAGCTCGCTGTAGCCCGGGGGCCCGTGGATTTCTAGCTACGCCACTGCCCCAGACCGCAGCTACCGCACACAAGATCTGCTAATGAATTACCCCCCCCCCCCACCCGAAACTTGCAAAACGTTCCTACGCGCCTGAATACATCTCTCTTACATTTTATATAAATTATTTTTGTTTTTATACTTTTTATACTCTCATTCTTCACATTTCCTTATTAACTAAATCAATATTTACCAATATATAAAATACACACCAAAGTCTTCACTATAGACTGATTCCCATGTGTATTTGAAAGAAGAACTCATATCAATGACACGTCAGCCAATCATATCTACAAGTCCTATCGGTCAACGTTCGAGATTTTTATCGGCGTTCACCAGACTACACTGTTCCACGTGTACAAATTGTAATCAACACCAAAATACAACAAACAAGCGCCGTTTGAGTTGAATTGTAATCCTCAGTCGCTTCGTTCCCTGGTCTAATAATATTAAAGAAAACGGTACCTATCAGACTTCATTCTCTAGTCTTAATCTTATGCCAATTGGGCCATCAAATTCCAACTCGCAACCTTCTCGTGGTTTGGCCCGTGATTAGGGGAGTTTCCCTCCCTGAAACTAATGGCGAGCTCTAGGTCGTCGTCGGGGAACTTTCCCCTTCCCTTTGACTAGCTCCCCGACGGCGACGACAATGACAACAAGGACGGATGATGACACAGACGGAAACGACCACGACGTGTGGGAACCCCTGCCCTCCCCATACGCATTGTGGCTGGTTCTGACCAGCACAGGCATGTCCACCCCTTACCCCCCAGCGTCATCCCTTACGTCCCTCCCTTTGTCTCGATTAATAATAATAAGTGAACTTTATTTGTAAATAATACAAATACATTACATTTACAAAATGGCGAGGTTCGAACAGTGTTCGCTCTTCCACCTTACCAGTGTGAGCAACTCAGAATCTTATTAAAATAAACAAAATATGTAATTTAACTTAATTTAATGTAGGATATTATCAAAATTAATCTTAGAGATAAACTGGTAGTGCGGTAACGCAGATAAATTGTTCGTTGTATGGCATGTTCTCTTGAGAATAGTCCGCACATTACTATCCAAAATCACTTTGTATTAGATTAATACGTATAACTACATACTTAATATTAGTCCTTCTACCAAACACAATATAGAAATTAAGTTTAAGAAAATATAGCTAAAAATTAAAAATTATAATGACAGTTACCATCAAGCATGATGGCACTGTTGTGACAAAAGTTCTAGTAATATACGATTATATAATAAAAACAAAAATAATAATTATTATTATTATATTGGATTACAATACACTCTTTAAATAAGAGTAGGATAAGAAACATAAAAGAAACACGACCATAATAAGCAGAGATGTAAAAGAAGTCAAATGGTAAAATATAAACTAAACAGGATTTAGAGCTTATACACTATACAGACAAACTAAAATAATACACACACATTTATGATTGACAAAATTAATTTAGAATCAATGTACATGTTATTAATGCATATTATCAAAGATGTGCTGTCGGCAATATTTTTTGAAAAGAAATGGGGTGATTACATACTTTTTTACCTCTTGAGGCAATTTGTTCCACAACTTTGGGGCAAGAACTGAGAAAGATGTACTAGCGATTGATGATCGATGAAGTGGGATTTCAAGATCTCTATGTCTGGTATTGTAGCTATGGTGTAGGCTAATGTTTTAGTTTTTCGTGTAGGTCCACCGGCCGTTTGTTTATAATGATTCTAGCTATCAAAGGTAATGTAGCATTCGTCGCTGTTTCATTTCTAGGAGTTTATGTTTTCTATAAACGTGGCTTATGTGATCAAATTTTCTTATGTTACATGCAAACCTAACTGTTGCGTTTTGTACCTTTGGATTGATTTTCAACATTTTCAGTGTATTCCCATAATAAACAATTCGCCATAGTCAATAATGGTATATTAACGCATCTCACTAGTTCAACTTCATGTTTTCATCTAAATAATCGTTTTAAAGCAATATAGTGGATTTTAGAAGACCGTATGCTTTTGCGCATTGAGTTATTACATGCTTTAAAGGACAAGACACTGTCAAATACAGGCCTAGATTCATTCCATATTAACTAGAGGTATTGGTACATCTCCATTTGATCACTGGGATTTTTGGTTAGGTGTAGATTATAAACATTAATATTGGTTCCTATGAGCAGAACTGAGGATTTTTGGGATTAAAATTTAAGCGTTTGTCTGACCAGTCATTTAGTTAATTAAGATCTTCTTAAAGTGATTGCAGCACAATTCAATATTATTCTTATCTAAAGCTATGATACCTTGAATGTCGTCTGCATATTGATAAATTTTGATATCTTGCTGCTGCCGGTAGACTTTGGGCAAACACATTAAAGAATAATGGACCTAGTATTGACCCTTGAGGTACCCCGCAGCTTACATCAAGTGCCATTGATAAAACATCTTTATTGTTTTTTACAACTTTTACTTTTTGTGTCCTATCTGATAAGTAACTTTTTATAAGTAGTTCGGCTGTATTCGAGAAACCCATATTATGAAATTTTTCTAAAAGTAGGTCGTGGTCAATGGTATCAAAAGCTTTACTACAATCTAGCAGTGCAAGTAAACTTGCGTTACCTTTGTCAATATTATTTTTTAAATCATCTACTACAGACGTTAATGCTGTAGTTGTGCTGCGCCCTTTAACAAAGCCTGACTGATTTTTGAAAAACCAATTAAGGTTTACTTCTATGTGTTCATTAATTTGCATTGCAATAATTTTTTCAAATACTTTAGATAAGGTTGGAAGTATACTTATCGGCCTTAAATCGGTAAGAGAGGTTACTATTTTACATTTAGGTATAGGAGTTATGATAGCTTCCTTCCAGCATTTAGGAAAAACAGACGTAGTGAGCGAGTTATTTATTATCTCTGTCAACGCCTCCATACAGTATGGTAAAAGTAATTTAATTGTATTAACATTAATGCCATCCGAACCAGTGGCGGTTGTCATGATTGATTGAAAGTGTTTTAACACAGCCAAGTTGCATGAATATGAGACGTTAAGCAATATCCAATCAATCATCAATTGTGCCAATTATTCAACCTAGTACGGTACATAGTAATAATAAAATAATGTTTGACATGTAACTCGACTCGATTAGTACAGTAGGAACGACAAACTTTAACGTCAAAATAAAAAAGAAACTGTTTCAGAAGTCTTCATTCTTGAGTCTAATGTCAGTTATTCAACTGTTTACATACCTACAAAATAATAAAATAGTGTTAGACCAGTAACTCTACTATTATGTATTAACGTTAACGTATGTCAGACATGTTGTGTAATATAAGCAAAATAATCAATTATTCCCAAAGTGTCTAAAAAAATCAGAAAAATTGAGTTTTTGTCCTGGCAAAATATAAAATGGAAAATTTTCATCACTATACCTAAATATATGTATGTATATACCTTGTCCGGACTACTGTCTGTGCCTACCAAGGTTCTGACTAATCACGCCATATGTGTGGGGGGTTATTATACAACGGTGGTTTACTAGTTTCTATGAGCTCTACGTTCTACGTACCCTGTTCAGGCCATTCACATCAGGACTCTGTGCGGTACCGGTTACATTGTATTGTGCATAATATTGTCTGCGTTGCAGTTGTAACTTGTGTGTGTATAGAAGGTAAGCTCAAAAAAGATAATATTATTTATTTTATTTGATATGTATAGTTGTGTGTGTTTAATAATCTGTGCTTTCAATTAATTGGTTTTGCACAATTTGTTCACGAGATGTAGGCCTATTATTATTACTCGACCGCTTTGCGAACGCTTTTTTTAGTCGCGTTGATGGATGAGCTTTTTTTAAGTTTTTAAACCTTAAAAAACTAATATTAAAACCTTTATTTCTATGGATTCTGGCTAACTTTTGCAGCTTTTTCTTTCAAAAGGTACTACATCACCATTACCTTAATATGTAAAATATCAACGCTGTAGCGAGGCCATCGTGAGAGTACAGGCCTGCGACTGCGTTGAGTGACGTCACGGAAAGAGGCCGACTGGCGAGCGCTCGTAGCACGGCGCGTATAGGAATAACACAGCACGGAACACAATTTTTGCCTTTTATATGAAATAATTGATTACTTTGTGCCCTTATATGCATGTAGCACAGTTGGGATTGAGTAAGGGATCGAATAAAACCAATTTTGTTCCTTAATCACATCATTTGACAGTTTAATTGGCACATGAAGTGAACCTACGACATTTCTTACTCTCTCAGTAGGCATACGTAGGATAGATTCGAATGAAAGCACTCAAAACATGTGATTGAAAACTTGGATTATTATTGTTTTGTTATTTAACAAATATTAAAACATTTAGAAATATTATTTAGGAATTAGAATTATACTTTTTAATCACGTTGTATAATGGTAGACATTCTAAAATCAATAAGAATGACATTTAAAAAAAGTTTACTAGCTGCAGCTAATAATAGATCTTAAATTGGTATATTTAATTGGCATAGAATAATATTATTATTATAAAGTATTGTTGCGAAGCAACTAAGCTGATGGTGCCCAGTAAGGGTTTGAATTGTTTTCATCGTTATTACGATTTGCACCAAGAAATCTGTGGGCCATTTGAGACCACCTCGGTCAATGTCTTTGGTGTATTTTAACACTTCTTTATTAGTAGGACTTTTAACGTTCAACTTCCGATCTTGGATTAACTCTTTAGAACATTGAGAACAATAAAGAACTTCGCTCGCACCTCTCGCTACGTAGCCGGCAACGAATATTAGGCCATTGTACATTCATGTGACACTTCGGCAAAGTCACATGTGTGTATTTTAGAGCATCGTCAAAGTATTCAAACACATTTTCATCTGACTTGTCTTCATCGGCACTCTTCGAACACTTCAAGGAAATCTTTTAGTTGAAAGTCTCCTGCCTGGAATCGGTTAAATCTGTTGTGTATATCGTACAGCGGGCATCCTACGAAAATTAATTTATTTATTTTTGGGTGTGTGGTTTGATAAACATCTCAATTGGAGAGTACACTGCGGGGAAGTTAAAAAAAACTGTTCTCTGCGTGCTACGCGATATACTGTATGAAACCCCTAGTCAGCCACAATATTTCAAAGTCTATATATTATGCATATTTTCAACCTGTTGCAAGTTACGGTATTTAGACGAGGGGCAATTCTAGAGAGACCCTGATGTGTTTTTATAAATGACAAAAAAGAGCTTTAAGAAACTTGATGGGGGTCAGCCCAAGGACCAGTTGCCGTCAATTGTTCAAGAAACAAAAGATTTTAACTATTCATAGCACTTTTATTCTGGAAAGTGTATGCACATTAAAAAAAAGTATGAACAATACTCAATCAGACAACCACACGAACCAACTTTGAACAAGATATCACAACAAACTAGCCATACCTGGTCATAAGACTGTTTTATTTGAAAAGAGTGTTCATTATATAGGATTAAAGTTTGAAAATCATCTCCCTGAAAATATGTGTAATACATTTGATGGCAAACTATTTCGATTTAAAGTTAAAGCGTTACTTTAAAATGAATTTTTTTTTGATTGGCAAGATTTTTTTACATTTGAATTTAAAGTAGATCTAAGATGTAAGTTTTGTTTTTTATTAATTGACTTTTTATACTTGACATCAGTCTTTCACAGTTAAATGTGTATAAACCATTGTCAATTGACCATGTTAAATTAAGCCTTACCTTTAGCTGAATATATTTAGGTGGCAAAATTTTTTACTCTTAAATTTAAATGAGATCTAGATGAGTGTTTTGTTTTTTTATTGATTGACTTTTTAAACTTGACATCTTATACATATGAATGTAGATTAACCTTCTTAATTGAGCATGAAAAATGTCACTTTTACAAATACTGTAAAACAATGTGATCTAATTACAATAAACATGAATTGAATTGAATTAAATTAAATGTTGGTCTGTGTCTCTTGAATTTTAAGTATCTCACTTAGTTGTTTCATAATGTTGTTTTAAAAAGAAATAGTTTTATCTTCCAAGTGTGTCTAATATGAAATAAGGAAATAATTAAATGTTTCAATTAAAATACAAATGTATTTGATTTCTTGATAAAGAATCTATTTGACATGTTTAAAAAGCTACAAATTGTGAACATGGATGTACCAATCGTCAATGTGGCATTCTATTACATACACCAACATGTTGGTATCTTGCAAGTTGTCGTATCTAAATGAACCTCTAATATCGTATGTATATTACTGAAATCCCCGACGAAATTAGAATCAAGTTTACCTTGGACACGAAGGTACCCTACCACTGACCGTCCCTCGTTACCAAATGGGTAAACTTGCTCAACCACTGTAAGTATACCACAAACTTTTTTTGTGGTGCAGGCATTATAAAACATTTGTGAGGCTCCGTCCTCTCAGTTTCACTTTCACAATTCCACTTGTATCCACAGTATGAATTAGGAATTAGAATACATATTGTTTATAAAAAAAATCAGTACGAGAATATCATGTGGTTTCAAGACAACAAGTCTGTCACTCAGATCATTCACAATAAAATTACACGCAAACAAGCTGGGTATGTCAAACGAGCAGCCAATGGTTGTGTTTGTTAGATTAGATTTAGTTTGTGCTCAAGTGTTGCATCTCTTACTTTGAAGTTTGTTCACTCTACTGCCAGATACATTCAAAATAAAAAACTTAGCTCGTAGCGTAGTTATGCTAGTGTAGTCTGCTAGATATTACATACTGCCTTGTCACTGCAAGTGCATTACTTATGGAGGTGTTGTAGTTGGACCCTAATTACTCTTAATTTGTTCCAGGTGAACCAATCAATACCCGAGCAAGCTGTGTGATCCACCCACCCAACAGATACCTGGCCATAGATGTGAGTGCTTGCATGCTATACATCAATAACTAGATAAAAGAGATGAGCACACAGCAATTGTTGTATTGACTAACACGTTTGCAGTAACGCATTTGACACTTGTTTAGAACGGTTTCAGAAGCAGTAGCATCTCATTGAATAAAAGAGAGAGCAGTGATTTACCCAACTGACCTTGACAGGATCTTTCTATTTATATGTCAGATTTGTCACCCACAGGGACACATACAAGATTGCCTGACTAAAACTGGCCATCAACATTCCTCGCATTTGTACTGAAGGACTTTCAAAGTTTAGTTTCCTAAAAAAAAATTGGATTGAAATTTAACTACCCAGTTGCTTATACTTTTCAATTATTCAAATATCCCTAACTTTGTTGTCACCTAAAGGGGTATAAGCAGACACTCAGGTTTCTATTGTGTAGGCTGTGCCGAAACGGCCTATTCATTAACCTTGTTTACATAATTTATATCAATATGATGAATTTCAATAATATTATAACATGTAATAATAACATTATAAAACAGTTGCATCAGCTTTAAATGCGAAATGCATTGAAATAGTTGCAAGATGCGTCAACAGAGATAATCTGACATCCTGTGATGGACATGGAACACTTGAGATACCTTCGAATTGTCAACACCTTCTGAAAGGAATCCATTAGCGAGCTCAGGGCACAAGAAACATTGGAAGCCGCTGGGGTAGGTGAATCACAACCGACCCTGTCGACTCAACAAACAACAAGATCAATCTAGAAAATAATACGTCATCACTGGTCACCTGCTCACCCCTATAAAAAGACGATCTCCGGAGCCAGGCATTCAGTATTGTGCCTGCATCATTAGAGGGTGGATAGTGGGCGACGTCAAGGTGACAAGGGTTCATGGAGGAGTTGTACTACAACGGGAACAGAACGAGCGACACCAAGCTATGAAGATGAAGAACAGTGAATAACTTCCGAGTGTTTATTTAATTATTCAGTGCTAAATCAGATCAAATTCGTACATTAATTATTATACATCAGCAACATTAATCAGCATCATCAAGACCAGCATTGTAAAACGAGGGTACCATATTAATTTACTACTAAATCATTGGCCAATTGAAAGTAGTCTTTGTATGCAAATCTTATATATTAATTTGTGTTTTGATAAATACAGTAAACCTTTTCAATTATTTACATTCAAACATTCTTTTTATTTTATTAACACTCTGAAATCAATATCCACATCCTTATAATTTATTAATTTCCTCTTAATTAAAAAGTGATTAAACTTCAATTTGACCCTATTTAAGGGCATTTATTTGAGATAGCTACCTCTATTATTGGGCGGTAAGCTTCAAGGCTTAATGGAAATTTGTGTTAGTGCTTTTCCTTTTTCTTTTTCTTGAATTTGTTTTGTATGTAGTTTGACAATTGGCAAAGGAAATGATTAAACATCTTCATTTACTCGTATCTCTTGCTGTGCAGTGTTGACACTAAGAACCCGGAGAACCGCAACACAGCCACACTGAAACGTGACGTAGAACGGCAAGAACAACGATGTCGGCAGCCACAACATCAGACACAATGCATAGTTGTTGTGTGGAGATGAGTGAGTGACAACACAACTTTTCTTCTCATTGTGCCAGAATTTGTACGAAACATACTTTCATCAAGCACACTTCCCACAACAGAAATCACAACCACACCTTACGTACTTGCGGCTTAACATTGGATACGGAGCCTCATCAGAGATGAAGGAGCACATTGGGGTATAAGGCGTTTGATTGAATCCAACAACTTGCACCTAACTATATCATTGGAGTATACTCGAATACTCTTAACATGGACTGGAACCAAGTTTACGTGATCGTTGCCAAACACATATCACATGGATAAATAAGTGCTATCAATTGAAATGGATGGTTACCCAAATGCTAGTAATTAGGTACCATAGATTTAGTATTAAACAAAATATTGTGTCACAAAATAATTGTACAAAGTAATATAAAAATATAGGCCAAAACAAGCTATGACATAGAACTAAGACAAATACTAATGTCTATAATATCTGGAATTAGCTATAAACAATTATTTATTTATGAAATATTCTTACTTATATAATATATAGGCCTAACTCTATGGCAAAGGTGCATATAAATCAACTGCTTCTCGCTTAAATGTGAACTTTCATCGTAAGCCTGCTGTAAGAACAAGGACGAATTGCAATGTTCGATAAGATGTGTTCTGACCGGGTATTGAACCCGGGTCCTTCGCGCTCATGGGTGATTAAAAAGTGATTGTATAAACAGGTGCTTTTGAAGGTGTTTAAAAACGTGATTAAAAACGTCTAACTCGGCTCACTTCTCAATAAGATGAAACTCTAAAACGATTCCAGAGAGAAACCAGTCACTTGCCTTGGCAGCGCGACTCCCCTCAGAGGTGCGCTAGTTGTAAAATGTGTTGGATGAGCGTAATTTTTTTTAAACGCAGCCAAGCTCTAAAATAGAATTTGCATGATATTATCCTGGATTGAGATAAGCGTAGATCGTCTTCGTTATATCAGCTAGGTCTCGGCCTAAGTACGCTCCCAAACATAAATTTCGTTTATAATCTTCGTATCATTCTCAATTTCCGCAATTTGAGCGAAAGTTCTTAGCCGAAGCATAACTATCTGTGGAATGCTTTTAGCAGCGGGTTTAAGTTCAAAAAACTACCACCCACGAAACTAACATAAATGGGCGTTTTAACTATAAATGTAGCAACACGCGGTCCAGATGATGGTTGTACCGTGGAATGGCTTTGAAACCTGTGCAGACTAGGGATTAGGAATAAATCAACTATTCCGTTGGTCGCCCTCCTCCCCTCAGCGCCTACGAAGACGACGACGACTACAAAAACAGTGGAAGTTTAATTCAGTGTTGTAGGGCGCAATGGATCAAGCTGATTTTATTAACAGATTTTTCAACTTTTTTTTTCAAAAAGACTAATTGGTTTTGATAGTTGATTACCTAGTGACACCGCGAAGATTCCATTTCACTCCCGCCACAACGATGAGCCATCAACATTCCTCGCATTTGTACTGAAGGACTTTCAAAGTTTAGTTTCCTAAAAAAAAATTTGGATTGAAATTTAACTACCCAGTTGCTTATACTTTTCAATTATTCAAATATCCCTAACTTTGTTGTCACCTAAAGGGGTATAAGCAGACACTCAGGTTTCTATTGTTTAGGCTGTGCCGAAACGGCCTATTCATTAACCTTGTTTACATAATTAATATATCGATATGATGAATTTCAATAATATTATAACATGTAATAATATCATTATAAAATATTTTGCATCAGCTTTACACATGCGAAATGCATTGAAATAGTTGCAAGATGCGTCAACAGAGAT
This sequence comes from Sweltsa coloradensis, assembly GCA_024449915.1. Classification (NCBI taxonomy): domain Eukaryota; kingdom Metazoa; phylum Arthropoda; class Insecta; order Plecoptera; family Chloroperlidae; genus Sweltsa; species Sweltsa coloradensis. The sequence continues at coordinate 83,270 of JAMZAV010001116.1, forward strand.
AATCTGACATCCTATGATGGACATGGAACACTTGAGATACCTTCGAATTGTCAACACCTTCTGAAAGGAACCCATTAGCGAGTATCCTCAGGGCACAAGAAACATTGGAAGCCGCTGGGGTAGGTGAATCACAACCGACCCTGTCGACTCAACAAACAACAAGATCAATCTAGAAAATAATACGTCATCACTGTTCACCTGCTCACCCCCATAAAAAGACGATTTCCGGAGCCAGGCATTCAGTATTGTGCCTGCATCATTAGAGGGTGGATAGTGGGCGACGACAAGGTGACAAGGGTTCATGGAGGAGTTGTACTACAACGGGAACAGAACGAGCGACACCAAGTTATGAAGATGAAGAACAGTGAATAAATTACCGAGTGTTTATTTAATTATTCAGTGCTAAATCAGATCGAATTCGTACATTAATTATTATACATCAGCAACATTAATCAGCACCATCAAGACCAGCATTGTAAAACGAGGTACCATATTTATTTAGGCCTACTACTTAATCATTGGCCAATTGAAAGTAGTCTTTGTATGCAGATCTTATATATTAATTTGTGTTTTGATAAATACAGTAAACCTTTTCAATTATTTACATTCAAACATTCTTTTTATTTTATTAACACTCTGAAATCAATATCCACATCCTAATAATTTATTAATTTCCTTTTAATTAAGAAGTGATTAAACTTCAATTTGACTCAATTAAAGGGCATTTATTTGAGATAGCTACCTCTATTATTGGGCGGTAAGCTTCAAGGCTTAATGGAAATTTGTGTTAGTGCTTTTCCTTTTTCTTTTTCTTGAATTTGTTTTTGTATGTAGTTTGACAATTGGCAAAGGAAATGATTAAACATCTTCATTTACTCGTATCTCTTGCTGTGCAGTGTTGACACTAAGAACCCGGAGAACCGCAACACAGCCACACTGAAACGTGACGTAGAACGGCAAGAACAACGATGTCGGCAGCCACAACATCAGACACAATGCATAGTTGTTGTGTGGAGATGAGTGAGTGACAACACAACTTTTCTTCTCATTGTGCCAGAATTTGTACGAAACATACTTTCATCAAGCACACTTCCCACAACAGAAATCACAACCACACCTTACGTACTTGCGGCTTAACATTGGATACGGAGCCTCATCAGAGATGAAGGAGCACATTGGGGTATAAGGCGTTTGATTGAATCCAACAACTTGCACCTAACTATATCATTGGAGTATACTCGAATACTCTTAACATGGACTGGAACCAAGTTGACGTGATCGTTGCCAAACACATCCCACATGGATAAATAAGTGCTATCAATTGAAATGGATGGTTACCCAAATGCTAGTAATTAGGTACCATAGATTTTAGTATTAAACAAAATTTGTGTCACAAAATAATTGTACAAAGTAATATAAAATATAGGCCAAAACAAGCTATGACATAGAACTAAGACAAATACTAATGTCTATAATATCTGGAATTAGCTATAAACAATTATTTATTTATGAAATATTCTTACTTATTAATATATAGGCCTAACTCTATGGCAAAGGTGCATACAAAGCAACTGCTTCTCGCTTAAATGTGAACTTTCATCGTAAGCCTGCTGTAAGAACAAGGATGAATAGCAACGTTCGATAAGATGTGTTCTGACCGGGTATTGAACCCGGGTCCTTCGCGCTCATGGGTGATTAAAAAGTGATTGTATAAACAGGTGCTTTTGAAGGTGTTTAAATTTGACATAACATGATTGCAGTATAGCAGTCCGCGAAACGATTTTTTTTTTTTTTTTCGTGGGAAACCTGTTATAGGGTGCATTTAGCCCCTCTTCAGGTGAACTAGGTGTTCACGCCATTGTTCTTAGTGTTTAGTATAGTTTCTAGTTTGTTTATATTTCGCGTACTGTCTCTCGTATTATTCTCAATGTGATTGATTCACCTGTGTTACCCCTCTATTTCCCCTCAGTATGACCAGTTCTCTTATCTCTTCTGTCGAGACTAGACCTCGAAGTCAGTTACCCATCTACCTTCAGAGGGTGAAGTTTCGCTCGCCTGCTTAGAGAGCAGTTCTCTCGTTTCTCTCGTATGTTGAGTGCAAATAGTGAACAGTGCATATCTCACACAGTTCATCTCCGATCTCACGTCGCCTGACTTCTCGCCTCGCTCGCCATACGCCTTCCAGTTGCTACACGCAGTCTTGGGTTCGATGCCTCCCAGGCACATTTTCTTATTTCATTTCTCTTCATACTTCTAAGCTGGAGCTTCTGTAACTCTTTCCTATCTCGTGGTGTGCACTTCCAACTATGCCACCATATCTACCGTGCCCTGCACTTCATCTCACTCCCTCATAACATCTTGGGTAAGTGCAGTTTGCTAAGTTCTATTATACAGTCCACCATTTACCACTTTTCTCAGGGCCACGGCCCCAACACTAGGTATGTGCGGATAGGAAATTGTGAAGGGATGTCCGAGGGCTGTTTAAGAGGACTCAATCCCTTGCATTCGCCTTAACGACTGAGGAAAACCTCGGAAAAAACCTTCAGTCAGGATTGCCGGTCTCGACGGGATTCGAACCCGGGACCTCCCGAATCAGAGTCGAGCGCTTAGCGCCCGAGCCAACACTGTCGGTACTAAACGAGTTATGTTTTTAGAACTTTATAGTTTGTGCGATGAGCTTTATCCACATTTTTTAAAATGCAAATTAAGCAGGTTCGCCAAAAAGTGAATATCATCGTGATATGTTGAGATGCTTTCGACACGTCCAAGATGAAAAATATAGCACTGCATAAAACCGATACCTCCACTAGAAACATAAGGTAATGTGGAAATAAGACTAACCATATGGTTTTCCAAATATGTGACGACATATTTAATCAACCAGATTTTATTTAATTTGCTGTTTCTCGCAACCCCACTGGTTAAGTTGTGAGTTGCTGCTGGTGCTTCCCATGCTTGAACCACGCGCGTTTTATTTCACGTTTCCTAATTTGGCACACCTGTTCTGGCACTACGATTTACGTTTGACTCCGATATACGTTAGACTTCGATTATATGTTGTTGAATGTCTTGGGAATGTCATTATTCACTCCCATTTCCCGAATCCCAAGAATCTTTCGTTTAGCAAGCAGAAGTCCGCACCGTCCATCCGTCAACAACAAAAAAGGGCCAAAACAACAAATAACAGCAAAAAGTGGCCCTGTGAGGAATGTGAAATGAAATTCAAGAATAAGTGCCACTTATAATCTCACAAGTTTCACAGGTTTTACTCGGATTCAACGAGGTTTATCGGGACGAGATATACGCGATAACATTTTATTCGTTCTTTCTTGTGGAACCCTCATGTAGACCTGACGTGTTTCTTCAAGTAACTTCGAGATTTTTGCATCAAGCATGGCATCATGATGTAATTTTACCTAGCGATTGGTAAGCTTACTTTGTTCGATAGGGCCTACCGTTTCTATCTGGCTTGATAATTTAGTTGAGATCCATTTTTAGCTTGGTGTTCTTTTGAATAATCACAAGAGACGAAGTAGGGAGCTGAAAGGAAGGGTCATTGAATGGTGATGGAGAAAACTTCACTCGAGGGGGGCGTCTCGGTAGTCGGTATGCCGCCATTTTGAGATTTTCGGGAACCGAGTTTTCGCCATGGAATCTGAGGGACATCACCAAGGATTGGAGTGGTCTAAACGCTTGAGAATGCTGTCGCAGGACATCGGCCTACACAGGTTCTACGTTTGATTTATTGTTTTTCTCTCTTGAGATAATTTTTCGTTTGAGACTTTGACCCATTCAGGCCCCAAATTAGAAAACTTATTTATACATTGTCTGATGGTTTGAGTCAACTTTATGTTACCGGAGACAAGATGAAACGCTTTACCGTAAACATCAAATTGGCCCCATTGGCAGTCTACTTGAAACAAATGTTGGTGCCTAGTGCCAAAGTGCGCACATGAGCCCAACAACCTGTGATTTTAGGCCTAGACTAGAGCGACGTGTCGTTTTTTGTTTTCAAAACTCCATCTTGCCCATATGGAAGATTTTATTTAGTTAGGAGTTGTAGCTACACTGTTAGTTGGTCTGTGAATGGTATTGACAAGTCAGCTCAACCAATAAAGCATAACCGGCTGTACGCAGCTTTTAAAACTTTATCTAGTCCATATGGTAGATTGTATTGTAACAATGAATACGTGTTCAAGTCTATGCCTGTACTGCTCTATTCTCATGCTTAAGTTTACTGTACAGATTGTGTGCCTGATATTATTGCTATATATAGATTTTGTAACCAAGTATCCTGGTACGAGACTGAAATGTCTAGGCAGCTTGTCGATGAGTGACGATTTATGGTGTTAGGTATACTGTTACGTTAAGGTTCATAGTGTGTGTGGAGTATTGTTCTTGGTGAATTCAACTGAGTTCTAGTACTGAGTGGGAGAACTATAATCCTTGATGGATTTGGTCAAGGTCGGCTATTTAATTTGTGAATAAGGATAATTTTCTTAGCGACGTTCGCTGCTATTAAATTAGTCCAGGGTTTCATCAACGCAGTTAAAAGAATTGACCTAACTCTATCAAATTTATTTGTGGGAACCTTCAATAAATAACGCTAGTTCCAAACAAGGGCGGAGATAGCTAGTATCCCACAGTAATTTATTATTATTGTGTCGATCATTGCTGACATTAATATATATGTGAACGTTTAAACTCATGTGTACATTGGTGTCTTCAAGGCATTTTTAATTGCTAAATTATATTAATGTTATTCGCATGGAAACCTAATTTATAGACAAATGTCTACAGAACTGCACAACGTATGCGAATGAAAATAAAAAAATTTAAATAATAGACAGTAATATATTTGTAACTTTGGAATTATTTTAACGACAATGGTTTTCATTGTTGTATCAAAAAACGTGATTAAAAACGTCTAACTCGGCTCACTTCTCAATAAGATGAAACTCTAAAACGATTCCAGAGAGAACCAGTCACTTGCCTTGGCAGCGCGACTCCTCTCAGAGGTGCGCTAGTTGTAAAATGTGTTGGATGAGCGTAATTTTTTTTAAACGCAGCCAAGCTCTAAAATAGAATTTGCATGATATTATCCTGGATTGAGATAAGCGTAGATCGTCTTCGTTATATCAGCTAGGTCTCGGCCTAAGTACGCTCCCAAACATAAATTTCGTTTATAATCTTCGTATCATTCTCAATTTCCGCAATTTGAGCGAAAGTTCTTAGCCGAAGCATAACTATCTGTGGAATGCTTTTAGCAGCGGGTTTAAGTTCAAAAAACTACCACCCACGAAACTAACATAAATGGGCGTTTTAACTATAAATGTAGCAACACGCGGTCCAGATGATGGTTGTACCGTGGAATGGCTTTGAAACCTGTGCAGACTAGGGATTAGGAATAAATCAACTATTCCGTTGGTCGCCCTCCTCCCCTCAGCGCCTACGAAGACGACGACGCACTACAAAAACAGTGGAAGTTTAATTCGTGTTGTAGGGCGCAATGGATCAAGCTGATTTTATAACAATTTTCACTTTTTTTCAAAAAGACTAATTGGTTTTGATAGTTGATTACCTAGTGACACCGCGAAGATTCCATTTCACTCCCGCCACAACGATGAGCAACATTTGGTTAAAAAAATTCTATCTCGTAACTGACTAACGTATTAGGGATCAGCTCATTTGCAAAAATAACTTCAGTCAGGATTGGCGTTGGCGAGTATTAAAAAAGCGCCCATCAATCTAGCGACTATAACACATGTTCGCTAAAGGGGCCTAGTGTTCATCCAATTTAACGTAGAAGAAGAAAAAGAGATAGTAAAGGGTGAACTAAGAGATTGACGGGAATCGATCCTCCAACATCTCGAATCAGTCTCGCACGGCAGATGAAAAGCCACCTAGCCTAGCCGCCATCACCGGTCATCAAGGCAGCCAGGGTCAGCAGACTGATTGTTTAGCAGCTGTTGTTTCCATGGAGGTTAATCTTAAACACCAAATTAAAAATGCGTTTTATTTCTTGATTTTCAGTGTTTTAACGTGATTGGCCTTATATGTTTCAGTATTGTAATTTATCATGGGATGTAGCCCGACATAACGACATACGACTAACGACATAACGACATAACGACATAACGACATACGACATGGCATGGCGGCTCAGCCATCAACGTTTAATTCTAATGGGGGAAGCCCCTAAGCTAGCTCAGCAGAGGAAGAAATTGGCTAGGGCGCAAACTAAAAACTTACAAAAAAGCTCATCCATCAACGGACACAACAAAACGACTCATTAAATTAATTTTTTATTTATATTTTAATTATTCCTAAATGAATTAATTGATTTTGGTGGCCGGAAGAGTTCGCTTTTACGCTTGCAAGAATACCTTGATTAAACGGAAAATGTGCAACCAAATCTTTATTTGCACCTGCCCTAAAGGGATCGTCCACGACAAAAATCTATTAAACAATTGTTGCCAATTGGGTACAACATGTTTTACATAGTAATATTACAACAACGATTTTCGGCTTGGGGGGGGGGGGGGAGCTATCATCCTGTGAGCAAAATATTTTTACGACGCCATCTTGTTTTAGGCATATGCCTGTCGATCAAAGTAGCGGAGCGATGCGCCCTTCAAACCAAAATTTGAAGAAAGGCGTGTGAATGTGCTAGGGTATATCGTGGGCTGACAGCGAAAACTCACTAACTTCATTTTTCAAGTTCTGAGATAAATGATGAAGTTTTTAGGTTAGTATAAAATCAGTATAAAATCAGATAAAACCTCTTGTAGCTCGTAATAATAGCCCATTTAGGAGTAAGTGAGTTATTGAAGCAGAAAGAGCGATTTTTTCTGAAGAAAATGCTATACACTAGTTTATTTTCGTCAATTTTGGAGTTAGTGAGTTTTCGCTGTCAGCCCACGATATGCTCCAGTCCTTCGAATTTTTCTTGGTGTCAAAATATGACACTCACTCGGCAAATCTCAAATTTGTTCTAAAAGGCACAGGTTAGTTCTTATTGTGCCGCCTGTGATATTGTAAGAGAAAATATTTTCTAGAGCCCTGTATGGTGAACATTTTTTATATTCATGTTTTGGCATGGAAATAAGCAAATTGCTAAGACGGGAATTAATTAACCCTTTATTTCGCAGGCAATCATGGCGCAATATGACCTAACTGGTTGAAGCGCCCTGGCCTCACACCTTGGAGTGGCGACGGATTGACGAAATAAAAACGTAATTTAAACCTTGTTCACTGGGAAATGTATTTTAAAAACGTGTCTAAAACTCGCAAAAACTAGTACAAGTAAAGTAGCAGGATCAATATGAGTCTTCGTGCATTATATACTTACGGTTACGCATGGAAAAGTGAAGTTTTAACATTGTACGACATATTTTTTTCGAGAAAACATTATCTGTTAATGATCTGAAGCTTGTGGGACTCAGGTGTCACGCAACTTGTTGCGTTCTGGCTGAAACACCATCACGGCTTTTAGAAAAAAATACTTTTAATATTCCTTTTGGGGGCGGGAACAACATATACGATGATCCTTATTGGTTCGTTTCGAGATAGTGAACAAAAATTGACCTTTAGAGGTTCGTAGCCCGCGCGAGGGGATACATGTCAATTACGTTATCATTTATTTCTGAAAATTATTATCATTATTATTTTTGTGTTTGTGTATAGTTCTCCCTTGCGTTGAGACATTTTCAAATTTGATTATATTATAAATGATCTTGCTTACATCAGCAAAAGAGTAGTGAGCTTGAGGTCCGGAAATTGGAAAATCCAATTTACTAGGCATATCAAAAACAGGCTTTGATCCACGGATGTTCGCCGCAGTTAAAGTTACCAGGTTGGTCAAGTACAAGTATAGACCAACCTGGTGTACCGGTATGTAATCTTCATTATTATGCAATCAATATATTATGTTTAGGGAGCATGCCGATGTTTCTATCTGGGAGGTCGTTCAGGGCAGCAACATTGATATGCAAAGCGCATCGACTCGTTTGTTCAAAATAGTTTATGTGGCCACTTGCACCCCTGGAAGACTATTCGACAAGTGGATGTATAGAGATCTTGCCATCATCGGATTTACTGCCGCGTCATTCGCTCGCTACGCTCATCAAGATATCCCACGCAAAGTAAAAACTTAAATAAAAGCCTTCAGTGAAGTAGAATGGAATCTTCGCTTCGCTCGCACGCTTGGCGGCGCAATATGACCTAACCGGTTAAAGAAAATCTATTCAATTTTAATTGTAATAAGAACAAAAATAATAATAATCATGCATTTTATTAGATTTGTTATAGTTATATAGTATTTCAATTCAAAGTTACATCCTCTCTCTGCTAAATAACAACACAGTCATCTTATATTTCTATTCATTCTGTGTGGTGCAGTCACAGAGAGCAGACGTGGTTTGTGACCGGTCTGAGAGAACAACATGCCTTTTGGCTGTAAGTTTTGTTTAAGGCCTAATCGTGTGTTTGTGAATTACTGTTCACTTTTTCTTTCTCTCTCTCTAAAACGTGGAAAGTTAAAACAAGAAGTAAGATATAAAACGAAGACTGTGATCAGGCTAGTCGTGAGTGTAGCCAAGGTGCAGCATGTTTCGTTTTTGCGGACTTAGACGTTATCTCGCAACAGTTGGAAAGGAATCAAGAAGATGCCTCGGGATTTCAGACTTAAGCCTCGGCAGTGAAAATATTGATTGCGCCAATGACTGAAATCAGCAAATTCAGCAAAAAACAAGATCTTATGCTTGGTGAGTCGATAAATGTTAATCAACGTCTGTCTGAGAAAATAGATACTCTCTTTTTTGAGCTTGGTTCGTGTAAGAAAGACAATAAAGAACTGAAAGACGAAAATATACGCCTCGCATCCCAAGTCAACGATCACGAGCAATATTCGAGAAATTATAATATTGAGGTACAGGGTGTTCCGGCAACTCCAGGAGAAGATACGTATTCAATTGTTAATATTATTGCTGACGTGATTGGCAGTGATATTATCACTGACGATATCGAGTATTGTCATAGACTTCCGGTCACAGATGCAACCGAGGATAAATCTGCGCTCTTTGTTGCCAAGTCCTACTCGCGCCTTGTGAAGGAGGATATCTTGGACCAGAAAAAAGAGAAAAATTAAACTATGTGCTAAGGAAATTGGGTTCCCTACGTCGAAAAATATTGTTTACATCAACGAACAAATCACTAAGGTAAACAAACATTTGTATTGGTTAGCCCGTTACAAGAGAAAGCAGGGATACAAGTTTGCCTGGACTAAGGGCGGCAGAGTTTTCATCCGCGAAGACGAACAATCACCCGTCATATAAAAAAGGAGTGAAGCTGACATTCTGCCTGTGTCATAGTGTTTGTTTACAACGTGTGTGAAACTGAATGGAGAATTGGGAAGAGGTAGATAAAATTATTCAAAATTATACTATTGACTGTACGTATATTGCTTATGTTAGTGGTTGGTATGGGGATGGGATGGGAATATGATAAAAGATTACAGTTATGCTTACAGCAGAGGTGGAAGACTCATAATATCTGTTCTGTCTCTAGGTTCAGAAAGATTTACTAGACGGCAAGTACAACTTGGTTGTTTCAATGAATGAGCAAAACGTAAGCATGATGGTCGACACAGGGTGCCAATATACCCTCATCAGTTATACCACATTTCGACGCCTCCTATGCCCTATGCCCTGCTCCGCTTCTAGCGCCAACAAAATTGAGACTTTAAACATGGTCGAGACAGGTGCTATTAGTACAAGGAGTGTGGAGTGTGGACACCTACAGTGGATTTTAAGGATAAACGATTTCGCCTTCCTGTGTACGTGATGGAGGTGGACGGGCCTACCGTGCTCGGCAGAGACTGACTCCATCACTTATTGCTGGCTGTAATAGAGGTAAGTAGAGGCAAAATTCCAGATGAATTGCATGGCCTAGAAGAAGTCTTTGCAGGGGGTTTAGGTTGTAACAAAGGGGAACCAGTGCACGTGGAATTAGATCCAAATACTAAACCTGTCATTCGCAAACACTAGAGTCCACCCTATGCATTAAAAGTTAAGTCTGACCACGCCCTAGAACAAATGCAACGTGACGTAGTAGTCGAGATTATAGCATCCTCGTCGCCAATTTTGTTATGTATGTAGTTGGGTAAGTTGGTCTAAGACTTATGTCAGTAATGTAGCCAGTTGTTAGGTTGTAAGATATTAAGCATAATTTATTAAAGAAAACTGAAGACAACTAGGTACATGATTACTCAAGTTGCTGTCAAGAGCAGAAAGCGACGACTTATGTGCCTCACAGCCTTATGAACGTGGCGCGGCAAGTGAGCGGGAGGTTTGAATTCACCACAACTACAACTCCCACACAAACCACCAACCATTAACCACCAACCATTAACCACCAACAATTAACCACCAACCATCAACGACCAACCACCAACCACCAACCACCAACCACCAACCACCAACCACCAACCACCAACCACCAACCACCAACCACCAACCACCAACCTAATAGTGCCTATACAAAAAGTGAGTAAAACCAAAACTGCCTCGGAATTCAGACCAATCAACATGTTACCAGTTGTTGAAAAGATATAAGAAATAGTTGTACACTAACAGTTATATGAATATTTTGATAGAAATGATATAATAGTTGAATGGCAATCTGGTTTTAGGAAACTACACTCATGTGAGACTGCAGTGCAACTACATATATCGAAATGGACCCAAAATATGGATAATAACCTGTCAACACTAGTTGTTTTTCTTGATCTCAAAAGAGCTTTTGAGACTGTAAAAAGAAGTAGACTCATAGATAAACTGAGATTTATGTATGGTGTTGAAGGTAAGGTGCTTGAATGGATTAGTGATTATCCTTGTGATCGGAGTCAAAGGACTAAATATAACGAAGCAATATCGGATACAAAGAGTATTGATGTTGAAGTCCCACAGGGGTCAGTCTTAGTCCCACTGTTATTTCTGGTAAATATGAATGATATAGAAATATGTGTAATGAAATATATTCTAAACCTGTATGCAGATGATACCGTAATTTTTTTCTCAGGCAAAGACTTGCAAAAAATTATCAATATTATCAAGAAGGAGCTAACGACTGTTACAAAAATGGCTCAGTATTAACTTTCTTAAACAAAATGTTTTAAAATGTAAGGGTATGTTTTAGAGACTGCAAATCTAACTGAAATCAATATGGCCAGGCTTATGAACCAAATCAAAATTGAAAATGACACCTCAACGTTTGTGGATGAATTCAAATACTTGGGTATAATCGAAGATAATAAGCGTTCATTTGGGAACCACATTAATTACATAGCTGCAAAAATTGGCAAGAAAATAGGTTATTTATGCAGAATTGGTCATCATTTATCATCATGGACGAAAATGTTAATTTATAAACAATTGTTCTACCACATTTCAATTTCTGTTCCACAATTTTCTATCAGGCTTTTATAACAGATATGAATAGACTTCAAAAACTGTAAAACAGAGGAATGCGCACCATAATTAAATGCAATAGAGATTGTGATACTCAAGCCCTAAAAGTTGCCCGACTCTGGACTTGGCAGACTAATTTACATTGATAATTTTGATTACTAGCTCAGACTTAAAGCATAAAACTCATTAAAAGAAAATTACTTTTTACTAATTGAATCGCTAGATTCAGAAACCCCACAAGTCCTTGATACATAGTTCTGAGATAATCACAAAAAACTACCCATTACAAACGGTTTTATATTTAATGACTTCCAACAAGCAGTTATCTTAAGAAGACCTATTTTGCAATAATTTTTTGACATATAGACATTTAAAAAAAAAATTAATTGTTGAGCAATTAATCATTGTATGTGACGGACTTATGGCGTTTCTGAATCTAAGCCCTTTTTATTGTATATTTTTTAAGAAAATGAGAAAATTGTATTTAAAACATAGTCTTTTAATGTAAGTTAAATTAAGAAAGTTAAATTCAAAGAACAACAACAACACATGCCAGTTGGCTTGTTCTAACATGTCAACTTTAGTAGGCTAAGATTGTTTATAGTGGTATGTAGAGCTTAATGGCTAGTCTTCTTCATCCAAATTCTCTACAGAATCTTTGTCTAGCGTAGACCAAGTAAACAAATCATTGTAGAAGTACATATACTCCTCAGGTATGTATTGCGTAAGTTTTTTTATGTCCTGCATTTTTTTAACATTGATTGGCACCTGCCCTTCTACATAAGCCTCTTTATCGGGCAATGCTAACTCCGCAAAGTTAGTGTTTTTCAGCAGGAATGTATTTGGTATCATTCCATCAATGGTTGCATATGTGCACAATACACCAGTTTTTTTATAATCATATACAAATTGCATATAATTTGAAATTTGGAGGTATTCTATATATATATACTGAATACTAGCAGATGAACTAGTAATAACACCTCTTTTTTGCTTCACTTTAATAACATCTTGCTGTAAATCTGCCATTATGTCAAGTGTGTAAACAACAGCTGTGACTGACTCCACAGCCTTCTTGAGAATCCACAGGCTTCTGACAGAAACCCCACAAGTCCAGGACTTGTGTGGTTTCTGCATATAAGTCAACAATACAACCCATACATAATACCCTTGGAGCATATGACTTGGGGTGTTTCTACGTGAAAAGGTAGAGGGACCCTAAAAGAACAAATTTTTGGACCAAGTCGATATGCCCCCAATTAGTGACTTGTGGGGTTTCTGCATCTAGTGATTCACCCACAATAATTAATTAATTAAATACCTGAAAGGCCTGTCACAAAATAAACGTCCTTACATTCAACCTAATCCTACCTTACTTCCTTACGGCGGCGGGATACTTGCCGTCGACTCCAGCCCGCCCTCCGAAGCGACGATAACAATGCCTACGTCCGGCTTACCTTAGGGTAGGAATTGTTAGGGTGTCTAACTACTGGAAAATATACTGCATAAATGTTGAACAATGTCTGGTTCACTATTGACAATTGTGATATGGTGATACAAATTTCTTACTAATCTACCTGCCTAACGAGCTCGTGAATTCCTATTTCGACTGAACTATTATTAGGTGAACAATACAACATTTTTATGAAAAAAATATCTTAAGTTTACAAAATACAAAAATGATAAATTGAACTGTCATTTGACAGGTACTTCACCTTCTGCCGTAGAATTGTTTTTAATCCAATTGTGGAGACTTGATGATACGATGACACTATTTTTTATATGCGCACATTGACACTTTGTAGCACTGCTTTTTATGGTTGCACTATGGGAATACGAAGATTTATCTTGAGGCGGAACGATGATAAATGTTGACGGGTTAATCCATTGATATGGGCGATGTCGGGAGTCGATCTACTCTCCTAGGCATCCAACATCAGCTTACACGATTGGTCCTCCTTTAGACGAGAATTCTCGATGATTCTATTGTTGAGTGGTGTCAACAGACACATGTAGATTTTTTATATTTATTGTTGACCAATGATCATGACACGTTACTGGTGATATATTAATCTGGTTATTCGGATATTTATAGCATTAGCGCCGTTACAGTTCGAAGAAACAATATTTACTTTGACGAAAAACAGTCACTCTTACTTACTCAATCAGCACTCCTTGAGTGGTCTGATGACAACGAAGAATAATCAAACAAAGTTTGATGACGAATATTGTTGACTAGAGATGATATTTTCGACGAATTTTGTTGATATGAACCACATTTGACATTGGTTGAACCGAAGACTATTACATTACTACGTTAACATAAACTGATTATTCAATCACTCAAAAAAATTTATTACACTTCACCATTACTTTTCCCGATTAACTCAATATTGCCTTTACCACCACACTTCACCCGAACCGAACCGAAATCTAGGTTTCTGATTACCACCCGAAGCTGTAGCAACCATCTAGCAATTAAACCTCGCGCGAACGCCATAGCGGTACGTGGCTGAATCGATGGCCTCCGCTCGAAGACTGTACCCAACACAACAACGTCCACCCGTGGACACCTCCACCAAACAACTCTACCGAGCAACCCTCCGTGTCTTCAAAAACACCAGTATGGCCCCTCAATGACATGGTGAAGCCTCTCAGATTCCTAGTATCTGACCAATTATATACCCGAACTATCTCAACTTGAGACCACAGTCCCTGGGTTAAAATACTTGGACTTAAGCCCTTTGTCAAGCCATCCTATTGACTCACCCCTAACTATAGAAAGAAACCACTCTCAAAAATACTGCGTAGCAGCTACTCGGAACCAAGATAACATCAGTTATTTCGGCTAGGTAACCAGTCAACCGAACAATAATCGCCGACTAGATGGCATCTGACGACTTACGATGCGCTCAACGCTATACACTCTGTCCAGACCTCTGTCTCCGACCAACATGATTTCTATTCACCAATTCTTTGAAAACCAATTACCTGAAGGGCACTACGCCTCTGCGTTGAGATTTTAGACTGAAATCTAATTCCTAAATACTTCCAAACCTTGAGTTTCGTTCTAGAAGATTCATTATTATTATTTTATTATTAATATTGAGTTGTCTAATTAATGAAGCTGGCTTTATGCATGGCATGTAATTAAGAATATGATTGATTAATAATTGGAGTTAAACTTGAGATGCAAATTTTAGTATGCAAATTTGAATAAAAAATCAAAGGTTGGAAGCAGCCTACACTACCTAACATCACAATTACCCTCTCAGGAATAATTATAATTAGAATACATTCTAATTATTCCTCTCCATCAATAGCGAATGACAATGTTTGATTTTTTTTTTTTTCTTTTAAGTACAAAAAGAAAATTGTAAAAATTAATTATTACTAAGTTTCATTATTACCCATTGTAATGCATTGTAGCATTGTATACCTTCACCTCATGTTACATTAGAAAAATAAAATTCAAAATTGAAATTGAAAACCAAAAAACCCAAAACTCAAAAATTTTCTAAGTTCTAAGGTACTCTTAGGTGGAACGGACTATAGCTTGCGGTTACATAATCATTGTTTACTTCCGCCTGCTTCAACTAACCAGACTGGTTCTCTTGGGCGAGGTCACCTACCTCCCCTTCCTCTCAGCTGATCCTACTCTCGTCTTGCAGTGAGGCTGCCTCAACACACCCCTCCTGCGCATGCGCGCTCCCTACAACTCTGTTGCTGTCTGAGTGGTGTCACAGACCGACACACCCACCTAGGTCATCTGCTAGGCTCTCTACCTTTCAATCACTTTCCCTTTCCGTCCGTCACCAAATACCATTCTACTAGACATTTTGTCTGGCTAAACACATACATAGATACATGAAAATAAACTCAATTTTTGAAATGGTAAGTATAAACGTTCCCTACATAACTTATTATTTTAGCTTCCCTTCGTCCTGGTACTAGGTTCCTGTCCTAAATAATTGACATTTATGTGTGTGTGCGAATTGATACAACATTCCTTCCACCCTCTCTTTGTTATTTATTTACATCGCTGCGTACTCAAGAAACTACCTGATTCGCTCCTTGCTATCTCGCAAGTACATTATGCAAATAAAAGATTCCTTTTTGATAATTCAATCCACATTTACTTTAAATCATCAGCTACAATGATACGCCTCCAGCAAATAAAAGAAAAATACTCCATAGCCACTGCTTAATCCCGGCAAACCATAGCTGCCTGCTTGCTTGATCTCAGCACGGGAAAGCCACACATTATTTATTTAATTACGGCCTTGACGTTATCATACTTTTCACTAATGACATCTGATCTAGGATTAACTACCCTCTCAAAGGAATTCCACCAAAATTACGTTACTACAGTAGCCTCTAATTCCCCAATGCTG
Source organism: Sweltsa coloradensis (assembly GCA_024449915.1). Classification (NCBI taxonomy): domain Eukaryota; kingdom Metazoa; phylum Arthropoda; class Insecta; order Plecoptera; family Chloroperlidae; genus Sweltsa; species Sweltsa coloradensis. The sequence continues at coordinate 99,132 of JAMZAV010001116.1, forward strand.
ACATAAACTAGTACTGAAATTAATTTTGCATACTACTTCCAGCTGACACACACAATCCTCTTAATCTATTTTATTTAGCACCCTCAGGACCTACAAGTAATCACTGTAACAAATTTGTCATGTAGTTCCTTATTACCACCCTCTCATTAATTGCCTTTCTACTTTATATTTTACTCAAATTTTGCACTTCAGGTGCAACTTTCACACAAGAAATTAGTTAATTACTCCCTCCTTCTATTTTACATACAGGTTGATTACCATAACACAATTAGACCAAACTACAAATTATACCAGAAAAATTGAACTCAGGACACAATAATATCTCGTTCCCTGATATTGTATCAGTGACACATCCACAATATTTTGTTCCCTTAGTTCACCACAACATTATACAATGCAGTTTCATTTAGGTTGGGTTGGGGGTTAGGTATAGGACATTCCTTTCTCATTGGTTAACCCATAAGCATTGTTGCCGCAACCTACCTTCACATTGAAATTAATTACGTATAAAAATCAGCGGATGAGCGGATTCTACCCTCTCCTACTCTACAAACAAAGAATACATTAAACTGATCAGTGAGCTTGACTAATAAAATTATATATACACTCTAGACGCGGTTTACATAATTAGTTTGACACACTAGAACACATAAAATGAACACATGGTTTCCTATTGAAATCGAGCCATCTTAATTTTTCCACCCCCTCAAAGTGTACCATGGTGTTTTCTTACACTTTGCTGACCTGTCATTAGACTCCTAGCTAAATCTCCACTGATGATAAATTACCTGAGTAATTGAATTAAAAAACTACCAACTGAACAACCCCCTCCTAGATAAAACAAATCGCTACCTACTTTGAAAAGATCTTAATTTATCGACGCATGCCTTAGCATAATTATATCATCGCAGTTCCTATTATCCTTTATCCCATTTATCGACGAGGTATATAACCTATTATTCCATTTTTTCGACGCAGTATCTCTTATCTCTCATTAATCGACGAGGTATTGAACCTTTTCTCATATTATTTCATCGTAGTATATTATTATCAATGGCATGTTACTTCATTGACAACAAAACATTAGTATATCATCGCAGCTCATAATCTCTTATCATTCTTATCTCATCGCAGTATTCTTATCAAACCAAAATCTTTTCCCTTCAGTAATGCAGACCTATCCCACCTGTTCTGGACATTGCACAAATCAATAGCCTCCAACCCGCCAAATTACTCAAATTCAAAATCACACAAAAGATATTTAACCTCAGCCTAATTTACCTATTCTTATCCTTGCCTTTGAAAAATACCCGCTTGCACGTCTAGTCCTTATCTACATCACATATCTATTCTAATAAAAAAATAAACTCACTGACAGTTATTTCGTTTTCAAGGCATGTGTTTACACTACACACTTCATTTTGACAGTCGTTTGTTCATCCTTGTCTATTCTCTTTCTTTTCATTCTTTCTCTAGACACTACCTGTTCTTGTCCCAAGTAAATCATTTTAAATCTCGCCAACACACTTTTCTCTTGGCGTTCTCTTTTCTTTCGACCACCCCCTATCATGAATTCCTTTTCAAACCAGTCTATCTTTTTCCAGCTTTCGTTTTCAACTTGCTCATTTCCTACTTTCTCTCTTTTCCATTCAAACATTACTGAAACCCTTTTTACTCACTTTAAAGGTAACCTCATTATGCCAATTCCAGTCACTCCATTTTTCCTCACTAATCCTTATCATTCCGATTCCAAACACATTTTTACTCCTTGCTTTTACCAGCACTACACTTTCTACTTTCTTATCAATCAATTCTTCACACAAAACTCCTGTATCACCCAAACTTTCCTTATCATTTTCCTTATCTATTTCCACCTCTACCATTTTCAAACACTCATTCTCCTTATCAACCCTCTCAAAGTCTGCAATTTTCAAACAATCATTCTCCTTATCAACCCTCTCATCGGCTGCTTCCCTAATGATTTCATTATTCCTTACTTCCTGATTTTCCTTACCAATTTCCTTTTTAACCTCCCATAATTTTCTCGACATTTCCTCCCTGAATTCTGCTGTCTGTTTATCTATTTTTTTTATGTGATTGTCTATCTTTTCTGATAGTTCCTTATATTGCTGTGTTGTTTGTTTTGTTGCTCGTTTTATTTCTGTTGATTGTTGTTTCATTTCTGTTAACAATTGTTGTAACAACAAGTTGTCACTTTTTTGTTCTAATGATGTTTGTGTACTAGGTCCTGTACTAAGCGATGTTGTGGTGCTAGGTTCTGTACTACCTAACCCTTCGTCCTTTGTTGAATCATCTGACCTGTCTACAAACGACTGCGGTAACGTCACATCTTCTATCATAACTATTTTTTCTTTGATAAGATCTTTTATGGGAGACATATCGGTCGTACTCAAGGTTGACTCATCCAGCCTTACTATCTGTTTCTCATTTAATGACACTTGATTTCCATCCCTAAGTTCCTCTATCTCTATCTCCTCTCCTGACGTTGCCATCATTAATATTTATCTTTCCTGGAAAAAAAAATCTCGGATTTTACAAAATCGTTTTAGATTGACGAAATATCTCGAATCGCGGTTGATAATCGTCCCACTGTTGACGCGCCAAATTGTGATAATCAAGCTGCAACTGGTGCAAAAATTAAAAAATACAAAAAAAAAATCTCGGGTCGCGGTATGATTCATGCCACACGTTCGGGCAGCCAAATTGTGATACTCAAGCCCTTAAAGTTGCCCGACTCTGGACTTGGCAGACTAATTTACATTGATAATTTTGATTACTAGCTCAGACTTAAAGCATAAAACTCATTAAAAGAAAATTACTTTTTACTAATTATTCCCACAATAATTAATTAATTAAATACCTGAAAGGCCTGTCACAAAATACACGTCCTTACATTCAACCTAATCCTACCTTACTTCCTTACGGTGGCGGGATACTTGCCGTCGGACTCCAGCCAGCCCTCCGTAGCGACGATATCAATGCCTACGTCCGGTTAACCTTAGGGTAGGAATTGTCAGGGTGTCTAACTACTGGAAAATATACGGCATAAGTGTTGAACAACGTCTGGTTCACTATTGACAATTGCAATATGGTGATACAAATTTCTTCCTAATCTACCTGCCTAACGAGCTCGTGAATTCCTATTTCGACTGAACTATTATTAGGTGAACAATACAACATTTTTATGAAAAAAATATCTTAAGTTTACAAAATACAAAAATGATAAATTGAACTGTCATTTGACAGGTACTTCACCTTCTGCCGTAGAATTGTTTTTAATCCAATTGTGGAGACTTGATGATACGATGACACTATTTTTGATATGCGCACATTGACACTTTGTAGCACTGCTTTTTATGTTGCACTATGGGAATGCGAAGATTTATCTTGATGCGGAACGATGATAAATGTTGACGGGTTAATCCATTGGTATGGGCGATGTCGGGAGTCGATCTACACTCCTAGGCATCCAACCTCAGCTTACACGATTGGTCCTCCTTTAGACGAGAATTCTCGATGATTCTATTGTTGAATGGTGTCAACAGACACATGTAGATTTTTTTATATTTCTTGTTGACCAATGATCATGACACGTTACTGGTGATATATTAATCTGGTTATTCGGATATTTATAGCATTGGCGCCGTTACAGTTCGTAGAAACAATAATTACTTTGACCAAAAAACAGTCACTCTTACTTACTCAATCAGCACTCCTTGAGTGGTCTGATGACAACGAAGAATAATCAAAAAAAGTTTGATTATTTATTATTAAAATTTACTTAGAGATGATATTTTCGACGAATTTTGTTGATATGAACCACATTTGACATTGGTTGAACCGAAGACTATTACATTACTACGTTAACATAAACTGATTATTCAATCACTCAAAAAAATTTATTACACTTCACCATTACTTTTCCCGATTAACTCAATATTGCCTTTACCACCACACTTCACCCGAACCGAACCGAAATCTAGGTTTCTGATTGCCACCCGAAGCTGTAGCAACCATCTAGCAATTAAACCTCGCGCGACGCCATAGCGGTACGTGGCTGAATCGATGGCCTCCGCTCGAAGACTTCCCAACACAACACGTCCACCCGTGGACACCGCCACCGAACAACTCTACCGAGCAACCCTCCGTGTCTTCAAAAACACCAGTATGGCCCCTCAATGACATGGTGAAGCCTCTCAGATTCCTAGTATCTGACCAATTATATACCCGAGCTATCTCAACTTGAGACCACAGTCCCTGGGTTAAAATACTTGGACTTAAGCCCTTTGTCAAGCCATCCTATTGACTCACCCCTAACTATAGAAAGAAACCACTCTCAAAAATACTGCGTAGCAGCTACTCGGAACCAAGATAACATCAGTTATTTCGGCTAGGTAACCAGTCAACCGAACAATAATCGCCGACTAGATGGCATCTGACGACTTACGATGCGCTCAACGCCATACACTCTGTCCAGACCTCTGTCTCCGACCAACATGATTTCTATTCACCAATTCTTTGAAAACCAATTACCTGAAGGGCACTACGCCTCTGCGTTGAGATTTTAGACTGAAATCTAATTCCTAAATACTTCCAAACCTTGAGTTTCGTTCTAGAAGATTCATTATTATTATTTTATTACTTAGATCGAGTTGTCTAATTAATGAAGTTGGCTTTATGCATGGCATGTAATTAAGAATATGATTGATTAATAATTGGAGTTAAACTTGAGATGCAAATTTTAGTATGCAAATTTGAATAAAAAATCAAAGGTTGGAAGCAGCCTACACTACCTAACATCACAATATGTACCAATAACAACAATGCTGGACGCACTTCAATGGTTAAATTTTAAAGAACATATTACGATAAATGCAATGATTTTATTTTTAAGATACAGAATATTGTACCAACTACTTAGGATTAAATTAAAGTCAATAGCAGAAATTCATGACCATAACACAAGGGGTGCAAAAGACTTGTTTATATTTAGATGGTTGCCATAAGAAAATTGCTACTAATTTTTTTTTTATACAGGCATAAGAGAATTTAACAACCTACCACGAACAGTGGTAATTTCTACTAGTGTCACTAATTTAAAGAAAAAAGTATCTATGGTATAGTGCTCAGGCTCAATCTTAGTGTAAATTGGTAAAATGATTTTTGATTACAGATAGACCTATTTATATTATGATATGGATGATTTATGCAATGTATTACAATAGCTGATAATAGCTAAATAAAGACTTACTACTACATACTAGAACCACTACAGCCAGCCTTGCTGGTTGCTGATGTCCCTTCAGATACTTTGGAACAAGTAAGGGAATGTAGGACCAGGGGTGATATACACAATAAGTCAATTTTCTCAATAAAAGGTATGTTTGACATGCTTATTAATCAGGTGACTAAGGATATTGTCCATTTTGACTGCAAAGAGATTATAAATTTTCACCAAGTAGGATATGCCAATCCAATAATCTAAAGCTTGCCAGAATAGGAAAAATGGGAGGGGGAAGAGACACAAGATCAGGATGTAATTCACAGTCTGTAGTACTTAGCTTAAAATCCTCCATCAGAATGTACAGAGTGTGTATCTGAAGGAATATCACAGGTAGTGTGCATCTCGGAAAATTCACTAGAGAGGAACGAAATGCAAGAGTACATGCTAACAGGGTACAAAGTAATTGATAGTTTTTATCCTTCTTACTATAAGGGGGGCGGGGGGGGGGGGGTCATGACTTGTGCAAAACATGACATTAATATTAAAAAGTTACAAAATAAACTTGACACTGGATTGCCAATAGAAAAAGGTTTTGAATTTGTCGGAGCTTTAATAAAACACCAAGGAAGTTTAATTGTACCAATAATAATATACAGACCCCCGACTGGCAAAATAGACATCTTTTTCGACCAGGAGCCCTATTCCTGAGTTCCACCCGTCCACGAGACGGGATGGGACGAGTCGTTTTGTACCACGTGTCCACGTTCACCCGTTCAAGATGGCCGATTGCTATTCCCGAGTTCGATCTCGTCCCGTTTTGTCAACCCGTCCCGTCCAATCTATCTCGGCTGCTCGAGACCAGCCGAGAGAGCCACCGAGGCCGGCACCCATATGGTTTGAAAGAAAACAATGGCGGACGACATCACTGCAATTCACGTTTTAGCGAAGGGAAATAATGTTTTATGAGCTTTGCGTGTATGTAATGTACAATATACTGTATTAGAAATTACCGCAGTTAAACTGCGCGTATGTTTTCAAGTTGCATCTTCCACAGATTGCGATGTAATCACGAATCTATGCACCGAGGAGCTGTCCACTCACTGCCATACGAGGCAAAGGTAGGCTTAAACATCGCATTTAAATGTTTATTTTTACTATTGTGCCAGCTGAACAATGTAATAAAGACACATTTATATCATTGATAACATATTTCTTTTCTTATGGACGTCCCTGCATTGATTGCAGTGGTTTTCACTGGGCCCTAGTAGTCTAGGATCTAGGCTCCTACACAGGGTTTCAAATCAGTTTCAACATTTAGGCCTATTATTATATTTTGCCTATTGCCTAGGCAAGGTCTATAGCCCAAGTAGCTAGGGCCTAGGGCAAAATCCATCAACAAATAGGCCCTAGATATTTTTTTTAGCTCCTAGGGCCTACCACTAGCCTACTAGGCCTATGTCTAAGCCTACTACAGAAGCCATTGGCCCTTGGCCAAGGGTCAAGTGGGGTATAGATGAGACAGAAAACATTACTTTACCTTTTTCGTATAGTTTAAAACATTTTTTTGTACTATAAATGCATTATTCAACATTTAACTGTCTTGAGGTTACTATTTCTGCATGAAAACTGTAAAAAATGACCATAAATTTTCCAGAAAATGGAAAAATATGTGTCTCATATTAGCCCCAGCAATTGGGGCTATAGTGAGACCACCGCCTGCTCGAATGGGATGGACCCAAATAGACTGCCTGTTTTGTGAGTCATTTTCCCATGTTAAATAATTGAACAACAAAAGACAGAGCTTGGTAAGAACTCCGCAAGAAAGCGCCAGCTACGGCGCCTCTTTGAGCTAAACAATTTGAAGTTGCAAAGAAGCTCCAACTAAAAACCTTTATCTAAGATCTCTGGTTGTCTGTGTTTGTGTGTGTGTGAATTGGTGTGTGACTGTGTGTCGGTAAACAAAACCTGTCATGTTTCTTCATATACTCAACAGAGCGTGCTAGTTACGGCGCAAAAATCTTCTTTCATCGACTGTGATTAGGACCGAAATGTTGGCTCACAAAACAGGCAGTCTATTTGGGTTCATCCCATTTGAGCAGGCGGTGAGTGAGACACCCATGGGGCTAAAATGAGACACGCATTTAAACAGCATATGGGCTGGGAAAGTGATTTAGGTGGGGCTAGAATAAGACAGAGTGGTTATTTCTGAGACGAGTACAATTTTTGTTTTAGGAATTTATCTTCATTTTTCCTTTGTTTAACAATTAAAACAACATGATTTTGTAATGCTTACTTTTAACACATATAAAGATGGATTTTTTTTAATACATGACAAAAATGTATGCAACAGTGATGCATACGAAAATTTTCCTTGTAGGCAGAAAAAAAAGTGCTTGGGCATTGTAATCGGACAACTGGGCATTATATACGGCCCGTTTAAAGAAAAGTTATCGTTTTACATTAGAAACCTTATTTTCCTTGCTTGCGAAACTTTGCAATTTCTGGAATAGTACAAACACCTCTTGTCTTGAGTAGGGTAGGTGGATTCAGTGGCATAGGAAAGTGGGGGTAGGTGAAGGGCTACGCCCCCCCCCCCCCCCAAGTTTGGCCCAGTGGGGCAAAACTTACGCGAGTAAAATATTAATTCCAGAATTTCCGTAGTACCTAATTATGCACCTTGGTAAAACAATTAACAGGCCTATGTTTGCCTGTAAGCTTTGTCATTACATACAAAATTAGGTTGAAATTTAGATTTACTAAAATGGGCCACTTCACGTTCATTTTTTGAGTTTTTAGATCGCAGGTAGTTGCTGTAAAACGTTTACAGAGTCCAAGTCAGTTAAAACATGACAAATAACTGTGGTGAAAAAATCACCTACAGCGGCTGGGGCTTTGCCCCAGACCCCAGCTTTCGCCCACAAAATCTGCTAATGAATTTGCCCCCCCCACCCCCAACTTTCAAAACTTTCCTACGTGCCTGGGTGGATCAATAATCATTTTTTTATGTCTTCAATCTCGTATGTAGGGTAAGTATGTCCTTTTTATCGGGCTACTTCCAACTCTGACCACTTATAGCCATGATCCTAATGCTGTAGGCCTATGTGGATCCGTTAATACTATTAATGATGCCTGGAAAGTACTCGTCTTCATAACACACAATCACATGATCGGCAACACTGATATTTGATATAGGCCTATCTCATTTTTCTTCATGTTTTTTTTTCTTTTAGGCTCCATGTGATGTCTCATTTTAGCCCCCAAGTGTCTCACTTTAGCCCCAGGTGGTGTCTCACTTTAGCCCCAGGTGGTGTCTCACTTTAGCACCTTGACTTTACTGCCTTCTATAGGCTATACCCCTTCTTGAGTTTTTTTTCTTTTTTTCTTTTACAAAATGTACAGTTGGTATCCTTTTATAACAAATCTATGACATGGGTACCAACTTATTGGCTACTAATGATTCCACAACAAAAGATTTCAAGTAATTTGCAAAAGTTTTTGCAATGGAAAATGCAACATTTTACTTTTGATTTTTTATTATGCATACATATTGATGGAGTATTAAATAAAATTAGTAGGTATGAAAGTAGATGAGTTGCACAACATTTTACAATATTGTCAATTTAAATTTGGCGTTGTTATCAGGGAGTTTAGGACCTGTCTCATATTAGCCCCACTTTTTTGCTGTCTCACCCTACTTTTTAGGTCATTTAAATGCAAATATAATTGTAGGCCCTACCCTCAATCATATGTAGGCCCTAGGGGTGTTGGATGCTAGTTTTCCTATCGGCCTTATGTTGCTAGCTTACTTACTGACTGACTTGAAGGTCAATTATAGACTAAAGGGGCCTGGGCCTAGATTTACATGGGAAAAAACTAGGACCTACAATGCCAAATCATTATCTTGGCCCACTCACAAGTCGGTGTAAATATGTGCCTAGGGCCTATAGTTGTAGTAAATAGCCTTTGAAGATAAGCCAATGGCTAGATGATTTTATTTTGTGACCTGCGGCAAGAGTTATCCCTAGGCCTAGGCTAGACAGCGTATTCTAGATTGCGCGACTCAACAGGTGATGCCTAGACTTATTGTTTCGCATTACATTCTAAAATTAACTAGGTACCGTAGGGCCTCGTTATAGATATTCATGGAGGCATAGTCTACCTCTGAATGAAATCACTTTGTAATTTTTGTCTAAAAGTAGGCCTCCTAGGCCCCTGTGCTTATTTGGAACTTGTTTGGTTGGGGGGATCCAACACCATTAAAAACACTAATTTTGCCTAAAAGTAGGTTAGTGGGGGGGGGCAAAAAAAAAAGACCTTCATTTTCCCCCCCCCCCCCCCCAACCAACCCAGTACCCCTTATTTATAAGTTAATTCACCTACCTACTTTAGGTCTACTTCTGTAAATGGTTAGCCGGTAGGCCAGCTTAAATGGCACAAATATTTATTACTAGGAAAACGCTTAAGTCCCGCCGCGTTGTTGGATAAGCGTAATTGGTGCATTGAGCTGCCATGTGTTATGCGGATTTTCTGTTGTTCTGTGAAAAAATCATTACTTAATTGAAGATTTTTTTTAAATTAAATAAAATTTAATAAAATTTAACTTAAATTTTAATTTTTTTTAATTAATTTAAAAAAAATAAAAAAATCGTAATATTGAAATTTTCATAAGAAATAATTATTCGATTGCGCACAAATTTTACACGAATATGTTAATTCATAAAATTAAGGTTCTGTGAAAAAATCATTACAATATAGGACAAAGCATGTAGTTGTTGTAAGTCAAAGAATGTTTTAAAAAAGAAAAAAAAAAGAAAAATTTCGATTTTCATGGGAAATGGGTTTTTCGATTGCGCTCAAATTTCACACGAATATTTTAATTCATAAAATTAAGGTTTGTGAAAAAATCATTAAAATCGGATAAAGCATGTAGGTGTTATAAGCTGAAGATTTTTTTTTAAATCGAAAAAAATCGTAAAATTGCGATTTTAATGAGAAATAATTTTTTGATTGCGCTCAAAAACGTGGCAGTTCTTGGTTCAGAGATTTCAATGGCCTCCATAAAATTTCATCGCAATTGGATTATCGGTTGAGCCGGAATCGTGCTCACAGACACACAATAATACAAACAGAAAAAATAGAAAAACATTCCGGATTTTTTTCTCAAGTGTAGTGGAATAGAATCTTCGCTTCGCTCGCTACGCTCATCCAAACAATGCCCACTAAAACACTTACACTCCATCGCTGGGTAAGTCTGGTGTATGCCTACACCATCGAGACCAAAATTTAATGAAACCTAACCTATCTACCAGCAACAGTCAATACTTGTACCGGTACCTAGTAGGGGGTAGGCCTCCTTCGGAAAACATAATTTGTCTTTCAGGAAATTTCTATCTAGGCCTACATAAAAATAATTAGGCCTACAGTGTATGATTTGTTCAAATGTATTTGTGGTCCTGTAATCCCGGATGGAATGATGTCGTAGAAGCTATCGATGATCTTGGTGTACCTCAAGCTTATGGTGTGGTCCACTGACGTAGCCGTTCTCTTCCGGAAAGAACCAACGTCTGACCGTCAAACACTATGCCACAGTACGGATGATTACTCAGCCAAGGCATTCAACCCGATTTGAAATATGCCAAACTATAGAGGAAATAAGCTGTAAAAATATGTGTCAAAAAATAAAAAATAAATTACAAAATTGTATGGTATTATTTCAGTAACTTAGTAGGCCTGTAAAGCCTTCAATTTATTGTAGGTTTTACAGTAGCGGTCAGGTTATGGCATAGTTTTGAAAAATGTTTTGTACTTTTGTTGTTGGTCCGACTGTAACTACCCGTACATTAGGCCTACATATTCTTTTCCATGTCATGTACATTGTACATAGGGCTATTATGTTGTACTTTCAGACTGAAAAAGACAACACAAAATCAATACTAGACCGTAGAATTAAAATACAAAATACTGTGTGACACTAGACGTCCGGTACCATTGTAAATGTCAAATGAAATTGCCATCTTACTTTTATAAAATTGTTTTGAATAAAATCATGCATAACCTGACTTACGGTAGGCCTACCTGTGACAATGTGTTTTGTATTCAGCTTATGACTTCTACTTTTGGAAAGTAATTTCTGCATAATAATAGGACTACCTTATAGGCCTAGTTATGTTTTTTTAAAGAAAATTGTAGGTAAAAAAGTTAAAATTTTAAAATAATTTAACATTGAAAGTTTTCATTGAATTGGAAATTTTCAACATTGCATCACTACCTATATCTAAAATTGCATTAACCAACATGTTCACAATTCAATGGACAATGCCTTCAGCAAACTTCTTGCCATGTAGGCTTTGTAAAATAATTTCACCAAACATATAAGTTGATTTGTTAATGGAGAGAAAACTTGTGGCCTAAGCTGCACGCATAGACCAACCCTCGTACACAATTGACGCAGTTGGGATTGTAATTTGAGCACACTGTACACACCTGTGTCTCGGGCACTGTCCATCCGTCGACTGCCTCGAGCATCCCCTCCTAGCTCCTCGGCTCTCCGCTAGGGGCAGCATCTCCTTGGGAAGGTAACTACCCTAACACTGGCGGCACTTTAGAATGCGTAAACCCTACACTACCCCCCCCCCCCTAAATATTAGACTGGTCTGTGCTGTGCAAAAGAATCCTTAACGTAAACACTTCAAAACTAAACTAAACTTTTAAGTTTTAGTTTTTAAGTTATATAACTGAGTGGGTAGACTCTAAATACAATTTATTTATTTATTTATTTATTTATTTAAACGCTAGAAAACCTTTAGGCCGAATAAAATGTAAAACTAGCTAAAACTAAAATCCTACAAACTAAACATCCGAGAATAACTGAGTCAGTCTTGGTAGCGAAGTGGCTTGGCGTGCAATCGCTGTGAACGGCGGAGCCTTTCTTCTCGAACCACGGCCGAAGAGTTTGAAGCCTGTATCGGGCTCGCCACCGGCACATTAGTCGGCTCCTCAGGACTCAAACTGCCGTTGTACCGACGTACAACCGACCGACGTACAACCGAAGAGTTTCGGCTGTAGTCAACTCCTTCCGGTGATCGAACAGTCACGGCATTCCCATGTTTGGCCACCACCCGGTAAGGTGTGGGACAGAAAGGACGCTTACAATAAGATGGAGATGGAGAATCTTATGCTCAAGAAGAGACTTAAAGAGTCAAAAATTACGATTAAAAAATTCGCTCAAGCGTCAAAAATAGTCAGACAAGAATATTGTAAGATAAAAAGGAGGCTAAGAATTTTGTTGGCAGTGCGAGAAAGTCTCAAGAACGAATTGCTTAAAGACGCATGGACTGCACCGCTACCTACTATGGTATCGGAATTATTCTACGACCACGAGGCACCACGGCGAACACGAAGGAACCCTGCTACAAGAACCGTCAGGGTATCGTAGACCAGTATTGTGTCCAATTCGGATGGCGAGAATGCCGAGGGGACAGAGAATGCCGGGGGGACGTCAACGTCAATGATGAACCATTGCCATCCACTTCAGGAAATCTTCTATGTAATTTTCTACTCCCTCGCATTGAGGTGAGGGACCGGGATGCCATAGCAAAGGCTCGTATGAGGGATTATGCAGATGTCTCCAGGAGGGCGGCTGAGCGCGATCTTTTTGTAGGAGATAAGGTATTGGTGAAGCAACAAACTCCTCACAAGTTGGCTACTCCTTTCTGTCCCACACCTTACCGGGTGGTGGCCAAACATGGGAATGCCGTGACTGTTCGATCAGACGCTATATGGTCTAATAGCTGTGGTTTTCGCGAGCGTATTTTTGTGCATTTAGTCATGGCTGAAGCAATAAAACTGGGGCCCTCTGTCGCAGATGGTATTCCGAAACGTGCAAAGATCTCCCACAAGAGAGCTATAGTCGACTCTTCGCCATTGTAATTTGAGCACACTGAACACACCTGTGTCTCGGGCACTGTCCATCCGTTGACTGCCTCGAGCATCCCCTCCTAGCTCCTCGGCTCTCCGCTAGGGGCAGCATCTCCTTGGGAAGGTAACTACCCTAACACTGGCGGCACTTTAGAATGCGTAAACCCTACAGGGATTACAATCGTAGTCTAACTCGATGTGTTTCGCTGAGCCATTGTAAATTGATGTCTTATGTTAGATTTGCAGTGATTACGACTACAACAGATGATAGGTGTACTGCTTGCAAAAATTATGGTTTATTTTCCATGTTTAGTTCATATCCTTTCTATACTAATAATGTTATGAAATATTAAGACTGTTGCACATGCATACAGTTGCCACTGAATGAATAAATATGTTGGCCCTAGGCCTACAAATAATTATGTTGTAATGTTGGGTTTCAATCAAAACTGATGAAAACTTCAAACTAGCCCTCATAAACTTGGTAGGCCTACATACATACCTTGAACGATAATCATTTTGTCACCCAAGCCCAACGGCACACGTATGGTCTACAATCAAAAGCATAATAGCCCATTTCTCATGGTACGTATAACTATCCAAATACCTAGTAGCATAATAATAGCCAATGATAAATGTATTGTGCAAAGAAAAGTCTGTAGGCCTTATGCCATACTTGTATTGGGCCTTGGCCACAAGTTGTCAGTAGGATATGCATAGGCCTAGGCCTAGTATCTATGGGCCAAAGCTAGGTAGGGCCTTTGTGTGGTAGGGCATTGGCCCTTAAAATTAAAGTAAAATTTGATCAGCCTGTAGATTGGTAGGCAACATACGTAATACAAAAAAGGCTTAGGCCTAGACATTAGTTTTCGACGGATGCTAATTTCTACGAGTTGCTATCCTAGGCCTCTGTACCCTAATTGTTTATGGCATAGGTACTAGGGCCTAGACCTAGGCCTACCACAATTCTGGTAATATGAATGAATTGAATGTAGGCCTAGAATTAGGCCCAAGGTTTTCTGGGCAAGTAGGCCGATATAGGCCTAGGCCCTAAATCTAATGTGGATGTTAGAAAAAAGTGAAGACGTGATAACATTGTCAAGATAAAGCGTTAAGCAATTTATTGGGCATATTATAATAAACAAGTATGCATGTGTACGCCCACCCTAGGATAGGCAATTCTTCCTCGAAATATACATAGAAAGTGATAGGCCCTAACACGTAAATATTGTCAAAGGGATTGCTCTGAGACAAGATAGCTAGCCTAGGGCTTAGCCCTACGAGTTAAGTTAGCAAACTGTGGTTAAAACATTATTACACTGTTCATAATGCACTTCGCAAACGCAAAATATTTCGTCGATAGTATATATAATAACGATCGAAGAATGATTATAGGCTAACAACGAGAAATAGGAATTGCAATGCAACTTTAACCTAAAATCAGCGTCAATGTTATTGTTTCGTCGTCTGCAGCTGTCTTTTGACAGTAAGCAGTAAACATGAAATCGAAGCACGCCATTGGCTAGAAATAGTGAAGAGCGGTTCACAACAAGACTAAATCAAATGCAGTGTTGACAACGAACGGGTTCTAGCTCACCCAACCCGTCTCGTCGACTTTGAACTCGGGAATAGCAAATCGGCCGGGTACTGACGAACGAGACGAGACGGGTGGGTTTGAGCCGTGTCGTTTGGCCCATCCGTCCCGTCCCGTTCAGATTTCAGGAATAGCCCTCCAGCTGTCCCAATTATTGGAAGGTTACTTGAAATTTGTCAAGGGTGGGAATGTATGTGTATGGTGCATAGTACCAATCTTGAATGCCCATTTTTTTAAATTGTGTCTTGAACTGTGCCCAAATATACCCTCAAACTCGCAAAAATATGCATTCCAAAATCACACCCAATCTTGGTAATCAGCATATTTTTACCGAAATACTTGCCCAAATTACAAAACAAAATAAAGAGAATTTACTTAAGGGGCTGTAGAGTACGTCAGTAATGGCAAATATATTTTTGGATCAAAATCCTTCAAGGTCACGGGGCATAAACATCGTCCCATTGTTATTTATTTTGGGAGATTTTTGCCGATGGGTCCTAGCTCGAAAAATGTCATGTTTGACAATTTTTTTTTTTTTTGGGGGTGGGGGAATAATTTTTCTGTTAATTGCTGAATTCAGTACTAGCCTGAATGAAATATATTTTTTTAGTTTAATACTGTGTTTAAACCCCTTTAAGTTGCATACAAAAAGAACACCAGAATATCTTAGCAAAAAATGACGAAGTTCAAGATTAAAGGATCCTAAAAAATGCGTATAGTTCGATCTTTTGTTAACCTCTGCAGTCACGATTCAAAAAAGATTAAAATGCTTCATAAAATAATTGAAAATTTATAATGCAAACAGGCTAATAATTGAACATGTCTCGACAATAACTTGTCGACCGGCGACTTAAAAGAAGTTAGTTGATGAAATTTGTAGTAGAGCAAATACCGGTGCAAATGGATGGTTTGAAACACCTACTTTAGTTTTAAAAAGACGAATAAAACGGTTAAATCTCCTCTTACCCAGGAATTTAATAGCTCGCTTCAAACAGGTGCGTTCCAAATAAACTTAAAATTTTATATACAAAATACATAATGCAAAAGTAATTAATTACTATGAACGAGTGCCACTCGCGTTCAGACCGCGCTCCAGAAAGGACATGAAATACGCACTATCGCTCTGCTCTCGCTGGCATACAAGGTAATAAGCGCATTGCTTTGAATGTGTACTAGGTTGATTGCATAGTGCAAGTGGTTGTAAAAGTCTGTGCCGTAGGCACCGTTTACATTGTGCCAGAACAATTATAACCCTATTTAAGAATCCAGTTTCCCTCTCCCCCTAGGGGTAGAGAAAGACAAATATATGTCTTGTTGAATAGCTTATGCTAAACCTGTATCTATAAACCGATAACCAACTTGTGTGCATTTGAACGTCTGCGCGCAATTACATGGGTAATACGCTGCGGAACTGGTCAGAGCGCACATACTCATCTGATTCGACTCGTACAGAATAATATGGAAGAAAGAAGTTCCTTGGCTCTAAAAAGAATACGTGACAACACACAAGCTGAAAACATTTCTCCTTGACAAATAAGTCACTTCACAGTTATTTACTCCCCCCTCTCTGTGTAGACATACAGTAGGGAGGAACATCGATCATGCAATCCTGAAACAACTTGACCCCTACGACGAACAATTAAACTCCAGCCATCGTGCAGAGATTTAGTAAAATCACCCGAAACTTGAAATTTTGCCCACCCTACCCTCCGGCTCGTCCGGCCTACTAACGTAAGTAGCTTTGCTAGAACTGATTCTAGAAAGCTACGCTCCGAACTCAACGTTTGAAGCCCTTCAGTCCTTCAGAAAATTATTAATGAAGACACTCATCCTCAAGTATGAGGACGAAGAACGATAACGATAACAACTTTCAATCACTCTCATGAAACTGTTGGATAAGAACCCGCGTCAGGAAATACCCAAGACACCACCAGCTGGCAACGTCAACGGTAGCCAAAGCACCTAGGTAAAGAGTCCGCATATTCCTCTATGGGGCTTTCCTACAAGAACCCTTGCAAATACTTCAAAAAGCACCACGACTTTCCATTGCTCTTCAGTTGAATGATTAAGCCCACTACAATTGCAATTATTCATTATCCAAAACCAAAACTAATGTTCAACACTTCCAATGATGACAAAAAATTTTAAAAAAAATGATCTTCCGTGGAATATCGCCTTTGTGGACTGCCCCAGAAATCCTAAAAAAGATCTTCAAGCAGACATCAGCCATAATGAGCAACCATCAGGCTCAAAATGGCGAAAGTCGTCATTGCCCTCTTTGTTTGTGACGACAAACATTCAAAACCAAGGTAACAACCACTTGGTGAACGTGTATGTTATCATAAAGTAAATCGAGCTGCTTGATGGACCAAAGGCCGTTAGCAATGCTTCAACTGTCAGAACTTTGGCCACTCCTCGTATTTCTGCGAGCGACCGTCTACCTGTTTCAAGTGTGCCCAGCCGCATCGCTCTTCAGAATGCACAAAGTCACTAGATACTCCTGCTACTTGTAGCAACTGCAAGATAGACCACCCGGCCTCTTACCGGAAATGCCCAGCCTTTCTAAAAGCTTTTGATGATAAGACGCCTACAGTATTCTCCGCCAAAAAAAGGGGAACAAGAAATCTGCCATTCAGCCTCCACAGCGTTCTACTTAGGCATACGCCGTACCTACAATTTTATTTGCGGACATGACGGAAGAGTCGCCCAGCTCTCGCACACGCGCTTAGCCTGCACACGCGCTTGGCCTGCACACGCGCTTGGCCTCAAAATCTAACTCCTCCTGCACAAACAGCAGGTGGACCTATTCCTCCACATTCACAACAATCAATCTCCCTTATCCTTGTTGTTCTTGATGCCCTGGCATCCTTGTCTTCCAACCCCATGATGGGCACTCTGGTCTGTGTTATTCGTCAATTACTCTCAAAGCACTCTGATGGTCTATAGAAATTCTCAATCCTCAACCAGAATTCTGTTTTGGAACGCAAACGGCGGTCAAATCACAAAAACCACTGAACTTCTTTACCTAATGCACACCGAGGATTGCTCTTCTCGAAGAAAGTGTCAGCAGAGTACTGGGGAGTCTTAATGAATATTCGACTTTAATGACGTCTTATGTTGCAACTACTAAGAAAAAACCTTGGAAGGAAAAAACGAACAATAGGCCCAGGCCTAATCTTCAATTCGGGCAAAATCAACTTCTATAGCAACTTTCTTACGTATTATGGTAGTTTGACGGAAGAGTTATTTTGTTTCGGATTTATGACTTTCTATTTTGTAACTGAATGTTATTATGTTTTTACTTGTTTTTTGGCTGCGGAAAGTAGTTTCTGGACTTATTTAAACACTTTTAGTTTGCTTGAACACTGTCATCACTCACTCACTAACTGTCGCCATCTTTGTTATTTCGTCTTAATTTTGCTCACTAGTCCTACCAACCTTTTTGTGGTTCTAGCATGAATTTGTGTGTGCATTTTGTGGTAGGGTGTGTGGTTATGTGTTGTTATATTGTTTGCATTTTGCGCGGAAACGGGAGTGGGACTGTGACATTTGTAGTAAAATTTTGACAGTAATTTGTTGAAACCCATCGATTGAGGTTGTTGTGATTTTTGTGTGTTTATTTAGCTGTGCGTTTTGTGGTCTGGTTATGGATGTGTTGAAGGATTTTTGTACTTTTATTGATGTTTGTGAATTTGTTAAAGACGAGGACAGAGTTATTTCATTTTTGCAAGAGAAGAGTGTGTTATCGCAAAGTAGGGTGTGTCCGCAATGTAGTGGTGGGATGGTGTTGCGTGTGGAGAATAGGGCTGATAGGCCGACAGCCTATCAGTATTGGTTGTGTAATAATAAAGTGTCTGTTCGGAAGCCGAAGACCAAACCATGCAACACAAGGGTTAGTTTAAAGAAAGGTACTTGGTTTGAGAATTTGTGTACATCAATGGGTGATGTTTTGAAGTCAACGTATATGCTTGTGAAAAATCGGACGGAGGGACACACTGGTAGAAGATGTGTCGTCAAGTGGTAGTTCGTAGTTTTTTTAAATTTAAAGGTTTACTGATAAATGTTAAAGGTTTTAATATATTTTGACAATTGTCTATATTTGGTGAGTTTTTAATTTGTGAAGCATTATTGAAATGTTAATTTCGGGAAATTCTATTTATTCAAGTGTTTGATAGGAGTGGATATTTACACTTTTTATTATAGCCATAGAATTGTTATTTTTGAAAATTTATTTATTTGCTGTTTTGATAGTGTATTGAATATTTCTATTTTCTATTTTCTATTAATATTGTTTTTGAATTTTGTATTTTTTTCGTATTAATAATAATGAGTATATTGAAGATAATTGTGGTTTTGTTATTTGGATGATTTATTGGAATTTGGAGTATGACTCGATTGTGGTTGCAAGCAATGGCGTGTTTTCATACTTTGGAGATCGTTCATTTGGAAATTGCGAAGGATTACCGTGGGAAATGAATTTTGTGGTGAGTATTATGTTTGTGTTTGTGGATTTGAGAGTCATGGCATGTTTCGTCATATAACTGATTTCGTGTTTCGTGTTGTTTGCGTTTGTTCGTGCATGTTTGTGTTGGTTTTGTGGTGTTTTCGCGTAGTATTGGCTTGGTGGGAGTGGTCTTCGGAGATGTGTGGTTAATTACGGGGTCATGGTTTTTAAGTGTTGTTTGTGTTGGAAAGTGTCAATATGTTGGTGTAGTGACAATATATTTTCAATGTTTTAGTTGTTTTCATCGTTGTTGGTGGGTTTGAGTGTGCTTCACGGAGTATTGGCGCCTTTGGAATAAAACTTGGTTTTCTTGGGTTAGGTACGGTTACATAGTTTTGCATGTGTAGTTTTTTTTAAATTATTAAATTTTCGGTAAAATGTGGTTTCCGCGTCTTCATTTTTAATTTACTAGTGTTTTTGGATGGTTTTGCAGGGGAAAAAAATTGACAAAATTGGACACTCCGTCATACTACTTTTGTTCCCAATTAGTTTATGTTGCCAAATAAAGGTTACCTACATACAAGTTATAACAATATCATACAGATCTTAAATTGGGTCAATGTTCTATGTGCACATGCTTTTCGTCAAGGTATTTTTTTACAATGGTGAAACAATTTTAGCGTAGGTCAGGTTTAAGATCATGATGTTTTCAAAGAATAATCAACTTCCTTCATCAGGTTTTTAATGACATTCTTAAGGCTTACACTCTGATAAGTTACAGGTATGCTCACCTCCAAAGTTTCATCAAGAGGGCTCTCCTGAACCTGTAGCTGCTGCTTCGCAGAACCGTCCAAGGCGTGAGCGACGCATACCAAGACATCTAAAGGGTTTCAAGCTGGGGGCGGAATATTTTGTATCCAGCCAGCCTAGCTAGTGACGCGCGGAAGATTCAAGTAGCGCGCCGCCTACAGGTTGTCGCCCGTGCGCAAGGCATCATGGGTATGCACGGAATAGGGCGTTTTCACCCTAGCGACATCTTGCATATCTGGCAGCCTCTCTGCCACTCTCGTACTTTACATTGTACCTTCTTTGTCGTTCTATTGTCGGACGCTCATATTCGAGCGTCCTAATAACCCATTGTATTTATTCCAAATGTATTTCTTCTAATTTATCAATCTACTGTGTTATGTAGAAGACATCAATTGGCATAATATTTTAATGTCATTAAAAACCTGGTGAATGAGGTTGATAAACCCTAGAAATATCGTAATCTTTGTTTTATTTTGAGAAGTGTATAGTCCTAAAACATCATGATCTTTAGGTATTTATTATTATTTCTTCTGACACTTATTGAAAGTATGATTCCCAACAAATTATGAGGGCTCAGATTTTGTCTTTCTGAATTAAGCAGTCATATTTGAAATTGGCCACCATATGGGATTCATTTTTCTTTGTCATGACAAAATTAACAACGGGGTTTTACTGCTGGAAATTATAGCAATGCGGCTGTCCCTTTTGTGCTTGATATTTTTTGCCCTTTGAAAACACGAAACATGTTTGTGGTCGAACTATGAGTTAGATCCATGAATGTAAGACATCAATTGTTTCGTCTAGCCAACAGCTTTCCGAATTGCTGTCCACCGTCGTCATAGCGCCAATATTGTAACCGAGCGTTCGCCTTATAGCTTTTCATGTAATTTTGGTGGAGGTGCCGGGTCTAAAGTTCAGAAATTCGAAGAAAGACTGTGGTCGACCTATCGGTTTAAGCCATGCAAGATACGTATCAAACTCTTTGTATAGATGTAAGCTTTCGAAACTGGAAGTCCCCCGACGATAAAGCACCGAAATTGGTCTAAATCGTTAACTTGAGCCATTCATTTACAAAAATGTATTTATTATAACTTTAATTTTACATGGGTTATTACACCAAAAAAATTAATTTTTACTACTTAATCTACAGACTCATACTACACTTAAATGACCGTTTAAAAGATTATATTTTGTTACTATGAATTTACATAAATTTTGGAAAAGTAATTGATACTGAATATGCGTTTTGGGGAATTTATTAAATCAACTTCACCTTGCTTATTTTTTGCTCCACATAGATACTAAAGCATCGTACCAATATAAAATGATCCTTAACAACATCATCTTGAAACTGTGCTCAAATATTCTCTGAAAAAGTCGAGTCCAGTCTTTCAAAGCTCCAAGATAAATTGGCCTCTTCTAAAGCTTGTTTAATAACGTTGAAAGACAAAAATAAAAATAAACACGCAAAAATATGCATATAAAAATAACTCCCCTTTTGGTAATCAGCATATTTTGACCGAACACATGCCCAAATTATATATTAAAAAAGCGGATTAACATACAAGCCTGTAGTGTTCGTCAAAAATTACCAACTATTTTGTGATTCAAATTCTTCAAGGTCACGGTGCATAAAGGTCGTCCCCATGTTATTTATCATGGGAGATTTTTTATGATGGGACCTAGCTCGAAAATTACCAAGTTTCACTATCTTTTTTTCGGGTCATGGTGAATACAATATTTTTTTGTTATTTCCTTCATTACTATAGTTTGCCTGAATTAAATATATTTTTAAGTTTAGCGCTCTTTTATTAATGCTGCCTCTTATTTGTTGTTATATGCAACATGGTCCACCACACGCATTGAACGAAATGTTGGGCTGTTCAATCATGATTATAGGTGTTGAGATATCATCGATAGATCTCCATAGTTAAACGAGGGAGCGAGGCAACTGAGTGACTCCATTCAACTCAAACGCTTCCATGAGACTGTGGGTCTGTCTGTCTGTGTTTACATAAAAAAAAATCAGCCGAATCGCTGAACAGATTGCGCTGAAATTGTAAACAGACAACTGGTACGAGTTAATTGAGAACTGCTAACAAAATCAGCTAGATCCATTCCGATTTGAACCCACAAGAAATAATAAACTGAGAAATAGGCTGCCAATGTGTAGGAATTATTTTAACGACAATTGTTTTATTTAAAAAAAAACTGTTTGTTATTCGATGGGCTGTGAAATGCCGTGTCCAAGGAATATCGAATGTTCACGTCAAGGTACCCCTAATTTCCGCTCGGAGATTGAGTAAACCTTGCAATATTTACACGTATTTTGTACTGGCTATGTTTTCCGTAGTAATGTCACAGAAAAAAGACTACACTGCGTTATATGCATTTCAAAACATGTTTAATAATTTTTAAAGTACAAGCAAGAAACACGTTTATAACATCTTTTTTTATTCAAATAATCGTTACTTATTTCTCTCTATGTACAGCTTAAAAAACATACAACAAGATCCGCATTTATTCCGCAAGAATGTTTATATATAACCCTTATGGCCTAACTTTGACATACATTCACTCGTTTTACGATTCAAAATTCATATATAATTTCGTATTAACAAACAATTTTTAAAAGTGTCTTAGTATTTTTATCATCAGTCAAAATAGAAACTCATGTTATAAAACAGTATTAAAATATTACAACATACCGTTATATTATGTCATATTATGAAAAAAAAAATCTCAAATATGGTGTCAATATTTGTATATGTTCAATCACAATAATTGTGGTAACTTCAACCAGGTGTGGGCCTACAATACCTATTCAGGAAATGGAACTTGGGTTTTTAAAATTTCCTGTAGAAATTTAGTGAATAATGTCATGATATATAAAGTATTTTTGTATTTATAAATAGCTCAACTATTATTATTAGTAGTAGAAGTAGGCCCAAGCAGTTAGGAAAATGAAAATTGGCAACAGTGTAACAGAGCCGATACAGAAGTTTCCTGTTTCGACTCAGGTGGAAGCAATGACATAATACAAGCTAAGCGCTAGACACACAGTATGGCCGTGGGGAGCATGACAATTTGAAACTATCTTGAATAGGGAAAAACCCACCGTCGTCTAAATGTATCGTACCCTTAAATTTAACAGCCTTTGTGTTAACAAGCGGTGTAAAATCAAAACCGCAAGATGGCGATTTCTCGATATTATTGAAGAAAAACAGTCTTTCTTCCGCAAATCTCTCAGTTACTCCGATTTCCGAACAAAGCAATTCAAGTTGGTGGACTATCATACAATTGTCTATCTGCATTAGGCTTTTAGTAATCAAAACAAGTTATTTGTGCGGGATGTGTGTCTGAACAAGGTCGTGCAGGTCTGGGGTTGCCTAGGAGAGGCCTAGGGCTTGTCAAACGTGTAATGTTAGCATTAATTGAATGCAGTCCTATAGCCTAATGGAACTAAAGGCTTACACTGTTGTATTATAAATAATTTTCTTTATCTGGGCCCAGGCCCGGGACGGTTTCTGGTTTGTTTTATGAATGTAATGACAATTTATCTCGTTTCACACATAGAAGCAAAATTTAAAATGTCCGCCATTTGTTTACGTATTTGTTTATCCCCGCGACGTTCAAATAATCCACTGCATCTTAGTTCCTTCAACTAGATGAAGTATCTATGTTGCAGTGAAACGATTTTTCCCTACTCAAGAGGCTTCGAACTGTTACGCTAGCGCTCGATTGGAAGGATAGGAGACTGAGCGTCTAGCGCTTTGCTACGCAAAGCTTATGTACGTCATTGGGTGGAAGTGTTTCCATGTACAACATCAACAAGGCAGTGGAAAGAGGAGAGTCCACTGATCCTCTCATAGACATTGCAATATCGTTTTAAATTGTTTTGAATCGTTTATTAACAAAATTCTATGTATTAATTGATTTTTTTAATTAAATAAAGAATTATGAATCCTAATTCCATGGCAGTCTTTAAGTATTTCTTAAAAGGTTCTTGGTGCTTCACATTCCCACTGCGTCGGGCGCAATAAAATGGCGGGAAAATGTTACGAGGTAAACCTTGTTACCCTCGGTCCAGTCGGGGTTCGGCCATGACGTGTTGACATTCTGCTATACTAGCTCCAAGTTTCCGGACTTATAGCGCCTAAGGCTCATAGTGTTCTCGCTACTCTCGTGCTATCTCGTGAGAGCGTGTTTTGTTGTATCGTGTTGAGTTCTCTTTCACGTTCTCTAGACTATATTTCATCTTTGTGCCTAGTCAGCCATCGTATCAAACGCTCATTGTTCAAGTCACTCTTGCTTAGCTTAAACTTTGACAAACCCTGCTGTGACACTTGACATTCTATGGACAACTCTCCGTTCTCTCACGTACCACAGTGGGTCCCTGTGGTACTCGCACGCTTCAGATTCTAGCGCTTGTTGACCCTCGTAACTTAAATTCACTTTGACAAACCCTGCTCTGACCCTAAGCTATAACTGGAGTTGCATCTACCATTACGCAACTGTAGATGATAAATTCAATACCTTCCTACAAGGATTTCTGCCTGCATTTTGGAAATGCTTTCCTAAGCGACCAGTCAGAACCACGCCTGAAAGAAGAACTAGAAAGGGATGGCTGACACAAGACATCATTAATGCTAGTAAAAGGAAAAGACTTCTACGGAAAGTCACCCAAAAAAGTCTGGGGAGGAAGAGATTAAAGAACTGAAAGCACTTACAATATACCTAAGGAAAGGAGTCATCGAAGCCAAGAAAAACTATCATAGTAGGATCATCCAGACATCTAGCAACAAATCCAAGGCCACCTGGCGAGTAGTAAATGGAGTTATTGGCAAAAAGTGTAATAGAAGAGATAATATTTCCTTGGATGTAAATGGCAAGGAAATTACAGATCCCAGGGGAGTAGCATGCTCGTTCAACAGATACTTTACGGACATTGCAGAAAGTATAGTTGACACAACCTCAGATACCTCTCAAGAAAGTATGCCAAAGCTGAGCAAACTGCACCTTCCGGTACAGCGACTAGACGAATACTCCCAATTCCAACTAGTTGCTGTCACACCTGGGGACACCATGTCCGTGCTGAAAATAATGGAACCGAAGACTTCATCTGGATAGGATGAAGTGCCGATGTGTATTTTCAAAAAATGTATGGCACCAATCGTAAAACCACTAGCCCACATCTTTTCACATTCCTTCACCACAGGCATATTCCCAGAGAGGATGAAATACGCCATTGTCAAACCACTATACAAGAAATGGAATAAAAAGGAATTATCAAACTACCGCCCTATATCATTGCTCACTGCCTTCTCTAAGATCTTGGAGAAGCTATACCGGAAACAGTTGAGCAAGTTTCTAGATGACTCGAAAATACTAAGTAACCACCAGCATGGCTTCAGAAAAAATTTGTCCACTACGTCAGCATTACGCGACATGACAGAAGCTATCGAATCCGCACTGGAAGAGAAACTTGAAGTGGCTGCAATCTTCTGCGACTACTCGAAAGCCTTCGACACCATAGATCATAAAACGCTAATAAAAAAGCTGGAATGGTATGGTATTAAAGGACAAAAAATTAAAAGGCTTTAGATTAATCTCCCCCACTGAAAATCAGTAGGTCTATCTTAAACACAGATACATTAATTTGATTTATTTATTTAAACCTAAAGCCAAAGATGCCAAGGTGGGCATGTGAGTAGATAGTACCGGTAACTACTAACCGTGTGGGCATGGTATTCTTTTAACCTTGCATTTGGCATGCTTACTTCATTTAAATTCATTCATTATTTTAAAACCTTTATGTGTAATTTTAGGTATAAATATGAAATTGAAATTAATACAGGACTATGAAACAATGTAGGTAGACCTAAACATTTTTTATTTTTTAGATATGTTTATTTTTCCAATACCACACATTTTCATATTCAGCATACCGGTACATGTACATAAAATTATAAGCCCTACATTAACAAATTATAAAATGTAGGCTTACCGTAAGAGTTAAATAAGTGGGAGCCCTACTATTTTTACATTAGTTCATATTTTTAGAACATCATAATTTATTATTTGAATAACGTTCCTTAAATTTAAAGATCCATCTTGACCGATAATATTTAATTGTATGCTAGACCTACATTAATTATGTTAGCCAGGTAGCATAAAATGATTCTACATTTTGGCCTACATTATAAGATCAAATTCATTTTAAGTTAAGTTAATTACTCATAGGTCTACTCAAAAAGGGGAATGAACGTCATTGGCTAATAATTTAACAAATTCCTTCTAACAAATAGTTTTGTAAAGAATACAACATCATCGACAATACTATCCACCATGGCCTATTTCCATTTTCACCCTCTTTGTCTCCTAGCCTCTCCACATATCCGTCCTTTTTTATTGCAGGAACCAATGAATCTGTGACTCCTATGAACCAAATCCTTCTAACACTACGCTTCTACGCTACAGGAAGCCACATGATTACAGTGGGAGATTTTATTGGAGTTAACAAATCAACAGCATGCAGGATTATACATCGGGTCACCGCTGCAATTGCTGCTCTACGACCATTGTACATTAACCTCCCAAATGATCCCGAGGCATTAAAAGTTATCCAACGGATTTTTTTTAGAAAACCCGTTTTCCGCGAGTAATTGGTTGTATGGATTGCACACACGTAAAAATTCAATCGCCGGGCGGAAACAATGCCGAGATTTTCAGGAATAGAAAGGGATATTTCTCGATAAACGTTCAAAGTATTAGTGATTCTGAACTTAACTACAAAGATATTGTGGCTAGGTGGCCAGGATCGGTACATGATTCAACCATTTTTAACAATTGTGAAAAACGAGCTATGTTCGAAACTGGACAGTATGGTAATGGTATATTGTTAGTTGATGGAGGTTATGCAGTTCGCCCATATCTTTGTCCCCCTCTTGAAAATGCCATCACTGTTGCCGAGCAGCGATACAACGAATGCCAGATCCGTACAAGAAACTGCGTTGAACGTAAATACGGAGTGTGGAAGCGTCGCTTTCACATTCTCGCACTCGGGATGCGGGTTAAAGTGGACAAAGTCTTAAACATTATCGTTGCCTGTGCAGTTCTGTTTAACATTTCGAGGGCCAACAATGATCTTGAACCACCAAATCAAATCGAAGACATTCAAGCAAGGATTGATGAAGATCAAATGCCCAATCAGAACCAAATCCTGGCAGCATTGGCTGATCATAGGCATGGGGCTGCAGTTATTCGGCAAGCCATCATTGCCGATTACTTCCAAAATCTTGTCTAGCTCTCAGGGTAACTGGACAAGTTTGCTTTATCCCAGCAACCCAGTAATAAAATCTAGTATATGTAAAATGTACAACTAGGGTAATTGAACTTGAGGAAGGTTAATAAGGTTTGATCATCATTATCCCTTGTTTACTGTTCTTTTTCTTTAATATCGAGGTCTGCTTGCAATATTTTCATCTTTATCTCATGAATTTCCTTCTTACGTGCTTCTTCTTTTTCTTCTCGTTCTACTTTCCTGCTGTACTCATCTGACCTTCTATCAAACTCTTCCTCTTCCCGTGCCACTTTGCGTTTCTCTTCTTCTTGAAACAATTCCATTTGAAGACCAACTAATGCAAGCTTTGCGTCTGCCAAGTTTTCAAATTTCAAATTCACTTCAGAAACAGGAGGGTTTTGCAGTAAAGGCCTCCTACGTGATGATCATGATGTTTTATTTGGTGTAGTTGATGACTTTGTGGCTGGTAGTGATTGGGTAATTTTTGCAGAAGTCGACGGAATCGATGATGTGGATGGTGCAGATTCGGATATTGTTGGTAGCGGAATTGTGTTAGTATCAGTAGGTCTAAATGCATTGTTTACTGGTGTACGAAGCATTTTCGGGGTGTACCGTGACCAGTCTATCGTGTTTGTGGTCATTGGTTGGCTTTTGTTAGATACGGGTGTTTTTGTCTGGTTGATGTTGGCTGATTGGGGGGTGGTGGTGTCGTCATTTTCGTCATCATCAAAGAAGTCCAGGGTGACATCAACCATGTTAGCCTGATTTACAAGGACAGACTGATGCTCTGTAGTTGGTAATGTATTGTTAGGTGACACGTCATTACTGGAGGATTTTCGCTGTCGCGCCATTTCTGTAAAAATAATTCAATTACTATTACCTGATTACTTGCTAGTAGGGCCCTATTTGATAAGAATATTTGGGTATTATAAATTGAATTGAAATGTGATAATCCTTACCTCTCATTGTACTGAAAAAGAAGAATCTGAATATGTACTGTTTGTGATTTGAAAATCAGTTTTTATTATTGAATACCTATCTATTTAAAAAAAATAATACAAATACAAATATAATAAAATATGTTTCCATATTTCATACTATAGGTACTGTATTGTATTTTAATGTACTATTGTGTATAGCCTAGAATTCTATATAGGATAATACCTGCTGAAATAATACAGACTCTGATTGCTTCTGCTGAATACAACTTAAAGGTAAGTTGGTCATACCAATATCTTTCATCATCAGTGCTCGATAGTATAGTCTGTACAAGAGAGACCTACATAGTTCCCCCATACCCTTGAGTACCCTACAAAGTTTGTTATTCTTTTGACGCCAAACTGCCACCAAGTGCATGAAATAATTAAATTGTATTATTTTATGAATAATAGGCCTGTAAAGGGGACATTAGACCTAGAAAATGTGTTTTTACAGAAAATTTCCCATAAATTTTCAAAATTGAATATTTCAAGACAAAACCCACATCTCAAGATATGTAGGTATGATACTTTATTGTATATTTTCTATTTAATACTGTTGATCAAGGTTAACCCCTAAGCCAGGTAAGTCTAATGTCCCCTTTACAGGCCTATAATTCATAAAATTATACAATTTATTCATTTCATGCACTTGGTGGCAGTTTGGCGTCAAAAGAATAACAAACTTTGTAGGGTACTGTAGGGTATGGGGGAACTATGTAGGTCTCTCTTGTACAGACTATACTATCAAGCACTGATGAACTCGACACCTTCTCGCGGTTTGGCCCGTGAATAGGGGAGTTTAACTCCCTGAAACTAATGGCGAGCTCTGGGTCGTTGTCGGGGAATCCCTTCCCTTTGACTACCTCCCCGACGGCGACGACAATGACAACACGGACGGATGATGACGTAGACGGAGACGACCACGACGTGGGGGAACCCCTGCCCTCCCCATATGCTTGTGGCTGGTTCTGGCCAGCACAGGCCTGTCCACCCCTTGTCCCCCCGCGTCATCCCTTACGTCCCTCCCTTCGTCTCGATTAGCCAAGTTGCATATATATGAGACGTTTAGCAATATCCAATCCAATATTAAATACTGATTGTGGTCATATATGGGGTTAATCCTGCTTCCAATGTTAAAGGTCTACTGTGTATCCTAGTGTGTCTGTGTAATGTTAGTAAAACAAATTGGTCACAGCTAGACATGCACATGTAAATCTGTAAGGTAAAACCTTGGTGAAACTCATATTACGCGTGTGAAAAGTAATAAAACATACACGGTAAGGGGATAACTCTGTATCATATACGTGATGAAGTATTAGAAGTGGATAAAGCACCACTAGGATGATGAATAACTTGAAACTGACAGGCCACCACTTGGCAGCCATAGACCCGGGTAGGGCTAGGCCTAGGCCAGGAATCAATTTGCCGACTCTTGAAAATCAAACTTTTAAAAATCAGATTCAAGATCTAAAATGGGAGGTGCTCAGAATGATGAAAGAAATTGCTCTAATATCTCAAGCCACTTGGGACAAGTATAAGTGCAAGCCTACGGAGATCCTAGGCCTTGGTTCTAGAATTGACGATGGGGGTCGACATAACCTCATACCAGAAGTGCCGGTCCGATGAAGCCTAGGCCTAGGTTTAGAGAAAGAACTAAACTTGGATAGTGCGCGAGGCTATAAGGCTGTACCCATGAATAAACATATTATTAGCAATGATTCTGGATTTGAAGGCATCGAACCGCTAGACAATAACGGAATTAAGTTTGAAGTTGTGAAGGAAACTGAAGGGGATATTTTCCTTGCCCCGCCAAATTACTCACTGGCCCACTGCGTAGCAGAAGATATGGAAATGTCCGCGTGATTTGCAGTGAGATTTAAGAACGAGTTTGGTAATATACCAACTCTAAAAAACCAAAATAAGCAAACAGGGGAGGCCGCAGTCTTGACTAACGGTAAGAGGAATGTCTACTATCTTTTTACCAAACGGAAATCGCAGGAGAAGCCTGCCCTTAGTGACCTTGTAAGATCTCTATTTGACATGAAAGAGCATTGTTTATCAACTGGAGTGACCCGTACCTCTACCGCGTATAGGTTGTGGTCAAGATGGGTTAACATGGGCGCAAGTAAAGCTAGCCTTAGAAGCGGTGTTCAGGGACGTATTACTGTATATAATTTCAAACATAGGCCTATAGATAAAACAGATGCACAGCAACATTAGCCTAGCTCTGTGACTGAGTGGCCGCCATTAGGTTATCACCATAGGCCGAAGGCTAGGCCCACACTGGGGATGCATAGGCCTAGAACAGTAAGCCGGACAGATACCAAGCATGCGGAAAACTGCAAGATTCCATGCGACCACAATGGGGGAGTGCAAGGAGGAGCATATCAAGGAGCATATCAACGAAATTATAGGAACCACCCCCGTATCCTCCCACAGCAGTATGACCATCGAGGAGGACAACAATGAAAGCAACAGGACTCTGGCCATGAAACAGGTTTAGGACCGCAGGCACGCCGGGAACAAAAAAGTCATCCTCACCAGCAGCAAGTGTCTAATAAGCTTAACGGGATGTTGGTAGTTGGAGACTCAATAGTAAGGAGAGTAGAAGAAGAAATTAAGGCAGCCGGTGGAAGTGTGGAGCACTACCCAGGCATTCGGACAGAAGAACTCCAAAGACGTGTAGAAGAAGGCGAAACACGTAAATACCACCCTAGTGTAATTTTGCTCCATGTTGGGACCAATGACCTAAAGAGTTCGCCCACACCAGATCATCTAATGGGAGAAGATTATGATCTTCTAATCAGTGTCAAAAAGGTACACCCTTCTTCCCGATTGATCTTCAGTGGAGTGATTCGTAGAATAGGTTTTAAGAGTAGTCATATAAATAGAATCAATAATAACTTTAAATGGATGTGTGATGCACTAAATGTAATGTTTGTGGACCCAAATAGTTGCCTTAGGCTGAGAGACTTAAGCGCAGACGGACTTCATCCAAACTGGCTAGGGGCATTTCGGCTTGGGGCCTTCTTTAGAGATATAGGTTATAACCAACTAAATCAGGGAAAATGATAAACCCTTTGGAGGTGAGGGCAATAAACTTAGCCCTGCAGTCTGAGATGGTGTCTGATGAGGCAGACATAACAGTAAGAGGATATTTTAACTCATCCTGTGTCTGTATTGTTACGAATCCCAAGTGAGGATGAGGAGGAAGTAGGAGGGAGAGATCAGTTGAAGGCTTCCATGGTAGAGTATAGACCTGAAAATAGTATTACAAATAGCCTTAATGATACTGCAATCACTGAACAAACAACCCATACAAAAAATACAAAAAATGATGAAGTGCAATACAGTCTCACAATAGTCCATCAAAACACCCAAATGTGCGCTAATAAAACCGCTCAACTAGAAATATTTCTATCGGAGATAGAAGCAGATGT
Source organism: Sweltsa coloradensis (assembly GCA_024449915.1). Taxonomy (NCBI): domain Eukaryota; kingdom Metazoa; phylum Arthropoda; class Insecta; order Plecoptera; family Chloroperlidae; genus Sweltsa; species Sweltsa coloradensis. The sequence continues at coordinate 130,865 of JAMZAV010001116.1, forward strand.
AATCTGTTTTTCCGAGCATGGTTTGACAAAGGATGAAATGTTAGTTTTTACACTCAAAGGTTATTCGAACATAGCCAGCTACTGTAGAGATGAGCACAGAGGGGGAGGGGTAGTTATCTGTAGTAAGGAAAATTCAAATATTTGAGAGTTCATGGAACATGTCAAAATTAAAAACTCGGTGGAGAAGCACTTTGAGTTTGCAATAGCAAGAATAGTAGGTAGAAGCCCAGTACCAGTAGTGATTATTGCAGTCTATAGACCACCAAGTGATCGTAATAATTCATAAAAGAGACGGTACCGTACGCATTTGTCTAGATGCTCGAAAGTTGAATAAAATTCTCATTCCGTAAAGGGAAGCCCCATACATACCTAAAGAAATCTTACAAAAGCTAACCGGCGTAAAATACCTAACCACGGTTGATTTATCATCCTCATATTGGCACTTGGGCCTATCACAAGAGAGCCGCAAGTACACCGCCTTCCTATTTAACTCTAGTAGCTACCAATTCACCAGATTACCTTTTGGCCTAAGCACCAGTATGGCACTGTTCACAAGAGCAATAGATAAGATTAAAGGGAAGGAATTACTAGAATTCATCACCGCGTATGTGGACGATCTGCTGGTATCTTCGCCAACCTTCGAACTGCATTTAGAACACTTGGACAGATTTCTCACTATACTCGGGCAAGAGAACTTGACAGTTAACATTGGAAAATCTAAATTCTGTAGGGACTCAGTACCATTTTTAGGACATGTAATCACTCCCGAAGGAATCTCAACCGATGAACATACAAAAGTGGCCAATTCCTAAAAACCAGAAACAGCTACACGCATTCTTGGGGACTGTCAACTATTTTTGGCACTTCCATTTAAATTATTCTCAAGAAACTCACCCACTATACAAAGCTTTAAACAAAGGTGTAACTTGGAAATGGACAACAGAATTAAACGTTGCCTTCGAGAATGTTAAACGGTTATTCATAGAATCAGTCACACTTACGCACCCGGATTTCACTAAACCTATGTATTAACAATGCGACGCTAGCCAATACGGGATCGGAAGCCAACTGTATCAATTAGACAAAGACGGTAATATACAAGTAATTTCATTTGCATCAAGAACCCTAAAATGAGCCGAACTATCGTACATGACGTCAGAAAAAGAGTAACTCAGTATTGTGTGGAGCCTGATGAAATTCCGTACTCTCGTTTTGGGGACCAATCTAACCGTAACTTACCACAAAGCCCTAACGTTTCTCAGACAATGTAGACTCCTTTCAGGAAGATTAGCCAGGTGGATACTATTCTTACAAAGCTTCACTTTCAAGATACAACATTGTTTGGGTTAAGATAACTGATAACATCGTTGCCGATAGCTTAAGTAGATACCCGATGAAAGAGGACGGAGAAATACACACACCGCAACCACCAGACACTGAAATTGTAATCGCCAATTTAACCAAACGTTTTGACCCAAAACTCAGTAGACGAATCAGATATATCAGTTCCTTACAAGAGCAGGACCAAAAATTCAATAACATAATAGCCGATCTAAATCAAAACCCTAATTCAACATACGGTGACAAATATCAGATTTACAACGGTAAATTGTTCCATAAACCAAACTTGAACGAACGTAACTGGAGATTATGCATACCCACCATCCTAATAAATGACATTGTCTGGAACATACACGAAGAGATAGGACATTTTGGAGCTAAGAAATGTATAGCCACCATGCAAGAATTATTTTACTGGAAGAATCTAGCTCGAACAACCCGAAAATTACTATCAACCTGCGACCTATGCCAGAAAACTAAGAGATGACCCTTTCACATACCACGGAGTATTTACACCAACCATACCAGAGAAACCAGGAACGCTAATAGCTACCGACCTGTATGGCCCGTTGTCGAGAGGACAACGAGGAGCGCAATACATATTAGTATTTTTAGACGTCTTTTCAAAATTGGTTACCAATGTCTTATCACAGAAAGTAAAGCAATATATATTAAACATTCAAAAACCGATTGCGATCCTTTCGGACCACGGTACGCAATATACATCAAACCTTTGGACAGCCACATTAGAATCACAACACATTAAAGTAAGATATTCATCAAGAAGACATCCACAATCAAACCCTTCGGAACGCGTCATGCGGGAGATTGGTAGGCTCTGCAGAACATATTGCGCAAGGGAACATATTGCGCAAGGAAACACACCACTTGGGGAGGACTGGTACCACAAATCAAGGAATGGTTTAACATTACACACCATGAAAGCACCGGATATACCCCACTAGAATTACACTATAATATTAAACCAGACAAAAAAATTGCCAAATTTTTTGACATTCCACCGCCGACACAAGCTGATAACACACACAACTATAAAATCCTGTTGGCCTAAGAAAGATTAAAATTAAAAGGAAAACATCGACAACAACAACACAAAATTAAACACCACAAAGTAACTACGTTAGCAGTAGACGATCTAGTACTACTAAAAGTATCCCCACCGTCAAAAGCAATTTCAAAAGAAACTCACAATTCTTTCAATTATATGATGGTCCGTACAAAGTACATCAACTAGCTAGCACTAATGCATACCAGCTAATTGATCCAGTTAAAGTCGGTATATCAACTTGAAAAAACTTTTAATATGTTGAAGGTGTTGATGTTTTAGAACGTTGGTTAAAAGGGGAAAAATCCCAAAAAATTCGGCTGCGCTCGGCAGCGATTTTAGTGGTTTTCCGGCCGAACGTGGACTGACGTCATTGTACGCCCGGCTCGCTGGCTGACTTGAGCTTCGTATGCGCGCTCGGTCCCCCGCCCCGCATAAAGAGATAACATTGCAGTATAGTTTCATCATTCAACAGTGCGGTGAAAGAATGTGCATCAGCTGAAGTAATAGTGTAATAATATCGATGCTATATTATAATGGTGTATGTTAGTCTAAATAAAATGGTGATCAAGTGCATGTGGATATGAATGTAATAATAGAAAATAAATTACACAAACAGCTATCGTTTCATCGGTTTCCAAACTGTGATGAGTTACCATAAGCATACCAGCAACTATTGTCATGCATGTCTTTGTTTTTTATAAAAAATATTTATTTTATATTTTTCCGTTCACATTTTGTCCTAATATTGTGAGCAAATGCATGTTTATGCAATAACCATCATATGTAGAATCATTCAAAATCAATGATAATAAACAGTCATTCTTTATAGAAGAGCGTTGTGCGCGAGGTTCAACCCAACTTAAGCCCCAAACCATCTAGCAGACAATCACATTAGAAATAGAATCTTCCTAACACGACTGTACATGACACAAGCATGCACTCACATTTATCTGAGCGGTCGTAAACACCCAGCGCGCAATCTGTGTTGTATACGTGATAAGTGATGCGATACTTTAGGATACTTCTACGCACTTACCAACGCACTCGTATTCAAACAAATACAGATCATTTCTTTTCAAGAAAACACAGATGACGATAGATTGAGATGCCAGCCCCCCCCCCCCCAAACACGCACGCACACACACACACACAAATCACACATTCACATCATGAATATTATATTGCTGCATAAACGTACTGCTAAAACGTATTTTGCAATAACTTTTTTATATTTGGTACCTAGATGATATTGTAATGTGAATTTGACATACAAAATAACATTTTTTTCACAGGTGCCCTAGAATCTTACCACAATGAAAGACCTTCCAAAGCGAGTTCACTATCCATACGAAGGAATGGAAGCACGTGGTATACTCGCTATACTTGATCATAATCAAAATTCATCATAATTGATAATAATTCATCATCATCATCATCATATCATCATCTTCATCATAATTGGTGCTCTACAAACGAAACGCAGAGCTGCGAGTAATCGACTGATTGGGTCTTGAAAGCCGAGCACTTCGTAACGCGAGCCGGCCGCGAGCCGGCTACACGCTCGGGTCGACTCGATGAGTGGCCGCACAGTGACGTCATTTTTAGGCCACTAGTTTTCGTGCAGTGATGTTTTAAAACTCTATTTACTTAGCAACCAGATGTCCGATCAAGCTGCATCTAACATCTTTTTCCGTGAAATTGAATGGTTAAAGATATGCTATGGAGTGCAACCAAGATGAGATTATTCCTTTAACAACCTAGATAAAGGCATACATAACATCGTGAATCTTCGACCGTATAAAACACCAATCGTATGAATATACAAATCATGAACGAGACACAAGCGTAGATGGTACTACGATGAACACCTGTGGATGAACTCTAATAGAGACGAGGGCGTTCATCAGTAGTGACCTTTGTTTAACCATTATTTCTATCATACTATATTCACATTTTTATAATTATTATTATTACTCACATTTACTCGCATTTACTCCCATATACTCGCATATACTCACCTTTCAATGTTCAGGGAACGGGAACACGAACACACCAGTTGCTAGGTTACTATGTATCGATGACATATCCCATTGTGGACGAGGTGCATAGGACTAGTAGACTCATTGATTTTTTTGTATTTAGTTATTAGTTAACAATAGGTGGTGTGGTTCGAGATATCTTTTTGCTCGAACTCATCTTTTTAAAAAGGACATAACCCGTGCCTGCCTTTGAGAAGCTGATTAACAACTCACATAGGTAACTCCTGGAGTGTTAATGGAAGTGGAGGAAGGAAGGAGGTCCCATGTGGAAGCCTTGAGTTTTCACCGGACCGACGGTTCCCTGTGTTGACCTTGAGTCTGCACAGAACCGTGTAACAAACGAGACAACAACAAGCTAAGACTTGGCGTCTCAAACCGGTATACATGGCAAACGTGCCATGTATACTAAATCGATATGAATTGACATGATATGAAGGGTAAAGCACTGGTCAGGGTTTCTGGCACATCCCTCCTTTTATCCGGGAGGCATTCGTGATTTGGATCTTTGTGTACTAGTACCAGCGTACTAACACGCCAGTACAAGGGGAAGCCGTATAGCACAAAAATTAATGGATATAAACAAAACCAAATTGAGTCGGGTTATGGTCTTCACCTAATGAACTTAACGAGGAGAGAAAGTATGGAAGATAGTGTAAGGAAACTGGGGGGTGGGGGGACAAGCTAGGGATTTAATATTTTTTATAAGGAACATAAATTAGGTTAGTTCGATTCATACGGAATCAGCCAATGATTGAGGTAGGTAGGTAGGTAGAATGCTCAGTATATCACCTCCTATTCTCTAACTTCCTACGACCAACTTGTCGACACTAATGTAGACATCGACACACTTACACTGACACCCTGACTCACGGACACAATCGACATAATTGACAACACAACGAATGACGATGACAATGACGTGAACTTTCATTTCATTTTATTATGTATAACATATATTTTTGGAACATTGTATTACTTTATGTAATTTTGTAATAAAAATTAATACCATCGCAACCACAGAATTATTCATTCTCGTTTATAAGATTAAAAAAGATCATGAATAATTTGGGACTAATGTAATGTTTCGTACCTACGTACGGACCAATCAACCATAAAATCAATTAATTCCGATAATCAATCAATTAATTTCATCTATAATTAATTTTGCTCTTTCATCAACTTGCCAATTTGTCAAAGTAAGATGTCAAACCAGTCTAATTAAAGAATAAAGTCAGTCTATAAGCACTCACAAAACAACAACCTATATTAATTGTAATTTTATTATAATTTTTTATTCATCATTTATATTTTCATAATTATAATTGTTAGTTTTATATTCATTTTACTCATATGTCAGTCAGACCAGTATAAAACATATAAGAACGTAGACTACGTCCCCCAGTCACCCAGACAAGTTGTCTCAAAGCTTGGCAACTAGGGTGGTAATATAAACAAACTTAAATACCCCAGATGAACAGATGGACACCCACGACCTAGAGCGTGAGAATATACCAGATAAGCCAACCTTGAACTAAAATACAGCACAGTGTCGCCACCTAGCGACGACCAACACGATGACCAGCACTCAGCAAAAAGAAGACGACAGGACACCCAGCGCCATCTATCGACGCGAGCAAAACCAAAAACCGGTAAAATACGCCGGTAATGCAGTTTCAAAGCTTCCCATCGACGTTTTGAACACGTTTTGAAAGGTGAACGCAATTTGAGCGAAAGTTCTTAGACGAACCCCATGTTAAAGATAGGAAAATGCTCAGCCCATAAAAATTAATGTGCGTAGTCCCTATACAGCGCATATGGAAACTAGTATCTGCGCGTTTTTGAAATGACTGAAGGCAAAACTTCGGATCACTAGATCAACAAAGCAGCGTCACAGACACCCACTCAGTCGAACTATATAACCTTCAAATTAACAACACGTCAGTTCGTCGGCGAGGGCGGAATTCGGAATTCGTTGGGCGAGGTGCGCGTCAAGGAGATGGCGTCATAACAACATTGGCCTGGGCCCTAACTACCACTACTGGTGATCCCATTTCTACTTCACTCTCTCAACACGTTTTCTTAAACATACGATTTAAAAACCCCAGAAAGCAGAGTGAAGTTTAGAACTACAATGAATCAACAGTAAGTAGGCCTAACTGGCCATAAAGCATCAAGACCTCGCACCTGGTAATAACATCATCATACGAATTTTACCCACCCTACACCACAACATCAACGAAATGCGTGTGACTTTCACTTCAATTCTAGGCCTATCCTAGACCCCTTTGCAATCGGAACTCAACGAACGTTCAACTTCAACAAATTTAAAATTAATGTTTTTAATTTACTGAACTGTAATCACAATGCAACCAAACGAACTTTCAATTAAAAACTTTACTGACTGACAGTTAATCCTAACCTCAATTTTTTGTGTATCTTTTTATAACTTTTAAAAACTATTGCAACTATATTTTTGGAATGCAATATTCCGATCAATTTTATATGACCATATTTAATTTCAGTTTTATCATTGAGTTACCCTCAAAATGTGCCATCCTCTCACTCTACATATTGATTCAGTAATAGCTACTAAACTAAAAGCATAGGCCCTTAGTAGGCCTAAGCTAGTACACTAGAACCTAGGCCCTAGGCCTAATCAAGGCCTAAGCCTTGACTGACAGGTGCTGCTGCTGAGCTGAGCTGTGCTGTGTGGCCACCCCAGACTCACAGGTAACTTCTTCATGTAAATTTAACTAGTCTGTATTTCTTTTATTATTGTGCTTTTATTTTCACCTTCAAAATCATTCTTCCAATCACTTTCTATGACATCCGTGTCATTAGAAATGGCGCGCCAACGTGGTGCTTTCGATACTTGTTCATGATCGGGATTTACTAAATAAAAAAATAATTAAACTTCAATTCATTCATTAGAACCAGTTAAAAAATCTTGAAAGAAAATACAAAATGTTAAGATTTTGTTAAAAGCGTCCAATGAAAACTTGTCTATTGAACGGATAAACACCAATCTTCATTCATTCATTGACCAGGGTGTTGAAAGGCAGTTGCGGGAAATGACTGAAAAGTCCACTGCCTTCAGGACATCAACCGAGATCAAAATTGCGGAGATATCTGCAGAAATTTCAAAATTAAATATTAACACTGAACAGATAAATTTTCAAAGTAGATTTACTGATTTGTTAGCCGCCAATGAAGACCTGGCGGCAACAGATGTTGAACTGGAGTATCTGTCGTGCTCAACAGAAATGCAAGCTAGTATTGTGTCTAAGTTGAGCATGACAGCCAGGGTAAACAGTATTAATTTAAAAACTCCAGCTATGATTAATGTTTTTATAACCACATATCTTTGTGATGCTCGGAAGATATTCACACCTGCAGTGACGAAATAATTAAACTTCAATTCATTCATTAGAACCAGTTTAAAAATCTTGAACAAAAGTACAAACATGTTAAGACTTTGCTTAAAGCGTCCAATGAAAACTTGGCTATTGAACGGATTAACACCAATCTTCATTCATTCATTCATTGACCAGGGTGTTGAAAGGCAGTTGCGGGAAATGACTGAAAAGTCCACTGCCTTCAGGACATCAACCGAGATCAAAAATTGCGGAGATATCTGCAGAAATTTCAAAATTAAATATTAACACTGAACAGATAATTTTTCAAAGTAGATTTACTGATTTGTTAGCCGCCAAGAAGACGTGGCGGCAACAAATGTTGAACTGGAGTATCTGTCGTGCTCAGCAGAAATGGGAAGCTAGTATTGTGGCTAAGTTGAGCATGACAGCCAGGGTAACAGTATTATATAAAAACTGCAGCTATGATTGATGATTTTATAACCACATATCTTCGTGATGCTCGGAAGATATTCACACCTGCAGTGACGAAATAATTAAACTTCAATTCATTCATTAGAACCAGTTTAAAATCTTGAACGAAAGTACAAACATTTTAAGACAAAGTACAAACATTTTAAGACTTTGCTTAAAGCGTCCAATGAAAACTTGGCTATGGAACGGAGAAACACCAATCTTCTTTCATTAATTGACCAGGGTGTTGCAAGGCAGTTGCGGCAAATGACTGAAAAGTCCACTGCCTTCAGGACATCAACGGAGATCAAAATTGCGGAGATATCTGCAGAAATTTCAAATTTAAAAATTAACACTGACAGATAATTTTTCAAAGTAGATTACTGATTTGTTAGCCGCCAAAGAAGACCTGGCGGCAACAAAAGTTGAACTGGAGTATCTGTCGTGCTCAACAGAAATGCAAGCTAGTATTGTGGCTAAGTTGAGCATGACAGCCAGGGTAAACGTATTAATATAAAAACTGCAGCTATGATTATGATTTTATAACTACATATCTTTGTGATGCTCGGAAGATATTCACACCTGCAGTGACGAAATAATTAAACTTCAATTCATTCATTAGAACCAGTTTTAAAATCTTGAACAAAGTACAAAAATGTTAAGACTTTGCTTAAAGCGTCCAATGAAAACTTGGCTATGGAACGGAGAAACACCAATCTTCATTCATTAATTGACCAGGGTGTTGAAAGGCAGTTGCGGCAAATGACTGAAAAGTCCACTGCCTTCAGGACATCAACCGAGATCAAAATTGCGGAGATATCTGCAGAAATTTCAAAATTAAATATTAACACTGAACAGATAAATTTTCAAAGTAGATTTACTGATTTGTAAGCCCCCAATGAAGACCTGGCGGCAACAAATGTTGAACTGGAGTATCTGTCGTGCTCAACAGAAATGCAAGCTAGTATTGTGGCTAAGTTGAGCATGACAGCCAGGGTGAACAGTATTAATTTAGACACTCCAGCTTTGATTAATGATTACATAACCACATATCTTCGTGATGCTCGGAAGATATTCACACCTGCAGTGACGAAATAATTAAACTTCAATTCATTCATTAGAACCAGTTTAAAAATCTTGAACAAAAGTACAAAAATGTTAAGATTTTGTTAAAAGCGTCCAATGAAAACTTGGCTATTGAACGGATTAACACCAATCTTCATTCATTCATTGACCAGGGTGTTTGAAAGGCAGTTGCGGAAATGACTGAAAAGTCCACTGCCTTCAGGACATCAACAGAGATCAAAATTGCGGAGATATCTGCAGAAATTTCAAAATTAAATATTAACACTGAACAGATAATTTTTCAAAGTAGATTTACTGATTTGTTAGCCGCCAAAGAGACCTGGCGGCAACAAAAGTTGAACTGCAGTATCTGTCGTGCTCAACAGAAATGCAAGCTAGTATTGTGGCTAAGTTGAGCATGACAGCCAGGGTAAACAGTATTAATATAAAAACTGCAGCTATGATTAATGATTTTATAACCACATATCTTCGTGATGCTCGGAAGATATTCACACCTGCAGTGACGAAATAATTAAACTTCAATTCATTCATTAGAACCAGTTTAAAAATCTTGAACAAAAGTACAAAAATGTTAAGATTTTGTTAAAAGCGCCCAATGAAAACTTGGCTATTGAACGGATTAACACCAATCTTCATTCATTCATTCATTGACCAGGTGTTGAAAGGCAGTTTTCGGGAAATGACTGAAAAGTCCACTGCCTTCAGGACATCACCGAGATCAAAATTGCGGAGATATCTGCAGAAATTTCAAAATTAAATATTAACACTGAACAGATAATTTTTCAAAGTAGATTTACTGATTTGTTAGCCGCCAAAGAAGACGTGGCGGCAACAAATGTTGAACTGGAGTATCTGTCGTGCTCAACAGAATGCAAGCTAGTATTGTGGCTAAGTTGAGCATGACAGCCAGGGTAAACAGTATTAATATAAAAACTGCAGCTATGATTAATGATTTTATAACCACATATCTTCGTGATGCTCGGAAGATATTCACACCTGCAGTGACGAAATAATTAAACTTCAATTCATTCATTAGAACCAGTTTAAAAATCTTGAACAAAAGTACAAAAAAAATGTTAAGATTTTGTTAAAAGCGTCCAATGAAAACTTGGCTATTGAACGGATTAACACCAATCTTCATTCATTCATTGACCAGGGTGTTGAAAGGCAGTTGCGGGAAATGACTGAAAAGTCCACTGCCTTCAGGACATCAACCGAGATCAAAATTGCGGAGATATCTGCAGAAATTTCAAAATTAAATATTAACACTGAACAGATAATTTTTCAAAGTAGATTTACTGATTTGTAAGCCGCCAAAAAAGACCTGGCGGCAACAAATGTTGAACTGGAGTATCTGTCGTGCTCAACAGAAATGCAAGCTAGTATTGTGGCTAAGTTGAGCATGACAGCCAGGGTGAACAGTATTAATTTAAAAACTCCAGCTATGATTAATGATTTTATAACCACATATCTTCGTGATGCTCGGAAGATATTCACACCTGCAGTGACGAAATAATTAAACTTCAATTCATTCATTAGAACCAGTTTAAAAATCTTGAACAAAAGTACAAAATGTTAAGATTGTGTTAAAAGCGTCCAATGAAAACTTGCTATTGAACGGATTAACACCAATCTTCATTCATTCATTGACCAGGGTGTTGAAAGGCAGTTTGCGGGAAATGACTGAAAAGTCCACTGCCTTCAGGACATCAACGGAGATCAAAATTGCGGAGATATCTGCAGAAATATTCAAAATTAAATATTAACACTGAACAGATAATTTTTCAAAGTAGATTTACTGATTTGTTAGCCGCCAAAGAAGACCTGGCGGCAACAAATGTTGAACTGGAGTATCTGTCGTGCTCAACAGAAATGCAAGCTAGTATTGTGGCTAAGTTGAGCATGACAGCCAGGGTGAACAGTATTAATTTAGACACTCCAGCTTTGATTAATGATTACATAACCACATATCTTCGTGATGCTCGGAAGATATTCACACCTGCAGTGACGAAATAATTAAACTTCAATTCATTCATTAGAACCAGTTTAAAAATCTTGAACAAAAGTACAAAAATGTTTAGATTTTGTTAAAAGCGTCCAATGAAAACTTGGCTATTGAACGGATTAACACCAATCTTCAATCATTCATTGACCAGGGTGTTGAATGGCAGTTGCGGGAAATGACTGAAAAGTCCACTGCCTTCAGGACATCAACCGAGATCAAAATTGCGGAGATATCTGCAGAAATTTCAAAATTAAATATTAACACTGAACAGATAATTTTTCAAAGTAGATTTACTGATTTCTTAGCCGCCAAAGAAGACCTGGCGGCAACAAATGTTGAACTGGAGTATCTGTCGTGCTCAACAGAAATGCAAGCTAGTATTGTGGCTAAGTTGAGCATGACAGCCAGGGTAAACAGTATTAATATAAAAACTGCAGCTATGATTAATGATTTTATAACCACATATCTTCGTGATGCTCGGAAGATATTCACACCTGCAGTGACGAAATAATTAAACTTCAATTCATTCATTAGAACCAGTTTAAAAATCTTGAACAAAAGTACAAAAATGTTAAGATTTTGTTAAAAGCGTCCAATGAAAACTTGGCTATTGAACGGATTAACACCAATCTTCATTCATTCATTGACCAGGGTGTTGAAAGGCAGTTGCGGGAAATGACTGAAAAGTCCACTGCCTTCAGGACATCAACCGAGATCAAAATTAAGGTGATATCTGCAGAAATTTCAAAATTAAATATTAACACTGAACAGATAATTTTTCAAAGTAGATTTACTGATTTGTTAGCCGCCAAAGAAGACCTGGCGGCAACAAATGTTGAACTGGAGTATCTGTCGTGCTCAACAGAAATGCAAGCTAGTATTGTGGCTAAGTTGAGCATGACAGCCAGGGTAAACAGTATTAATATAAAAACTGCAGCTATGATTAATGATTTTTTAACCACATATCTTCGTGATGCTCGGAAGACACTCACACCTGCAGTGACGAAATAATTAAACTTCAATTCATTCATTAGAACCAGTTTAAAAATCTTGAACAAAAGTACAAAAAACTTAAGATTTTGTTAAAAGCGTCCAAAGAAAACTTGGCTATTGAACGGGTTAACACCAATCTTCATTCATTCTTGACCAGGTGTTGAAAGGCAGTTGCGGAATGACTGAAAAGTCCACTGCCTTCAGGACATCAAACCGAGATCAAAATTGCGGAGATATCAGCAGAAATTTCAAATTAAATATTAACCTGAACAGATAAATTTTCAAAGTAGATTTACTGATTTGTAAGCCGCCAATGAAGACCTGGCGGCAACAAATGTTGAACTGGAGTATCTGTCGTGCTCTGATCGGCCCAACTATCTTTTTCCACCTAACCACTCCAATTGAAGTAGCTACTGTACTAGGAAACTTAGTTCCAAACACTCATATGGACTTGACGAGGTGCCAGGCTCTCTTCTTTTTAAATGTATGGACTTTATTTCCGGCCCTTAGCCTACATCATAAATCAATCCTTTTCTGATGGCATTTTTCCCCTCTAAACTGAAGGCAGCAAAAATAATCCCCATCTACAAACACAAAGGTAAAAATCTGAGATGACTAACTATCGACCCATCTCCCTGCTCTCCTCTTTTTCCAAAATATATGAATACATCATGCATGATCGTCCCATCATCATTTCTAAATTATCACAACATTCTCTCCCCTACTCAGCATGGTTTTTTGAAAAACAAATCCACCACAAGCGCAATCTTCAGTTTTCTTTCCCCTCTCTACTCTGCTTTGGACAAAGGTGACCACGCGGTAGGAGTGTTCTATGACATGACAAAAGCTTTTGATACGATAGATCACAAAATTCTCCTCGGAAAGCTATATACCTATGGCATCCGAGGGATCGCTTTAGATTGGATTTCCTCTTTTCTCTCCGGCCGTTCTCAAGTAGTCGAAATCGAGACAGCCAATGGTCTATCCGTCACCAAAACCCGCTCTAAATCTCTGTCCATAGTCTGTGGGGTTCCCAGGGTTCCATACTCGGGCCCCTAGCCTATATCATATATGTTAATGACCAGGCCACCTTTCTGGATGAGGGTATTCTCACACAATATGCGGATGACTCCAGCCATCTGCTGACCCTACCTAAACCGCGACACTCATACAGCCGCGACAATGAACTCTACATCTCGCGCTCTAAAACGGTATACTTATACTTCCACACTCCCAATAAGATCCCACTGGCTAGTCCCCTAGTTCATCTAGAGTTTGATATAATCCCCCGCGCTTCTAGTGTAAAAGTCCTCGGCCTTGCATTGACCGAAAAACTCGACTGGTCTATCCATGTTAACCATGTTGCCAACAAAATTTTATCTGGATGCTACTCTATCCGTAAGCTCAAACAAATTGTTCACCCCCATATCTTATTGCAAGTCTACTTTGCCCACATCCACTCTCACTTATCCTATGGCCTGCTATTTTGGGGAGCCTCCCCCAAGCAAATAGAATATTTATCCTCCAAAAGAGAGCGATACGCATTATTGCGGGTGTCTCTAGAAAACACTCCTGTAGGGAGCTCTTTAAGGAATTAGGAATTTTAACTCTAGCATGCACACTCATCCAGTCTGCTGCACTCTTTGTTCGCACAAATAGTAACCTCTTCCCTCTCAATGCGTCTGTGCACTGCCACAACACAAGAGCCATCCTTCACATACATAGGCCACCCCACCACCTGCGCCTTTTTGCACTGGGCCCCGAGTACCTTGCCTCCACCCTTTACAACAAGCTCCCAGAAAACATAAAAACCTCCCCCACCCTGCCCTCCTTCAAACACAAGTTAAAAATATAGCTCCGTGACTACCGCTCCATGTAAATAATAAAGAATTATAAATAATGAACAATTAAATAATAATAAATAAAAACAGATATTCTAGCTAAATTCAGCAATGATATATCACCTGTTAAGTCCTGTTTCAAAGTCAACTAAAATTGTAACATAATCGTTACGATTTTTTAGTTATATGCCTCCATATCATTATGTCTCTTACTTTCATCTGTACCATTATCTTGCACCAATTGTAAATCACCTCATCGAACAATTCTCTTCTCCAGCTATACTTTCATAAAATAATATATTATATCATCTATTATTATTATTAATAGCAACTCGCTTATTTTCAAATTCCACTTTTCCTTATTAGTATTTATATTTTCCATCATTATCATGTGAATCATATTTATGGACGTGTTACTTATTTATTAGATTATTATATTATATTAGATTATTCATTCCCTCTCTCTCAAGAGGGGTTATATCTGTTACCATGTATCGGTCGAATGAATAAATTGAAATTGAAATTGAAATTCAACAGAAATGCAAGCTAGTATTGTGGCTAAGTTGAGCATGACAGCCAGGGTGAACAGTATTAATTTAGACACTCCAGCTTTGATTAATGATTACATAACCACATATCTTCGTGATGCTCGGAAGATATTCACACCTGCAGTGACGAAATAATTAAACTTCAATTCATTCATTAAAATAAAATTAAGATTTTGTTAAAAGCGTCCAATGAAAACTTGGCTATTGAACGGATTAACACCAATCTTCATTCATTCATTGACCAGGGTGTTGAAAGGCAGTTGCGGGAAATGACTGAAAAGTCCACTGCCTTCAGGACATCAACCGAGATCAAAATTGCGGAGATATCTGCAGAAATTTCAAAATTAAATATTAACACTGAACAGATAATTTTTCAAAGTAGATTTACTGATTTGTTAGCCGCCAAAGAAGACCTGGCGGCAACAAATGTTGAACTGGAGTATCTGTCGTGCTCAACAGAAATGCAAGCTAGTATTGTGGCTAAGTTGAGCATGACAGCCAGGGTGAACAGTATTAATTTAGACACTCCAGCTTTGATTAATGATTACATAACCACATATCTTCGTGATGCTCGGAAGATATTCACACCTGCAGTGACGAAATAATTAAACTTCAATTCATTCATTAGAACCAGTTTAAAAATCTTGAACAAAAGTACAAAAATGTTAAGATTTTGTTAAAAGCGTCCAATGAAAACTTGGCTATTGAACGGATTAACACCAATCTTCATTCATTCATTGACCAGGGTGTTGAAAGGCAGTTGCGGGAAATGACTGAAAAGTCCACTGCCTTCAGGACATCAACCGAGATCAAAATTGCGGAGATATCTGCAGAAATTTCAAAATTAAATATTAACACTGAACAGATAATTTTTCAAAGTAGATTTACTGATTTGTTAGCCGCCAAAGAAGACCTGGCGGCAACAAATGTTGAACTGGAGTATCTGTCGTGCTCAACAGAAATGCAAGCTAGTATTGTGGCTAAGTTGAGCATGACAGCCAGGGTAAACAGTATTAATATAAAAACTGCAGCTATGATTAATGATTTTATAACCACATATCTTCGTGATGCTCGGAAGATATTCACACCTGCAGTGACGCCTTCACAAGTCAGGGATTTGAATAGACAAATCACAACACTCAAAATGGAAGTACTTCATTTAAAACAACAAAATCACAGTGCTGTTGAAGCTGAACTTCGAGCACACAATTACGTTCAATTGGAGCAGACCCAGGTTCGTCGGTGGTTGCTCATTTTTTGTATTCTGTTACGTTGATTCTTAACAAACTACACCTACCGGGTGAGAAATATACAAATAGGTTAAGGATGTTGTATCACTAAAATCACACTACAAATGCTGATTTATTATGGTAAATGAAATGTCTGGTGTTTATGTGAAGTAGTCAATAGCCAGAAAGTGCAAAATTTTTTTTTTAATTGAAACAAATATTTTATAATGAGAGAATATAAAGAAACTAAAAAGAAGAAAGAGTTCGAAACGAGGAAAATATTGATTTGTTTAACAATATATTATATACACGTAACAAAAACTTGTAAAAATACAGCCAAACCTTACACACTCAAAAGAAATGAGATCTCAAAAAGGGCCAAACTCATCTACCCTTCCACATTTGCGCATTCTTAATTCATAAACGTACAGTATCCCGTAACAACATCCTAGAAAAGCTTGGCAAAATAAATTTTCAACTACTATTAATTTAAACATAATAGTTCATCTAAATTCTTTTTTTCTAATTAATTTAAACGTAATGGTCATGCAAATTCTATTTTGCCAAGCTTTTCTAGGATGTTGTTACGGGACACTGTACGTTTATGAATCAAGAATGCGCAAATGTGGAAGGGTAGATGAGCTGGGCCCTTTTTTAGATCTCGTTTCTTTTGAGTGTGTAAGGTTTGGCTGTATTTTTACAAGTTTTTGTAATGTGTAGGTTTAGGCTTACTTGTAGGCCTACCCAATTCGAAGCAACAAGCAATTATTTTCAGCAAGGCCTTGGCCGGCCCCTGGCCTTACTGTCATTGCCGGACAGATGGGTGCTAGGCAGCAAGGTGTTTCTGTAAAGTCCGTGTAAAACGGATGGATAGAAAGGCCTAACTCTGCCATGCTAAAAATGAAATTTAAAATTAAATACGGCGGTGTAACATTTATTTCAATTTTCCTTAGTTAGATATAGCCCGAATGGGTTTTCATTATTATTTTTTCCTGAAGCCTAGTTGTTTCTGTGCGGTAGTGTTTTAAAAATTGGTCCAAATTTACTAACTGCTAAAACAACAAGTTAATTTTTGTAGTTTTGTTGTTGTAGTAGTTATTCCGTGTTTGTTTTTCACAAGGTATTTTTTATTATTGGTATAAAAAATAAGTAAGTAGGCCTACTTAACATAAATTGCATTACATATTTTGTGCATTAGGTATTGTTTTATTTAGTTTAATAGGCCAGTGCAACCAGTAATTGTTTTTATAGGTTTCAATAATAGAATGCTGATGGTGTGTAGGCCTATTATCTCTGTCAAATAACTGTTGTGTTCATAAAAATTCAAATTCAGAACGGTTATTGTTTAACTTTAAATCTAATTGTCTAAAATTATCCACTACATATTCATGAAAATTTGCACAGGCCTAGCTTACCAATCTTTTGACCATTTCCAAAATATATTATCCTTAAGCCTACATTAGTAAATATTATATTCTCATCCTATTGTCCGTAATATATTATAAAAATATTGAGTAATAATATATTAAATATAAGTAAATCATAATATATTTTCTGTGCATTGGTAAAAATGGATAAATCATCCATTATTCACAATGTATTAAAAATATGTTTTCCTTAATATATAAAAATACATCATTCACAACACATGCAATATGCATTTTCAAAAATATATTTAAAATAGCTTCTTTAAAAATATATAAAAAATGTGTTTATAATAACATATCAAAAATGAATTATACAAAATGTTTTATAAATATGGTTTTTACTATTGACTAATAATGCAATGTTAACAATGTATTATTAATACATGCAATGACAACTATTACATAATATATTATTTGCCATATCAATAATGCATTATTAACAGTTTTTAAAATGCTTTAAAAACATATTTCAAAATATAGGAAATTGGGCCAATTTGGAGACTTATGAAAAGTATTTTATAATGCATTTTCAAAAATACATTTACGAAACGAAATGTATTTTTGAAAACATATTATAAATGCATTTATTTCCATGTGGGATGAACATACATAGAACAATAACTAACTCAGAGGACAAATAATAGTTTTTCTCTTTCTCCAGTTCTTACTTACAATACACAAATTTCAAGGGAAAGTAGATTGAAAATTACCTATAAACACAATTGATAGTAACAAAAAATTACTTTAAGCCGACTTTCCACTGTTCATTTCATTCGAAGTTGTTTTTAAATTCACTGGATAATAAAAAAAATAATAGAGGAATTATCTACTTTTATGTAGTATAGTAGAACGTTGGCATGAGTTCTGCATAACCCTGCAGATGGGCATTTAATTGCGTACTGAGTACTGACTTAGTGAAACTAAAAAGTAATAAATGTGTATTTAATAACATTTTTCCTTCCACAATACCGGTACCAATTATTTTCAATATATTTTAGTGACTTTTTTCCTTCCACAACACCGGTATCAATTATTTTCAATATATTTTAGGCAGATCATCTTCCTGCTAATGCTGCAAGATAAGATAGCCGACAACAATACAAATACATTGGTAAACGCAATTAGCTTCACTTTTGGGCGATAATGGAGTACGATAAAATTCCACTTATTTTCCGAAAAAAGGATTTTTTTAATGACGCATTGCCATTGCCACCTGTGCCATGTCATTAACGTGAAATTACTTAAAATAACTTGAAGAACATAATGAATAATGATTAAGAACATGATAAATAATTACAAAACTGCTTATTCTAAATAACTTAAATGAGCATCAGTATGGATGACATCCGTTTTAAAAACGGCAATGATTTGTAACTTGTAGTAGGCCTAACTTAAAAAAAACATTAACAGTGTTGCAAGGCATTGTAGGACATACGCTGCTACTGGTGTACAAGGATACAAATATGATAATGATTTACAATTACAATAAAATTAATTATGTCCAATTTGATTCAAAACTATGTACATCATTTAAACTTCGCCTATCATTTGTACGTGTTGGGTATATACATTAGAGTTTTCATTGAAAATTAAATATATGTTCATATGAGAGACACTTTACTCGAATAATACAACATATAAAGACTACACTTATGTACAAGAGTAGAGAAGCATGGGTCCTTATAACCAGAGAGTTTAAATAATAAATAACTAAATAATATTGTCATGTTCAGGGTAGTAACTACCGTTGTTACTGGTATAGTTTTATTGCTTATTGCTTATGACAAGACAGTGATTGCATTACAATGTCACAAGTATAAGAAAGTCGTGCTTGTTGGTGCAATGACCATTGCGCGCATGTATGACGTACGTATGTTGCTGACAGATTGATTATTTGTTTCTTAATGTGGCAATACCGGGTGTTTTTCAATTGCTGGACTAAGCATTGTGACATGAGCTAATAGACTCGCACGCGCTCTTTCTCGGGGAACTAAGTGGCGAAATAGTGCTGACTTTGCATTTCGACACTGCAATTACTGCTAACTAATTTGGACTATGAATCAACTCGGTGACTGAAGAGGCGTAAGCCCAGGGGAGTCGGGGAGTTGCATTTTGACCAGAAATCGAACAGGTCGTCATCGAGAACAATTCGTTAGAGTTCTGACAAAGATAATAAATTGACAAGAAGAGCAATTAGTTAGCAGTGCATTGAGAACATCGAGTAACAAATGGATTAGCCGATCAAGTGGCAAGAAGTCAGAAGAAGGTAGAACATCTGCACTCCCACGTCCGGGACTGAGTCACGGCTGATCCAGGACCAAACCAGAGAGGAGGGGACTTAAAGTAAGACATGGTAACATCATTATAAGTCTCGTGGTCTCGTCTGGAGCTTGTTCATTTTTGAGGTTCTGTCGTTGCGGTGGTGAAGATGGCGGAAGACTAGATTTTGCGCCAAGTGTTTGGGGCATAAAACCTGCAAGATTAATCAACCAAGTAAGTGCCAATTATTTTGACATAATAAATATTTCTCAGACTTAGTCCTTGTTGTAATCATCTAATAGTTATGGCTAACAAGGAGCTAAGTGCAAAAATCTTCGCGTCGGTATTAGAGGCCCTTAAAGATTCCTCGGTATTACAAGGACTCGTGGAGGCACTGCTACCAACCCTTGTGCCTCTAATAGTCAAACAAGTCACGGACGCAGTGCTAAATGACTTACGTATTAGCAAAAATGACCGAATGAATGAAATCGAGGAGAAATTAGACGCCAAAACCGATGAGCTGGAACAATACTTGAGACGAGAGAACCTGAGGCTGTTTGGAATTCCAGAACAGGAGAACGAATGCACTGATACTCAAGCGCTTGACATATTCAACAATAGGATGGAACTAGGCTTGGGGGTGAACGACATCGCGCGCTCGCACCGGCTAGGCAAGCGACGGACCGACCCGAAGCAGCCGCCTAGGCCGATTATTGTAAAGATGGCGAGCTATCGTACTCGCAATGCGGTCTTCGAGGCTAAGAAGACCTTGGCTAAAACTGGGGTTGTAGTTAGAGAGAATCTCACGTCAACCAGGAGGGCAATCCTGAATGCAGCCATAAACACCTTTGGCAATTGTTGGATTTGGGTAAATCACTTACTCAACAACCATGCTGGTTTCATCATGACGCTTCCAGTGCACTCGGAAGTTTATTTCAAGTAACACAGTATATACAACGCATGGGCAACAGCCATTCAAACAGTGGCGCCAAACACTACATTACCCCCCCCCTAAAAGAATAAGTACCATAAACCATAAACCCAATGAATAAATCAAACAGTAACTAAATATAATCACAATAATTATGAATTAATGTTGAACTCAAAAATGTTTATGTAATCACAATAATTATGAATTAATGTTGAAATCAAAAATGTTTCAACTTATTTAGCATTCAAAGTTTTTCAAAAAGTCAGGTCTGCTGCGGACACGCGTTGACCTCCGCACTGGTTCGGGTGTTGCTGAAGAGTCGGGCTGTGAGGCTCGACACGAACCGATTGAAGTACGTGGTCCAGCTGGTTTCCCGGACTCCAACAGTGGGTCAGGGCATCTGACACCAGTAGAACACTCTTCATTGTCCTCTGCAACTGGTCCTGGTTTCTGCGGTGGTGACAGCTCGGAAATACGCTTTGAATGAGACGAGTTCCTAGTCAGCAGCTTGCCGTCAGGCGACCGCACCACAACCGAATTACCATTCTTGGCTACCACCTGATAGGGCACAGGAGCTAAAGGGGTAGAAAACTTATTAGCTTCATCCTGCTTCAGCAACACTGTATTCCCCACCTGCAGATCACTTGGCTCCGCACCCCGTTTACCATCTGCATACAGCCTAGCTTTGGCCTTTGCAGTGGCATCCGCATCCCTCATTGCCATGTCAGCCGTGGACCTGTCCGGACTGAAACAAGGTAACATATCTCTGATTTCCCGTTCAAACATCAAACTGGCTGGCGTTACTCCAGTAACCGAATGGGGGGTTGTACGATAGGCAAACAGGTAAGTCTGTAACACCTCTTCCACTGATTTTCCCTCTGCACGTCCAATCTTGAGGCGCTTAACAATGGATCTATTCTGTCTTTCGACCTCCCCATTGGCCTGTGGCCACCTAGGTGTAGTGGACACCAGCCTGATACCTAACCTCCCACAATACTCTTAAAAACATTTCCATAAAATGCCTTTGCACGGTCAGTTCTCAAACTGCAAGGGAAACCAAAACGAGCAAACAACGAGTTCAGGATTTTTATAGTTTTATCCGCCGTAATGGCCTTTGTGATAATTGCCTCCACAAACCGACTGTAGTAGTCCACCACTACCAGAACATTCTGCCCAATTGGCAACGGGCCTAGATAATCAATCGCAATATCTTGCCATGGACCCATATGCAGGGCCGTTGATGCCATCGGCTCCGGAGGATCCAAAGAGCTCACCAACTGACAACCGGAGCATTGCTTGCAGAATTTGTCTACATCCGCGTCCAAAGACGGCCACCAACATTTGGAACGGATCCGCTGCTTAGTCTTTACGACTCCGTTGTGACCATCATGAGCCAATTCCAAGGCTCTCCGTCTAAGCGAAGCTGGCATAACGAGTCTGAGACCTCGTAGTACCAAGTTGTCATATACACAGAGTTCAGGGCTTATGATTTCATACCTCTTTAACTCGGGCACCCAGCTCGATGTACGCAGAGCTTCTCGAAGCTTGCCGAGAGTCGGGTCGCTCGTGCTGGCTTGCAGCACTTCTTCGAGCGTCAAAGCAATCGGGACCGCCTGTTCTGCAACCCAACGTACAAATGCATCCTCTTCTCGTGCCTTCGGTGGGTCAGCTTGTACCATTCTTGATAAAGCATCTGCAATGTTATCCTTGCCTGCTATGTATTTTACCTTGAAGTCGAACACCTGCAAGCGCATTACCCAACGCTCCAGGCGTGCGCACGGCTTCGCCCTTACGCTGAAAATGAATTCCAAGGGCTGATGATCTGTCAGAAGTGTAAACCTCGGGCCACCTATAAGGTAAAACTTAAACCTCTCGCAGCCGAACACTAGGCCTAAAGTCTCTTTTTCGATCTGGCTATACCGACACTCAACTGCAGTAAGCGCCCGAGAAGCATACTCGATAATGCGCGTTACTCCCTCCTGGACCTGAAGCAAACATGCCCCTACGGCATTCGGACCCGCGTCAGTAATTACCGATGTTGGCGCACCCGGGCAAAAATAGGCCAAAAACCGGAGAATCTGAAATCAGCTAATCAACTTACAGAAAGCCGACTCCTGTTTAGGTCCCCAATTTACCGTAGACCCGGACGTTATTGCTTGCCTTCTCAGCGAATGAGTCAGAGCCGAGTAGTCTGGAATGAAACTGCTGCTGAAATTCGTCAGACCTAACAGGCTCTCTAGCTCTGCCCTTGACTCGGGACGTCTCAGCTTCCTAACAGCATCAGCTCTTCCCTGTAACGGGCTAACACCCTTTCTATCGAAACGATGCCCCCTGAAGTTAACAGAGACTTGCCGTACCTTGCACTTTTCCCAATTTAGAGTAAGATTCGCTCCTGCGATTAAAACCAATACCCGATACAACCGCTCGTCGTGCTCCTTTATATCTGCACCCCACACCAAGAAGTCGTCAATGTAATTGGTTACCCCTTCACAACCAGCAATGAGCTGTTCGATTAACTTCTGAAATTGCTCAACAGCTGTTTCTCATACCCAGAAACATGCGCTTGTAGCGCATCAAACCCTTGTGCGTAATGAATGTGGTGATCAATCTAGACTCAATATCTAATTCCACCTGAAAATAGGCCTCATTCATATCGAGTAGAGAAGTAATTCGCACCAAAAAGTCTTGCAGTCAACTCTTCAAGACCAGGGATTGGATGAACTTCCCGCTCTAAAGCTGTGTTTAACACCCTAGCATCGATGAAGAGCGTCAAATCTTCATTGGTCTTGGGAGCCATGGTTAGGGGGGACACCCACTGTGACGGACCTTTTACAAGCTCGATTACATCCTTTTTAATCAACTCGTTCAGCTTATCCTCCACCAACGGTTTCAGCTGAGCCGGCACCCTCCGGTAAGGCTGAGCGACCGGGCACATATCATGTTTAATGTTAAGTCTGAGTTGGAAATCTTTCAACTTACCCAGCCCTGCAAATACCCCGGGGAAATCTTGCCTCATTTTCTTCTTTAAACATTTGGGACTGCCTGGCACCCCATTAGACCACTGCGGCCCTCCGGCTTGGTGAGAACCTTGTGCATTTTGATCTAAACACACCTGTCTGAGGGGGTACCCAGTCATTAACACCCCTTATTTCTTAGCAGTTACCTTGCCCAACAGCGGCGGGCCAGCTCCCTCTACTACTAAAAAATCAGCGATCGACAGAAGTATTCGCTACCATTACCTCCGTTGAAATACACAGTTTGGCAAACAAGGGCTTTAGTCTCTTATGGGCACTTAGAAACCTTACCCCTGAGGCCTTCAGCACGCATTTTCCTGTAAACCCGCTCATTCATCACATTAACCGCAGCCCCAGAGTCTATCAGTAGGTCTATCATAACACCCCCTACCAGAACTTCCACTTTATCTTCCATATCATCACCTATAGTTGCCAGCATATAAAGTTCATCGTCTGAGACTAGCGATTCTTCAGAAACCACACTACCATCATCTGCTCCTAGTTGACGAACCTTCTTGTAAGAATATTTACCGCCAGAGCCCTTCCTTGGTACAGCCTTCTTTACATGACTACCTTCTTTCGCAGAACCTTTGGACGTGGCCCCCGACTTATCATCAGATTTACACGTAATGGTATAATGTCCTATTCTACCACAACTAAGGCACTTGGCCTCCTTGGCGGACAATTTTTATCCCGTCCATAGTGGCCCTTGTTATTGCAGCGCCAACATCTACCTACAGGCATACTCGTAGCTTGGACCTGCGCCACTAACAGTTCACCCCCCGCCCGAACTAGCTCCAGTGGGCCTAGCGGCCATGGATTTGGACTGCTAATCTAGGACCTCTAGGTCACGAGCCAAGCCTTTAGCCTTGTCTAGTGTGAGGTCATCTTTCAGCTTAAGCATCTCTCGCCTTAGCTTAGGGATGTGCTATACTCAAACAGCATGCTTATCACCTCTCTATCCACATCCGGAAACTCACAATACAAAGCCCCAGCTTTTAAACGTGTGATATACTGCAAATTAGACTCACCCACTTTTGGAAATCATTTATTGAATTGCAACCTTTCAAAATGGACGATACGTTTAAGTAAAAAATGCTTGTTGAACTCACCCACACAGAGTTCAAACTCGTCCGGCCCTTGACCATCTTCTACAGCAACAGCCGGGTCTTTCAGCGTCTCCCATAGATCTTGCAGTTCCAATCCTCCGTGATGCAATAACAAAGTCTTCGTCCTACCAGCATTGGTAATATTTTGCCCCACTAATTTATAGTTTACGGCCCGCAGCCATCTTTCCCACCTCAACGCAAGCGTCGATTCATCTCCGGCAACATCTAAATTTGGGAAGCCTCTATCATCTGTCATATGACTCTCCCGCAGCGCCTTTAACTTCAAAAAAATTCAGCCACTCTTCACTTACTTTTAAAAACGAGATAGCAACCACCAACGCGTTATTACATCTTT
The DNA here is from genome assembly GCA_024449915.1 of Sweltsa coloradensis. Lineage (NCBI taxonomy): Eukaryota > Metazoa > Arthropoda > Insecta > Plecoptera > Chloroperlidae > Sweltsa > Sweltsa coloradensis. The sequence continues at coordinate 155,938 of JAMZAV010001116.1, forward strand.
AATCCTGCGTAGCCAATGTTGGATTTGGGTAAATCACTTACTCAACAACCATACTGGTTTCATCATGACGCTTCCAGTGCACTCGGAAGTTTATTTCAAGTAACACAGTATATACAACGCATGGGCAACAGCCATTCAAACAGTGGCGCCAAACACTACAGCAATAAAAACGTATGGACAAGAGACGGGGTAGTTTTCTGGCGCGAAGGAGAAGATCGCCGGTCAGCGACGTCAATGAAGGAGTTCGTCGCGCGAACGCTAGATCTCGGGGGTGATACCTTCAGACCAGCGACAGGATCATGTCCAGAACAAGAAGCGTCTGCTAACAGGGGGGGCAATGGTCGAGGCCGCAGGGGAAGTGGAAGGCTGCCACGGTAATACGGAGGTGCCCTCGCGCAAGTTACACAAGACCTAGGGTTCAATGTTCCTTTTAGACTCTCACAAGATGTATTGGGTACTGCATACCCTAGAAGCACACCGTCAAGTGCCATGCATGGGCCATGGACGATTATCTTAACGTCCGCGCATGGGCCATGCCCAACACTCGTAGATGGGCCATGCAACGTTTTGGCCGCGAGTCCAACCAAAACCCATCGATGGTTTTTAAACATGGCACTTGCATGGTTAGCGCCGATTAGCCATGCAGGACACAAGGTACTCGTACTTGTCAGTACCATGCGTGAAAGGCGCGCATGGGCCATGTCCTACTCTCGTCCATGGGCCATGCAACGTTTTTGCCGCGAGTACAACCAAAACCCATGGACGATTTTTAAACATGGCACATGCATGGTTAGCTTAAATTACCCATGCCTACGTTTCTGCACTTCATGCGTGTAATCGCGCAACGCCCATGCACGTTTAGCGCGCAAGGCCCATGTACGTTGATCGCGCTTGGGCCATGCCCAACACTCGTGGATGGGCCATGCAACGTTTTGGCCGCGAGTACAACCACAAAGCCATGGACCGTTTTTTTAAACATGGCACTTGCATGGTTAGCGTAGTACTGCCCATGGAGCTTGCCATGCGTGGCGCAAATGTACGATAATACCCCTGACACCCTTGTCATGTATGGAGCAAATGTACTGAGGTAAAAAAAGACTCTTATTGATTCCCCTCGGGGAAGAGAGACCAGAGTACTGAAACGTTTTCTAAGTATCAAGACCAACAAAATCAAGTGTAGAAGGTGCACGTACGTGCTAACTTGGTTTCATACTTACAGAGATTGTAGTATAATTCTATGCTTTATATTGTAACAGAAAAATATTAACCCAAAAATTACGCACCGTGTGTATACAAGCTTAGCTAACAATAATAATTAATGGAGGCAATAAATACATTATTGAAGTTATTTAATGAATATTTTCTCTAATGCGGTAGAGATAGCGCCACTATCGATCGATTAAACTGTGGCGCGTTTGGTATGTGCCCTGCAATTGCCATGCACTACTGGCCAGTGGCCAGTCTGTGGCACGTCGTGTTTGTTTCCAAGTGATTGCTAGCTCTACCAGCCAAGCTGTGGCACATTGTGTATGTGCCTTGCGATTGCCATGCACTACTGGCCAGGCTGTGGCACATAGTGTATGTGCCATGTAATTACCATGCACTACTAGCCAGGCTCAGACGCGTCGGCTAACTGCCATGCGAGTGCCATGCACAACGAACCAGACTGAGGCGCGTCGTGTAAAGCGCCAGGTGTTTGCCATGCACCACTAACCAGACTGAGGCGCGTCGTCTAAGTGCCATGCGTTTTTTGTATGTGCCATGTGATTGCCTTGCTCTACTAGCCGGGCTGTGGCACGTCGTGTATGCGCCAGGTGGTTGCCATGGCCACTGTCCCTGCCGTGTGGTGCATCATGCATGGGCCATGTGTCAACCTTATACCTAAATCCATTCCGTGGCAAATCGTCAATGGGCCTAGCAATAACCATGCTTAACTTGTCATGATCGTGCATGGTTCTTGTATGGCCCTTGCAATTTTGCCATGGCATGGCGCGACGGTCATGGGCCATGGATAAACTAAATTTCCGTGTGCTACTAGGGTACTGACTGTCAACATTTTACTCAGATGGCATACGTACAACCCCTAACATGTCAGTGGCCTTATCTCGTCTGACTCATTATATATTATAAAGAAGTTAGGCCTATATACTTTGACACGTTATAACTTACATACATTATTATAATAAGTGCATTCTCTCTTTTAAATTAAATTACTATCTTGCTTAGTCTTAGATGCACCAGTCACATGTGGATAAGCAATGTACTCATGTCCCGCTCTTAAAACTACTACCGGATTTGCAAAGCCATGTTTCATACAAGCCAATCAATAACAATATCAACCCTAGTACATTGAAGATTATGCACTTAAATATAAGAAGTCTAAGACATAAAATTGGATTATTAATAGCGTCTAGAATAAATGACTTCGATATAATATGTTTATCCGAAACGTGGTTGAACTTTACCGTATCTGACGACTGTATTATTATTACTAACTTTAAACTCTTCCGATTAGATCGAGAGCACAAGGGTAATGGGGGGGGGGCAATATATGTCAGAGATGACATAAGCTGCAAAATGATAAAACAAATTTCAGAACCAGACATTGACATCATCTGTATCAAAGTAAGCTGCCCCCGCGAACAAAATCTTATCGTATCATGCATCTATCGGCCACCAGACGCAACAGAAGCTTTCTTTGGTAAAATTTCTGATGTTCTTACAACTCTGCCATACAAAGCCAATATAGTTCTCACTGGTGATTTTAACATCTGCCGGCTAAAACAAACTAACAATCTCAGACTTCTCGATCAACATTTGAGAGCGTTCGGACTAGACCAACTTATTATGTTACCGACTAGAATCTCACTCACATCGGAAAGCGTTATAGATCATAAATATAAACTAATTGTTCTGATCTCCACTCCAACACAAAAACAATCTGGTGTGACATAAGCGATCACTTTGCGGTAGGTACTTTTATTACAATACGACCATCGAAAACTCCCAGAAGGATTATCACTAAACGCTCCTATAAACATTTTGATGAACAACAGTTTTTCCTAGACTGCTGTCATTTACCCTTTCACAAACTAGAGGAGAAAGAATCGGTTGATGAAATATCAGAAGGGTTGACGAAATTAATCGTAGGCGCATTGGACACTCGTGCTCCCGTTAAGTCCTTTAGGGTGCGCAATAGTAAACCATGGATCAGAACACAATTGAGAATTACGGAGAAAAATGCTTCATTTAAAATAGCTATAGCCTCAGACAATATGAATAATTGGGATGAATACAAAAGAATAAGAAATAGGCTAACCCTAGAAATAAGATAAGCAGAGAGGAATTATTATAGGGATACGGTCCTCAGCAATGAGACAAATACGGGAAAGAAAAATGTAAATTTAGCTAATCTTCTAACAAACTGGAAGCAGAAATCAGACATCAATGTGGACATCACTAGCATAGAACAATAAACGAAGGGTGCATTAATTATTGTGAAAACAGTGTTTGTGAAAAGAGACATGCGATTACATGGCGATCTCAAAACTCTGTAAATAGACACTCGATGGGGACGGTCAGTATAGCCACTGCAATGTACATTACGGGATTGGGCTATACTACATTTAAATCTTTTGCCGAAACAATAAAATTATGTTTTACGTCCGAAAAAACGTTTTTAGCTCTAATCAAACATTTTGTATCGCCTGCGATAAAACACACATGGCACGAACATAAAAAGAGAAACATGGATGAACTAAATGCTTGTAATAGCGAATTTAGATTAGCTGGGGACGGCCTGTACGATTCGCCGGGTTTTTGTGCTAAGTATGTTACGTACACCGTTATGGACGTCAACACGGATAAGGTAATTGATTTTATTGTCTTACAGAAAGGTCTAATATTTGTAGAGGTCGAAAAACCTGCCTGCGACCAACTTTTGACTAGACTAATCAATTATGGTATCAACATCACAATGTTTTTGTCAGACCGACATCGAGGAATAAAAAAACTTATTCGGACCCAATACCCGCAGATAACGCACGAGTTTGATGTGTGGCATGTTTGCAAGAGTTTAGGAAAACACCTAAAAGCCGTGGAAACAAAGGCGCCGGGTCTCGAGGTGTGGAAGTCCAGTATAATGAATCATTTATGGTGGTCTTCCATGACGTGTGAAGGCAACGAAGTAATATTGGTTGAAAAATTCAAATCAGTTCTCGAACATATTAGCGACAATCACAAGTGGGAGGGAAATAGTAACTTTCATCAATGCGCCCACGGCGAGAGTATCGATGATCCCGAAACCAAAGTGGAAAAAGACTATCTCGACGAAAATTAATTTGCATATCGAAAACTCACAGGCAAAAACAACGATACAAACTTCACAAACGACCTCAAACATATAAAAAAAACTATTGTCACACAGGTAGTTTAGAATCCTATCATAACTTTCGGCTGAAATACTTACCAAAGAAATCATACTTTTCGTACAATGGAATGATTCTCCGTGGTATGTTGGCTATACTGGATCACAATGAAAATTCGGGCGTGATATTTGTAGCACAGGAGTTCGCTATTCAAAATTCAGCAAAAAGTATGTGACGAGAAATATTCGCGTATCGAAATCTTACACGTGGCGCCAAGATGTGTTGCAAAAAGTGTGTTCGTTTGTAGGTGGCAAATTCGACCTTTCAATCGATGAGGATCCATATTTAGTGGATGTACCTAAAAACATTGCACCCATCGAAAGACAAGCGTCGTTCGAAATGCACAAATCAAGATTCACTGCATTTCAGAAAATCTAGTTCTGCAGTCGAGGTAGCGTAGGGCTACGCACGGGTGAGTCCAAAATATTTAAAATTTGTTTAGATATTCTTTGAGAATCGTGGTTCAAAATGTATATACTATTAATCTAAAAACTCGGGATCGTACCCAGCTACAGCTTTAAAACCAACATATGAGCCATTTGTATTAGGATATTGTTCACGAATAGCATTTACGACACACGACGGTATAACAATTCTCTTGTTTTTTTCCCAAGCTTGTTCCAGAATTCAATTAATAAATTGTTTGTAAGCAATATATCTCCAACATCGATTGTTAGCCACTACTACCTCAAGATCGTTTAATAAATGCTCGGGTGCGGCGTGCACTGATAGCATAAAGTGGTTGATTTATTGAATATTGCTTAACGTCTCATATTATTTATGCAACTTGGCTAATCGAGACGAAGGGAGGGACGTAAGGGGTGACGCGGGGGATAAGGGGTGGACTGGCCTGTGCTGGTCAGAACCAGCCACAAGCGTAAGGGGAGGGCAGGGGTTCCCCCACGTCGTGGTCGTCTCCCTCTGTGTCATCATCCGTCCGTGTCAGTCGTGTACTTTGGGGTAGAAGCATGAAATTTGGCAGACACACTCCGCATCCTAAATGCCCTCCTCTCTTCCTCTTAGAAAAAAAGAGACCTTTACCACAAAAAGGAGTCAGAAACACAAAAATATCTCCCCCCCCCCCCCCCAACCACTAAGAAAAGATCTTATTGAAAATATTCGTTGTGCAGACTCAAAAATGGCATTTGTTTCAATCATGTACCTTATACAGAAAACATGGCCATTTTTGGTCATTTTTATATCGTATTTGGTTGTAAGGGTCCTCTCAGAGTTAAATTACAATTTTTTATCGTAGGAATTAAACCTGCAGTTATAGGGTTGCAATACGCCCCTCTTCAGGTGTACTAGGTATGTTGCGGATAGGACAAATTATTGTGAAGGGATGTCCGAGGGCTGTTTAAGAGGACTCAATCCCTTGCATTCGCATTAACGACTGAGGAAAACCTCGGAAAAAACCTTCAGTCAGGATTGCGGTCTCGACGGGATTCGAATCCGGAACCTCCCGAATCAGACTCGAGCGCTTAGCGCCCGAGCCAACACTGTCGGTTCTCAGAGAAATGTTATTTATATTTTGAACTCTTGACATCATCCTGGTTCGTTAGACACCATTTTCAAGTGTGTACCCCATCGGATAAAAAAGGGCCCCTTTTCATGAAAATGGCGTCTGAAACGCGAAAAGGCCCCCAACAACGCGTCTTATTATATATATATTCGTAATCTGTACACATCACAGCACAAAATGACGGTTTCAATCATATACCTTATGAGGTAATAGGCGGCCTTTTTCGGCCCTTTTTAAGGTTGTCAGGTTCGGTTAAGGCCCGCAAATAAGGCTTCTTAAGTTATGGTTCCAAACTCCAGAGTAGTTTCCGCATATAATGGCGTTTAGTCTTACCATATACCTTATGAGGTAATAGACGGCCCTTTTTGGCCTTTTTGGGGCCCGATGAGGCCCAAACGCCCCCAAGTTGGCGTTTAAGAAGCGTTTTTTTTGTAAAATCTCATATAAATCCGGATATTTATTCCAAAAGTAAAAACAAAGCCTATGTACCTTATGAGGTAATAAATAGAAACTCTCACTGGCTCTCCATCTATAGGTGTTTGATATGTTTTGTCCTTTAAAAAGAAAACACGAAAAATGTTTGTGGTCGACCTATGGGTTCGACCCATGCATGTAAGACAGCAATCTCTTCGTCTAGCCGCCAGCTATCCAAATTGTAGTACCCCGGTGACATAGCACCAAATTTGTAGCCGAGCGTTCGCCCTATAGATTTTCCCGAAAATTTGGTGGAGGTGCCGGGTCCGGAAATTCGAAGAATGATTCTGATCGACATATGGGTTTGATCCATGCATGTAAGACATCAATCTCTTCATCTAGCCGCCAGCTATCCAAATTGCAGTTCCCCGTCCTCATAGCACCAAAATTGTAACCGAGCGTTCGCCCTAAAGCTTTTTCCGAAAATTTGGTGGAGGTGCCGGGTCATATGTTTGGAAATTATAATAAGACTATAAACCCTTATTCTATGGATTATGGCTAACTTTTTCAACTTTTTCTTTCAAAAAGCAATACATCATCATTACCTTAATGTCCATGTGAAATATGAACGTTGTAGCCCCACCCGTTTGGTCAGAATCGGCCCAAATGTCACGAAAATATAGCACAAAAAATCGAAAAAATCGTTAAAGTAAGATATTCATGAGAAATATTTCTTCGATTGTACCCATAAACAATACACCTCTAAGTTCAGAGATTTCGAAGGTCCCCTCCAATTTTTATCAAGATCGGATATGCCGTTTGCCCGGTAGAAAGCGAACAAACAGACAGGAAAAAAAAAACACCCGAACTAAATTTTTTGGGGGTCAGTGAAATTGAAGTCTTCGCTTCGCTCATCCAATCAGATACGAAAAAGCGGGGAAATCGTAGAACGCTTTTGGGGATTTTTCATTCCGGAAGCAACAAACACTGATGGTTTGAGTAAAGTTATTCTCGCAGAATTACTAAAGTTGAACGTTGACAAGACACCCGAGAAACTAATAGCCCAGAGCTTTGACGGCGCCGCAGTGGTCGCAGTGGTCGAGAGGGGGCGTGCAACGTGCAAGTCAAAGTCAAAGAGGTTTATATAAAAATAAATAAAAATTAATAAACTGATTTTCAGTGGGGGACAGTAAATCAAAGAGACCAAGCCAACCCGGTAGGCCCCGACGCAATCGACGAGTGAGCGATAACCAACCAAAGATCGATATTTTTAATAGGAAATATAGCAATCAGTGGTATGGACAGTGTGAACACGCGAAACGCGACTTACATACACAGTTACGCGCATCAGGTGAATCTCATCATGCAGAAATGTACATCACAAAACAAAAAAGTAAAGCAATTCTTTTCCCGACTTGGAGCATTTCCACCGTTTTTCTCACGATCGGCAAAGTGAACAGAAGTTCTAGATCGGGTGGTGAATAAGTGACTGCCTCGTGCTGTCTAACTATTAATATTCCAGAGTGATACTGTGAACACCGTATTTGATAAATAAATAAAATAAATTGTATTTAGAGTCTATCCACTCAGTTATATAACTGATTTTCAGTGGAGGACTTTAAATCAAAGCGACCAAGCCAACCCTGTAGGCCCCGACGCAACGTCTCATATTTATGCAACTTGGCTAATCAAGACGAAGGGAGGGACGTCAGGGATGACGCAAGAGGACAAGGGGTGGACAGGCCTGTGCTGGTCAGAACCAGCCACAAGCGTATGGGGAGGGCAGGGGTTAATAATAACGAAAATATTTACTATGCAATGAAAGCCATGGGCAACAGTAAAAACAATAAAATCTCAGTTGAATTTGGACAGAACATGAACAAAGAAAACAACGACAAACAAACAGCAACCTGCAGTTAACTAACATCAGACAGAATGATGTGAAGAAGAATAAGTTGAAATTCAACAGCCCTGGAATATAACAGAGGCCCAACAGCACGCTACTGTGCCTGACCGCGGACCGACGCAGAACACGTCCGGCCTGGACCAAGAGAAGTGTTCGACTGCGAGGCGATGCGATCGATGCGCAGGCAGGCGGCAGCAGCTGGCTGCCTGCCTGCGCGGTGGCGACACGATGCGCGCGCAGTTTCTTTGTTGTCTGGCGCTCTCAGCCAGAGCCGACACGTGTAGTCCGATGGGTACAAGGAAAATAGTACACAAACGTGGCTATTTGTGATACAAGCAAGCCGTTTTGCACAATTATGTCAAGTAAAGCATTTTTTCCGCAGTTCATTATTTGTATGTGTATGTGTCTGTGTTTTTAAATAAATTGGTTGTGTATTTTAGCGGTTAGGATGTCATTTTCACTTCTTTCTGGAATGGCAAATTTAATGGAAAACATTTCAAATTCTTAAATGCTCCATTTCGCAATCATTTATAAAATTATTATTGATCGATGTAGGTTCAAGTAAATTACTTTAAAATATATAATTTATTTACATATTAAGGAGAATGGTAAAAAAACGCACATGCCTTTACGAAGAAATCGACGCTCCGCGATAATCACCGATAGTATGATTATGATAATTGTTGCCGCACTTACGATAGCAGAACCAGACCCTTCATTATTTTATTTGTTTGTTTATACAAACGTAAGTGCATAAATATAATACGTAGAAACACTTCGTATCCTGAAAGGCTGCCAGTTTTAAAACCGAAAAAGGGATCTACGTCTATTTACGTCAAGATGGATCATAGGAAGAGGGAAAAGACAAAGATATGCAAAAAGGAGGGAAAATAAGATGCTTATTTCATTGATTTATAAACTAGAAGCGTGGCTAGAAGTTGTTACAGGTCAGAAAAAATCCATGGATGGGTAATTTTCTTGCCTATAGTTTCTATAGTTGTAGATAATCTTCTCAAAACTGATTGGGATTTTAGGTGTATGTTTGTTCCCCCCTCCCCTCCCCCCAAATCAATACCAGGAGTTAGGACAATTATTGCACCATTGAGCTTAGAACATTATGCTAATAATTATTGAACCACCGTTGAGTTGAGTCTCGTGGCGTGCGTGAATACCGTACGATATAAGTAGTTGAAACTAATGAATCAGTCAACCACTCTACATCTACGAGTGTGTACGAAGGGCTGGATGTTAATTTACAAAATGCCGTGAAATGTGACGCGTGTTACCTACTTGTGGTGTCCACTTGACTCAGCACCCTTGAGATAACTATATAGTAGTTTAGTTTAGTAGTTTTATATTTATACCCAGAGCTCACCATTAGTTCAGGGATTGATACTCCCCTACTAACGGGCCAAACCACGAGAAGGTTGCGAGTTGGAATTTGATGGCCCCCCTCCCCCCCACACACAAAATGATAGCCAAGAAAAATGTTGTTTGCCAAAGCCCAAACATTCAGGTACGTCTTCATCATCACGCTGCCGGTTTTGGTGTTTTCTAGGCCTAGGCCTAGGAGGGCTTTGCCTGTTACTTGGCCCAGGTTGAGGACTGTCCCTACCACTATTGTCACTATCGTCTTCTTCATTTCCATAAAAATTACTATCACTTGAATCACTTTCGAAATCTCCATCAATGAAGTCATCTTCAGAGTCACTATTTAGAACAATTTCTAAGATATATCGGTCAACAACATGCCGCGGTTTTCGAGCTGCCATGTTTGCAAACTATGAACAAGTGTAATTCATTCACTAGTGCCATCTGGATCATATTTTTAGAACTACTAGTCCAAACTACCACCGAAATACTATAGGTAGCAGCACTGAACACGGAAGTTGAAACAGCAGCGGAAAAAGTCGGTAGCAACTTATTTAGGCGCATTTATTCAAATGCAAAGTGCGCGGACGTAATATTACGGCCATACTCTCACGCGCCCACTTACGGCTCGCCGTAATATTACGGCCAGACTCTAGAAAAGGCAAACTTAGATGAAAATATATACAAAGTCAGTGTCGTGGACACAGCAATTGCAGACCATTTCGGCCAGACAATTGAGGTAAAAGCCACGGCAAACAATAGGGCAACCAGTAACACAGATAACTCAAAATACTATTACACTCAAGACACGGGACATAAAAAATAATTTGCCTTGCCTGAAGGTTCTTTTAGAGCAAGAAAGTTGGATAGGAGTATATCAGGGTATTAACATGGATACAAAATATCAGGCATTTCTAAATAGATTTACCCACTTATTTAATGTAGCATGCCCTAAAAGGAGAAAGCGAATCAAGGTTTCAGGAGAAAGTGAATCAGGGTTTCAGGAGAAAGCGAATCAGGGTTTCAGGAGAAAGGAGAAATACATGGATCACCTCGGAAATATTGCAATCCAGGAAAAGAGTGGTATTACATGCAAAGTTAGGTACAAAATTAAATAATCCCACAGTAATGACATACACTAAGCGATACAAAAAGATGTATCGCAAAATAATTAGGGCTGCCAAGGCCAGAGAAATTGCCAAGAAAATATCTCAGGCAGAAAACAAAGGGAAGGCATTATGGGATGTAATTAATGAAGCTAGAGGAAGTAAACAAAATCACAGCAGACGGCAGAAAAGGGTTAACATCCAAGTCCAACAAAACAAAACAACATAACAGTGGAAAAGCCAATAGACATAGCAAACATGTTTAATCAGTATTTTACCTCGGTAGCGGATGTTATTTGCTCAGGGAAAGAAAGAATCGTATATAGGAAAAAGGTAAATACTCCAAACGAAATAAATCAGGAATTGTTTCTGTTTTTCACAAATGAAAATGAAGTGAGTAAAATCATATCATTAATGAAAAACAAAAATTCATGTGGACATGATGAAATACCACCAAGTTTTGTTAAACAATGTAGTCAGTACCTCGTAAAGCCAATTACTAACTTAATTCATTTCTCTTTTTTTACCGGAGAGTTCCCAGCAAATCTAAAAATTGCAAAGGTAGTACCAATAACAAAAGAAAGTAATTCACATCAAATTGACAAGCATAGACCAATATCAATTCTCCCTGCTTTTTCACAAATTTTTGAGATCGCATTTTTTAAAGAGCCGTAAGTTTCATTGAAGGGGGGAGGCTTTCTTCAAAACAGCAGCATGGCTTTAGGAAGAATAAGTCAACAGAGACTGCTGTTGCAAGCTTTATTGACTATGTAATAGAAAACATTGACCAAAATAATGTAACGATGGCAGTGTTCATGGATCTGTCGAAAGCCTTCGACTGCGGGGACCATGACATCCTTCTTTAAAAAAAAGGATGGATACCGAGGGACAACATTAAAATGGGTTAAATCATATCTCGAGGGTCGCTCTCAATATGTGAAAGTAAAACACAAAGATAAGAAGGGACAAAGTTGTCATTATAAATCTACACTGCAGGTAGTAAAACATGGGGTTCCGCAAAAGTCAGTAAATGGTCCCTTATTTTTTAATATGTACATGAATAATTTACCTGAAAATTTATCACACGGTCGACTTTTGTATTCGCCGATGATTCGACATTAACGTTTGCTCGGAAATTAATTCAGGACTTGGAAGTTCAATCCTACGTAGGAACTAACCTTACGGTACAACATCTGAAAGATAACTGTCTAAAAGTAAATGAGGGAAAGACAACAGTTATGGTCTTTAATCCAGGTTATAAAACAGAAAGGGATATAGTAGAGTATACTAACAAAAAATTTATAGAAGAAAATAAAAAGCTTAGAGAGGAAAACCCAAAAATTATAGAAAAAAATAAAACGAGAAAACGAGAAAACCTGGTAAGTGTAATATGTACGTAAGAGTGTGCTGCCTTAGAGTGAAGTTTGATCCTCTGCATCCTATTAAGCTATTAGCTTCCCTTCCTTTTTACCTGCATGAGTGACCCAAAGAATCAGGTTGGTCGCGTAATGCCAGTTACTATTCTAAGTCCATGGTCGCATGACCACTAAAACAAGTTTTGATTGTTGACCAGTCATTCGCTCTATTCGGCCACAGGGGCGCTTTTTAGCGCTAGTTTACACCCCAGAGAGCCTTATTTTGTCTTAATTCTATTTTAAAAATTCGTAAACGCAATAGGTTGTTTAAAGGGATCGTGCACCTCTTCTGTAAATGTGTACCCACCCAGACATTCATTTACCTAAGTAGACCCCATTTAGAACAAATTCTTGACCGAAAATAATCATAGTAAATTTTAAGAATGTAATTGGACATTGATAGAATGGTTTTTGTAAACACACAACAGAGGCCATAACAGTTCCGCCATAGTTGCCAGAACGCCTCCAACAACTTCCCATCATGAATATTCCAGTGAGTTAATAGGTGTATTTCTATAATTGTTAGCACATCAAAGTGTAATAATCTATATCTTCTGCGAGTGGATATTGATAGAATGATTTTTTAACAGACAACGGAGGCCATAACAGTTCCGGCGTGGTTGGAGGAGTAGATATTGATCAAATGGTTTTGAATCTATGTATAATGCACGCACTCTAATAGTCTTAGTTAGGCCTACGTTCATTACAGTCAGTCAATTGAGTAATAAAAGTTGTGCCTAATAAATGTAATAATAATAATAATATACTTTATTGAGGTATGGTGGGTTACATAGTATAGTGTAGTAACATAATAGTTTTATTAACAGGAATTCCTGGAACAAAAAAACAAAAAGAAGATGTTCATAACTTCCTACCTGATTGTTTGTAGGGTTAACACACATGATGTATAATTGTTGAGGTAGTTAATTTTTGGGGGGAAAAAAATTAAAAAACAACCCCACAGGCGTGACGCACTTATTGGCACAAGTATGATTAAATAATAAAATAATAAAGAAAAAATGTCAGTAGGCGAAAGTTATTTTATGAACATATGTTTAGGAAGTCTGTGCTTATATCGCATAAATGGTAGTGAAAGAATAGTGTATTGTCCTAGACACTGAATTAGACTGTTAAGAGGTATTTTTTTTTCGCAAGTTTGGTAGAATTTTTCCGTGAGTTTGTATACAAAGTCAAAGATTGTAGGGAGTTTGAGCATATCGTGGATCACTGATATACGTGTAAATTTGGGTATGTTCCCAATCATACGGATGCACTTGTTTTGCACAACTTGCATTTTCTTAAAGTTTGTTTTGCATGTTGAACTCCACACTGGTGCTGCGTACGACAGTATTGGGCGGATGACCATGGTGTAAAGAAGGCGTTTATTTATTTTGTAGAGCTTGCTGTTCTTGTTAAGAAGTTGGAAGAGTAATGACATTGAGGTGTAGGCTTGATGTATTTTATGATTGATGTGCTGAGTGAATGTGAGTTGTGGGTCCAGATATATGTTAAGATATTTGACCAATCTTGACCATTCAACCGGTGTGCCATTAATGGTTACTTCGGCTTTGGCACGTGGTCTTCGTTTGGTGAAGAATATCGCCGAAGTTTAAGCGTCGTTTACTTTTATTTTCCATTTATGGAAGTATCTTCTGAGCTGATTGATTGCCTGTTGTAGCCGTCGTTGTATCGCTCCTGGACGAAACGAGGTGGTGTAGATCGCGGTGTCATCGGCGAATATGCTAATTAAAACGTGTAGTATGCGTGGAATGTCGTTGATGTACAGTGAGAAAAGGGTTGGGCGAAGAAGGGACCCTTGCGGTACTCCAGCTGCAATTGGACGTTTGGTAGATTTTTTATTTTTAATAGATACGAAAAAGGTCTATCGGTTAAGTATGATTGAGTGAGACGGATAAGATATTTAGGAAAATTGTATCCTATCATTTTAAAAATGAGGCCATTGTGCCACACTGTATCAAATGCTTTTTCGATATTAAGAAGAAGCATGCCTGTGTGTTGATTAGCGTTGAACTTTTTCGTAATGTGCTCAGTGAGACGTGTTAATTGCGCTGTAGTGGAGTGGTTATTACGGAAACCGAATTGCTCTTGAATTAATATCTTGTTTTCATCTTAAATGTTATTCTCTTCTTGTTTCAGCTGAAGAGGTCTTAAAAGAACAGCTAAATAATCTGAAACAAAAGTAAAGAAATGTTCAGATTTAATTAAAAGCGACCAATGAAAACTTAACTCTTGAACGAATAAACACCAATCTACACTCATACATTAATGAGGGTGTTGAAAGGCAGTTACTGGAAATGACTGCAAAGTCCACTGCCTTGAAGACAGCAACAGAGATAAAAATTGCGGAGATATCGGTATCAATTTCAAAATTAAATGCTAAGAATGAACAGATAATTTCAAGTGATTCTAGTACACATAAGTTGTCGGGACAAGTTTTAAAAGACCTTCAAAGTAGAACTATTGATTTGGTAGCCGCCAAAGAAGACCTGGCGACAACGAATGTTGAACTCGAATATCTGTCAAGCTCATTAGAAATGCAAACTAGTATTGTAGCTAAGTTGTGCATGACAGCCAGGGTAAACGGAATTAAACTAACAACTTCAGCTAGGATAAATTAATAAACAACATATCTTCATGATGCACGTAAGACACTCAAACCTGCAGTGACGGTTCACAAGTAAGGGATTTAAAAAGACAAATAACCACATTAAAAATGGATGTGCTTCATTGGAAACAAAATCACTGTGCGTCCAAAGCTGAACTTCGAGCACGCAATAATGTTCGATTGGAGCAGACCCAGGTTCGTTGGTGGTTGCTCATTATTTGTATTCTGTTACGTTGATTCGTTACAAACTACACATACCGGGTGAGAAATATACAAATAGGTGAAGGATGTTGCATCACTAAAATCACACTACAAATGCAGATTTATTATGGCAAATGAAATGTCTGGTGCTTGTATGAAGAAGTCAACAGCCAGAAAGTGCATTTTTTTTTATGTAATAAATTTATAATGAGAGAATAGAAAGATTGGATTGGATATTGCTTAACGTCTCATATTTATGCAACTTGGCTAATCGAGACGAAGAGAGGGACGTAAGGGAAGACGCGGGGGGACAAGGGGGGACAAGGGGTGGACAGGCTTGTGCTGAAGAAGAAGAAACTACAAACAAAGAACACTATGCTATCGGTATGAACGTGTAATACACTATTATCATACCTGGTGTAAGCTCAGGTGCGAGTTAACAAAATTGGAACAACATTGTATTTAATGTATTAGTTGAAGCAGTTGAAAAAACGACAATTAGTTTTCCCCGAGGATGATATGGAGTAATAACAGCTCTGAAGAAAACAGCGGCCATGGACCGGTATGGTCGCGTGCATTACGCACCTGGGCTACCCGACACTGATACATTGGCTACGATCAATGAGAAAAGAAGTGGCAGGTGCAAGAATTTAAAAAGACCAATAAGGACGACAACAAGGTTAGAGAATACATGGCGGCAACTTACGCTTTGCAGCGTAGTGAGTTGTCGGGCAATGACTACACTGTCAATACCATTAGAGAGGATTGGCCTTTCTTATTCCAGGTAAATAAATACCTTGTGTGGGTGTAGGGAATGCACAAATTTGCAAACAAAAAAGTGCTAGGTCTAAAACTATAATATCTAAGCATGCAAAGTCAACTTATATGCCTCTCGTTACTGTACTATGTGTAGAGTAAGATCCATTTTGAAACTAGCTCTAGGGCTTAGCTCTGACCCCCATCAAGCCATCATATCACTCGAATATGAGTGTCACTTACTTACTAATGTGATAATTACGCCCGCCGGCGCAAAACTTTGTCAAAGTACATAATACAATTTTCCCCATAGATACCCCACTCGAAATCTTCAGAATTTATGTTGTAAAAAATACACATAAAAACATGAAAATAAAAAAACACCCTGCATTCCCTGGTATCATGATTAAATTTCCATTACTAGTTAAGTATTAATGTTCTAAGGTCTATTTGAATAAATATCATTTTGCTTTGAACACTATTTTTTATAGCTTACTAATAACAGAATATGTAATTATTGTAATTTTATGAATATTAGCACATCTCATACACAGTACCTAATTAAAAATATAAAGGTAACAGGTGTTGAGGATGTAGTGGAAATAAATATGAAATGCGATCATCTTAAAGCAATTCTGTGTTTACAGCAAAGGTACTTGGAAGAGCATTTCAAGCAACTCACGGACTTTGATCTCCATAAGCGTTTCCAGAAGAGTGCGGAGCATCTCTTTCCCATTATTTTAAAATTCCTAAATGCAAAGATCAGCTGCCTTGATGACAAGGCTATCTCAAAAGGACCAGTTTACTCACATAATCTTTGTGCACATCTGTTGGAGATAAAAGATGGCTTAAGCATCAAAGAGCAGTTCCTTCACATTTTGGCTGCCCTGATGGCTTAGTGGAACGTGCCAACTAATGAGCTTATCCAACATACGAGGTAACTAAATTATCATATATTTTCATTAGTTTGCGGATAGGATTTGGAAATACTGTAGTTTTGGGCATTGCTGCTGCATTTAGCATGGTCATTGTAACCAATTTATCTGTAGGATCCACCATTAAACGAACGAATGTTCCACGATGACGTACAGACAACAGACAACAGACAACAGAGGGCATAACAGTTCCGGCGTGGTTGCCAGTACTCCACAACAACTTCCCACCATGCCTATTCCGGTGAGTTAATAGGTGTATTTCTATAATTTTGAGCACATCGAATTGAAATCTATATCTTCTGCGAGTGGATATGGAATATCCTTCATCATCGCCGCTTAGCAGTCGTGGCAACAGCACATGAGTTTCGGCCGGCAGAGTTCGCCACACTCCCCTCATAATAATGGTGTCATGCTACGACAAAAAAGGGTGTAACCAAACTAATTGCAACACCATTTTTCTTCTTGATTCGTGATTGTTATGATTAACTCATTATAAATAAGAAAGTATTTATTGAGAAAGACCTGAGTGACAGCGTGTGACAGCGGAGCGATGTCAGTGTTCACACTAAGTAATAAATATTGTTAACATGTTGCATTTATTAGCCTTCTAAAATATGTTTCTTAGGTACTGTCTGTATGCTAATATTAATATAAATCTTCTTCATTTCAGGAGTCAGGAGTCAGGAGATTTGTCTGAAGGACAACAACAAGGGCTTCCAGGGCAACAACCAGGGAGTCAGCCAGGGCAACAACCAGGCCAAACACCAGGGAGACAGCAAGGCCAACAACCTGGGCAACAACCAGGGAGACAGCCAGGGCAACAACCAGGGAGACAACCAGGCCAACAACCAGAGAGACAACCAGGCCAACAACCAGAGAGACAACAAGGCCAACAACCAGGCCAACAACCAGGCCAACAACCAGAGAGACAACAAGGCCAACAACCAGGCCAACAACCAGAGAGACAACAAGGCCAACAACCAGGCCAACAACCAGGGAGACAACCAAGGCAACAACCAGGGCATTACGACGGTATGAACAGTAGGCCTACTTATTTTTTACACAAAAATAAAACCATTTCATATTCATTGTTTGTAGGGAAGTATACTATTTGACATTTTTCATTATTCTTCTTTTGGAAATGTAAAAACGATTGATCAAAGTTCAAGTTCGAATTCGGAATGTTAGCACAGCCCTAGAAAACACTTGTTTGCTTGCTCGTTCGTGTTTGTGTTGTTTAGTTCGTTTGCAGCCACTAGCTTCCCGGTGCAAGATACGTATGTCTACATTAGAAAACATTTGGAGTGTTTAAAAAGTTTAACTTAATCCATATTCAGAGTTCAAGTAAAATAAAATATTGAAGTAAATAATTAATGATCCATCGTTTGTTGTGTTTAGCAACAACTCCGGACGTAGACGAGCCCGTAGTAGGCGTCGAGAATTCAAAAAGTATGTACCAACTTACGAAGTGCTAATTTGTATGTAGTGGAAGAATTTCATAATTTTAAATAGTATATTATTATTTGACTAGTTAGTACTAGTATGGATGTTCGTTTGAGTAACGTTTAAGTAGTGAGAGTGACGCCGCCTTGAGTACGCCTAGTCTTGATGTTATCTGTTTTTTAGGGCGCGAATGCGGCCTTATAGGTTTGCACCAAGTTTATAGATGTATGTATGTATGTATGTATGTATGTATGTATGTATGTATTCGTGTACATTTAGAGCGCGTCAAGACGTATGCATTTATTTGAGGTAGAAGATATTAACCAATGTAAATCTTACTTTACAGGCATGATTCCAAAAGAATGCTGCATCACTCCTTAAAATTTCATACTTTTATGAGGGGCGTAAGTGTTCCTAAATGTAAGTTTAATCAGCCGTAAAATTTTGACATTTAACACATTGCGATAGTTTTTCATCAAAAGTCTGCTATCAATTTTGCGTTATCACAACAAAACTCAAATACGACTTCCCTCTATTGTTTGTCAATAGAAAACTATAAAATAAATTTTCCTGACGCTATTAGTTGCGAATCCACGTGTGACAGAAATTATTCAGACTACGGAATCAAAATATTTGTGTATACGATTTTGCCAAACTTTACGATGCTATTGCAAAATTATTCCAAAATGCAGGGTGGATGCGATTAATTATGTCCAAACAGTTGTTTATACTGCCAAAAAACAATTATTTTAATTGAATATTTTATCAGGGGTGTCCAATCGAATTATGTTTTGGAGCACGTTTTGATCATGTCGATTTTTTTTTACATGAAGAAGATTGAAACATACGTCAACGACATTTTGCATGGTGGTTTTTACTATTGTTCAGTATTAGTATGTAAATTTGCAATGAAATCGGTTAATACGAAAGGCCAAAATGTTGCTTAAGATAATCGTAAATGTATCATAATCTGATCGCTCCAACCAATAGTTTATTAGTCATTGTTTGCTGGCAATTTTGAGTTAAATCAATGTTACTTACACAACTTTATATCTTGATTCTTTGACTATAAATTGGTATTTAAGTAATTCGCCTGATGTTTGTATTTGGGAAAATACGAATTTTAATAAAATATTTGGAGTATGATTTTTGAGGCGCAATGTTTGAGCGTGACACGATCAATTTATTTATTTTAGATAGAAAATAGTCACCTTTATAATTTATAATTCGCAAGAAGGTTATCATTTGTGTGGTGGAATAGCCTGCAAAGTTGCAATAATATTGTTTGAAAAGTAAAGGCGTAATTTACTTGCGATAACTGTAAATTTATTTTTACGAGTTCATTGTATAGCTTTTTCTACACACATCTGCTTTAAATGTGGAATCATATGAAGACTTAAAACATACATCTAAAAAAGTCAACTCAGATGCACAAAAGAACATTATGTTTTGGATTTATTAAACCTGGTAATTGCCTTAGGAAGAATATGATACTTTTAAACGGGCGATTTTCGTTTTCGTGTGTAATGTACACTACACAATTTAACGAGAACCTTGAAAGTTTAAGCGAACACAAACATCGTTTACAGTTATTTTTGTATACACTGGTTAATTGTAATAAATATGTAATCGCAAGTTTATTTCAGGGGTGACCAAACAGAAGCGTCAATTCAAGTAAGGCTTATATAACTTACTTTATAATCATGTTCTTATGACGTCTTGTACGGTAGTTATGAACTACACAAGAGCATTATGCCAAGTTGCAATTTAAATAAATGTGCGTCTTGAATGGTGGTAATGGACTACACTGCAAATTGGTTGATCTTGGGGATGCCGAGAAAGTGAGGAATGCGTGGTGCTTCCCTCGCACATCAGTTATCGGCACCCAGCTGGAGCTCGCGCGAGGCACTGCCAGTATCTTGTCTTGCGTAATCACTACTCCAGCAACTGGCCATGTGTTTAGTGTCGGCTCGCTCATAAATTTTACTATAATCGTCTATATTGGGCATACTGCTCAACCCAAAAATAAATTTAAAAAATGTTTTGTCAATATCAGATCATAAATGATAAAACTATGTTGTTTTAATAAACTACTATTTAGGAAAATTTTCATTATGCCGATAGATTCACCTTAATGCCTTGCAAGTGTCCCTATAGGATGTTGTGCGAGGTTCACCCTTGGAATTGAATTAATGATGACTGATAAAGGTATTGGTCCAAAACTTTAAATTTAAAGTTGAAATTTGACAAAATTGTGAGGGCACACCATTTAGCATACTCCTGTTCACGAAGATGATCTCGTAGGTTCCTGCCAGTTGAATCGCTGTTCACAGACGTTCTGGGTATTTCTAGTTCCAAATTAGATATACAAATGTCTTTCTCAGCTGCCAGATTCCTCAAACAATTTACATGCACATTGTTAGCATTTTGTAACGTGTTACAGATATTGATGTGTTGGATAAAGGCTTCCCATCTTGCGTTCATGATACCCAAGCCTTTATACTTCCTACTGCAATATATCATTGAATCTGGTACATCGTTAGGGAGCTGCAGAATTTCCTTTACGGTCCCACGTAGCAGTTTGTCGGTGTCGGACAAAAACGATTTTGGAAACTGAGAGAGAGGCGCATTTTGAAGAGGGTATATTAAAGTTGGCCCAACAAACTGGTTCAAAATGTTGAGTTTTTGTTTTGCATTTGAAAGATGCGATGAGGCAAAACTGTCCAAAGTTGTTTGCAGTTTGTTGATAACTGAATCGGCGTCGAAAACGAGAGTTTGTGCAAAATTAACACCGAAATAAGGTATCTTTTCATTAGAAGACGAACGATTTTAATTGCATATCTTGGTCAATATGGAGAATAGTTTTCACTTACTTCTCATTCTTTATAAATATTGCAGAACATTTGCTGGGATTGATTGAAAGACCGATTTCACTGAAACGTCCACAAGCAATGAGTTAAAAGTAATAGCTGATTCCGTATCTTTTGCCGCTACTACAAAGTCATCTGCAAACCCTAGAACACTGGTTGCATCAATTCCATCGGACATTCGGTAACCGTAGGTTTCTCTTATATCTGGCTTAGAGAGTTCGTCCAGTATGTGATCTGTTGACAGGTTATAGAGAGTAGGAGAACCCTGTAGGACATCTTTTTGGATCATATTGCTCGAGTTTTTTCACCATTTACTTCCACGTAGAGTTGTGTTACCCTTTTGTAAGTTTATAACCAGTTCGCGCAGCTTTGTCGGTATAGAAAGGCTCTCAATCGTAAGCTCAATGTGCTTGTGTCCAACAGTGTCAAATGCTTTTGTAAGATCTAGAAAAAGAAGTGTAACATCAGAGCTGTTAGCTGCAGCAGTTTGAGGAAGACTTGGACTATACTAATGTTGATAGCTGATAATGCAACACTTGCACTGCCTTGTTGTTCACAGCCATCCTGGTACTATTTGTGCACTTTAACTTCATTGTTTATTGCTCACCGCCATCCTAATACTTTTGTATCAATTTCTTTGGTGTTGAAAAGGACGCTATGTTTCTTTGTTTTCAACAATGATTATCAACACACTGAAATTACTTACTGCATCGGCCATTCGTATGGTCTAGTGTTATTCTCTGTTAACTTTCGATAAGTTATTAATAAATACAGTGTTTTTACTTGTGATTTGCCATTCAAAGTGTGTGTTATTGTGTCCGTGGATCGCTGAACCAGGGCCTTCATTTACAGTCCACTCATTTGTTATCTTTAACATGGTCCTCCATTCACTCCAGAGTTTCATTTTCATCTTCATGTATCACCCATTCATCTCATGCCCCAACATAATTTGGTCCCATCCGGGCCGTATACAATCAACATGGTTCCACGTGGAAAACTTTAATCGGCTTTTGCAATTAATCGTTTCGTCGGCGACTTCACAACGCAGTTTGAACGTCTAGGCCTACCGACGTAGCAAGAGTCTTCTCACGGGCCCCAGCAGCAGCTGAAGTACGGCGTCATCAGGACATCTTCAAGACCCAGTGGTGGACGCGTGTCTTCCAGTGGCAACATCATCACAATTCAGATAAGCTATCTGCTGTACCTTCATAATAGCCTATTACTATACTTTCATTGATCTTCAATAACTTCCATCATGCAAGCGCAAGAGAGAAGTGATTTAATTAAACGTCGTGGAATAATCAAAGCTCGGCTTACACGCATACACAAGTTTATAACGATATCAATAAACCACTCAAATCTGAGTGCAATCAGAGTTAGGTCAGAAACTCTTATTTCTATTTGGGATCAGTTCGAGGAAATACAATCACGTCTTGAAATAGAAGACACAAATGACGATTCGAATCATGAAACCTACAGAACAGATTTTGAAACGTTAAACTTTGAGGCTTATGCTAAATCTAATGACATACTCACGCCACCCATGGTACCTATTGATACACCATCAAGTCATGGTTCTGGCAACGGGTCGCTTCTTAGCACTCATAACAACAATCTGATCAAACTTCCTGGTATAAATTTACCACAATTCTCAGGTGATTACAGTCTTTGGTCACAATTCAAAGACACCTACGTCGCGCTCATACATGAGAATACTTCTCTTACGGACATTCACAAATTCCATTATCTGTTGTCTTCATTACGTAATGATCCACTACATTTAATCAAGAATTTGTCCTTGTCGTCTGCTAACTATACCATAGCATGGAACTTGATTCTAAAAAGATATGAAAACAAAAAATTAATATCTCAGAAACACATCAATGCTCTTCTCGATCTGCCACATGTGCGAGCAAACTCGGCTCACGATCTTCGCCAATTAGTTAACGAAGTAACAAGCAATCTAAATGCTATCAAGGCTCTCAATCTGAGTGTTGAAATTCACGAACTCTTATTCAACTTACCCTTGGCAGATTAGACATACACACCAGCGGGAATTTGAAACAACACAACATGCAGATTCAGAGTTTCCTTCTCTTGAGGATTTATGCGATTTCCTTGACAAGAGGTCACAGACATTCGAGCTTACTCAGTCCAAGTCTGACAATTCTCAAACTAAAATAAACAAGTCTACTAAAGATACTTACCAGTCTAAGCATACGTATGTTTCCACAAAGACCAATAAGTGTTTGCATTGTAACAATGACCATTATTTGTACAATTGTAAATCATTTCGTAATCTGCCATTGTCTGACAGGTGGCATGTAATCAAATCTAAAAATGCTTGTGCAAATTGTTTTGCTACCAATCATCAAGCCAATGCATGCAAAGCTCGTAGCTACTGCAAGTGTGGTTTTATGCACAGCACGTTACTTCACGATTCTACAGATAGGTCTACTCATCAAGGTCAGATGCAGCGACAACGTCAGCACACTGATAATTCAGTGCAAGAAACTAGCCATCCTAGTCTATTCACTCGGAAAATAATACGAATACAGGTACTTACTGTTCGTACAAGACAAAGCCTATTCAACAAGTATTATTGGCCACAGCTCAGGTATACGTTCAGGATAAGTTTCGTAACTTAATCAAATGTCGAGCATTACTGGATTCAGCAAGCCAAGCATCATTCATCACACTTGACTTAGCTAATAAACTTCAATTAAAAAAAGGAAGTCAATCATACACCCATACAAGGTGTTAACAACACAACATCGACAACTACGCACAGTGTCAACATATCAGTCAAATCTATGGTTACTGATTATATTACACATTTGAATTGTTTTATTCTGCCAAAAATCACTGGCAGCCTACCGTCGTCTCCGATTGACTACAGCACTTGGAACATTCCTCGTGATATTCAACTAGCAGATTCCGAATTCGATCAACCAGGTGAAGTCGAACTGCTGCTGATCGGCGCAGAACTTCACTACGATTTTCTCCGACAGAATTCACTATCTGGTCCAGGGTTTCCCACACTTCAAGATATGAAGCTTGGTTGGATCATCGGTGGAAGGATGCCAGTTTCGACTACTGATCACTCTCCGCTACCCACACACAGTTTATTCATTAGTAATGAAACCATTGATCATCAACTCAAGCGCTTTTGGGAAATAGAAGAAATCCCAAAACTTATCGCCACTAAAGAAGAAAAAGAATGTGAAACACATTTCTTAAACAATACAACCCGTAACTCCGAAGGGAAATTCATTGTTCGTCCCCGCTTAAGGAAAACAGGAGTGAACTAGGTGATTCCAGATTCCAAGCGCTGCGACGACTGCAGCAGTTAGAACGTCGTCTTAAGGCGAATATCAATGCCAGAGAAGAAAACAATTCTTTTATACGAGAATATCGTGACCTTGGACACATGCAACGAGTCGACAACGCTGTCGACACATCTGATAAGTGCTACTACCTGCCACATCATGCAGTATTCAAGGAATCTACTACTACTCACATACGTGTTGTTTTCGATGGGTCAGCAAAATCCAGCACTGGACAGTCAATAAACGATTTATTGCAACTCGGTCCCACAATACAAGACGATATATGCTCAATTATCTTACGGTTCAGAACACATCTAATAGCATTCACTGCCGACATTGCTAAGATGTATAGACAAATACGAATGCATCCTAGCGATTGTAACTTTCAACGCATATTATGGAGAGAATCCATGGATGAACCTGTTCAGGAATACCAACTAACTACAGTAACATACGGCACAAAAACAGCACCATTTCTAGCTACACGATGCCTACATCACTTAGCAGACCTGAAAGCTGAAAGATATCCCAGCGCATCTTTTGTTTTAAAAAACAGATAATCTGGAAGATGCTCTACAACTCCAGCAAGATTTGCGATCTCTGCTTTCCAGTGGAGGGTTCCCACTACGTAAGTGGTGTTCAAACCATTCGGCTCTTTTGGAGGCTGTTCCAGAAGAAGATCGTGAAACTAATCTTCCACTCCAGTTGGAACAAGATGAGTCTGTGAAAACTCTAGGCTTGCTATGGCACCCTGCTTCTGATCACTTTCAGATAATGATCGATTCTTCGACTCCTCAGCCACAGCAAGCTACTAACTCTACCAAACGTAAAGTGCTATCGATCGTATCTACTATTTTCGATCCACTGGGATTAATTAGTCCCATTGTCATTAACTACAAGATATTTCTACAGCACCTTTGGCTAGAAAAGCTAGACTGGCCCAACCCCCTGAATAATCATTGGAAGAGTATTTACAATCAACTTCCTACCATAAGCACCATAAAGGTTCAACGACTAGTTCTAGTCACAGGAATCATTTCTGACATTCAACTTCACGGATTCTCCGATGCTTCCGAAAGGGCTTTCGGAGCTTGCATATATCTCCGATCCACTAACACAGAAGGTCAAACTGTAAACCATTTACTTTGCTCTAAGTCAAAGGTCGCACCTTTGAAAAGAATTTCGATTCCACGCTTGGAATTATGCGGTGCACTTCTACTCGCCAAATTGTTCAAAAAGACAGTGGAATCTCTACGTCTTGACATTGGTTCTAGTTTTCTCAGGACAGACTCTACAATAGTTCTTGCATGGATCAAGGCTCATCCACACAAATGGAAAACATTCATTGCAAACAGAGTCACAGAAATACAAGAACTCACTGCAAATGCAAAATGGCAACACGTCGCATCAGCACAAAATCCAGCAGACCTTATATCAAGAGGAACTTCTGCAGAAACTCTTGCCACTTGTGACTTATGGTGGCACGGTCCACAATGGTTGTCACTAGATTCATTATTGTGGCCAGTTTCCAAAGTGCAGTCAATTTCAATTGAAGACATGCCGGAACAAAAGGCTACTGTTACCACACTCACTGCCACCAAGCAAGAAGATGGCATTATCTGCAAGTTCTCAAAACTAATCAAACTACAACGTGTAACGGCACACTGTCTTCGTTTTTGCTACAACGCTCGCAAGCCATCTGCGGAGAGAAACTACTCCGTACTATCTGCCGCAGAGCTGCAAAACTCACTTAAAGTATGCATCAAAATAGCGCAAAGTGAAGCTTATGCTTCAGACATCCAAGCTTTGTTAGCATCCAAGGAAGTTCATAACAAAAGCAACATCAAAAATCTCTATCCATTTTTGGATAGTGAAGGCATCTTAAGAGTAGGAGGTAGACTCCGAAAATCATTACTGCCATTTGAGTCAAAACATCAAATCATAATGCCACCACAGCATCATCTCACTAAAATGCTCATTATGAATGAACATTTACGACTGTTACATGCTTCAGCACAAATGTTGACGTCATCACTTCGACAACATTACAGGATACCATCCATAAGACGTATCCTGAGATCGACATTGCATCAGTGTTTGCCGTGCTACAAATTAAAGACATCTGTAACGCAGCAACTCATGGGAGAACTTCCAGCTCCTAGAATACAACCAGCTCGCCCCTTTCTAAACACAGGAGTCGATTACGCAGGACCGTATTTCGTAAAACAAGGATCTACACGTAGCAAAGTTAAATTGAAGGCATACATTGCTATTTTTGTGTGTCTAGCTACAAAGGCCGTCCACATTGAATTAGTCAGTGATATGACTACCGAGGCATTCATTGCTGCTTTAAAACGATTCACATCACGGCGAGGTAAATGTTCAAACATTTATAGCGACAACGGATCAAACTTTGTTGGTGCCAATCACCAGCTTGTTGACCTTAACAAGTTGTTAAAATCGAAGTTACATCAAGATACTGTGAAAAACCATAGCTCTGTCGATAATTGAAACTGGTTTTTCATACCTCCTCGTTCTCCACACTTCGGAGGTTTATGGGAGGCTGCCGTTAAATCCTTGAAATACCATCTCAAGAGGGTAATTGGAAATAACTCTCTCACGTTTGAACAAATGGTAACTTTACTTACACAGATTGAAGCTTGCTTAAACTCACGCCCACTCATTGCCCTTAACAATGATCCTAATGATTTATCTTATCTTAGTCCAGGTCATTTTCTAATCGGCGAGGCAATCACCGCTATACCAGAAACCCAACTTTACTGACAACTCAATTCATACGTTGAATAGATGGAAGCAACTTCAACACTCCATGCAGCTCATCTGGAGGAAATGGTCAAGTGATTATCTACACTCTTTGCAACAAAGACAGAAGTGGTCTAGTTGTAGTCCAAATCTTCTAGAAGGCACAGTGGTCCTGGTGAAGGAAGACAACCTATCTCCTCTCCAGTGGCAGCTTGCTGTAATCACCGCTCTACATCATGGCGACGATGGAAAGGTTCGAGTGGTCACAATCAAGACTTCTCGAGGACATTACAAACGCCCAATAGTGAAATTGTGCCCACTTCCAACTTAAAATGTTTCAATGTTTCCTTTCTTAAAAAATATTCATTTTTTGGGCCCCAGTATGTTTATGCAACACTTGCACTGCCTTGTTGTTCACAGCCATCCTGGTACTATTTGTGCACTTTAACTTCATTGTTTATTGCTCACCGCCATCCTAATACTTTTGTATCAATTTCTTTGGTGTTGAAAAGGACGCTATGTTTCTTTGTTTTCAACAATTATTATCATCACACTGAAATTACTTACTGCATCGGCCATTCGTATGGTCTAGTGTTATTCTCTGTTAACTTTCGATAAGTTATTAATAAATACAGTGTTTTTACTTGTGATTTGCCATTCAAAGTGTGTGTTATTGTGTCCGTGGATCGCTGAACCAGGGCCTTCATTTACAGTCCACTCATTTGTTATCTTTAACATGGTCCTCCATTCACTCCAGAGTTTCATTTTCATCTTCATGTATCACCCATTCATCTCTTGCCCCAACAATAGCTGTACCAGGACTGTTGGTAAAACCTCTTTGATTCTCATTGAAGGTTTTGTATCCCCGAACTCGTCTGTCAATTGACTTTTCAATTATCCGTCGTAATATAGAGCATATTGAAATTGGTCTGTAGTTAGCAGGGAGTTTGCTATCACATGCTTTGAAAATGAGAACAGTGCGAGCTTGTTCAAACGATGAAGGTACAAAACTACTCCGAAGCATCCTTGTTGCTACCATAGCTATAATTTTGGCAACACCCTTAGCCTCCCGCTATCGGCTTAGTTCGCTCCTAAACATAAATCTCGAGTAAGACACCTTGACACCCATCTCTGTCTGCCCAAGCGGGAAATATGAATTAAGTATTTCGGGCCATTTTCAACCAGTTATTGATATTTTGATTATCAACAATGACTTTTGATTATCGATTATTGAAATTTTATTCAATATTGATTATTGATCGTCGATAATATCGATTATCGTGTGCATCCTTAAAAAATATTAATAATTCTATAAATTTTTGAAATTTTATTAATATTTGCATTTATTTATACTACAACATTTGAACATGTAAAATTAAAAATAAATGCGAGAATGACAGAAAGGGCATCTGCCCCATAGTACGTGAGTACCTGGCACCCTTCAAAACAATATATAATAAAGTACAATTTCCAAGTTAAATACAGTAAGAATCAAATAAAGAATAAATAAATCTTATCTTAATACAACATCTATAAATATTATAAAATCACTACACAAGCTACACTAAACAATACCACAACTAACAAAATCAGAACTACAACCTACTAAAAAAATCTTTGATGGCACTGTGCGCTATTAAAACTACTGTATTTTTTAAATTCTTGAGAAGTGCATTCTATAAGGAGACAGAGCAATTTGTAAAATCCATTTTGATATGCTGGTGTTCTAGCCCGTGGAGGAATCAAGGAAATGCCATTATCATTTCGAAGAAGCTGTCTTTTGCTAATGGATATTCTTAAGAACGGATCTACATCCACCTTGCTACACAGCATATCCCTCAGCAACTTAACATCAGCTTGCTTACAAAAAAAATTTAATTGAAGGAATCTTACATAGATTGTTGCGTGCAGTAGTACTGGGGTTGAAACTAGCCATACCAACCTAAAATCATTATTTTGCTGAGTAGTTAGATGCTACACAGGAATGCATTATGTTAAAACGGGCCTAATAAGAGTAAGGTAAGCGGTTTGAATTGTACGTTAGCTTCTCCTACCGATACTCCTATTTACAAACCCAAGGAAAGAAACAGCTCTCACAACATCAGCTGTTTGCATATTCCATTTTAAGTCATTTGTGATATTGCCCAATAGTTTTATAGAATTTAGAATTAAAATTAGGGAATCTTGTAGTCTATAAGTGCTGTTTAAGGGATTTATAGATAAAGAAAAGCGTGTGTGTGTATATATATATATATATATGTACATAACAGCGTCATAGTCGCCTACTATAAAGCAAAGGTTAAACATCATATTTCCCAACTCTAGGGTTACAAGAGGTGGTTTGTATTCTCCAGTTAATTTCGTATGTAGTCTAATAAGCAGTGCAATCTGCTCTACACACGTTATTAACAATGTATAAAACAGACCAAATATTACACAGTTTTAAATTGGTGGCTGGCTGCAAAGCTCAGTTGGTAAGAGCATAGCCCGGAAAGCCAAGGTTCCGGGTTCGATCCCCGGTGACGTCACTTTTTGAATTTATGTCTAAAGTACTAACATAACAGTATCATAGTCACCTACTATAAAGCCAAGGTAATAAACATATATAGACTCTTAAACAGGGATTTATTTATTTATTAATTAACTTAACTGTAAAAAAATTAAAAATTAAGAATGTTGGGAAATGGTATTTTCTAAATATTGTGGAATGGAAGTAATTGCCAGCTGCAGCTGTTGAGGAATCCTCAGTGAAATGGTTCATAAGGTGTTCGGAGGATATGGATTTAGATATGAGTGGAAAAATGTTGAAAAAAGAAATAGGGGGAATGAAATGTAAGTGTGAATCAAAAGATAATGTCTTGATACTTTTTTATACAACTTCTAATTGTTTATTTTAGGTACTTGCCTCCATGTAAATTACTACATACTTGCAAGAAATAATAAAATAAATACAATATTTCAATCTTAACCTCTTGTCTTGTGTTGCAGGTGTTCCTCGCCAAAGTGGCAGAAAAGTTTTACCAGAAGATCGGAAAGCTGGTTTGGAATAAGCAGTTCCCTTAAAAATGCAAAATGCTGCTGTATAAACACTATTACTTACCAATCTTAACATATGGCGCGGAAACATGGCCAATGGGATGGAAAGAAGAAACTGCAGTATGGTACAGGCATCTGAGATGAAATTCTTCCGCAGTGTGGCAGGTGTCAGGTGGTGCTTGTGGTGTCACAAGGTATTTTGGTGTCTCAAAAGATTGTTGCTTGTCATACGCCGGCACCTGTTTTCTCCGGCCATGTTGCAAGAATCAGCGCGTTAGTGGCGCGATCTTTTGTTACATTTATTGTCAAATAGATGTTGAAATTTAAGAGGGGGAAACAATCTACTACACAGAACGAGACTTACAGTGATGTGTCTAATGTGTTTCAGGGCGAGCCAGAGACAGGTGACCGTTCGCCAACATCTTCCCGCTCCAAGATCTACTAGATCCAGAGGATCGGGACGATCTCGAGGAGCTCGAGGATCTGTTCCATCGACCAGGTAAATAAATTATTTTCTCTTAGGTTAGTTAGTTGCAGTCTTGCAGTAGGTCTACAATGTTATCTTGACTATCCATTGCAAATGATCATCATGCATCCATCACCTTGTAATTTCTAGAGTTGACTAGGCAATGTAATTTCTATCTACACTACTTAAGGTTTCGACCGATTTATCTGAAATTTTGTAAAATAGGAGAGTGTGTTGTACTTATTAACCCTGCAAAATTTCATAACGATCGAAACATTTTTTTTTTTTTTTTATATAACCAACGATTGGATTTTGTTCAAAAACTATACAGCAACCCGCATAGGTGGTATGTATAAATGTGCAAAATTTTAGGTCATTCAGGGAAACGGTGCGATCTGTACCGAAGCAGTAACAGAAAAAAAGACATTCGAGCCATAAGAGTCAAGTGGAGACGCTCGCTCAAAAAACTTAAACTTGAACTTACTTATTAGATTAAGAAAACGTTTGAGTCGTTGTTAGACGAGTGAGCGAGTCATGTGTTGAGTACCCGGGAACATTTGCATATAAGTTGATTGATATATAAGGTATAAATGATAGGGTTTTGAGTTTTGTTGGTATAAGGTCGCGTCAACTGTAAGGCCATAATGCGCCGCTCTAGCCTATGATAGGCTGGATCCAGCCTTAGGTATAGGGGAAGGAAATGGAATATTACCGAGTACTCAACACATAGCTCGCTCACTCGTCTAGCAACGACTGGCATTTTCCTATAGTTATTTTAAACTCTGGAGGATTGCACGGTTCCCTTTCTAACTGTAAAAGGCATACAACTGTTTTGGTTTACAAATGCTATTTTCTACATGGGCTTAATTGGCAAAACATCGCTAGGCTATTTTAACGATAGCGATTGTCACTAGTTTTCATAAAGTGCATAAGAACTAAACTTTGCATTTAAGTGCAATTCATTATTTTGTTTTCAAATTCCTATGTAATAAGTTGTATTTAGTTGTCCTCCTTTGTAAATCAGTTTTTAAAACTCTATAGGATCGATGTTAAATTAATAAATACATTCTGTTTTTCAGAATGTGCGAGAAGAAAAAATATAAAACACGAGGTTTATTCACGACTGCAGATTTTCCACAACACCTGTAAAGACCCTTCAACGACGCAGCCCGAGCTCGAAATGTGCGCAGCCACGTGCTGCGCACAATTCCTTCTGGCTCTTGGGCAGATAAGAGTTTTCGAATATGGCAACCGTAAGTTCATGACTAATGATAATGAAGTGTATTGTATGTGTTATGTTTTATCTACTACTAGGTGTAGATGCCTAGGTAGAAAGACTGTAAGGATCCCGGATTGTTAAGGAATCCGGGTTCGTTGAAATAGAACGCTCGTTACTTGGTAACCATTACAGAAGCCTTCTTTATTAACTTATTCTTCTCGTCGGGGACATCTAGAGTACAGCGACATAGGCATGCGCAGAGATTTTCCAATGGGAGGGCCACGGGACAGTGACGGATCTAGGACATGATCATGAGGGGGGGCTTGCGCCTGCATGTATATCGATGGGAAAGGGACCAAGCACGGGGGGTATGGGGGCATGTGGGGCAAAAGTTTCCATAAACAAAGTGCCGCAAACGAAATGTTTTGTAAACCAGGTTTTTAGAGTGCATTTTCTGAATTTTAGAAAAAAGTGGTAGGCTGAATGCAATACCGAAACAATGTCGTTTGTAAGCGACAATTTGTTTTGTAGTCATGTCGAGCTTACAATTCACAGCATACATGGCAACATATTAACGTTTGACATTTCAGAGGTTTGCATGATAAAATAATAAACTATTATTATGAAATAATATGAAATATTTTATTTCTTAAGAATCATATTGGGAAGCGATTGCCCCCTCTCCCACCTGTATCCGCCTCTGCCACAGGATCGCCATTCCGATGGTGGAATGCCGTCTCCTGGGCCACCGCCACCTGGGCCACCGCCACCTGATACGCCGTCTCCTGGGCCACCGCCACCTGGGCCACCGCCACCTGGGCCGCCGCCACCTGATACGCCGTCTCCTGGGCCGCCGCCACCTGATACGCCGTCTCCTGGGCCACCGCCACCTGATACGCCGTCTCCTGGGCCACCGCCACCTGATACGCAGTCCAGGCCTTGCAGCCCCAACGTCACGCCCGCCACCCGCCCACCCTCCCCTGTCACCCCTCCCTTGGCACCCCACCGAAAGGGGCGCGCCCTGAGGAGGCTGCAGGCGGCTCCATCATGGAGGCCACTCATTGTGGATGGTCCAACCTGGCCCTCAGTCGCGCCCAAGAGGCGTCCTGAGCTCCCGGGTGGACCGAGCCCGAAGAGAATGGCCATCGTGGTGGGAACTCCTGCGTCCTCTGCTCGGCAACCCCCTCAGGTGGGTTCCCCTCCCCCTCCCCGCATCAACAGTCATTCAGGTAAGAGCAGGACCAAGTGCGAGTGCTTAAAAATTATTTTTCAATTTTGGCGACAACTTATTAGTTCTTTCCAACCATTTATTGTAATAATATGATGGAAGTATTTATGAGATTTAATGTTTTACACTAATAAAAAAAATTTAACTATGTATTTATTTATTTATTTATTTATTTATTGATATCGACATTTGCAAGTCATTATTAGAGGTGTGAATGTAAAAATAGTGTTTTGTGTATAGATGAACTGTATACAACATTATTTTTTAACTTACAAATTTAAACTGAGGTTTTTCAGTCATATCAGATCAGATTCAGAGGTCAGATTTGAGGAAACTTCATGCAATTTTTTTTGAAGATAGTCAATAATAGATGTTACATAACGCTATTAAATGACAATTCAAAATTCTATGTACAAGTATTGATAGTGAACCCCACATGGCTAACCTTTGGTGACGCCACAGCAACTGGTTGTCCTTAGCAACTAAGGAACAAACTTTAGCTCCTGAGGGTAGTGACCAAATACAGAAAAACTTCATAGGCTCATAGCATAGTGTTGTTTTAATTGTGCAATTTGCTATATCGTAGTTATAAAATAGATAATACCAGCATTAAAATCAATAAATATCACATTTTAAAAAAAGGTTAACTATGTGATATAATAATAACATTTACATAAATTCTTAATATTATTAGTTTACACCGTATTTACCGTCCTGCGTTTAGTTGATATTTTCATGCATGGTTTAGTTGTTACTATGGGTACTATGGGGCACATGCTCTTTCTGTTGTATTCTCGCATTTATTTTTATTCTCACATGTCAAATGTTATACAAATAAATGCAAATATTATTAATAAAAAAATAATAAAATAATTTGTATGATGGTGATGATAGGATGTAGAGATGTAGATAGATAGTTAGATGAATGAATCAGGTTTGAGTAGTAGAGGGGGTCCTCTAGGCAAAGCCTTTATACCCCCTTTGGCCCACCCCTAATATAGTTGGAGAAGACAAGCTCAAGAGACTTTAACTCCCAAGAACTCTCCCTCCTGAGGCAATCGACTCGGATATTAAAACCTGTGATCAGAAGAGATCACAGGATCGACACCTCAAACGTCAGAGATACCGCGTCTCCTTCCTGATGAGAGGTTCCCATTTCTCACCAGTCCAGGCGCTGTCTCTCCGAGGTTTCCCTAATCATCCAAACTTCAGCAACTAAGCTCGGATACTAGTCCAGAATTACTTCTGGTCCGACACCTCAAACGCTTGTTGCTAGCGTCATCTTCACAACTGGTTCACTTCAGCCGCTCCGACCGCTCGAACATGATGTCGATTTCTGTTAAACCCGCCTACCTAGGATCCCCAGGTAGACGGTGCAAGTCCAGGAATCCCAGGAATCCCAGGCATCTTGTTTTGATGGCTAGGCTCGGATACTAGATCTAGGGAATACCCTAGTCCGACACTTCAAGCACCTGCCATCATTTATCCTTGGACTCGGAATACTAGGCGGGTACCCCCGCCAAGCTCCTAAAACGTCCAAGGAAGGAGTCTTCAACATAAGAACATAGTAGAAGAAAAGAGTTCTTACTACGACCGCCGACTCGCCAAGAGAGTTATACGATTTTAACTGCATCACCTCATTATAGGTCCGTCTTCATCTACTGCCAAGGCCATTGCCCCTAAGAGTCCAACTCCTTACGGGGTGACATCCTCCTGATCCCGGAGAACAGTTGACCAGGCGTTTCTGTCTCCTGGAGAGGATGGACCTTTAACACTCCCCCCCCCCCCCCCCCCACCCTTAGTACTCTTTTTAGCAAGGTTCCCCAAGCAACGTCGAAGAGTAGCCGTCGACGACTCTGACGAGTAACGTCTACTACACATCTATTTGCTTTCCCTCGGTAACCCTTTCTACCAGACTACCACGGGCACTCATTCAGCCAGACGACTTTACGTTTCTGGAATTGGGCACCACCAGGCATTTCTGGAATCAGGTACTAGACAGAGGAGCGTTACGTCCATATCCCGTGTAGTCTGCACGACATGGAGCCAGAGCTCAATTTTAGTTCAGGGAGCGAACTCCCCTTAGACCTTCACACCACGATAAGGTAAAGAGTTGGTTTACAGTGAAGAAGATGTGGGGATGTAGAGATGTAGCCAGAGATGCTCGTTTCTTATGTCCAGCTGTGGAAAACGCACTTTCAGAAGGAACTGATAGTGCCGGAATGCATAAATATACCCGCCAGTCACTTATCGGTTGATTACAATGAATAGTGGTGCGCGCGCAGCGAGCGCCTTCCCCGTTTTCCGCGTTATAGACCATTAGATGATAAGGAAGGGATCCTCCCCCTCCCCTCCCCGCTTGAACTGATTTTCACTATAGCAGTTTTGTAAAGAAAACAATTACAATTTATAATCCACCTTGCTACTTGGCAGCTGGGGCGTTTGACCTCCAGAGGTGTCCAAAGTCAAAACTTTCGAAACTTTGATCTGTTATAACGGTCAAAGTTTTCGATAAGATTACAAAACTATTTTTAGTTATCATTGATCACATCATTTTAGATTTTTAAAAACAAAGGGGATTTCGCATTTTAGTAAGGGATTTCGCATTTTATTAAGGGCTGTCCAAAATTAATAAAATTCGATTTCCCTGTTTATTGCGCTTTAACATTGAAGATTGGACATATAATTTGAATTAAAGTTTAATTTTATACATAAAATAAAGAACCACGATATTTTAAAAATAAATTGTGCAAAAACAATTAAAAGGCTGTGCAAAAACAATTAAAAGGCTGTCCAAAATGTTGTGTTTTATATTATTGTTAATATGAAACATTTTTTTAAAGTTCAAAAAATGTGTTAATGATACTAAAATCAGTAAACCTGTCTTATGATAACGTATTGTCTGTGGGCCTTATACAGAATTCAAATTTTCATCAGGGTTGTTCAAAATTTTAAATTTAAATAACAGCAATTATAGAGAAATAACTAAAGAAAAAGGGCAAAGTAAATATATTAGTAGGCCTAGTCATCATCGAATTTATATTCGAACCTTAACAATAATGTAATGCTGTTTTAAAATAGGGTTGTCCAAATAGTGTGTTGTGTTCTTGTAAATAATAGTGTTTGAATAAGATTTAACTCGATCATAATATACGGGTGCTAAGGCTCCCTTAGCACCCATCGGTCCCCTTCCCCCACCCCGAACTAATTTTCACTATAGTAGTTTTGTTTAGAAACAAAATCACGATTAACAATACACTTGTTTGCCACTTGGCAGCTCGGGCGTTTGACCTCCAGGGGTGTCCAAAATCATTTATTTAAAATTTAATTTAGTCGTTATTCTGTTCGTTTTTGTAAAATTTCAAATATCTTTCAAATACAATCACAAATATTGTTCCTACATTTGTTCTCTGCCCCAAACCTTTATCAACAAAAATTTGTTTTCTCAAATGTGGGAAAACAAACACCTAGCCAAAAGTATAAAAGTGCAATGAATTGAATCTTTATGTATGCTCCCAATGTGTATGGACTTTTGACAATAAAAATCTTACTATTGGTCCTTAAGAAGTGCTTACCGACAATGTTGAATAGATAATAATACGCCCTACAGAGGCAGAATATTAGTATCACCCTTCACCTATACCTGTGATGACCATAGATCCCACAAGGAGTTTGTGATGAAGATAAAGCCACCAATACTGATTAGAGCTGCACATAAGACTAGCTAGATTCTTTTATCTTCAAGTTTAACTGTTTTGTATTTTGTTATACAAATTTGAAAGAAATAATTTTCTGTATAGACAATGTTTTTCCATTGGCCGATATGTGATACGAATCAGCTTTACAAAATTGCACGACAGGGCTTTTGGGCAGCATATTAAGCAAAAATATGACTTGGTAGAACAGTATTCGTATCTATAATTTGACACCGCAAATGCATTTTGTATATCTAAATGATGGCAATGAGGTGACTTTTTTTCGGTGATGAATCAAGATTTTCAATCTTGTTCGTTTTTACTAGAATTGTATTGGCATTTCCTAAGGACAATGATGCACACCAGCGACCATAAGTAAATCAAGGTGTCTAGTTGTATCATTTACACCTATCTCGTGATTTACTTCTGTTCGAGGGTGTACACGATCAATATAATAATAACGAGCTACTTAATTTTAATATAACCCATTTCAAATTCTTAGAATGTGGTTATTTTTGCCGTATAGTACAGACTTTCTGCATCCCATCTATTTTTTCTAGTTTTCCTGTGCCTATAGTCCTACAATAAAC
Organism: Sweltsa coloradensis; assembly: GCA_024449915.1. NCBI lineage: Eukaryota > Metazoa > Arthropoda > Insecta > Plecoptera > Chloroperlidae > Sweltsa > Sweltsa coloradensis. The sequence goes on from JAMZAV010001116.1 coordinate 193,256, forward strand.
AGGATTGAATGTGAAATAAGTATATACAATTTTAAAACAATGTATGCATCCCTATTTAGCTGTAAGAGTATACTCAAATGTACATCAGGAATGAAAGCCACAAGCTGCATAGGCCTATTCTTCCTGAAAATTTTGGACAACCTTGTGAATAATGACAAATATGCACAATGAAATGATAAGAGAAACAATTTTACCGTGCAACGGCGTGCATGCCACGAGGAGTTCAAACATTTAAATAAGTATTAATAGTTGATCAACTTGCAACACACGAGCTATTCAATTATTTTGTATAATTGTAACTTTGTGCACGACACTCGTAGAGTATAGACGTCCCAGGTACCAAGTGACAAATATGCATTTGTAGAAAGAGCATAGTTTCAGCTATTAGAGCATAGACTTCTTTTAGTTCGTGGGGATGATTTACGAAAAGATGTTAGAAGGCTGCTACAAGTTGTATAACATCAATATCACCATGTTCCTTTTTGGACAACCCTGTATGTATGTATGTATGTAGCCGTGAGAACATACAGTCTTATAAGTTCGAGGGGGTCATATATGTATAGATGAAAGAATGGCCGCCACAAATATTATACCACTTTGTATCTTTTTGGACAACCCTGTTTATACTTATAGCAAATCTGTTGTTGTATTAGGCTTTGACAATATCATGTACGGTGTAAGGTCATGCAAACAAATTATGAAAGGAAGATAAGTTTGCACTAGAACAAAATATATATATTATAAAATTATATAAATATTTATATATATATATTATATAAACATATATTTGCATATGTGACTTTGGACACCCCTACCGTCTAAACGCCTCAGCTGCTAATTGGCAAACAGGCAGAAATGCAAAGAACGATTAATTTCCTTTAAGAAAACATGTGGCAGCATTAGTTCGAGGGGGCTGGGGGTGGGGAGGGGGGCTAAGAGCCACCTTACAGTCTATAATGTTCGGCTCTCGTCAGGCGTCAGTGTTGGTGACGTCACTCACTCGAGCTCGACACAGACGACAATCGAGCGCATTAATGACGTATCACTTACTGCCGCCGCTACGCGCTGACGTGTGGAAGCCTGACTGGCGGAGACAGTAATTGAGCGGAATTTTAGACGAAAAACAGTTGAACGAATACCCCACGACTCATTTCATAACCTGGGTTATTATCAACGGGCGGGTACCCGTAATAAATAAATAAAATAAATAAATAATTTGAGAAAACAAGGAACACTAGCGCAGCCAAGTGGTCGAATCACGAACTATTATTTGGGGGGTCCTGATCGCAGAACATCGTGGAAGAGGTAGGGGTTTCTCAAATATATCCCGACCGCGCGTCAAGATTGACCCAACCATTCGGTTCTTTTGTGGCATGTCTGAGTGATAGCTAACCAATATCGAGTCTATACAATACACGGCCGTTCTTTTCTCAAATATGCTGTTGTTTGATTCCCTGCATAGACTATCTTTCCTTGGGACTAAGTGTTAACTTCACTTGTGTAGAAACCACAATACTATTATGTGCCTATCAACTTCTAAATAAAACTACTCAAAATGTGCACACTTTTCATGGTTTTGGTGAAAGGTTTGTATGGAGTTGAAAACTTTTCAATCTGATCACTGGTAACTTTGTGTTGCCATCAGGTGCCCGTCGTCGTGCCACCAGCACCAGCACCAGCACCAGCACCAGGCTCGTCGAGTGGCGGTTCTTCGTCCGCAACGAGGAGCTCCACATCCAAGGCCATATGTAAGTTACCTGTAACAATGTTACATTGCTGAATATAATACATCATTCGAGAAGAATGTTCTGTGTTTTGTTAACGAACAAAATGTAACTGAAAATACTTTTCTCTTTGCATCTTGGATATTAGAATTAAAATACTTTGATTGATCTTGACAATTATTATTAATTTGATCAAGTACTTTTTACTTGTAGCCTACAGTACCTCTTGTTTATTTGAAATTGAAGGGATTCCCAAAAAAGCCATTTAAAAAAAAAAAAAAAATCACTAAATTATTGGCAAAACATTGGTTATAAAAATTATTAAAAAAAAATATAGATTTCTATGGTTTGAAATACTTTTATACTTTTGTTCCCATATAACAACATTAGGTAATTATATAGTATACGGTTGGCCGAGAAAAATGACTTAAAATTTTGTCACCTTGTTTTCAGAGGCATTATTAATGATTTCTAATTAATTTCCAGTTGGCGCACTATAAACTTTTTGTTATTTGTATTGTTATTCGTCGTTTTAACTACGGTAGTTCTGTCACTGTGTATGTTTGTGCGCGAGACCGCCATGCTGGTTTGCGTAAGGGAAGCGCTATCTACACCGCTACGTCACAACCGCTGCGTACGCAGCGGCCTGTACACATGGAGTTTACCCGCTATCAATGTCAGTGTCAGTGATAACGTGCTTCGCCATGGTGTGCGACGGTTGTGAGGTCACCCTGTGTGATTTTGTTGTAATGTGTAGGGATATTGAGAAGTTAATTGGGTTTTTGCGTAAACACGGGGTATTGTTGGACAAGTTGAAATGCCCCAAGTGCAACGCCGATTGCAATCTGAATAGTGCATTTTGTTGGTTTTGTGCAAAAAGTGTGGTAATTAGGGAAAACAAGAAAGTAAAGCGTGTGAAATGTAACTTTAAGCAAACATTATTTAAAAATACGTGGTTCGGTAACTCTAATTTAGGACTGGCAAATATTTGTTTAATGACGATGTTTTGGCTAATTTTAAAACCACCAAGGCAAGAGTTGATTCAAAATGAATTAAAATGTAGTGCAAATACCGTTGTTGATTGGTGTAATTATTGTAGAGAAGTGTGCGTCGAGTAGTGCGTGAGGCATAATGAACCATTGGGTGGTCCGGGAAAAATAGTAGAAATAGATGAAGCGAAAATGGGCAAACGAAAATATAATCGAGGGCGAATCATTGAAGGCCAATGGGTATTTGGCGGGTTCGAGAGAGAATCCAAAAAATTATTTATAGTTCCCGTTGGCAAAAGAGATAAAACCACATTATTGCGCGTAATAAAGGAGTGGATTTTGCCTGAAACGACAATTATATCTGAGTGTTGGAAGTCATATCATAGCCTGAAAAAAGAGGATTTTGAACATTTAAGTGTCAACCACTCTGAAAATTTTGTTGATCCAAAGACAGGTGCGCACACCCAAAACATTGAAAGGTCATGGAGGGAGGTGCGCGCCAACATACCACGGTATGGGCGTAGGGAGGATCATTTCGTGGGGTATTTGGGTGAATTTTTATGGAAGCGTACCCATCCACAACATACCGAACGCATTTGTGCATTCTTTAAAGAATTAGGCATTTTATATAACCCGGCGAGTGTAGTCGTTGACGAAGAACAAGTTGGCGATGATGATGAAGAAGCGGAACCAGCCACCACCAATTTCAAAACATAGCGGTCGAGTTCAAGGTAAGAAGTGTATGACGTCACGGCGGCATATGAGCTCCATTGCGTCACTACTGTCATTGCCAACATGGCGGACAACATTGACATTGCGGCTACACTACCTACGTAGATAATTACACGAATAACATCATTTATGGTTGAAAGTTTGTGTTGCGCAAACTGAAAATTAATTATAGAACTTTGATAATACCTCTAAAAACTAGGTGACAAAATTTTAAGTCATTTTTCTCGGCCAACCGTATACTATATAATTACCCAACAATAACATTAACATTAACCATCTGCTTTTTCTCAGTTTCAATAATCGCGAAACACTCCCATAGGAGTGCTCATTTTTAACACTATTCAGACATTTAAAAATCTATCGCCACTGAGGTTGATTTTTTTTTTTTTTTTAAAGATGTTCTGTTGGAGATTTTACAATTATTGTCAAAGTGAAGGTGGGCATAGAAAAAGACTAAAAATTTTATTTACCATGTCTATGAATAGGAAACAATATGAAAAAAGTTCATATTGGCCTAGATAACTGTTCCAAAATTTAAAATTTAAAATCTTATGTTTAATCACGTGGCCAAAAATATTGCCCCGAGATGGTCTCTTTATTCCTTTCACGTAAAACTGGTTTCCTTGTATGCGCGTCTATTTAAATCTTTATATATCTTCATTTTACATGCCGCTCTAGTATCTCGGGCAAACAAAAACTAAGCATGTGACTGTTTGTCTACTAAGCATGTGACTGTTTGTCTACTAAGAAGTTAACCAACACTCCAGTTTTTGGAGTCAAAATCTTAAAAAATACATGTAAAATCACAGTTTGGAGATATATTGAAGAAAAATGTTTGTGTTTAATAGCCCCTTGGATGTTTAAACACACTCGATCCCTCCAAGAATGTATCATTCCAATTAAGCGTGTGGAAACAAGTGGGTGAGGTGTGACTGTGTATTGTCCGCTTCCAGTGGCGGCCAGCTGCACTCAGGACGGCTGACAGTCCGTCACCTAGACGGTTTCGGCCGAGGTGGGGGGTCTACGCGTGGGGTGCGCGGACCCCTCACGGCGAGAAGGAAACTAACAATATAATATTCTTATATTTCCTCGTCTCTTTTCTGTTCAACTATTTTAAAACATATTTTGAATATAAATATTATAATATTGAAGGTCCCCTATTTTCATCAAGATCGCATATGCCGTTTTCCCGGTGGAGAGCAAACAATCAGACAAAAATACAAACCAAAAAAACAAAAAAAAACATCCGAGCTACATTTTTTGGGAGGTCAGTGAAATTGAAGTCTTTGCTTCGCTCATCCAATTGTCTTATTTTTAGAAGCCATTTTGGAATAAAATTAGTATCTAGTATTATTAAAAAATACTAATGCGGTGATATATTTTTCCACACTTCTGAGAGTCACTTTAAAAAAATATAGTTTATCGTTTGCAAACAAAATTTATCTTGATTCATATATCCAACACGTGAGAGATACGGAAGAGAACCTGAGGTATCGTTACCTTAAGATTTAATTTCACTTTGTAAGGGATTTTCTAATACTTATTTTTGACTGTTAACTTTTCCAATATTTTTTTAATGATAATCGCAAGGGGTAACAATACTTGCAATAGAATTATAAACCAGCTGTTCAATGTCAAGGAAGTGGATACGAAAGAAATGACAATGTTGGATCAATAGGAGAGCTTTAAGAAACTTCTGATGGAATGGTTTTTAAATGGCTTTTACTTGATGGAATAAGTGTGTGTGAAGCCCCCTTGGAGGACAATTTTGATATTTTGAATAAATGTCTTTGAATTTGATGTTTCATGTTTTTATAGGCATTTAAATTTATTTTAGTCTATACCTGGATGTAAAATATCAGCAATGATGTATTTAAGTGAACCAATCAATTAATAAATGCATTAGTGACAGAGTAAAGATAGAAAATTTGTTCTTAAAAGACCACAGATGAAAACAGTAAGAGAGGAAAATAATCGTATCTTCAGAGAGCACTTTAAGAGTTTTCAAAATTCAAATGACCATCTTTAACCCAATCTTTAGGATTATGATTGAAGTGATTGATCACTCCCAATTAGCACTTTTTCGGATTTTCAGTCAATTTAAGAATATAAATTTTAAAAAATCATCTCAGTGGGGTATCGAATCCCGGTGTCTCATTTGCCGGTCGGGTGCTTTACCCCTAAGCTACAGAGACCATTGATATTAAACATCTCTAGTCGGCTAGATCCGCAGTCATTGGTCCACTAGCGTGTCAATTAGAAACCATCTTGAAATTCTGTTTGCATATTAAGTAGATGGGAGCGATTTATAGACCAAATGTGTTTAAAGAAGGCTTGTCAGTTTGACAGGCGAGAATATTAGCCTTTAACACCAAATGATTACTAAATTCCCTTATGCAATAACTTCGTATTGTTTCTGTTTGTGCATTCCCATGCTGCACAAGCTAAAACCATATCAAACAATCCAGTAAAATACTTTATTGCATTAAAAAAGCATAAATTAAAACGGCAAATCGCCATCTTGAAATGGTGGGATTGACGCTTTACTTTGGTACGCTCGCGCCTGTGCGGACTGCGAATCCAGACCACTAAAGATGTTGAATATATTAATTTGGAAAACGCCTAAGTCCCACCGCGATGGTGGATGAGCTTTTTGTAAGTTTTTAGTTTGCGTAGGACCACCAGGGCCGTATCAAAAGATTTGGAGGCCGGGGGCTAATTTTTTTGTGAGGCTGATTTGTAAACTTTATCTGTTGACTATATACCCCCCCCAACCCCCGGAACATTTTGTTGGTGCAAATTATTCTACTGTTTTTTCAAACGACAGTCGCCGAAGAACGTCATTTTCGATGAACATTAGGACTAGTGAATTGAGTCTTGTTTTCACCCATTGTTGTGCACAAGCGGTTTTTGATCAAACTCAATTTAGAAAATGAACGTTTAGCTTCACAATTAACCACTGGTATTGTTAGATACAAACGTAAGACAATATAGGCCTATACGTACGGAAATGTATTTTCAAGATCGTTTTGTACGATGTGTTTGAGAATTGCTTTAGCGTTATTATTATTTAGATTTGCATGTTTAATGTAAAAGCAAAACTGTTTCAGTTCATAAGGAAATGCAGCGTCAAGATCATTTGGGTAGAAAATTACTTAATTTTCGGCAGCAATCTGATCATCGTAGGACTGTTGTTGATTGGTCACTCGTGATAAAAACCCAAATTTTGAACACAGTTCTGAATAAACTTCAATTCGTTTGGTAATTTCATTACCGTAAAGGTCAACAATTGTGTTGAAGTTTCTATTTTGAAATATCCTTTCCTTGTAATCGAAGATCATTTTTTCCATCTGAATATTTTCGCACACGCACTCTTTTATCTTCATCAGCATATGTTGGGTTTACACTTTTGCTCAGATTCGTTCCCGAGTTTCAAAATTAGAATAGGAATTTCTCAATCGTGAAACGTACTCATACAACGATTTTAGGAGATTAACAGCGACTGTCAAAATCAAGCCCAGGTTTTTGTCATGTTTCACTGACTTTGTCAGTGCGTTCAAGAATTGAATGCCACATGACTGCCATAAGAGCTGATTCAATTTTACAAAGTTCAAAAAACAAAGCGCCAACTACGTATGTTTCTCGCGATTTAGGCTGGGTTGCAAACGTATCTACATGCTATACGTCTTTTAACCCTACGCTTATAAATTATAGGAACGCTAAAATATTTCACTAGGGATATTAATGTTACAAGTTACAAACATTTTACTTACAAAAACGTTCTACATGGAAAAAACTGTAGGCGGAGGTGAAATTATGAGGCCGCCACGAAAGCGAGACCGGGGGCTGCAGCCCCTAAAGCCCCCCCCCCTCTTAATACGGCCCTGAGGACCACTTTTCCATTGCAAGTGCAATTTGAATGCTGTAGGTAAATGTTGTGAAGTTTCTATTGTAACTTGTTAATTGTTATAATAAATCTAAAAAAACCTTATATTTAAACAATTTATTCTATGAATTCTGGATAATTTTTATTAACTTTTTCTTTCAGAAAGCAATACATCACTTAATGGCCATGTAAAATAAGAACGTTGAAGCCCCAACTGTTTGGTCAGAATCGGCCCAAATGTCACGAAAATATCGAACTTAAAATCGGAAAAAATCGTTTAAAACTACGATTTTTAATAGAAATATTTAATCGATTGTACCCAAAAACGTGGCAGATCTAAGTATAGAGATTTCGAAGGTCCCCTTCAATTTTCATCAAGATCGCATATGCCGTTTGTCCGGTAGGGAGAGAACAGAAAAAAAAACGAAAAAAAACGAAAAATAAATAAAACACCCGAGTTAAATTTGTTGGGGGGTTAGTGAAATTTAAGTCTTCGCTTCGCTCATCCAATGACCGAGACGGTTGACTTTGATACCCCGATGAGAAGGATTTTTGATTTTTTGATAAATTTCAATTACACCCACGGGAATGTTTCCTGATCAACGTAACTGCTAAATTTAAGAATTGTTATGCTTATTTGTAAGAAGGCGTACGGACATTATATTATTTGGCAACGATATTCTTTCGGACGTTAATTAGTAACTAGTCGTATTATTAAATTTTAATGAACTAAATGCAGTTTGAAAGTTTACCGCGGCAAAACACCTGCAACTCCACTGCTCACCGGTTGGGAATCACTGATCGAAAGTATTACATTGAACAAACACACACTTAACTGTTTTGTCTTAATATGCTTATTACCAAGAAGGGGTGTCATTTTGGAATGCATCTTTTTGCGTGTTTTAATGTATATTTATGCACAGTTCCAATAAACTATGTTATAAAAGGCAATTTAAGATTGCACAATGTTCTATTTTCTATGATGACCAAAAAAGAAGCAGGTAAAAGGCGATATTGAAAAAGTTTCCAAAATGTAAATTTTTGCAAAATGATGGATCAAAATAATTTAAACGATTGCGTAAAACCCACAGCCACAAGATATAATTTTTGAGACGGCCATTTGAGTGTATAGTCTTACGCTATAGACTAGGAAGCTTTGCAAACGCTTTTTCAGGCGCGTTGTTGGATGAGCGTATCTTTTTTTAAAAGAAAAAAGCGAAAAATTGGGATTTTTATGAGATATTATTTTTCGATTGCACTCGAATTTCAAACAAATATATAAATTTATAAAATTAAGGTTATATGAATATATCATCACAATCGGGTAAAGCATATACGTGGTATAAGTCTGAAGAATTTTTTAAAATCGAAAAAAATCGTAAAATTACAATTTTAATGAGAAATAATTTTTTGATTGCGCTCAAAAACGTGGCAGTTCAAAGTTCAAAGATTTAAAAGGCCTCCAGAAAATTGCATTGCAATTGGAGTATCGGTTTAGCCGGAATCGTGCTAGCAAACAGACAAAAATACGAACAAATAATAATAATAAAAAAAAAACATTCAGTTTTTTTTTCTCCAGTAAAGTGACATGGAATCTTCGATTCGCTCATCCAATTTTGTGGTAATTTTGTTTTTCAAACTAAGTCCTTTTGTAAGAAGAAGTGGGATAAACCAATAGAGAGGAAAAGCCAGAGCTGGTTGATACAGATATGGGCACCGATAAACAAGACATCACGCTCAAACTAAGATCCACATTCGTAGAGACGAAAATGGGAAAATGATGAGGAAAGTTAACTCCAACCAACCCTCCAGACAGAGTAAATCATGCATTACCTGAGAGTTGGACGTTGGTCATGGCCATATAAAGTTATTTAAACTGAATTATATTCGTGTGTAATGGGCGACAACAGAATAGTTCTTGGATATTCTTCACGAAAAAATAAGGAAACAAATGCAAGGATAAAACTTGGCACCCTTGTTGTAATATGCTGTTATATTACGTCAAAGATTTAATTCATCTTTACTACTACCTAGCACGTGCCAAACATAACATAAACCGCACAGTACGGACGAGCTGGACAGACAGAGCACAACACCTTGTCAATGTCAACCAAGAGAGAATAAAGAACAAATAAAACCTTCAGTCTGGACAGAACAGACAACCTCCTTAAGTAAACAATCACTAAACAGAACGACGCAAGGAAACAACAGCAGAGACGTACTAATACAACACATCCCAGAGGCACAGAAGCCAGCCACATGTACTGTGAACGCCTTACAAGAACAGACTGCGGAGCGAAGACAAAACACGTCCGCCTCAGACAAGGACTAGAGAGCGACTGCGAGCGAGACGCAGCACAGCCAGGCGACCGCTGATGCCTGCGTGCATGACCTGACTAGCGTCACGATGCGCGCGCAGCTCCTTTGTTGTCTGGCGCTAGGATGCGCACGCAGAACCTTTGTTCTCCAACGTAGCGAGCCGCGCAGCTACTCGACTGGTCAAGGCGCTGTAAAGCAGTAGCTTGTTTACAATGACAAAACAACACGTTGTACTAGCCGTATCTTTTAAGGAGGCGCATGTTAAAAATGACAGGACAGCATCGGTTCCTACTTAAAGCCAGAGGGTCTGGGTTCGATCCCTAGTCGGGACAAACCAGGATTGTATTGATGCAGCCATTCACTTGTTTTACATTTTGTAGTGTGTTTCTAGAAACTAAAACGAGTTTAGGAAGTGACCATACAAATTTTACACAGTAAAATTCATGCAACTAATTTCAATAGTTACACATATAAAAAATATATAATATTTAAAATAATAATACAAAATTAATTAATTGGATGAGCAAAGCGAAGACTTCAATTTCACTTTGTGTTTGAATTTTTTCCCCGACTTACGTTACCCCCAAAAAGTAGCTCGGGTGTTTTGTTTTTGTTAATTTTTTTGTCTGCTTTTTCGCTCTCTGCCGGGCAAACGGCATGCGATCTTGATGAAAAATGGAGGGGACCTTCTTAATCTCTGAACTTAGACTTTCTTCGTTTTTGGGGTGAATCATTTAAATATTACTTATGAAAATCGTATTTTTACGATTATTTTCCGATTTTTAATGAGAAATGTTGTGTAAATTGGCAAATGGCTCCTCCGATCTTGATTAAACTTAATGGGAACGTTGTAAATCACTGAAATTATATATATATATATATATATATATGGATTGTTGTAGGGTTTCGCGGCCCGTCATAGGATAAAAATAAGGATCTTGGGGTAGGATCTGGGGTATTTTCGACGCGGTTTTACCAAAGATCCTTATTTTTATCCCATATATACATATATATATATATATATATATATATATATATATATATATATCTTATATATATATATATATATATATATATTTTGTATATATATATATATATATATATATATATATTATGAGTTTAAAGACATTTGAAGAAATATTTATCATAGAAATCGTACTTTTACGATTTTTTCAAAGCTCATCCATCGACGCGACTGGAAAAAGCGTAAGCGAAGCGGGCTATTATAGTAAAACCGTAGGCCAACTGTGGATGAAAAACTATTTGTGAAATTCGTAATGCAAGTAGTGTGGAGGCAAAATGCAAGGGATACAATATTACTTAACTTTTTTGGTAGAAGCAGCACACATGTATAACAATGTTCGTTTGAATGTAGGAAATCATATCTGTTTTATGTGTTATTTGTCATTATGCGGGTGGCGGTGGGCGGAGGTCGGAGGTCAAAGGTCACGCGCGCAGCATCTCACTGTTTTGGCAATATCTAACTATAGGTCTTGAGCCAGGGCACCAAATTCACGTGATTTGGCTCACTTGAGGTGAATAAACGTGGCATACATCGTTGGATTCCTCACACCCCACAGAAAATTAATCAAGATGGTACTTTGTCAATATCGGAAGGGAAAATAGCGTCGCGACGCCTTAAAGTCTGGCGACGTCCAAATTTCGCTCACGCACATTACTTTACATTAACTACCCAGCAAACACATACGTTACGGTAGAGTGATGGCTGCGTGCTGGCACTTCTGGCCACTATGGCCATTGGCTGGCCAGCAGTGAAAAGGTGTCAGGCTGTCACTGGCATAACGTCTGAAGGCTGGCCAGAACAAAAATAACCCCAGCCCGGTGTTGGTTGGCCGCTGTCGTGTTTATGTCTTTTTTCCGCCACAGGCGTGTAGATGGCTGGCCACCACTTTCCCGACTGTCGGTTGGCCAGCAGCGGATAAGTGTTGGACCATCACTCGTAGCCCTACGCATGGCTGGCCACAACATCCTAGTAACCTGTCCAGTGATGGTTGGCCGCTGCCGTGTCGCTGTTTTTTGCCGCCACAGGCGTGAATATGGCTGGCCATCACTTTGCCGGCTGCCAGTTGGCCAGCAGTGGTAATGTGTTGGCTCATCACTAGAAAACCATCTTCCGGCTAAACATATTTTAACAATCACCCATCCAGTGAAAGTCGATTTGCTATTGTATGTATAGGTGATTATTCCCTCAAAACATCAATTGCTTCTTCCGTGGCGCAACGGTTAGAGGCTAGGCTTACAGATGGAAAGTCGCCCTGCTGGACCGAGTTCGAGACACCTAACTTGAAACTTTATAATTACTTGCAATTAATACATGTTGTGTATCAACCTACAGATATTCGACTGGTGTCAGAATTAAGACGAAATACCTTTGTGACACCGATTTAATAACAATTATACTTATTATTTTACTTTTTTGTTTACATATTTAGATACCAGATCGCGCTGGTCCCAATGATTTCCAAGAAACACCGAATTTATGGGCCATAAGTGGCCCGCAAGCGGCTGGCCAGTTCAGTTCTGGCCAGCCGCTTGCGGGCCGGCATCTTTGGCCATTTGCCGGTTAAGGGCCGGAAGTGAGCCACAAGTGACGGCCGGCTGATGGCCAGTGGGACAAAATCAGAGTGAGCCGTAACTGGCCAACATTGCCGGCCCGCAAGCGGCTGGCCAGTTCAGTTCTGGCCAGCCGCTTGCGGGCCACTTAGGGCCCACCAATTCGTGTTTGCTGGGTAGGTTGAAATGTTATTGGATCAAGATAATGCCATGATTTCTTTTGCATTTTACTCAAGTTGGAAATATATTTCATTTAAAATAACACACATTTTAAATATCTAGCAGATAAGTAGTCTGTTTCATGAAAAATAGACCTTTAGACAAGATTTTTAACAATTGCCGTACTTTGGATACCCCTAAAACTTACATTTATGATTTTTTTTCGATAACTCTTTTTTTTGTGAATTTCAAGCATCAATGTTAATAGAAATATGTATGGTATTCATTGATAGCTTTTCGACGCCTCGAAGTCAAGCGATATACATATTTTGCTAGCGCACATTCGTCTACACTAACCGAATAAAATCGTTAATGATTGAAAATAAATTAAAAAAATTGATTACTGTTTACTCGTGTGAGCTATTATATTTAATTAAAATCAACAAGAAGTTAAATATCTACGAAAAAAGTAGTCTGTTTCATGAAAAAATAGACCTTTCCGACAAGATTTTTAACAATTGTATTTTCGATACTCCTAAAACCTCCATAAATAAGTTTTTTTAGACAATAATTTTTTTTAAATTTAAAGCATCAATGTTAATACAAATATGCATGGTATTCATAAACCGACTGAAATTTAATAGCGTCTCGACGCCTTGAAGTCAAGCGACGTAGAAAAATCGCAATTGCGTGAATTTTTTACTAAAGACGTGGCCCCAGTTGATAATATTCCGAGTAATGCTGCCTACATTGTTGATGGGATGAGTATTGTTCAAAAAGTCGTTGATGCTCCAAGCATATTTTGGTCTACTTGCGCAAAAACTGCTTCACTCACTGATTTCGGCCTCAAGTAGTTGTTTGCGTGTCGATGTTGTTTTTGATGTTTACTTAAAATCTTCTATCAAAAACCTGGAACGCGAATTGCGAAAAAACACTCTGGAACAATATCAAGATTACGTTTTGATAACTTATCTGCAGCTCATCCTTTAAAGAACTGGAGATTGTTTCTCTCCGAGTCACCAAACAAAACTGCTCTGATTGAATTCCTTGCGTTAGAGTGGATGCAGCCTCATAATTGTGAAAAACTAGGCGAAAAGGAACTTTTCGTTACACATGGTGAACGTTGTACGAAAATAACCAAACATGAGGCCATTGATGTTCAAGAACTATTTTCAAACCATGAAGAAGCAGACGAATTCTACGACATTCTAATCACGCAATTCTAAATGGCTATAAAAAATTTCATATTACACTGTGATGATACTGATGTTCTTGTAGTTGCACTGCATTTTGCCCCATTTCTATACATAAATCAGGTGGACACATCATCATTAAATGTGGTACCTTAAATTGACTACGATACATCAATATAACAGATCTGTCACGAAACCTCTGTAGTACGATCACGAATTCCCTCATAGGTCTTCACGCAATCACTGGTTGTGATTCTGTGAGTGTATTTGCTGGTCGTGGCAAATCACATGCATACAAACTGTTATCTAGGGATCATAACAACACTTTATCACCTCTTGCTGATTTGGGAGAAAATTTCGATATATCAGATAGCGTGATTGCAGAAGTAGAATCTTTTGTATGCCAAATGTACGGCGGTAAATGCGAACATAGTGTCATCGAACTTCGCAACAAATTGTTTTGCTCCAAAAAATGGTCACGTTGAGTCACACAGTTTGCCACCATGTCAAGACGCTTTAAAGAAACACATACTTCGAAGTAATTATCAAGCTGCTTTATGGAAACGTTCACTTAAGCAAATGCCTGTGATTCCATCTCCAGAAAAACACGGTTGGAAGAAGACACCATCCATGGAGATCGGCTGGATGGATTGTCTTCCAGCGCCTGAAGCTGTTTTGGACCTTCTATCTTGTACGTGTCGAGCAAAGTGTGACTCACAAAAGTGCCCCTGTGTAAATTCTAAATTGTATTGCACTGACATGTGTAATTTTAAAAACTGCACAAACTTTAAACCGCTTAGTGACAACGGACATGATGCAGAAGGCGACGTCAGCGTCTCCAGTTGTACAGATGACGACTCTGAGGAAGATTAGTGATTAACATTGAACAACTGTGTCGCAATCATTAATGCTATCTTTATAAAGGGATTTGACTTTTAAGTTTAGGTTTACATGTATTTTATTATTATCGAGTGATTTATATTCGTTGTATTTTGTAAACTGTTTTGAAGTTTGGTACCTACGATATTAACTTTGGAATAATGATTGTGTCATGTAATTGTGTTGTCTGCTCGTATTTGGAAATGAACAAACGAGATCTTTATACGTGACAAGTGTGTGAAGTTACGGTAAAACGTTTTTATCGGGTAAGGCCTACTTAGGGGTTGGTTGTTACCTCTTTCAGTGTTATGTGTAAGTGGGCATATCTATTAATATTCAATACACAATGTAGTGAAAAGTCTAATGGAAGATTAGTATATTTTTTATAAATTCATAGGTATGTTCATTTCGTTTTATAAAGTGTAAATAAAGTGCCTACTATGCGAATGGTATTGTCTTCATAACATATTTTATTTAAATTAATCTAATACTCTGCAATAGTCGTTACATTAGATGATGAAAGTGTTATACGATTGTAAGATTACAATTTGGTTGTAACTATTTTACTGCGCTAAAAGCAATGTTTTAAGTTTACGAAAAACTTGCAAAATGTATCCAGAAAAAAACTTGGCCAAGTAGTATACAGCAGCTTATTGTATACCCATGTCTGTTACCAAAAAGAAAAATTGCACCGCATGTATATGGTCTGATGTGCTAAAGTGAAGAATGGAAGTCACTTGCCTTGGCAGCGCGACTCTATCAATGTCTTGTTGTTTTATAAGTTATACACATCTGTTTTAACATTTAAGTGTGAAATCCTACCACAAATGTTCAAAATAATTGCATTTATAAATTTAATATTCTGGGGTACTGAAACTCAAAGTACAACAATTTGTAAACACTTGTAAAAATGGTACAAATGGTCAACATTAACCGAACGCACTACTTATTGTGCATAAATGTTCGAGAATTGTGTTTCTTTATAAAGTATCCAGCACCATAACTAGTACACTGAAGTTTATTGTATGCCTCAATCTCAAATCAATACAATATTTCGTAGTTTAAATGACTTTATGTAACAAGTAGAAAAAGTGCGTCGATTGTCTTCGAAGCGTCGAGATTCTATCAATATTCAATTAATATATGAATTACATACATATCTGTATCAACATTGAAATGTGAAATCCAACAACTTGTTTTGTCTAAAAAATCATAAATTAAGCTGTTAGGGGTATTCAAAGTCAAAATCCTTGTCGGAAAGGTCTATTTTTACATTAAACAGACTACTTATCTAATCGATATTTAAATTTATGTTGATAAAAATGGAGTTGATTTAACTAACACGACTACAGAAATTTATTTGAATGAGTAAGTTTTATGCTGTTCGTGTAGATTTATGTACGCAAAAGCAAAATCTACGTCGCTTGACTTCAAGGCGTCGAGACGTAATTAAATTTCAGTCGGTTTATGAATACCATGCATATTTGTATTAACATTGATGCTTGAAATTTACAAAAAAAAATTGTTGTCTTATAACAAGGAGCAGGTTGTAGGAGTATCGAAAGTACGAAACAAAATTGTTAAAAATCCTGTCGGAAAGGTCTATTTTTTCATGAAACATACTACTTTTTTCGTAGATATTTAACTTCTTGTTGATTTTAATTTAATCTAATAACTCACACGAGTAAACAGTAATCAATTTTTAAAATTTATTTGCAATCATTAACGATTTTATTCAGTTGGTGTAGACGAATGTGCGCTAGCAAAATATGTACATCGCTTGTCTTCGAGGCCTCGAAAAGCTATCAATATTCAGTTGGTTTATAAATACCATACATATTTCTATTAAAATTGATGCTTGAAATTCACAAAAAAAAGAGTTATCGAAAAAAAATCATAAATGTAGGTTTTAGGGGTATCCAAAGTACGGCAATTGTTAAAAATCTTGTCGTAAAGGTCTATTTTTTCATGAAACAGACTACTTATCTGCTAGATATTTAAATGTGTGTTACTTTGAATGAAATATATATCTAACACGTGTAAAATGCAAAAGAAATCATGTCATTATCTTGAACCAATAACATTTCAACCTAGTTAATGTAAAGTAATGTGCGTGAGCGAAATTTGGACGTCGCCAGGCTTTAAGGCGTCGCGACGCTATTTTCCCTTCCGATATTGACAAAGTACCATCTCGATTAATTTTCTGTAGGGTGTGAGGAATCCAACGATGTATGCCACGTTTATTCACCTCAAGTGAGCCATTTTTTCCCTCTGGCTCAAGGACTATACAGCAGAAAATAAAATTCGATTCTGATTAGTGGCCCAGATATAGTATCGTAAATGCCTCTGGAAATGGGATCGAAATCAAAGCAAGAATTTTATATTTAATAGTGGACATAAAACACAATAACACGACCTGTGCATTTTATGTATGGGTCATCAAATTAATAACAATGAACAATGCTTGCTATTTAATGCTCATCGGTTAAGACACTGATTTGGTGCCAAACAAGCATTGGGTCGGCATCTATAAGTAAATGGTTTATGGGTTGGTACCAAAACAGTGCCTGTTTGGTACTGGCCAACTTATAGGCTTAAAGCCAAATAAATACGTCAAAATAATAATAATAATAATAATAATAATAACATCTATGTATGTGTGGTAACAATGAATAAAAGTGATTATATCAGGCAGAAACGCCTTCACAATGCAGTAAAGATTGGTGCCAATTTGGTGCCAAACTGATGCTGGCCACTAATACAACTTCTGTATGTTACACTGCTAATATAGCTGCATTACGTGTAGCGGACAATTAAAAATATGTATGTGCAGCAACAATGCTTCTTAATTTAAAATGTCTTAGTATTTCCTGCATAGCTGGTTGAAATGAATGATTTTTTGCGGTTTATTTACGGACGAGTAGTTTCAGTAATTGATGGTTAAGCCTAGAAAATCAGCCCTTATATTTCAAGATTTTTTTAAAGATTTATATTACAGCATACTGAAAGTGCAGTGTTTCTTGAAGCACAGTGTGACATGTTATCAACACTTTTTCTTTAACTATAATTACTATAAGAAGCGATTAAGAGCTCTCAGTTTCATACATAGAAAATTCGTTCATTTTAAAGATGCAGACAAAAGTGTAAAGTGCAAAATATATCAGAATAATAAGCAGCTGTTTCAATAACCAAAATACAATAGCAACAGTTGTAAAAAGTTTTTTCAAATAAGTGAGAAAGAAAAACACAAAACAAAGCAGAAATGAAATTTGAAACTCAAGTCAAATAACGAAAATAATAATCATTAAAAACAAAAAAATAAAAAAATCATATAAGTAACATTGCAAAAATCAATACGCTCGAATCAAATCACAAAAAGCACACAGCAGAATACAAAATTCGATTCTGATTAGTAGCCCGGATATTATTGTAAATGCCTCTGGAAATTGCATCGAAATCGAAATCAAAGTAAGAATTTAATATTCAGTAGTGAAAATGAAACAAAATAAATGTGCAATAACCTGTGCATTTTATGTATGGGTCATCAAATCAGTAACAAAAAAAAATTGCTTTTTTATACTCGTCGGTAAAGGCACTAATTTGGTGGCAAACTGGCATTGGGTCGGCATCTATAAATAAGGGGTTAATGGGTTTGGTACCAAAACAGTGCCTGTTTGGTACTGGCCAACTTATAGGCTTAAAGCCAAATACATACGGCAAATAACAACAATAATAATGTCGGGGCAAGCTTTTACGACAACTGCTATGAATCAATAACTATGTCCTTAAAGCGGGCTTATGCTTAGAAACCGTATATTCATAATAATAATAAAAATAATAATAAAAATGTCTATATGTATGTGTGGTAACAATGAATCAAAGTGATTATATCAGGCAGAAACGCTACAATGCAGTCAGGATTGGTGCCAATTTGGTGCCAAACTGATGCTGGCCACTAATACAACTTCAGTCTGTTACCATTGATTAAAGAAGGATAGCCTTCTTTTATCAATGCTGTTACGGTGCTATTGGCTGCATTAGGCCTACGTGTAGTGGCCAATTAAAAATATGTACCGGGGGTATGTGCATGGAGCAAAAAATACCCTTCTTACTTTAAAAATGTCTTAACATTTTCTTGATGCATAGCTGGTTGCAATGAATGTTTTTTGCGGTTTATTTACGGACGAGCAGTTTTAGTAATTGATGGTTAAACCTAGAAAATCAGCCCTTCTATTTAAAGCTTTTCGCATTCGTGATAATTTTATATTACAGTACTGAAAATGCATGTGTTTCTTGAAGCACAGTGTGACGACATGTTATCAACATTTTTCCTTTTACGATAAACTATAAGAAGCGATTAATTATTGCTCTCTGCAGTTTCATAGAAAATTCGTTCATTTTAAAGATGCAGACAAAAGTGTAGAGTTCAAAATTATAAGAATAAGAAACATGCTGTTTTAAGAACCAAAATACAATGGCGACAGACAGTTGTTGTAAACAGGTTTCAAATAATTGCGAGAAAGAAAAAAACAAACAAAAATAGACAGATATGAAATTTAAAACTCAACTCAAATAACAACCAAAATAATGATCATTGAAAACACAAAATTAAAAAAATCGTGCCAATAAAATTGCAAAAATCAATAAGCTCGAATCAAATCACAAAAAAACATACAGCAGAATGTAAAATTCAATTCTGACCCGGCCAGATATAGAATTGTAAATGTCTCTGGAAATTGCATCAAAATCGGAGAAAAAAATTAAATATTTAAAAGTGGACATAAAACACAATAACATTTTATGTATGGGTCATCAAATTAATAACAATGCTTGCTATTTTATGCTCATCGGTAAAGGCACTGATTTGGTGCCAAACAAGCATCGAGTCGGAAGCTATGTGGTGGTTAGTGGGCTGCTACCAAAACAGTGCCTGTTTGGTACAGGCCAACTTATGGTGTTAAAAGTCAAATAAATACGGTAAAAAAGAAAATATAATATGTTAATTATACTACAATACTATGTAACAACAAATAAAGTGGTTTTTTTTAGGCAGAAACGCATCTACAATACAGAACAAATTGGTGTAAATTTGGTGCAAAACTGATGCTGGCCAATACGACTCAAAATGGCCGGCAATGGCTGGCAGTGCAGGCACTGGGCCGGCAGCCGGCCGCAACGTCCATGTTTGCTGGGTCTGTATGTGTTCATAAAATACAAACAGTAACTTTTAAATTTAGTTAACAAGTCACTAAATAAAACATATATTTGATTTTGATTAATCGAAATTAAAATGCAAACTAAAGCAATTTTCTATCATATTTCAGCGTAAGACTTTATAAGTGCGTAATCAGCACTCTTTGAAGAATATGTCCTGGAACGAAAAACAAAGCATCTTGCGCAATTAAGTGTGGATATACGCGTTTTTTCTTCGTTACTTCTACTATACAGATGTCACCACCCACTTTCACGTGCCTGTAACTTTTGAACGGAAACAGCAAAAGCAATGCGGTTTGCGGCACAAACCAGCACAAACCTAGCACTATCCGCGTGCAAAGTTTCAAGTCGATCAGAAGAATGGGTGGTTAGGCATTAAGTTGTAATCACCCACTTTCAAGTGCCTGTAACTTTTTAACGGTTACAGCACAAAGGATGCGGTTTGCGGCACAAACCAGCACAAACGTAGCACTAACGAATGCAATTGGTTTTATCGTTTGTGCTGTATTGGGTGGTTACAACTTAATGGACCTTACTTAACGCTATGTTAAAACTAAACTTTTTTTCAGAGGAAATGAAATCTTTAAAAATCATATTGTTTAATAAGCCGGGCAAAGACCCGGCTTTTCCTCAAAACTACTGGCCGATAAGCCTTCTAACGGGTATCTCTAAAATCTTCGAAATACTCATAGTGACAAGGGTAAATGCCCACTTAAAAAAAAAAAAAAGATTTTGTTAAATGAGCAGTTCGGCTTTAGAGCCAAACACTACCACCCAACAGCTAGTTAGACTTGTTGAACATATCTCTGATGGCTTCAACACAAATAAGGTCACTGCAGTTGCATACCTGGATGTTGCACAGGCCTTCGATCGAGTTTGGCACGACGGGCTCATTTACAAACTTTATTATTATGATTATCCACTCTATATAACCAAACTTTTACAATCTTATTCACATGACCGAACATTTAGAACAGTAATTGGCAATGTTTTTTTCCAACTCAAGGAGCATTAATGCAGGTGTGCCACAAGGCTCTATCCTGGGACCTATACTATTTCTAATCTTCATAAATGACATGCCACGAGTGGATGGGGTGCGATATGCAATCTATGCCGATGATACAGCAATCATAGCTCAGTCATGGTCTGCCAAACAAGCATTCAAGCTCTTACAAAGAGCCTTCGACTCGCTAGAAACATGGTTTGAACTGTGGCGTATAAAAATAAATGTCACAAAAAGCGACTCTGTGCTGTTAACGCATGGCCGAAAAGCTAGCAAGACAGACAATGATGAGCTGGATCTGTTCGGAGAGAACATCCGCACTAGCAAGGATGCCAATTACCTAGGGGTTACAGGACAGCAAATTAACCTGGGTCAGGCATACTAACGAAGTGGAGGCCAAAGCTGCCAAGAGATTGGGTCTATTATAGAGTCTTTTTTAAACTAAACAAGGGCTATCAATCCCAAATTGTGTGCTTTTATATACCAATCCCTAGATAGACCGATACAAACGTACGCGGCCCCAGTGTGGGCCACGGCAAGCAGAACTCAAATAAACAAACTTCAAAGAGTTCAAAACAGGACACTTCGCATGGCCACAAAAATGCCGTGGTTCGTTAGAAACATAAGACATCCATAATGAACTAAAATTCTCATCCCTACGTAGCCACATGCTGCATCTGACTAAGGCATTCAATGCCGGTGTATTAAATAATGACAATCCATTGGTTAATAATATAGGTAATTATAATCTCCTTGAGATCCCATGTAAGCATAAGAGACCCAAGATGGCACTGGCCACCTTGGGCACCAAAGGGTGATCTCCCACCCAGCCAGCGGCCAATGATAATAAATAAACCCAGGCCATAATCAACCCTAATGCTATTCCTAAGATCCCAACATCCACAATGCCATTATTAAATTAAAATGCAACATACAATTAATAAGTCAATAAAAAAGTAACTACCTACATATCCTATCATGACTTCCCTATTGAGAGCACAAGCTCGTTGTGGGGTTAAAAGACATTGCAGCCGAAGGGCTGCATAGACAACAAAGAGGACGGTCGTGCCAGCCACTGTGACTCCAACCTCCATAGAGTCACATTCAACCTTGAGAATGTCTGACGTAGTACAGACGAAACGTCTGAGGATGCCCAGGTTCTGCCCTGGTTCATCTTGTTTTCGACGCGGGTTTACCCAAGCTCCTGTTTTTTTTTCCCTATGACGGGCCGCGAAAACCTACAACAATCTATATATATCAAAGTGCCTCGCGTAACCAGGCCTGGTTATTGAAAAAAGCCAGAAGGTCTGGTGTCAAGACGTCACGGTCCGGTGTCTAGACGTCACGGTCCGGTGTCTAGACGTCACGGTCCGGTGTCTAGACGTCACGGTCCGGTGTCTAGACGTCACGGTCCGGTTCGAGGAGGGGAAACATGGTTGAATAGAGTAGACCAACAAAACACTGAGTCCTATTACTTGTTTCGTATCATTGTTCAAGTCAACATGGAATAAGTCACGGTTTGAAGTAGCCCCAATTGTAACAGGGAACATAGGTTGCATTTCTCAACGCACTCTACAGATTCAAGAAATTGGGTAATTTATGCAACTATTTGATTATTGATTTATCGTTCTCTCCTCTAAGGGCCTCAATCACAATGGCCAGCACATTTCTGGGTAATGGGTTACTTAGATTTACATCAACAGCAGGAGTGTTATAATACATGCGCATGTTTTACCCTCTCTTTGGACTCTTTACAGCTGTTGAATTTTGTTCTTATTTTATCATTGCACTCTTTGTATTATTTATTGTTTATCCTTGTACAATGAACAACAAGAAACGGCGTCCACGATAGCTAATAGTTTGCTAAAACACTTAAAAATCTATGTAGAAATCTCGTGGCGCGAAGAGCCTTGATGAAGCACGTGAAACTAACACGGCACATGTAGTTGGTTCTCCCATAGGTGATCCTTGCACAGTGACGGGAAATGTCTCGCTGCGTAGTCTTTGTGGGCTGGCGGGTTTACAACCCGGAAAGACAAAGCACGTCGGCGGAGCACTCCTTTGGCAGGAGAGGGTTTGAGACGGGGCTGCCTACTATCGTAGCCTCTCAACACGCGGCCCTGGATGATGCGCGCGCACACGTCAAAATCAGTGACGTCGCTGAGACATCTTTTAAAAAACACCAGGTCGGTGTACTGCAGGTGCATTGGTCATTGGCATAACCTGCTTCTGGTCACGAGGGGGGGGGGAGAGGTTACGTCCATGTATGAAATGCAACGCCCTTCTCTGCACCCTCTCGAGCTTGGTAGTGTGCTCAATGGTGGTTGGGTGCCAGGCCGAAAGTCATGGTGGGTTTAACTAGCGAGAGTTTGTTTTGTGGTTTTTTGTACGGGTGGGTAACTGGACTGTATTCTACGTCGCATATACTACCTAATAAAAGTGTCATGAAGAATCCCTACAGCCCACACCCATCACCATGTGCCACAAACGACCTCGCGTCGAGTGCTGCTTAATCAAAATAACCTAATTTGTATTGCATTTGATGATTACTTGGAACGTAACATCAAAAATTACAGTAATATAAACAAAACTGTAAGAATTGTACTTGTGTGATATTGGTTAGCAGTTGTGATGTAGTCAGTATTCAGCAGTGGTCCTTGATGCCTAGGTACTCATCATCAGTGACAGTACGAATTACTTTACACAATAATTATGGCAGGCCTACAGCCAATCAAATTTTGGTGCGTCAATTTAGTAATAAAAGTTGTGCCAAATAAATAAAATTCTATTCTCGTTTCAGTTCAAGAGGCAGCAACGCCATGGCCAAACAATCAAGTCCAGCCAAATGTGGAAAAGATCAAAAATCATTATATAAATAACAAACTAAAGTTGCGGGAGCCGGTTGCAACCACCAAATCGTGTGAGAAAATAAATTCTGAATAAGAAGCTATAGTGTCCGATTTGAAACATGAAAGTCTTAACAAATCTTTGGTATTCTAAAGAAGAACTTGAAGGCGAAGGTTCACGCTCTCCATCGTGAAAAGACCAGACTAAAGAAAGAAAACTACAATCTTTTATAAAATTATAGCAGGGAGTTGTACCGTCATTCAGAAACATAAGAAGAGATAGTTAAATACAACAGTGTTAAGAGCTACAGGTGAAGATGCCATTGCCAGACAATGAAGTCCAGTCAAATGTGGAAAAAGATAAAAAAAAAAACTATTTATTAATAACAAGCTAAAGTTGCGGGAGGCGGTTCCATTGCAATATATTTGTATTTCTAACTGCCAACATTTCCATTGTTTGCTTATTGGGGTGTTTACAAAAGGACGGCTAAATAATATAGAACATGCGCAAGGCAATTTCTTGTTTGTTCAGCTGACACCAGTTGTTCTAATATTGCACACTTGTCGAGGAAGTGGCAAACATTTATTTAGTTTGTGCAGGATAGCTTTTTTTGTAAATTGCTTCTTGAAGATTCACGCCACATTATTATATTCCAATGCCAAAGGGATGTCCATGAATGCTTTCTTGACAATTATCAAATAAACGCAGTGACGGAACTAGGCGCCCGCCGGGCCCCGCAACAGTGGGCGGGCCCCGCTAGTTTAGGGGGTCCTGTTCAAAAATAATTAGTAATAAAAACGTTAATTTACCTTGTTTGGAAAATAGTTGATGTCCTATTCCCAAGTGTCTATAAAGTAACACTTCTTAAACAAAATAGTTTCAATGCACTTGTTTCCCCTCTCTTGTTTATCCCGTAGTCGACTCAACCTCTTAGACTCGGGACCTTGTCTCTGTTTCTATCAAGGACGACCGGACAATACGTCGAGGCTGACGAGATAGGACCAGTGGAGACAAGAAAGAGGGATGGCCGGATAGAGGTCGAGGGTGAGGACCAATTATACACCCTTGACGAAATCCTGGGGACCATGGCTGAGGTGATAGTCACAAGTGGGCTCAGTTTATCAGTAAAGTAGTTGACTTTTCTTGTTGTGGCTCGTTGGTCAGTGTTTTGTGTATTTTTAGTATCTCCCATGTTTATTTCATTAAACTGTTGCAAGTTCCGAAAATGTCGAATATGAAATAAGAGAAGGAAGTAAATGTTTCAATTATAATAAATTATCAATTTTAGAAGTGTAGTTAAGGTACAAATTGTGCACATGGATGTACAAACCATCAATGTGAAATGTAGATTGGACTTTCAGTTTCACACCAACAAGTTGGAATCTTTCAAGTTGTCGAATCTGATTACAACGGCCCACCTCCAATAGGTTCAGTATATTTTCGAAATCCAAGAGGTCATATTATGGTAAAAATTCACCTCTGTTATTAAAGGTATTTGAAAACAGACACAACAACTACATGAACCCACGTTATAAGGTTGGTACTAGTATTTTTCTAAGTTATTTGGTGAACCAGACAACTATAAATTCATCCTGACTAGAAAACGTAATTAGAATATGTCATTACCTCGGACAAACATGTTCTCCACCACTGGCCGTGCCTCGTTAACAAATGGGGCAACACGGACTTCCACTGTAAGTAAACCAACTTTTCTATTTGGTGCATACATTCTAGAATATTTGTGAGTCTCTGTCCTCTCCTGTCCATTTTCATTTCACAACTCCTCTTGTATCCAAGGTATGATTTAGAAAACATATTGTTTTTAAATTTCGGTGGCGACCCTTGGTATTACTTGGTAGCCACTTGGCGATCAAAAACAAGCCTTGGTGAAATGTTGGTGACCACTTGGCACCATTTGGCAACCAAATATTTCTACAAGGGCCTTGACACTTGGTCAGAACCTTTTCAGAAGCAGTAGCAATTCATTGATTAGACGAGAGAGCAAAGTGATAGTCTATGTACCCAACGGACTTTGACAGGGTCTCTTGAGTTTGTTTTCCAGGTTTTTTGACCACAGGGACACGTACAACGTTGCCTTGACTAAATCTGGTTATCAATATAGCTGACCACTAAATTGTACTGATTGACTTTCTTAGTTGTTTCTTAAAAAAAAAAAAAATGGTTGAAATGAAAATAACCTCTTGCTAAAACTCTTCAACTATCAAATATCCTCAACTTAATTTTTACCCAAAGGGGGATTAGTATTTACTTGTCAGGTTTATATTGCGTAGGTCTAATCAAAATTAGTGTGTGTGCTTTTCCGCTTTCTAAACTGACTTTGTTATTGTATATATTTTGACAAATGGCAAAGAAATTGCATCTATATTAAATAATATCCATGGGCGCCCGCAGAGGGGGAGGGCAAGGGGAGGCGCGTGCCCCCCTCCCCTCTCCCTGGATTTAATGAAAAAATAAATTTTAACCGGCGATTTGCGTTATTACATATAAATTAATGTATTTGTGAAACCGAAATTTAATTAAAAATTAATATAAATATCTTTAATGATTTGATCGGGAGCGGAGTGTTCCTATTTTTATTCGTCTCTACCAATTGTGGACATACAGACAAGTGACAACAGTGTAGTCACTCACTACATTTACCAAGGGTCCTAGTCCTTGACCGGTTTCATCTAGTCCGAGGCGCAGGCCTATATCAACAAAACTACGCCGGCCTTCTTCAGTCCAATTTCAAGCCGACCTCTTCACAGCTTGCTAAACTATAACTATACTCATAAACTCCCCATCAAGTTGCAGTCGCTCGGCTGGCTCGCTTCAAGCGATCTAGATCCGTTGGTGGTTTTCTAGTTCCTAGTATCGACTTCACAAAAATTACATAATTGAATGGGCCAAGTCAATAACTGACCAAGTTACACAGACCACATTCTGAGATAAATCGATAAAACTAGATAACGCAGCCAATTTTTAATTAAGCATAAAAAATTGCACACTACTTAACCTTAAGATACCTAACAATATAATTTTAGGATTTTTTTTTTAGATTTTACTTTTGCTGGAAAAAAATCGGAAACTTTTTTTACTTGGTCAGTTATTGACTTGAGGTTGTCACTTGGGCATTTCTTGGATTTACTTTTTTCATTTTAAGGAACAAAACCATTTTTTTGGCCTCTTTCATTAACCCTTTGCAGCCACATATCAATAAACTAGCACGTCACTTGAAAAATAAATGTAAAAATAAAAATATATATGTACATGTAATATTTTTAATTTACCCAATAAATATAATGTATTTTAAAACCGAAATTAATTAAATTAATATAATAATATATTTTTAAAATATAAATATCTTATATGATCTGGAGGGAGTGGTCCTTATTGTATTAATCTCTACATTAGTGGCCATACAGACAAGGCGAACATGATCAGTCACGTACATTTCAAGGTCCTAGTCCTTGACCGGTTTCATCAGTCCGAGGCAGGCCTATATCACAAATAGCGGCCTTCTTCAGTTCAATTCATGCGACCCTTCACTAGCTCTGGAAACTATAACTAGCTCATAAACTCCCATCATGTTGCGCATGCTCGGCTGGCTCGCTTCAAGCGATCTAGACCCGTTGGTGGTTTTCTAGTTCCTAGTATCGACTTCACAAAAATTACATAATTATTTTAGTATCGTATTCAGCCCACTCCTTTTTCCTAAAACCCACCAAACGCATTATAAGAACATGATTTTTTTTTAATTTCGCCTGCGGCGCAATTGTTGGAGACTCTTCCCCCAACCTCCCGTGCTTGCCCAACGAAAGTACAAATGTATATTTCCCCCTGCCAAAATTCCTGCCGGCGCCCATGCAGTCATATCTCTTGCTTTGCAGTGGCGACACTAAGAACCACCTGGAAAATCAATACCACCTTCACAGAAACCTGACAGCAAGAATCAAGGCAAAAACAACGATGTTGGCAGCGGGGTCATTCCATTTAGATTCACAAGATTTAAAAAGAAAGTTGTTGCATCATGATTTTTAATTTTTTTTTAATTTTGCATGTTGATACCTATATGTATTAAGATTTCAAATCCAAGTTTCTAGATTTTTGGGATGAATCGTTCACATATCTTGGGCATTTGAATGTCGCCCCGCGTAGCGTTATTTGCTTTTGTAGCTAGAAGCGGTAAATGAAATAGGTTGAGAACCGTTTGAGATATCAAAATGAAATAAGACAGTATGTCTTGCTAAAATGACAATCTTTCATTAACATCACTTCAATTTTGAACAACTTTAATTTTTCTTGCATCACGAGGCAGCCAAATATTGACTCCGCATTTTGCTTTCTTGATTCTTTCAATAAATAGTTTAATATGGAAGGGGTGACAACAACAAAATCATTTTTTGAGTGTTTCTGTCTCTACTCTTACATGCAATACTCACTGGGCTGAGTGACTGATGCTAGCGTCTGCTTCGCCTCACCACATACAGGTGGCACTGCAGTGGTCAAGACTGTTCTACTCTTTTGGGCTCACGTTCGGATCCTTGATTGATTTCGGCAGCTACAAACCCCCGAAGAACAACTGCGTGCGCCGTGCGAGACGTCCTACTTGTCTCTTGCGCCAATACATGCACCACCATCTATGCAACTAAAAGTACATACCTCTAAGGTTGTAGGGAAAAAATGTGTTGTTTTTACCCCTTATGCCTTAAAAAAATCTGAAAATGGAGCAAAATCAAAAACTTTCTCTCTGAGGGTAGTTTTTCGACAAAATGGGCAGGCCCTAAATAAATTCCAAAATTGACATAAGTGGCTTGATCATATGAATTTTAATATATCAAAAATTTGTCATGTTGTTTTGCTTGGTTGTAAAGTTATAGATTTACGCCCCCATAACTTGGCGTCGTGACGCATCTCGGGCTCGGCGTCGCGACGCCCGAGAGTCTGACTTCTCGGGAGCCTCGTGTCGTTTGTCGTGGTGTGTTCCCAAAATCTAGTCCACCTAGCTCAATATATTCCCCATCAAATAGGTTAAATATGCGGACCCCCCCTAGCCCTCCCACGCTTGACGACGCCTAGGTTCGACGTCGGTACGTCTCGGACGATCGCGGTGTTTACGCCGTACGACGTAGAAAAGGGCGGACCGATTGGCGTAGTGAAACATAATCCAAAACGTCGGCGACGGCGGCGCCGCGACGCCCCGAGTTAAATCCAAAAGTCAGCCTGCAAAGTGCGCGAGAAACACAAGCTCAACCCTTTCCGGTACGTTTTCGGTATGCACAGAATGAGGTCGCGGACACATCGTACTAGTACTATTGTAGGAAATTTCTGCCTGCCTCCAACGAGCTATGTCTCGGGTCCGTATCTAATCGGAATCACCTTCAAATTAATACAAATGTGGCCGGTTGTACGTCTTTGAAATTACCCCCATAGATAAGCATGTAAGATAGCGGACGTTCCAGTTGACGCGCCCTTCTTCTCTGGACCTTGGTGCTTCTCTCACGTGTCAGGGACCTTGACTCGAGTATCACGTATAATTTTGGGGGTTAAGCGACCCATAGAACAGATTTTAGAGCATTTCGAAAAATTCATTTTTTTATTATTTAAGAGCATTTCGAAAAATTCATTTTTTTATTATTTTAGAGCATTTCGAAAAATTCATTTTTTTTATTATTTTCAAATTTCCCTCCAAGCCACTCTACTGTGCAAAACATAATCTATAGTCGTTGTACACGCAGCACTTTGAATACACAACCTCTCGGTGCGAACACTGGCTCGTAACTGAAATTTGGCGAAAAAAATTTATTCATGTCTTCCGATTTCTGTAAGTCAGCATGATCGAAATTGTTTTTTTTCTTGGTTTCTAGATGTTTTTTTAACTGCACTCTTCTATCTAACCTCAATTATTTATGTTTTCAGGTTGCAAGGGGAGATGTTTTTTCCCAAAACTGTCTGCCCTTTTGATCGATGAAGGCAATCTTTTCGTTACAATTTTCCGTTATTGCAAATTGATGCTTAAAGACTAATTAACATTAACTGTAGTAGACGGGTTTACTCATTAAAACACTGACTTTAGTATAACTTATTTATTACAGTTTCAAGTCTACATTGGAACACAAGCCTAACATGTCAAGGCAGACGCCATCCTTCTTCTAGGCTCTCCCTACGTCATGACTACGTCACCACAACAATATCGATCTGTCTGCAGACCGAGGTCATAGACCTGAGCCAACATACAACACCTTTCCCATTAAGATGCAGGGTACAGTTTTAGATTAAAGAATATATAAGAGATGATTAATCAAGTAATTAACTTAGAACTAGGTGGTTATACATAATCGTTAAACTTAGAGGGTTTCTTCACCACTCGGCCATATCTTGTCTTATTATTAATTAATTGAGTGCCACTCTGAGTCACGAGGGTTTTGTTAATAGCATTGCCAATTACATGTTCCTTAGGACCATTGGACATTACCTGTTCATTACGAGGTTCTGAAATATTGTCATTTGCACACTGGTTTTGAACAGTTTCTAAATCTATTTCAGGACATGAATTGGAGCAGGGGAGTGGAGCAGGGTTTATTGATGTTCTAAGAAATCTTCTATTACGCCTATACTCGTGACCATCTGAATCCTGAACTATATAAGATCTGGGAGCAGCATGCAAGTGCTTTACAATGCCTGGCTGCCAAAGTTTACCTTTGTTTATCATTATGCTATCACCCTTTTCCAAAGGGGGAAGCGGTTTGGCTCCTCGATCATAGTACTCCTGCTTTATTCGTTTTTCAACTAATTTTTCTTTGACAGTGTGACAAAATTGAGTTTTTAAGAGATTTGTAAACATAGCTCACGGACGCACGTCACGGACGCACAGCGAATGAAAAGAAGCCAGACTAGAATTGCTAGGGACCAAGCAAAATGACACTTTAAGAGCAGAAAAACAAGCTTTAGTGGAAGAAAATCAAAAATTAAATGCAGAAAATACAGCATTAAAGATAGATAAACAAACAGTACTCGAAGACAAGTGGGTACTGCCCCATGCAACACGGTTACACACTACAACCTCGCCGCGCCGCACCTAATTTCGCCGGAGAGCACGAGAGCACGGACGCGGCAGCAGACACGCATTGTAGAGGTGGACAACGCTTCAGTACGAGGTCGACGACCAAAGAGGAAGGACCCTGATGATGGCTCCTGAATTGGAGCAGAAACGTTGGTCGGTGAACCAAAAAACAAGACACGATTTTACCCGTAAGTACAAAACTACTCATATAAATATAGAGATTTTACAATGATCAACATCAAAAGCCGTCCTGAGTCCCACCAGTGCTAGTTCATACACCTTACCACAACAACAAGTCAACTAGTGAATGCAACTGCAAATTGGAATAGTATGGTATGTATGCAGATATCACAGAGTCCCTTCAGTGATTGTACATACACCCCACCACAACAACAATGTCAAAAAGTGAATGCACCTGCATATTAGCATAGTATGGTATGTAACCAATATCACAATGATCAACATCAACAGCAATCCTGAATCCCCCCAGTGCTGGTATATACACCTCACCACAACAACAATGTCAA
This sequence comes from Sweltsa coloradensis, assembly GCA_024449915.1. Classification (NCBI taxonomy): domain Eukaryota; kingdom Metazoa; phylum Arthropoda; class Insecta; order Plecoptera; family Chloroperlidae; genus Sweltsa; species Sweltsa coloradensis. Next base: position 224,365 of record JAMZAV010001116.1, read on the forward strand.
TGATCAAGTTCATATGCATATTACAAAAATATGCAAACTAGTATCACAATGATCATCATCAAAAGCTACCCTGAATCCCCCCAGTGCTAATATAAAAACCCCACCACAACAACAACGTTAACAATGCATCTGCATATTAGAAAAGTACGGTATGAAAACAGAATATATCACAATGATCAACATCAACAGCCATCTTGAGTGGAGTCAACACCAGATCAACATAACCCCCCCCCTGCATCCTGCAAGCACCTTGGGTATATGCATCCACTCCCAAGCATATTTCATCCCACTTTTGACACCACAAAACATTAAGCACGTTATGTAAAAGCAGATTATAGAACAGCACTGTTGGACTGTGCGCCCTTTGTTCACTCGAATGAGTAGGCTTATTAGCTCAAGTGACTTTAGCCATGCTATTGTGTTTAACTTAGGCCTAGTTTACTAGATCGCATAAGTCGATGTTTGCAAGATTGGTAGTAATAGTATCGATTACGTTTCGACCTCTGTAGTAGGCCACGCCCAGAAGCAGACGTCCTTCACGGTGCAAGCAGTTACTACAACTCCCGCGTTTTTCGAGGCGTCCCCTCATCTCTGATCGTACTAAGTAGCCTAGCTTAGTCTTTTGTATTGTGTCTCATATTATTAACTGTAAAGAATAAACGTTTCTATTCATCACCTAAAGTGTTTCATCAGGTTATGGGCCCAGAACACTTTATCTGCGCCTAAAAACGATGTTAAGGTTGACACGTACGGGTGAGTACTTTTAATTTCCTTAAAGCAGGCCTAGGATAGGCCAGGATCAAGCATGGCTGTTGCAGGTGATAACTCTAAAATGTTGATCACCAAGTTGAATAATGCAAATTATCAACTGTGGAAATTAAAATTAAAAGTAGTACTCATGAGGGATGGATTGTGGGATGTAGTCACCCAACTCAAGCCAGACCCAGAGCCCAGTGACTGGGGAAAACTGGAATGCAAGGCCATTGCAGCAATATGTCTCAGTGTCGAAGATGACCAGTTGCTTCATCTCGCTCAACTTGAGACGGCCAAGGAAATGTGGGCCATGCTGCAAAGGTTGCATGAGAGATCCACTATTGGCAGCCGACTAAATCTAATGCGAAAATTGTATGGGATGAGGTTTACCCAAGGTACCATGCAGGCGCACCTCAAATCCATGCTGGAGGTTGTGGGTCAATTGCGGGGCATGGGAAAGAAGGTCGAAGACGACGACCTAGTAGCAGTCATGTTGTGCAGTCTACCGGAGTCATACTCTACGTTAGTTACAGCCCTTGAAGGAAGAGACGAGAAAGACTTGAACGTCGAATATGTCTCTGGCAAGTTGACCGACGAGTACCAGTGCCGTGTCGAGGCGACGCGGGACCATCGCGACAACGAGGTAGCCCTCCAGACAACATATCACAAGAGACAAGAGGCGGGCACGTACGGCAAGCAGGTGCCAAAAGGGAGCAAGTCAGGTAAGGAGGAACGGGAATGTTTCTACTGTAAAAAGAAAGGCCATCTGAAGGCAGACTGCCTCAAGTACAAAACACATCTTGGCAAGGTAAAGGAGAAAGCTAACTGCATGGTACGCATCCAGGATGTTGGCAGCAGTGCAGCACCCCAGCACTCCTTTGCGGTATGGAGCAGTATACACAAGGACCAGGCCGACCGCTGGTATGTGGACTCGGGAGCTACGAGCCACATGACAAGCAACAAAAGGTTCTTTACTGCGTTGCAAGATGTGAAGACCCAGGTATATTTGGCAGACAACTCAACGATCTCTGCGGAAGGAATCGGTAGCGGGTGGTTGTCGTGCAACACTCCAAACGGTAAGGTGGAACAAGTATACCTCAAGGATGTGCTGTACATTCCGGAACTGGATGGCGGGTTGTTATCGGTTCAATGTGCAACTCGTAGTGGGTACACGGTGACGTTCGAGGATGCCACCTGCCAGATAACTCACAAGACGGTCGTCATTGCAACCGCTGAACTTGACGGGACACTTTTCAGGCTCAAGTGCAAAACGGGCAACGACGCAGCGTTGTGTGCACGCAGCCAAGTATGCATGCATCGATGGCACCGACGCTTAGGTCACCGGGATCCAGCTGCAATTAAGAAGCTGTTCACGGAGGGACTGGCCCTAGGCATACACATTGGCAAATGTGACGCAAAGGTGGACTGTGACTGTTGCATGAGAGGGAAGTTAACCCAACTACCATTCCCAACGAGCGAGACCAGAGCTACCAAGCCCGGTGAACTGATACATAGCGACGTCTGTGGACCGATGCCGATCACAACGCCGAGCGGTCATAGATATATGGTAACTTTTATCGATGACTACTCACGCTTTACGTTCGTCCGTCTCCTTAAGTCCAAGGATGAAGCGGCAAATGTTGTAAAGGAATATATCGCTATGGTTCACATTAAGTTTGGACATAGGCCCACCATTTTCCGCACAGACAACGGGAAAGAATACGTCAACAGGGATCTGCAGGATTTCTTCAAGCGTGAGGGGATCCAGCAACAGTTCACGGTGCCACACACGCCTCAACAAAATGGCGTGGCCGAGCGTAAGAATCGCTCTCTAGTTGAGATGGCAAAATGCATGTTGTTGGATGCAGGACTTCCTGAAAGATTTTGGGGAGAAGCAGTGTGTGCCGCGGCATATCTTCAGAATCGTTTACCGAGCCGAAGCGTGGACAAGACACCTTGTGAACTTTGGGATGGCAATAAGCCCGACTTAAGCCACATCAGAGTTTTTGGGTCAAAAGTGTATTCCCTTGTCCCAAAACAAAAACGCAAGAAATGGGATGATAAGGCCATCTTGGGCGTGCTCATAGGCTATGACACCGCCTCCAAAGGTTACCGCCTGTTGGACGTTAACACCAACAAAGTGTGGATAAGTCGTTCCGTGCGCATCATCGAGATGGACGAGCAGAACAATCCACACATCGTTGAAGCAAGTGGTGGAATCAGTCTTCTGCCAGAAGGGGAAATAGACGGGGACTTCGTCAACATTCTTGAGGACGCGGAGGAGGATTCGAAGGAGGCCACCGAGTTGACTCAGCAAGAGCCTACAGCGGCAGAAACAACTGTCAACGATCAGCAGATTGTTCCTCCAGCACCACGTCAATCACAGAGACCGAATAAAGGAATCCCACCAAGAAAACTTTCGTATAAAGTAAGAGTGGACCAACCACGTGAGCCATCCTCGTGGAAACAAGTGATGGAGCTACCAGAACGCGAAAAGAAGAACTGGGTGTTGGCCGCAGAAGAGGAAATGTCAGCTCTTAAAGAACGTGGAGTGTGGGAGATTGCCAAACTCCCTCCAGGCCGCCGGGCAGTCTCATCCAAGTGGGTATTTAAGACTAAACTAGATGCAAATGGTGACGTCAACACTTACAAAGCGCGGCTAGTGGCGAGAGGATTCTCGCAGCGTTATGGTGAGGACTACGACGAGACGTTTGCGCCAGTGGTCAAGCACGAGACAGTGCGCGTGCTGCTCAGCGTGGCGGCTATTCGCCAGTTGCATGTACGGCACCTTGACGTTAAGTCAGCGTACCTAAATGGAGATCTGGTAGAGGAGCTTTACATGGAACAACCACCGGGTTTTGAGGAACCAGGCAAGGAGCACATGGTATTGCGACTAAAGCGCAGTATCTACGGGCTCAAACAATCGGCACGAGCATGGAACAAGAAGGCCACAGAAGCACTGGCAAGTCTTGGTTTCGAGCGCGGAAAAGCTGATTCATGTCTCTTCATGAAAAAGGAAACGACCGGTAGTACCACCTATGTGCTGTTGTACGTAGACGACTTACTGGTAGCCGGAGAATCTGAAGGGGTCGTTCAGGGCATTTATGCGCAGCTAAACGAGCATTTCACGACCAAGGATTTAGGTGAAGTGGCTCACTTTTTGGGGATCCAGATCGAGCGAGAAACAGACGGTTCGTTCCTTTTCCACCAACGAACTAAGATAGTTGAACTTCTAGAAGAGCAAGGGATGCTGGAGACGAAGCCTTCTGCCACGCCAATGGAAACAAATTATTTGTCTTCCATGGAAGAACCCAGCGTCAAGTTGCCGAATAACACAAAGTATCGACAAGTTATTGGATCACTCCTGTACATAGCTACAGTGTCCAGACCGGACATTGCGGTAGCTGTCAGCTTCTTGAGCCGACATGTGGAGTCACCCACAGAACGCGACTGGAAATCGGTGAAGCGGGTAATGCGTTACCTGGCCGGGACCCTCGATGCGAAACTGCGCCTGTCTGCAAGGAGTGAGCTCAAGCTGCAAGGGTACGTGGACGCTGACTGGGCCGGTGACACCACCGACCGAAAATCGACTAGCGGATACATCTTCCTATTGGGTGAGAGCACAGTATCGTGGTCGAATCGCAAGCAGACGATCGTCGCATTGTCGTCCACCGAGGCAGAATATGTCGCGGCTGCGAATGCCTGTCAAGAGCTGTTGTGGTTACATCAACTGCTGGACGACGTAGGGGTACCAGTACAAGGAGCAACCACGATCTTCGAGGACAACCAAGGCTGTATTCGCTTGATCGAGTCAGATCGGTGCAGCGCTAGGACGAAGCACATCGCAGTCAAGCACCATCTCATCCGAGATCTGCGAGAGCGTGGCATCGTGGATGTGCAGTACTGCCCACCCGAACACATGACTGCGGACATGATGACTAAGCCAGTGTCAAGAGAACTATTAAAGCGGTTTGCTTCACAAGCCCAGCTAGTGTTTAGCGAGTGAAGACGGCGAGAAGGGGTGTTGGACTGTGCGCCCTTTGTTCACTCGAATGAGTAGGCTTATTAGCTCAAGTGACTTTAGCCATGCTATTGTGTTTAACTTAGGCCTAGTTTACTAGATCGCATAAGTCGATGTTTGCAAGATTGGTAGTAATAGTATCGATTACGTTTCGACCTCTGTAGTAGGCCACGCCCAGAAGCAGACGTCCTTCACGGTGCAAGCAGTTACTACAACTCCCGCGTTTTTCGAGGCGTCCCCTCATCTCTGATCGTACTAAGTAGCCTAGCTTAGTCTTTTGTATTGTGTCTCATATTATTAACTGTAAAGAATAAACGTTTCTATTCATCACCTAAAGTGTTTCATCAAGCACATTAATCAAACAAACTCAATTACTCCTCACGTTCTCTATCCTATCAAAGAAACGTCATGGAGAAGAAGATATACACAGAACACATTTTCAAAATAATTATTGCCCCATGTAGCTCTTAGGTTATAAATTGTTAATACCTATCACGATCACCAACGTGGGTCCGTGCAATTTGAGGTGGCTAATGCTTATTTGATGGCGGCATTTACTCGCCATGTCACAGTGTCGTCATCAGCCCTTGCAACATTTTATAGACATGACAGCGCCGGCCGTCACCCCATCGCAGCCTGCTGACACCGTAAATAATCAGTATTATCAGACGAAGCTGACACTGCCAAGTTAAGGCTGACCACAAGACGCAATAATTATACAAACCATACTTCTAATGATCAACAGTAAATGCAAGTGAAAAAGACTAAATCTTAGGAAATAAAAAAATGGAATATTGAAGCTGTCAAGTAGACTGACACAACCAAAAAAGGGTCAACAGAACAGCTGAAATGTACAATACGAACTGTGGGCATAGCACACATATTGGAATTTTAACATACTGAAAAATAATGACGTGCTGCAATTGAGACAGGAGCCTGTAGATGGATGATGTAAAACCAAGAAATCCTCCTTGAACACAAAACCAATACTAAACCCCAAACTACATCCTGGCCCAAACATGTATTAGCATCGGTTCCAAGACAACATACTTGTTAATAAATACAATTGGACACCGAGGAACAGGCAACCAGTCTCTTTCGTAAGAAATACAGCAATGCCATAGCTATCAGACCTGCCGAATATTCAGTGTTGCCACTATAATTGTTCTTTAGTTACACAACTAACTCAAAGAACATCCAAAAGAAAATAAATGATTTTTCTTTGCAGTCTGAAAGATGTTGTGTTTTTCATTGCTGCACGCAATAGACAATTACACTTTCAATATTTAAAATGTATTGAAAAATGCTGACGTATCAAATGAGGTAAATGCTTCATTTAAACACTGCTTAGGCCTAGGCCCTAGCCAACATTCAGGTAGCATTCATGTAAGGCCCAACCAAGGCTTTATGCCGTCCAGGCCCTATCTAGCTCTAGGCTCTAGCTAGGGCAAGCCTTGGCCTTTAGCTTTTGTGTATAATGTAGGGTTAGGCTTAGGCCCTTCTCTAGCCTTCTTCTAAACCCTTGTCCTACGCCGTATGCCATCGGCCTATAGGCCTACTATTGCTTGATATACTTTGCTTTGGCCAAAGCCCAAGGGTAGGTTAGACTAAAGTGCCTGTCAATAGATAAGAACGAGTCGAGAAGCGTCGGAATAAGAATATTTTGCCGGAAATATGCACAGAAGCTCCTTAGGACTTCAACTTCGTTGGTGTGATTGAAGATGAATTGATTAACGTAGAGAGCGTGCCACCCGAATCTACACAATCCTAGCTAGCTCCTTCAGAGTTTGGTGATGAGGCTTCAAGTACTTGCCATAGGGTGAATGAAGGTGCCAGCACGCCACAAGGTGCAAAGTGAATGAGGGATAAATCCGATGATTTGTCTCTCCGATTCTTCTGAATGCTCGGCAGAGAGCAGGAAAATTCCCAAGAAGACCTGTAAGAAGCCAGTCCACACTCTGAAGAGACATAACCTCCGCAATCGAAAGTGACGTAGTTTTGTAACGCTAATGTAGGCCTATAGGGCAGGGTTGCCACCAAGTAAATTTTCTTATCCTTGAAAGAAACCAAAAAAAAATCCTGAGAAATCCTTGAAAACAGTTATTCAGCATTAGCATTATAACCGCATAGGAATGTTACAAATTTTCATGTTTAATGCCAAAATATGTTATGGCAGCCTGATTTTCGAGAATCTAGCCAACATAACGTGCAGAAACGCATAAGAATCGGAATTTTCTTTGGATATATTTTAACGTTTTACTTTTACTCACCATAACTACCACTTGCGGGAAATGTTATGCAGTCACTTTTGTTTATTTTTACTAGAACCTGATGTTTTTTTACTGTCTACATTTCTTTTTTTAGCTAAATTTAAAAAAATGTGTTAATTTGTGATGCGGAATAGGAAAAGGGACCTTAGGGTTAACATTTTCAAAACATGTTTTTTGATATTTTTACAATAAGAACAGGATGCTGATCATTTTGCAAAAAAAATTATACAAAAAACTTCAAAATTGAGTGAGCTATGCACTTTTCTGTTTGACTTGATTAAAAATCAACTTTGCGAGAAAAACAGGTGTAAAGTTTCTATCTATTTGCTATTTTCTATCAATTTTGACCAATTTAAAGGAACTTTTCCTTGTATTTTTCTATTTTCTATCAATTTTAACCGATTTAAAGGAACTTTTTTTATTTTAGACACAATTTTAAATAATTACCCACCATCCTACCAAAAAAACACAAATTTTATAAAAAAACACAAATTAGGCCTATTTTTTTTTTTTTTTTTTTTTTAATTAAAAAACAGTATTTGGATAGCATTATTTTAATTCCAAAGCATAATTTACCATTATTAAGTGAAAATTATGTAAAAGGCTAAACAAAAAAAAATCAGCAATTTACACATTTAATCACGTTAATTGCTCTTTTCTAGGCAAAAACTTTTTAACCCTAAGGTCCCTTTTTCTATTCCGCATCACATTTAATGTTTTTTTTAAAGACAGTAGAATATCCTAAGATTTTGCCCAAAATCCTGTTATCCCTTGAGACACTCTAAAAATTCTGAGAAAAGGATAAAATCCTTGAAAGTGGTAACGCTGCTATAGGGCTGTGTGAACCTTGATTTTTTTTCGAACGGAACTTCGAACCGAACCTCGAACCAAACCTTACGAAAAACCTCGAACCGAACCCGAGGGGAAAAAAAATCGAAACAAAAAACGAGAAAAACGAGAAAAACGAGAAAAACGACTTTTTCACTAGAATAAACACAATGTCATTGCTAGAGTAATACCTCGTTATTAAAAGCAGAAAATTGATGTATTATGCGGACTTCTCACCTTAATAGATTTCAAAATTGTTGGATGAGCGTAGCGAGCGTAGCGAGCGAAGCGAGTGAAGCGAAGACTTCAATTTCACTGACCCCCCAAAAAATTTAGCTCTGGTGTTTTTTTGTTTGTTTGTTTGTTTGTTTTTCCGCCTGTTTGTTCGCTCTCTACCGGGCAAACAGCATATGCGATCTTGATGAAAATTTGACAGGACCTTCGAAATCTCTAAACTTAGACTTGCCACGTTTTTGGGTACAATCGAATAAATATTTCTCATGAATATCGTACTTTTACGATTTTTTTCGATTTTTTGTGCGATATTTTTGTGCCATTTGGGCCAATTCTGACCATATGGGTTAGGCTTAAACGTTCATATTATACATGGACATTAAGGTTATGGTGATGAAGTATCTTTTGAAAGAAAAAGTTGAAAAAGTTAGCCAGAATCCATAGAAATAAAGCTTTTAATTTAAGTTTTTTACGGTAAATAATACCAATTGACAAGAAACAATAGAAACTTGACAACAATCACCTACAATGCGTAGGCAACAAAACAAAGCACTTGCAAAAGTAAAGATATCCTACGCAAACTAAAAACAAATCAAATCGTATCAAATTAATTTCCTAAACAAACACATTATTTACAGAAAAGGAAAAGAAACTGTGGAGTATGAATAGTTCTGTTAGTTTCAAGTCACTGCCTTGTTGTGACGTGTTTCGTTTTTCGGGCCGTTTTCAACCTGTTATTGATATTTCGACCATCAATAATGACTTTTTATTATCGATTATTGAGGTTTTATCCAATATAGATTCTCGAACGATAATATCGATTTATTTTTATTTATATTAACTTGTTTATTTAACGTCTATCATATTGAGTTAAAAATAATGATTTAGAAAGGAGTTACAATCATCGTAAGCATCCTTAAAACATTATTAATATAATTTGGATGAGCGAAGTGCAGATCTAATTTCACTGACCCCCCAAAACATTTAAATCGGTTATTTTAGAAACCGAATAAGTCATTCAAATTACGTAAATGAGTTAAGATAGCAATTTTATTCAGAATTTCAAGACCTATCGATTAGTAGAGAAACTAAATATTTTTCGACCATGCCTGTGTATATTGCAGGGTGTCATTTTTCCCTTTGAATTGAGAAACCGAATAAGTCAGTCCATACGTTCTGAAGAAAAAATTGTATTAATTTGAGAAATGGAACATGTCACTTTCAGTAAAATGAGTCATTGACTGTCATTGCTGAGAAATTTTAATTAAACAAAGTTTTAAAAAATGTAGTTTTATGTTTACCATAATAAACAATCATAAATACTTACGATACAACCTTATTTTTAGTAATTTGATACATACCCGCCCCATTCAAACAACGAACAGTCAAACCAAGCGTTCCTCCCCTGGTTCTTGTAAATATGTAAAATTTCGTAGGCCTAATAATATACATCTATTTAAATATTCTACTCTTGTATTAGGCTACATCTATTTTAGTATTACTTGACAATGTATATATCTGTACTATTTACTTAGATCTAACACTATCAATTTATGTAAATATCTTATTATTTTATTATTGTATCAGCCTATATCTAGCTTAGTATTACGTGACGATGCCTATATCTCTACTATGTACCTATCAACAGGCTAATAAAACAAACGAACAAATTTAATTGAGAAACCAAATAAGTCCACGCTTATTGTTCTAGGGCTCTAGGCAACAAACCCTATCTAATGATCATTCTAACATTGAACATACTATAGTCAGTGCACTTCTCCTCCTTAGATTGAACAGACTATAGTACTTGACAATATCAAATAACAAACTATTGCAAAACAACAAGGATCAAGTCTTCTTCCTGGAACACAAGGCCAACTACTAATTTCTCTAGATTTCACCATTTACATTAGAAGATAGGGCAAACGTCACATTTAGGCCACTGTCAAAACAGTATAAAAGGAAGGCTCATTCTCCCTAAAAGCAAGTAGTACTTGGACTTCGCTCCTTGTATAAACATCAACTTGGACCTCGCTCCTTGTAACTTGGACCTCGTTCCTTGTAAAAAAAACATCAGTGCCTTCTGCTTAAAATCAGTGTGTGTCATCTGGCAGAAATAAGGGTGAGCAATTAAACATGTTATTTTTCTAATTATTTCTATTAATTGGCTCCACCAATTAAAACACGGCTTCACCTGTTAATTATTTGTCACATTATTATGCATGCTTAAGTGATTGCTAATCGTAATCTGTACTTAGAGCCCAGACCTTCGGTCGGCGACCTATCTTGCCAATACCCATAATTGCACAATGCAGTCAACTGCATACTACATCTCATAACATTCAATCTTGTCTATTATCGCTGGTTATGTTTTATGTCATGTGCTAACCTTAATTAATGGTCCATACTAAAGACAAAGCATCCACTGAATACTCACCCTGCCTCTGATTATGTCAATGTACGAACCTCTTCTATCATGTATTCCCCAACAATATTGAACCAATAAAAATCTTATTACTATAATTCAGAATACTGCTGAATCCGACCCTACTTGGTAGGTCAAGTCACCACGCCCCATTCCATAGTCCTACCCTCAGGCATGCTATCGCTTCCCATTACCAGTCTTTTCTCAACGAGACTTAGTTAAATATTGTTGAGTGGTGACAGCGCTACCCTCCTCATTCCCCTTCCCCACACTTTATACGGTAGGCCTCGACCCCTTACCCCGCCCTCGAGCGCCCCACCGCATTATTACACCCTCGTAATTATGAAATTACGTGCTCATAAATATCAATATCAATAAAAATCAATGTAATATACCACAACTAAATTACTACATAAAAAACCTGAATTTTTTACTTCAGGGTATTAAAAGCACGTTTCTTGCGTTTTACTCAGAACAATGGTATCAATGACTTATTCTGTTTCTCAAAAAACCGATTCATTTAGTTCGGGTATTGTGGTAATGTAGGACATTTTTAGAAACTATACCTGTGACGGGTCTCTAACCGTCGTTCTGAGAGAAAAGTTTATTGGCATGAAAAGTCTTAGAATGGTGTTTTCTTAAAGTGAGAGACTATGTTCCGGTGGAAGCTTTCATTTTTCCCCGTCGAAAAAACGGCTAAGTCCAAACTCTGACCGTCTCATATATCTATCAAAGTATTGCCCCTAGCGAAAAATGTCAAGAGACAAAAATTACTAAGAATGACAGTATCTATAGGGGGACATTGGAAAAACAACTGCCTTACCCTAATTGACTCGACGCACCTCGTCTGTGGCCCGATTCCGGCGCTACCTTGTGGTTTAGAAAAACGGAAGGCGTGTACCTAAAGAGCGTTCTGTCAATTTTCAGCCAGCTAGCTGGTCGGAAAGTGGTCGAAAAATAGGCGTCAACTTGTGAATTTGTCAATGGCATTTGGTGGAGGCGCCGGTTCCGAGGCGGATCGCGAGTTTTAAAAGCGATTTTAAATTTAGTAAAAATTGAGCTAGGAGCGTGAAATTTCACACGCGCACACGATTTGCCACGAAAAAAAAGAAAAACGAAGAGTTTTCTTGACGGCGTCGCGACGCAAAGCGACGTGCGACGTCGGTGTCTAGACGGGCCTGACCAGGGGGGTGCGCACATAGAAAATCAGAAAGAGACGGTGAACGAGAGTGTTGAGTCAAATTTCCAGATCCCTAGGTGGGCGGCAAGGTCCCAAAGACCGATAGGCTAAATTTTCAAAGAAATTTGGTGGAGGCGCCGGGTCCGTGGTCAGATTTCATTGTTATCCCCTCGAAAAAACGAAAAAACGATCAAGTCCAAAACCTTTCCGTCGTCTACATCTACCAAACTATTGCTCCTAGAGAGAAATGACGAGAGCGAAGATGCTCGCACGCCGATTCCGCATCCAACGAGTGATCTAGAGCCCATATCGTACGGTTACTTTGCAAAAAGTTGTGTTTTCTGTGTGTTCTCTGTGCGTTCTCTCTAAGTTTGGGCTTTTGTTTGTAATTGTAAGTGTGACGGGGCTGAAACCGTCGATCTGAGAGAAAAGTATATTTGAAAGAAAAGTCGTAGAATGGGGTGTTCTACACGGGTAGATTATAGTCCGGCTATAGTTTTCATTTTGTTCCACGAAAAAACGGCAAAGTCCTAACTCCATCCGTCGTCTCTATCTACCAAACTATTACCCCTAGAGGGAAATGACAAGAAAGCAAATACACTCGCACGCCGAATCCGCAACAACAAGTTGTCCGAGCCCATATCGTACGGTTACTTTGCGAGTAGTTGAGTATTCTGTTTGTCCTCTGCGTTCTCTCTAACTTTGGGCTTTGTTTGTATTGTGGTAATAGGCCATTTTAGAAACTATACCTGTGACGGGTCTTGAACCGTCGTTCTGAGAGAAAAGTTTATTGGAAAGAAAAGTCTTAGAATGGTGTCTTCTACAAGGGAAGATTATGTTCCGGTGGAAGTTTTCATTTTTGTTCCCCGTCGAAAAAAACGGCAAAGTCCAAATTCTTTCGGTCTCATATATCTATCAAAGTATTGCCCCTAGCGAAAAATGTCAAGAGACAAAAATTACTAAGAATGACTAACTATGTGTGTTTGTTTGTATTTATGTCTGTTTGTATTTTTGTCTGTTTGTTCGCTCTCTATACTGGGCAAACGGCATATGCGATCTTGATGAAATTGGAGAGGACCTTTGAAATCTCTGAACTTAGACATGATACAGATCTAAAAACGCTCTCGAACTATTATTTAGTTCCCTTATTTCCCGGTAGACCCACTGTTTTCTAAATAAGATGTTTTTAAATTTTTTTGCGTGTAACATAAGTATAACTTCGTCTGATGACCATAATCATTTGCCGTAACATTTATGATAGGTATAGAACATAATTCAGAATAACAAGATCACACAACCTCAAATTGCAACGCAACGAGCGTTTTGGTTGCAGCCAGGTGTATACATGGCAGTTTTCAAGTCACCTCTACTAGCAAACAGGGTTGACTTGCACCGATCCAAACCCAGATTCAAAGCGTATACATGCAGTTTTCAAACCGTTTTCATATCTGCATGTAGCCTAAACGTAGTAAATAGGCCTAATCATAATTGAGATGTGGGTGTGGCTTGTCCATTGTTGTAGTGTTGCTAACAGCCTAATTTATAAAAAAAATCCTGTATAAATTAGAACCAACAATCAACAGAAGCATATTGGCTGTTATTATTGTTTTATAATTGTGAGAAAGTAGTAGGGCCTATTTTCAATAGACACTAAGCCACTTCCTACCATGCTAAGTTTACATAATCATTCAAAGAAAGCTCGCTTTTAGACCAGGCTTAGAATATAACATGATGGTTATAAAAATGTTGTTGTCTTGTGTGGATCTATTCCCATTACATGCCGTCTTTCCAATTAAATTTATATACTGTAGTCTGAGTCATTGTCGTATGCGTTGTCAAGCGAAATAATCGTACTGGGTATCAACGCTAATATCTGTTCCTCAATGGGATGGGGCCTACAGTCGCTATTTGGGTCAGGTTGCCTATTGAAAACTGGTAATTAAAATTAATACCGGATATATATTTTTATAAAGGCATAGGCCTATGGCCACACAAGTTTTTGTTTGCATTGATGAATATAGAACCCTAGGCCTAAGGAAGGCCTCTGCCTCGCCCTACACCAATAGGTTTTATGAACGGACAAACTATCGCAGGCCTAACATAATTAGGCTCTACCCATTGTAAATAATGATCGTCATCATAACAAAAGTATACCTGGTCTAAATTGAAATCAGGAAATCGTAAGCCTTGGCCTAAAGGCGTAAACATTACAGGATGTAAAACAGACCCAAACCAAGTTGTAAGAACTTTATCCCAGCACTCGCCTTTTGACACAACACAGAACAATTAATGCTATTATGTAGTCGTTAAACATAGAAACGCATACTATGTTTGGACCATTACTGAGTCCACATTAGAAGTTTAAGCTTAATTTTAACTAAACGCGCTGCGAAGACACCCACCTTCCCCCTTGAGGACCAGGAGCAATTGCTTAATATGCCCTTATATGGTCATTGCGCCTCTGCGGCTTCATCACATTGTCGCCGTGACGCTAGTACGTCATTGCAGGTAGGGCTTACCAAATACATAATATGTTTCTTCTTTCTTTCTTCCTTCAACACTTTGTTTCTGCTTACAGCCGGTTGACAACTTTAAAAAGATATTTAATGATTACATAACTGATCAACACAACGAAATTATACAATTAAAGGAAGAATGTAAACGTTTGAAAGATTCAAATAAAATATTAAGCGAAGAAAAAGAAAGAACTACAGGAAAAAAAACACAACATTGACGGAGGAAAATCAAAAAATTACGGAGCAATATAACAAAATGACCGAGGAAAATAAAAAAATGACCGAGGAAAATGGGAAAATTGACGGAGAAAATGGAAAATTGACGGAGGAAAATGAACAATTGACAGGGGAAAATGAACAATTGACGGAGGAAAATGCAACATTGACGGCGGACAAAAATCGATTGTTAGATAAAAAAAGACTTATACTAGGCGAAAAAAAATGCATTGATCAAGGACAACAAGGTATGTGCAATGTGTACAGTACTTTGTGCTTTCTGGGGGCCAGTTCTTGAACAATTAACTGCCTCAGAACAATGTTTGATCCGCTGCCTCCTAGATATTTCCCTTTCTCTTTACCTGCATGAGTGTCCCAAAGATGTTGGAATCGGGTAGGTCGCATGACCATGGCATGATTGTTGCCCAGTCATTCACTCTATGCGGCCTCAGGGCACGTTTTATAAAAATATAGATTTTAAATCCATTCATTTTAAGTTTTTACCCCAATTAAAAGGAAATTGATTAAAAAAATAACTATAAAACTCTTACAACGCTATTGATATATGTATCAATAATAGGCCTAGCGTATGAAAACATCAGATTAATTCACTTCAATAGTAACATCTAATATATTTGAAGTTAATTTGTGATGCACATAAACACTGACAGATGTAGCTCAAGCGCAAAGCACGAGATCTTCGGTCGACAGCTGCCATCGGCAATCCTGACCGAAAGTGTTAGCAAGGTTTTATTGTCGTGTGAATGCGAGGAATCGGTTCGTTTCCAACAGTTTTTCATCATTCCCTTCACACATTTTGTTACACCCGAAGTTGTGCATGATATTGTCCCTATAAAGGTTTCAGTAATGGGGTTAACAGTATATGATGTAGCCAATCCGTGTTTGGTGCAGTGTTTGTCAGTGTTGCTTGCAGAGCGATCAACACTTTAGTGACAGTGTCCAGTGTCCACCCATAATCGCTTGCCTGAAACATGTGAAAGATGGCTGCATCTAAAACTAATCTCCAACGTTGTTATAAGAAAGACAATTTTGATTGTGATGTTCGTCAGTTGTAATGTTAATTTGAGTATTTTAGTCGTAGTTGTCGGCGTTCTTCCATTAAGCATACAATGATTCAGTATCTCCCATTCTGCCTACCTCTCAAATAACTTGATATATTCTTATCCAAATTTACTGAAATATCCTTGGACTATAACACAGTACGATCATAGTTCATGAAACGAAGTTGTTTTTCCAATAGCACGTCTAGATCTAGATTGTCTGATGTAATAGACGTTGCAACACTTTCAATAACACCTTAAAAAATGTGGTCAGTTATTGCCAAAACAAGCCAACAAGCCAGTTATTGCCAGTTGACAATGACATAATGAACGATGACAAAGACGATGACGACCGCGACGTGAGAGACCCCCTTTCCTCCCCTTACCTGTGGCTGGTTCTGACCAGCATGGGCCCCCCCAGGTTAGAGTGGTGTATTATGACCTAACGGTTGACACGTCCTTAATCCAAATAATCCAAAAAGTCTAAAGGTATACATAATTGAAACATTCGGCATTCTATAGTAAAAGTGACCATGAAAAAGAATATTACTCTTCATTATTTCATCGTTTTTGGTATTTATGTAGGCCAATATTATATATATATTTATATAATGTTATTAATATGTTAAACCTTGGTTTTATTGTAGGCGACAATGACGCTGTTAAATTGGTTCCATATACAGAAATTTTTAAAAAATGCCATTATATATAATATAATTATAGAGATGTTAAATACAGACCAAGATGGTTCCTCTATGATCTGTCCCCTTCGTCACTTGATGAGATTATGCAATGCTATTTAGAAGGAGACAATTTCGATGAGGATGATGTTGACATAGATGTTTCTGAATCAGCGTACAGTGATGACGAATGTGATTACAGTTTTAATTTTTTCACAATTTATTTATTCCCATCCTCAATTGTCTTTAATGAAAAGTATTTGCATGTTTCAACGCATGTAAAAGAATATTACGTATGTTATGATATGATGATGATGATAACTAATAAAATGTTAAAGCGTTCAAGCGTACAGTGATTACGAATGTGGTAAAAAGTTTGATATTTGAAGTTAATTATACCAAACCAATTTATATATTCTAATCTTCAATTATTTGTAACTTATAAACACTATTTGCGTGATTTAACACATTAAAAATTCTTACTTATGATATGATGATGATTACTTCTGAAGATTACTATGATACAAAGTTCAAACATACTGTGATAACGAATGTATAGAAGTTTTGATGTTTGGAGTTAATTATGACATACCAATTTATATATTCTAACCCTCAATTGTTTGTAACTTATAAAAACTATTTGCATGATTCAACACATTAAAGATTATTGCTTAATAGGTTATCATATGATGATTATTACTTACGTAACTTATGATGACTATGATCTCATTATTTATTTGATTAAAGTTAATGATTGTCAATGATTATCTTGTATCGTTATACAATATGCAAAAGATTAAGCTAATCTGTGATTTACCAGTCAGAAACCGTCATAGTATCATGTAACAATTTAGTAAATTAAACACAACTCTTCATTGGTAAAAAAAATAAAATTGCAACACTCTTTCTAGTTTACACCTTAACATACTATACATACACCATTATTATTTAAATAATTACCATAAGACGAAGAATAACATGTCTTCCTGATTTATTTATCGATCTAGATATTCCCCCCCCCCAAAAAAAAAGTGTCAAATCTGACAAAAATATGCATAAACATCATGACTACATATTATTGCCACGAATCCGATTAAGGGCCGGTTTTTCAATCAGTCGTTAAAGAGTTCGTCAGCTAACAGACTGTTAAGCTTTACGAACAGTTTTAATCAATGGTTGTGCAGTTTGCGTTTTTCAATGTGATTTTAAGTCTCCGTTAACTAACGAAGTCTTCCAAAGCAGTGCACCACACACTCGGCCGTGGCGAGCCCGTTACAAGAAGTAAATGTCCGCAAAATAACAATTCTTACACAAATGCGCGGTCCAAGACGATTTTAATAATTATTTTATTGTAGCACGCATCCATATTGACGATCAAAACATATTATACAATGCGTGTTTCTACCTCAGCTCATTGCGTATAAGTAGGCGGGTAGCGGAGCAAAATCTACACGGCCGGCATGGCGCCGTGGTAAGCCTCTGGCCTTCCGCACGGACGGTTGGGGTTCGATCCCCGCTAGTTGAAACTTTTTTAAATTTTCACACCCACATATTATTTTTTAAGGGTGTTAAATGGGAAATAAAAATGAGGTGATTTTGTTTCATCTTGGAAATTTGTTAATGTTTCACGCTCATACGTTTTGAACATTGCGGCGGTAACTTGGGCACACGATTCGCATTTTGAATGTTCAATTTAAATACTTATTGTTGCAGAGTGAGTTCCAGTTCAAATGAAGTTTTTTTTATACAAAATACAGGTACATTAACTTTATTCTAGTCTTCAGTTGAAAACATAAATCAATTCAATTTGAACCATGTAAATGCACCTCAAATGTTTTAATTTTTCCATCAAGTTTCCATAAGCCCTTGAACGAAGCATGAGTCAACAAATTTAAATTTTTATCGTGGGAAACCTGTTATAGGGTGCAATTAGCCCCTCTTCAGGTGAACTAGGTATGTGCGGATAAGAAATTGTGAAGGGATGTCCGAGGGCTGTTTTAGAGGACTCAATCCCTTGCATTCGCCTTGACTGAGGAAAACCTTGGAAAAAACCTTCAGTCAGGATTGCCGGTCTCGACGGGATTCGAACCCGGGACCTCCCGAATCAGAGTCGAGCGCTTAGCGCCCGAGCCAACACTGTCGGTAGTATACTGTTAATACCATAACATCATACCTTGAAAAGTACCTGGAAACAAAGTTTAAACTCAATATGAATAAGAATATATTAGATTATAAATCAAACATGCATTTGCTTTAGATAACATTACGGTAGACTGTAGAGTAAAAGACTACGAATGAAGTTTTCTAGTGCACGATAAATTGAACGTTGCACTTCGATCGTTCGTGATCATCGTACTTCCCTTTCATGACGTCAGCTCAGATCACATCTAGCGCTTAGTGTTGGTTATAATATAACAATGGAACTGAGATAAACGTGGTATTTCCACCACATTTGTTTCTCTCCCCAGCTCAGCTCAGCTCAGGTCACCGGTTAGACCGACTCCTCTGATATTCGGTTTTTGTTTATTTCATTTTGTGCGCATCTCCGTCTTTTGCGCGAGTGGCTGTTTCCAAACGTGATATTTATTGTTTCGTTTCATCTTCGGGGACTTAAGACTTCGCATCGCAGAAACTTCGCGATAATAAGTAATAATAACTAGCAACGATTGTGCAGGAAGGTATAGCTTTGTCATTAAAACTTGCACAAACTTTTACACAATTAGAGGAACACGAAATTGTCTGTAATTGTGTAGTAAAGAAAGAAGTACACTGTACCACGTGCATAAATTGTAATCAACACCAAAATACAACAAACAAGCGCGCCGTTTGAGTTGAATTGTAATCCTCAGTCGCTTCGTTCCCTGGAATAATAATAATAATAATAATAATAATAATAAAGAAAACGGTACCTATCACTATCAGACTTCATTCTTGAGTACTCTTAATCTTATGCCAATTGGGCCATCAAATTTCAACTCGCAACCTTCTCGTGGTTTGGCCCGTGATTAGGGGAGTTTTTCTCGTTGAAACTAATGGCGAGCTCTGGATCGTCGTCGGGGAACTTTCCCCTTCCCTTTGTCTACCTCCCCGACGGCGACGACAATGACAACACGGACGGATGATGACACAGACGGAGACGACCACGACGTGGGGGAACCCCTGCCCTCCCCATACGCTTGTGGCTGGTTCTGACCAGCACAGGCCTGTCCACCCCTTGTTCCCCCGCGTCATCGACGTTACGTCCCTCCCTTCGTCTCGATTAGCCAAGTTGCATAAATATGAGACGTTAAGCAATATCCAATAAATCATCAATTATGCCAATTATTCAACCTAGTACCTATACTCAATGCTAGTACGGTACATAGTAATAAAATATGAAAATAATGTTTGACATGTAATGTAACTCGACTCGATTAGTAATGACAAACATTAACGTCAAAATAAAAAAAGAAACTGTTTCTGCAGACTTCATTCTTGAGTCTAATGTCAGTTATTCAACTGTTAGAGACCTACAAAATGTTGTGTAATATAAGCAAAATAATCAATTTTTTCCAAAGTTACTGTTTTCTTTGGAAAAAAAATCAGAAAAATTGAGTTTTTTTCTGGCAAAATATAAAATGGAAAATTTGCATCACTATACCTAAATATATGTATGTGTATACCTTGTCCGGACTACTTTCTGTGCCTACCAAGGTTCTGACTAATCACGCCATATGGGTGAAGGTTATTATACAACGGTGGTATAGTATCTATGAGCTCCACGTTCGACGTACGTACCCTACCCTGTTCACGCCATTCAAATCAGGACTCTGTGCGACTGCGGTACCGGTTGTAGCGTTGGGTGACTAGTAGTCACCCAACGGTATTGTGCATTTGTCTGCGTTGCAGTTGCCACTTGGTGCAGTTGTGTGTAGGGCCTATAGAAGGTAAGCTCAACAAAGATAATATTATTTATTTCATTTGATTTGTATAGTTGTGTGTGTTTAATAATCTGTGCTTTCAATTAATTGGATTTGCACAATTTGTTTACAAGATGTAGGCCTATTATTATTACTAGGCCGCTTCGCGAACGCTTACCTCATTGCTTTTGATTGTGTAAGGTTTGGCTGTATTATTACAAGTTTTTTGTTATGTGTGGGATCTCATTCATTTTTCAAGTTCCATTGCAAAATTACTTGTTAAAATATAACAATTTTATCAAAGTCGATTTTATTGCTGTGGTATTACCAACTAAGAATAGAATGTGACACATCTCGTGGCTCAAAGACTAGCTTTATGTTCGCATTGTAGGTGATTATTGTCAAGTACCAATTAGAATTACTTGTTGATTAAATACCTGTAAAAGGCTTATATTAAAACCTATATTTGGAAGCATTCCAGCACACTATTACAACTTTTTCTTTCAAAATGCACATCACTATTACCATAATGTACATGTAAAACGATGTAAAATATGAACGCTGTAGCGGGACCCTCGAGAGAGACGGCCTTGGCTGTAGCCCCACCCGTTTAGTCAGAATCGCTGGGCAATTGAAACTGACGAATTAGACAGTAACCAGTAGTAGTAACTATAGCATGTTTTGTACCCCAACCAAATATTTGGCATGTGTTTTCAGGTTCCTAAATCCCCTCGATTTTGAGTTTTCAAGTTCACATCACGTTTCATGACGGCTGGGTAACACTTCGAAATCACCCCAACTTTGCTTGCTGTATAAGCCTGAGTGTGTAGCGCGCCACGGCTTGGCTGCGGCACCCTAACGGGCACCTAGATGCTATGTTTACGTAGTATACCTACCTCTACAGTCATTCTCATTAGTCGTGTCAGTTGGGGGACGAGATTGCGACCACTGCGTGTATGGGGTGACCTTGACAATTCAATGGTAACATTATATCCGTCTGTGTAACTTATGCATCAGCATATTATGTAAAGTTTTGGGTCCCTATTCCTGCGGCAGATGTAGGACATAATTATAGGGGTTACCATAATTAGCGTCGCATGCCACAATTTTTTAAAATCAGGTTTCAGAGTGTATTTGGTGCGTTTAAGAAAAAAATAATTGACTGATTGCAATACCGAAACAATGTAGTTTGTGTGCGTTAATTTGTTTTGTCGTCATGTCGAGCTTACAATTCACAGCGTACAAGGCAACATTAACGTTTGATTTTATTTTCAATTTGACATATTATATATCATACACATTTCAGAGGCAGACTGATGATTTCTGATTATATGAAGGAAAGGTGTTTTTTTACTGATAATTTTAAATAAGGATTCAAAATGCACGATGCAAAACTTGTATTCTATGTTGGCCTAGTTCCACTTGGGTACATTCGTTTCTTATATATATATATATTCGTAGGCCTATATATTATATGTGTGATCCATGGTTAATGTTAAAACTATCTTTTCGGTAAATATCACGCACAGTATTTTATAGAAAATTACTTTTATTCCCAACGTTTCGGAAAACTAGGTTTCCATTTTCAAGGGAAGGGTAAAACAAAAATTCAATAAAACAACAACAGCGCATTATAAAGTAAACAAACAGAAACATAAAAACACTACCTTGCAAACATAGAAAATTACAATCTTTGTAAAAAATTAACAAATAGAAATAAAAACAAACTAGGCCTTGCAAACATAGAAACTTACAAAGATTGTAGGCCATGCAAGGTAGTGTAATCTTTGTAATTTTCTTTGTTTGCAAGGTAGTGTATTTTTTGTTCTTTGTTTTTGCAATCTTTGTAATTTTATGTTTGCAAGGCAGTGTGTTTATTGTTTCTATTTGTTTATTTTCATAATGCTGTTGTTGTTTTATTGAATTTTTGTTTTACCCTTCCCTTGAAAATAGAAACCTATTTTTCCGAAACGTTGGGAATAAAAGTAATTTTCTATAAAATACTGTGCGTGATATTTACCGTAAAGATGGTTACAACATATATATATAAGAGCATAGCCCGACAGCTAAGGTCCCGGGTTCGATCCCCGGTGTAGTCACTTTTTTAATTTCTGTCTTTTGTACTAACATAACAGCGTCATAGTCGCCTCCTATAAAACCAAGGTTAAACATTATATATATGTTTTGTCTTCGGCTTTCGTGATCCATACTATCTTTACGGTAACTATCACGCAAAGTATTTTATAGAAAATTTATTTTATTTGTTCATTACCCAATGGCATTTGTTTTGTATGATGGGTAATTATAATGAGATGGGTATAAGATATGGTACTTTCAGTGGTCGGATTGAAGGGGGGCGGGTGGGGGAATTTTCATCCCCTCCAACGATTTTGGAGATACGATAAGTCGATGACAAACACTTTTTGATCGCTATATTTTTTTAATATGTTGGCTGAAGCTTCAGTCCGATCATAGGGGAGTTTTAAAGTACTTTGTTTAGGTAGGTGTTAGAAATGTATCTGCAAAAATTCAGCTTATTGGTAATTTTTTCCTCTAAACGCCAATATACGGTCTTATTTGACAGGACTAATTGTGAAATGTCAAATAATTGGTCTATTATCATGCAAGACCATCACGCAAGACACGGAGTTATGGTGGTATAATAGTCGCCAGCATATGCAGTAAAAATGATTTGACTCATTTCGATTATGTGTTGTAACAGCAATGTAACAAACCTAGGCCTATTTACATTCCATTTATATTTTTTCTCTTTTCAGAATGAATAAGCCTACACATCAAGAAATAGACGCGGTAAGTGTGTCAAATTCCGTTTATGTTGTTCCCTTTTCTTATCTTAAGATCTTTCTTTTTTTCTTTTGACGGTACAAATACCACAAAAGTACCGGAAAATGTAAAACACTGTAAAATGTAAGATATTGAGATACACATTTAAAAATACCTCATTGATAAGTGAAAGCTATGTAATGAAAATATCAGCCATCCAAATTGTATACTTTTTGCAAAACTTTGCAGCAAAAATCGTTCGAAAAAGTAGCAATAGCGAAATAATGCATCAATTAAAAAAATAAACAAAAATATATTTTGATCTTTTCAAAAGACTACCGACTTGAAAAACAGTCATACGCCTAATCACGATCATCTGTGGATGAGCGATGTAAAATAGTTATGCTAGAAGATTCCTCCGACCCTCCGAGCCGACTGACTATCCTTCGAGGTCGGAGCTAATCAGTCGAGCTCGAGGCGTTGAGGAAGTATGTTTAATCTGAATACAGGGAAAAAGTTTTTAATTCTTAACAGACTGACAATAATAACAACTTTTTTCCAAAAATAAAACCTACACATTTTAAGAATATTTTTCAATTTATTATTTCTTGATGGATCGCAACGGATGTAGCTCATTTTGCTAGCAGTTCTCAGTTACCTGGTCACGGATGTCTGTTTAAAATTTCAGCTCATTCTATTTGGCCGTTCGGCCATATGGGACCGAACAAGCAAACAAACAGACATTTTACAATCAGACAAATTAAACACGAGGAAAATCCGTTTGACTTGCGTTGTAGACTACGTTCGCTGCGCTCACTTGTCTAATTACCTGTAACCCAACAATGACAACTCAAATATTCTATGTGTACCTTGTATACCTGCTGAATTTTAAAGAGGCTTTTAAATTAAATCTACATCTACATTTCAAAATATTTGTTTCTGCTTTACAGTTGCTGAGAACATACCGAAACCACGTTGATCATATGGATGATATTCTGTGTGATATGGTGACGAAACTAAAGAAGTCCCAAGAAACTATAAAGGTAATCCCACAGCTGCTAATTAATACCAAACGATACAATACAATACAATCTAATCTTTACAGAAACTTGCCATTCATTCTTGACCTTTCTAATTTAATAATAGGTATCAGGTGAAAATGCTCACTTCAAAAATATATTCTCAATTAATTTGAAATTTTAAAGTAATATTAGACGTCATAATCTAAAAAAAAAAGTCAATCAATATCGAGCCCTATTTCCAACTAAGTCGGGTAGGGGTGGGAGGTTCCCATCACATTCTTGGCTCCCCGGACTTATCGAAGCCATGCCTGACGCTTCTCCCACATCATCTTTTTCTTCATCTGCATCATCTACTTTCTTCCTGAAAAAAACATTCTGAAAATCCACCATAACTATAACTTCTTCATCCACCCCGGGTGCCTTCCCGTTTTTCATCTTCTTCTTCCTCATCTTCTACATCCGTCTTCTTCTGCTTCACTAGGCCAAACTAAAGTACTAATACAATTTAATGTTTGGATTTGTTTTGTTGCATTAAGCTTGAGGTAAGATTTTATTAAATTTTCATTTGCTGTTTTCATTAAAAAGTTATAATTTTTTTACCTTTAGCAAAACATTTCCATAAAGTAAAATTTAGTTTTGAAATTTTTGGATTTTTATTTTTTGCTTCACACAATTTTCGATACTAACTTGCCTCTACAACAATGATAAATATTCAGAATTTTTTTTTATAACAATTGAGTGAATCGTTTGGCCTAAATTAAAAGATTTTGAAAGTGTATCCAATCAAACAGATAAAATTCCAAATGACAAAAAATTTAAAATCTAAACTATTTTTTCTGATTCTTTTGGTACTTTGCAGGAAAAAGATAGAACAAGGATTAATCCTTCCTCCTATCCTTGAGAACTAGGAGTCTACGTTAAGACACTATCTGTACATCCTTGAGAACTAGGATACGTTAAGACGTACATCCTTGAGAACTAGGAGACATTAAGACACTATCTTTACATCCTTGAGAACTAGGAGACATACACTATCTCTACATCCTTGAGAACTAGGAGACATTAAGACACTATCTTTACATCCTTGAGAATTAGGAGACGAAAGAAAATTTAGTTTTTAAATTTTTGGATTTTTATATTTTGCTTCACACAAATTTCGATACTAACTTACATATAAATATTCACAACAATTTTCATGACAATTGAGTGAATCGTTTGGCCTTAATTTAAAAAAATTGAAAGTGTATCCAATCAAACAGATATTCCAAACGATAAAAAACATTTTAAAAATTTTGACGATTTTTACCTGCTTCCTTTGGTACAGAATTATATTATGTTATCTTATTGAATAATGTTTGCAGAATCAAGAAGAAAAACATAATCAGAAAATAGCAGAAAAAAACCGTAAAATTGCTCAATTGGAGCGGGAGGTCGAGGCCGCAAAGACCGACACAAAAACAGCCAGGGACGAGGCTGACTTGTCAAACCAAATAATTGAAAACATGTGAGTTACATTGTAAAAGTATCTAGTTGTTTATTTGTGGATACATTACAACAGGACGCATTGTCCCACAAGTGTAATTTAGCAAATATTGCATAGGGTAACAAAACAATAAAAAAAACGTTACAATATGCAATACAATATAAAATGTGTTACATAAAGATGACTATATAAATAATAAACATGAATGTATGAGTGGTGTTGTATGTATGTTTGAGTGTTTGATATTGTGAGTGAGTGTATGTAAGAGTAAATATAAATTGTGGGTGCATTAAGGAGTGACTGAAGACATTAGTGAAGTAAATTATCGGTTATTTATTTTACTTGATGACGAAAGTGATGAATATTAATATTGTGCAAATCTAAATGAGGCATATTCAATGTCAAAATATTGTTATAAGTAGACTGTAACCTTATCAAACAGGAATACTTGTGCACATATATATAATGCGGGTAGGGGAACAACAATTAATCTATATATAATATATAGGCCTATAGGTACTTTGGATACTTTGGCTCAAATGGATCTATTAAAACAATTTCTTATGTATCCCACAACATAGAGAGGGCAATTAGTATATCCAAAAGCCTTCTAGAAGTCAATCGTACAACATTTTTTGGGTAGAAGCTGCCAACATGGTTTTTTATCTTCAGGCAATACTTCTTCATCTACCTATCAATGTTGGCAAAGTCTACTTTGAGTAGAAGTACCATAAGGGTACCAAAAACCAAAATCTGGTACCACTTATTCAAATATTCAATTGCTCGTAAAATAAACATGCGAAAAATTAAAAAAAATCACAAATCGTAATAGATATCCAGGATTAATAAGTGTAACCTACTTTTGGCCTACGTGTAGTTTCTAGGGCTTTAGTGCCACTTTTATGTCAAATTTTGTTGCGTAAATTTTGTACCCAAATTTGTACATCAATATATCTCCTAATTGGAAAGATTTGGGGTAGCAATATTTTACCAAAATCTGTCTATGTCTATGTAGAACACGCTTGCCAAATCGGGCCCAGTTTCAACTTACCAATCGCCGTTTTTTAATTGTTTACTGAGACAATGCGCAATTAGATTTCTGTCACGCTAATCCCCTGCGGGGGCCATGAAATTCCAACTCGTAACCTTCTCGTGGTATGGCCCGTGATTAGGGGAGTTTTTCTCCCTGAAACTAATGGTGAGCTCTGGGTCGTCGTCGGGGAACTTTCCCCTTCCCTTTGACTACCACCCCGACGGCGACGACAATGACAACACGGTCGGATGATGACACAGACGGAGACGACCACGACGTGGGGGAACCCCTGCCCTCCCCATACGCTTGTGGCTGGTTCTGACCAGCACAGGCCTGTCCACCCCTTGTCCCCCCGCGTCATCCCTTACGTCCCTCCCTTCGTCTCGATTAGCCAAGTTGCATTAATATGAGACGTTAAGCAATATCCAATAATAAAAAAATAATCCCCTGCGGGTGCCGCCAGCATCAACCCGCGGCGCTGATTGGCTCTCGACCTTGCTTGCCTAGCCTCCCTCCGCGGCCCAATCCACTCAGTCGTAATCGTTGCGATTAGCAGTTTTTTTATGGTAGTGTGCGTTGCTGACAGTGGATCTTATTAATAAAAACTAGCTAGGTATGTGATATACCTGCACTACGTCTACGTGATTTGAAGGTATGTAATCACTTACATCTTAGGCTTATAATACTGTAAGCCCTACGCTAATGTGCTATGTAAAAATCATGGAACAAACTCTAATTGTTTCAAAGTAAGGCCTAATATAAGCAGTGCGCGGAGTAGTGTGTTGTGTTGGTGACAGGAAATGCTCAGCCACGCCACTAGACTGAGTGGCATATTACGCTTCTAGGTTATTTGGAGACTGTAATTTGACCGCATTGTAAAATAATTAAATCATTTTTGTGGGAAGCCTGTCAGGGTGCAATTCATGCCCCTCTTCAGGTGTCAAACTAGGTATGTTGCGGATAGGACAATTCTTTCTTTGCATATCATTGTCATTAAGATTGCGATCCTGATAAATTTATTTTTAAAATCCAATATGGCCGCGAATTTAATATACATGTACTTTTGACCATTTTTAAGCACTTTTTTGGTTAATTCGTTAACTTGAACCAAGATTTTCTCACAATGCTAGTTTAAGCTAGTTTTAAGATTTCTGATTTGCCTTGAGGAAGAATTTAAATATTTTTGAAATCCAATATGGCCGTCAATAATGTACAAAACATAGAGTAGTACCATTAAAAAAACATCTGGCAAGTTGAATTTTGGCACATACCTTTAGGAAGGCGTTTTTTATAAGGACAAAAAAGTCCTCTGAAATCAAAGCAGAATGTTGGCCGCCATCTTGGAAAATGTCTCCACAAAAGTATTTATAGTATAGCCCTAGGGCACACCACAATTTTCTCCTCTGTCCCTTTACCTATCATCAAAAATTGGGTTCTATTTTGAAGGTAGCTTCTGAACCATTCAAGGGTTTAACCACTCACACCGACACGTTCAAGTTTATGACAGAGAATGTTATGGTCGACTGTATCGAACGCTTTGCGTAGATCAACAAATCGCCCGCTAGCATATTTCCCATTAACAAGTTTATCTTGCCCTTGGACTTTAGAGACAAGGTAAACAATTGCTGATACTGTGCCTGTGGAATCATGAAAGCCGTATTGACGCTTGTAGAAAAAATTCACTTTGTTAAGTTAAGCATTCAGTCTGTTTCTTACATTTTTTCCAGACTCTGCAGCAGGTGTTTCACTCATTTCGGAACACACTTACCGTAATCTTTGGGGTGACCGGAAACGCGATCTTGATCCACCGGATTTGGGGTTAACGACCTGGTCTCAAGAGTCGTTGAAGATTCTAGGAGTGACTAAAGGCACAGTAGTTTGCCATAGGGCGCAGCACCCTGCAGTCTAAGGGACTCGATGCAGGCGGCGCGTGAGTGTGAATGCAAACGCTACATTATTATTATCGTCTAGATAGCTTGATCAAAAGTTTAACATCTATGGCTCTTTTTAAACAAAGAATAAGAAACTGGTTCTTCAGTAGGGAAAGAACCTTCTTTGAAAACTTGGTCTTAACTTCGTTAATAAACCTACTAAAAATAAATAATAAGTCTTTAGCGTCTTCCCTCTTTGTTACGTCCGTTGACCATAATATAACTGTATATATTTACCTAGTACTAATAAGGTTGCCTCTTATCAATATTTATCTATACAAATAATTATAAAATATAATGTAAACTTTCCAATGTACATTAATCTCTTGATCACTATACTATGTTTCGTCATAGGTGCTATTGCACATAGGATAGGAGAACCTGATATCTGTGCACGTCCACACCATACCCCAAGTTCAATATAACAAGAAAAACGCTTAAGTCCCGCCGCGTTGATGGATGGGCTTTTTTTAGTTTTTAGTTTGCGTGGGATATCTTTACTTTTGCAAGTGCTTTGTTTTGCTGCCTTCGCATTGTAGGTGAATGTTGTCAAGTTTCTTTTGTTCCTTGTCAATTGGTATTATTTACCGTAAAAAACTTATATTAAAAGCTTTATTTCTATGGATTCTGGCTAACTTTTTCAACTTTTTCTTTCAAAAGGTACTTCAACACCATAACCTTAATGTTTATGTTTAATATGAACGTTGTAGCCCACCCGTTTGGTCAGAATTGGCCCAAATGGCACGAAAATATCGTACAAAAAAACAAAAATCTTAATTAAAAGCTTTATTTCTATAAATTCTGTCTAACTTTTTCAGCTTTTTCTTTCAAAATATACTACATCACCATAACCTTAATGTCCATGAATAATATGAACGTTGTAGCCCCACCCGTTTGGTCAGAATTGGCCCAAAAGTCACGAAAATATCGTACAAAAAATCGAAAAAAAATCGTAAAAGTACGATATTCATGAGAAATATTTCTTCGATTGTACCCAAAAACGTGGCAAGTCTAAGTTCAGAGATTTCGAAGGTCCTGTCAAATTTTCATCCAGATCGCATATGCCGTTTGCCCGGTAGAGAGCGAACAAACAGACAAAAAAAAAAAAAAAAACACCCGAGCAAAATTTTTTGGGGGGTCGGTGAAATTGAAGTCTTCGCTTCGCTCATCCAAAAACTAGAAATTGCCCACTCACAAATCTCTTGAAGATTTTGTAGGCTTTTTATTATACTTATTACATAATACTAATAAACTACTATTTTTATAACATACTATACATTAAAAATATTTACTTGTATTTTATCTCTAACTCAAACGCTATGTACATAAACCAAATTGTTAAAAATCATGTCATGTATTAAACAATATGAATAATATAAGTCTGAATCTGAATCAGAATTTTTCATTCTATCAACTCTTTTTCTATTTGCATGTACTCTAGGCCATTCCATTCCATTATTTTATATTTATTTTATTTATCATAGCCAGCTCTCCTTGATTTCTTCTTCTTCTTCTCACTTATTATATTCTCATTATTAATTTATGAAGAAGAAATTATTCATGTCGCACGTGTGTTTGTGGATCAAAATATCATCTGAAGATTTGCACTTGCTTTATTATTGCACAGGAGTTTTTATTGAACCTGTAAGCCTACTGTAAATAATGATTTGTTAATTATTCACCATTGCATTTGCATGGATTTTTAATCTATAAAACTGTTGAACACGTTGGTAGACAATTGAGGCGATTTTCCCAAAAACAACCTTTGTCCAGAATTACCGATTTCGAACCCATACTATCAAAAAATTCGTATTTTTACTGGGAATAATCCTATCATAAAAGTTTTGGCAAAATCAACCTATGTCACACGTTAAAGATTGAAAAACTTTTTTTTTTACGAAAACAACTTATGTCCATTGATTTTTTTTTTTACATTTAAGGCGGTGCATTTAGGTGAAAGCTGTCCAGATGTTCAATGTTGAACTATATATACATCCTTTAAATCCAATAGAGCTTTCTGGAACACTAAAAAAAAAAAAAAAAAATCAAAATATTTTACAAAAACAACCTATATTGAAAGTTTTTTTGGCTTTTTTGGCTTTCTGGGAAAAACTTTAACAAAATGTCATAGCAGAAATAAAAACTATCATAAAGATACACAGTTAAAACCAAAAATAACAATTTTAATACATTAATTGCGGATGGCATGAAGTTTAATAGTTGATCTCCTGCAAAATGTGTTTTTTGGACAAATGTTGTTTTTGGAAAAAATGCCTCAATTTCAATGCCGTAGCGTAGGGTATTGTGCAAATTTATATTTAAGATGGCGGCAAGTGAGGAGGTCTCCAATGAGGGCTTCAATATTTTTCGTGTATATCCAAAAATTAAGTGCATATTGTGTCTAAAAAAAAGCGCCGACAAAAAACTTTGCGTCGTGTGTTCGGCCATATACAAAAATCAAAACAAGCATCTTGGCGAGGAAAGTAAGTCTTAGGCTGAAATCATCCATGTGGTCCAAAGACAAAATCCCGGAAGACGAGAATTGTTATGTCTATAGTAGGCCTAGGCCTAACACCAAACCGCGAGACACGAGCGTGAGCGATCAGGTTAACACAACAGGCCTAGGGCCACACTACGATATGATAATTCAAAGAATCTTACAACTAAAAAAACCACTATCGGGCATGTATGACAAGGGAACACTTACAGACCTGGGTAAGAATGCATTGTAATCATTCATCCAACCAATAATAAATAGACCCTGGCATGAGACACTATCACATTCCACCAAACAACATTTATAGACATACTCCAGCTGATTGGCATTCTATAACCATCTCCAATGTTGTGAATAAACTTTGATTCGAAATGAATTAAAGGGGGTTAATGTAAAACGCACAAATCTAATTCCGACCTGGTTCCGAAGATTAACCTAGTTCAACTGATTTCCTGTAGAGCTACAGAGTACTGATGAGTGGTGGCATCAATCACAACACTTAGAAATAATATTTGCATAACCTTATAGAGAAGAGAAATAATGGAGTTCCAGCGTTTACAATGTCGCTCGCCTACAACGGGGTTAACAGGTCCGGGGCATTCAGCCGTCCGCTGTCGAACAGCCTACTTCTGTGTCCCCCGCGATCAGAGCTCGGTGTATTGTAAGAAAGTATTGTAAGCTCGCAAGCCTCCCCTCTCACAAGAAGGCTCCGTGCAGCGAGAGTGTGTAAAGGCGTTGTGCGAAGACAGCGAGCATGAGAAGCAAGGCAGCGGTAGACCCACCGGTAGTAAGAGTTACCAAGTAGTTTGGAAGGGATGTATTCATTTATTGAGTAAAAATACACTCTCGCCTAACTAAAACAATTTATGTTGTTTTATCTCGAGCTCGTGACACTCCCAATGCAACACTAAAATTATTATAAGCATATATATATATTATATATATATATATATATATATTTATATATATATTGGTACTTTTAGACAGAAATTAAATGTGACTACACAGGGGTGGGTTTTTAATTTCTGTCTAAAGTACTAACATAACAGCGTCATAGTCGCCTACTATAAAGCCAAGGTTAAACACACATATATATATTATATATATATATATTTTTACCTTGGCTTTATAGTAGGCGACTATGACACTCATATATATATATGGATTGTTGTATCCAATATATATAGATATATATATATATATATATTTATATATATATGGATTGTTGTATCCAATATATATATATATGTTAGTACTTAGATAGAAATTAAAAAAGTGACTACACCGGGGTCCTAAATCTTCTATCTAAAGTACTAACATAACAGCGTCATAGTCGCCTACTATAAAGCCAAGGTAAAACAATATATATATATATATATATTACATATTATATAATATTAAAAGCCCATATCATCTGTTATTGTTTCACTTACAGATACAGAATCATGGCAAACATACTGAAACCATTAGAAAGAACAACTTGAACACCACCAAGGGACAAGGCGTATGCATCAACCAACAACAATCAAAGGATACATCTAAAATATCGGTAATTGACATTGGCCGAAAGAAATCAAGAACATGGCAAATTGTCAAAATACACCAAGCAACATTACATCCAAAGTTACCCACAACTGTGGCCATGATATTTAAAATAAATAATGTTAAGTGAACCAACCACTTAGTTAACAACAATGTCTAACGAGTTAATGCATCTGCATATTTGAAAAGTATGGCATGGAAACAGATATCACGATCACTGCACTGCATCTTTCTTTTCATTTATACATACCAAAGGTAAATTTTGGAAATTCAAGAAAATTATCCAAGTAAATGAAATTATTGTGAAGAAATTTAATATTTGTTAACGTTGAAATTAACCAATCCTTAACATTTAAACTGTCGTTGACTGTATGATCAAGTGTTTTTTTTTGCAAGTACGGGTATTGATTGAGACAACTTTAATGATAAGGCTTTGCTTTAAGTTTTTATAATAATTAAGCAGTCTACTGTATATGTCTTGATTTTGCATGTTTGTTTAATTTACAATTATGGTCATCTTGAACTTGATATGGTATTCAAAAGAGTAAATAAAAAACACCCTCCACCAGGGATTGAGCCAGCGCACGCAGCGTCTTCCGCATCCAGGTCACATGTTGTGAAACTTATACTTATTGTGTCTCCGTATTTCTGTTTCAGGACAAGAACCAGGCGAGAGCCGAGGAGATAAAGAGACGCGAGCTCGACCGCGCGGTCGATCTGGCGAGACGCCGGAATGAACAGAGTCTTTTGGACAAGGTAGATATATAGTACTGTATTATTATTAAAGACCAGGATAGTTCATGCATAAAGTGCGGCTTTGATTCAAGATATCCCTGTTTAATACCCGCCACCAGCAATCCTTGGAAAAACTAGAACAAAATGCCATTTGAATAAAGTTTAGAATCAAGTTCGACAGAGTATTGGTAGTATGAGGAGTAGTGGAAGTTTTGTAGTTAGCTTTAACAGCGAAGATTCATGATTTTGGACGACACACCATTATTTAGAGCTGACTTGTGTAAAAAAAGTAAACAATTTGCAAGTGCAACAAACAAAATGACAAACACCACAACATTCATTATCTAGGTAGTCTAAGTCTACGCTTCACTCGCAAAGCTAATTAAATTATTGTCCTACCCCACCAGTAATTTGGCTCTCAAATATTTTGTAAGCAACGACTTATTGATAAATTATTGAATTGAATTTACGAAATATGTTGTTTTGATGTAAAACTATTTTCTGTTGACTAAAGTACAATGATTGATTTATTTCCAGTCACTCGCGGCACGTTCCTTGCGGGAGGGACCGAGAGGGCGGCGCACCCTGGCTCCAGCAACTATCTCGCACGCTCCGACGTCGTCCGACGAGGAGCGTGAGGGGGTGCCCGCACTAGAGGAGGGGGCGCCCCCCATGGACGAGAACATGTACCCTCCGCCCCCCGAATTCCTCGTCTGGCCACCACGACCCCAGCCTGCACAGGCTCCAAGAGTTCGACGCCCACCAGCGCCAGCAACACAATCGCACGCACCGACGTCATCATCTGACGAAGACACCCCCCATCATCATCCAGTCCAACTATTCCCAACCTTCCCAGTTCCTTCGTCACGTCCCACATAAAACATTCGTCCCTTTCACATTGCACCTTCCCTCATTCAATCCCCACTTCCAACCTCATCCCCGTTACAGTCTTTTGCATCCTCACCACTCCCATTCCATCCCACACTAATCCCAACCTTCCATTCCCCACTCCCACAACCAATTGTAACGTCCCCACCCACATCCCACACTCCG
Source organism: Sweltsa coloradensis (assembly GCA_024449915.1). NCBI lineage: Eukaryota > Metazoa > Arthropoda > Insecta > Plecoptera > Chloroperlidae > Sweltsa > Sweltsa coloradensis. The sequence continues at coordinate 258,528 of JAMZAV010001116.1, forward strand.
CCCCAACCCTTTGTTGCACCCTCAACGCCTCCACCTCAGCCGCAGCCCTCCCCACCCCAGCCCTCGCCACCCCAGCACTCGCCACCTCCACCCCCCCCCGCCACCATCACCACCACCACCACCACCCCCGCCCTCACCACCTCCATCCCCACCGCCGCCACCTCCCCCGGACGACGACATAGTTCAAGGCCCTCCAAATGTAGTTGTCCTCCTTTGTAAATCAGTTTTTGTAACTGAATAGGATAGACGTTAAATAAATAAATAAAATAAAATAAATAAAATAAAATAAGTCTGCTTTCTCTTACATAATTATGTTGAATAATTATGTTTTCATTACCTTGCATTAGTATTGAATTCCTCGGGAAGTGCGGTGGCTATTGCTCGGCTGACTATGGAAGCTGGATCTCGTTCCCAAAAGACGACAACCCAAATGGGTTTTGCTTATTGATATATTATGCACACAGCAAGGCAACCAATCAATATGTTGTTTTTAGGCCCAAACTAGATTCATAACACTATACTGAGTTTTGTTTGTCGGGTGTCCAAAGCAAACAATCAATATGTTGTTTTTATGGTCAAACTAGAATCATAACTATGAGCTATGAGTGTTGCATGTAAATGAGTCTGGGCCAAACTGTCGGTGTCACACATGGTGACTTATTGGGACAAATCACAACGTACAAACGGGCGCTGAACGTCGTCGATCAAATTACAAATGTTGTCTTGGCTTTTAATTTAAACCGAGTTTATCTAGGCATAAATATGTAAATGAGCAATTGACTAACATTTATCTCTCGACACATTACAAATTAACCATAAAGTCCAAGTGAAATGCCTACTATCCCCCATTTGTGATTTTGTGATTTGAAAGTGATTATAAAAACTATAGGTAGGCCCGAGTACTCACAAAACGTACAGCAACTTTAATTAATACATGTCTGTTCTTGTTGTTCTAGATACAAGAGTTCTTTCAACTATCATTAGTTATCCATAATTGGGTACCGTACATTCGAAGGCTCAACAGGGGAGCCTATTGCCTCTTCTTCCGGGGGAGGATGCAGATGTAAGTTAATATACTTGATTCTTGTACCATAGGCCTAGATGTAGTTTGCTACATCGAACTGAAAACAGTCACATCTCCAACATTGACTCAAATTAATGCAATAATAATTTTAGTGAATTTCTGTCATTAATGGTGTAACTACTTGGTATGGTTTCTTTTTTATTATTCCGACCTTTATACGGCCTGCATTTCACCACAACAAAATCAGTCTTGGTTAAATGTATGATTATTCTCCATTTTTATTGTGTGGGTGTGTGGGGGGGGGGATGCGTGTATGCGAGTCACAGCTATAACATCAAATTGACAAACACTGCAAATGCCTAATAAACATCAGTTTGATAACTTGGTAGGTAGACCAACCATGAAAACAAATCTTGTGATAGGCACCCAAGCCACCAAGTATCGAGATATAAAAGGGCAAACACAACGTACCTGCCTAAATTTATGCACTATAAATAAGTACAATCACGTTTCCTTGACTGCATTCAAGCCAGTCATTCGCCAGTTTAATTCTATAGGATAGCAAACAATTATTTGAATTGACATCTGTTCAATTTCAACTTGCCAAGCAACAATACAGCAACAAATTACCGTTTGTAAAGCAACAACAGGTATAAGATCAAATTGAAAACTTGATCTAAAACAATATGAAAACTTGGAAGCTATAGATTGTCTCAATCGATGATCAATAATCGTCCCAACATTTCCATTGTTTGATCAATGCTCGGGCAATAGAGTGTTGAAACATGTGGGTACTGCTCAGGAGGATAATAGAACATGCAAGTTCATGTTTGCTTGGCAGACTGACACAGTTTTTTTTTTTTTTTTTAAACGAAGACTTGTCAAGGAAGCGGCATAAAAGGTCTTCACAAATCAAAATCATACTTTCCTTTGAAAAATAAAATTTATTAAAAAAATTGATTATGGATTTTGGGTGCCAAATTGACAATTTTTGTGAATTGTTTTAGACTAATCAACTCTACACAATATTATTAATAATCAAAATCAAATACTTCAGGGCTGTCTATGTATGCTACAAGTTTCATATACGCAGCGGCGTCGGAGCCGGGGGGGCAGGGGGTAGCTGGCCCCCCTGATCTTACAGAGGGGAGGGGCGAAAGTATCTTCTCTGCATCAGCACTGCGTCGGAGGAGATGACAATACAGAGACACACATCCATAAGCGAACTGAATGATGTACACTGTCCTGAGTCGGAAGAGATGCCAGCCTACTTGCGAACGTCTGAGACGGCCCAAGCGTCCACTTCCAAGCAGGACGCTGTACCAGCTGCTTTTTCATGGGGAGAATCAACCTACCACCACATGACAACCCGAAGTAGTGGTATATGCAGGCGCGGACTGGCAGGGGGTGCTGGGGTGCGATCGCACCCCGGGCTTTTGACATTCCGGGCCCCTGTGGAACATTTGTACACACTACACTTTCAGTTTCAGACAAAATATTTAAGATTGTGTATTTGTTTACTGCAAAAAAGAATTGCCGAACAAAATATATTAGATAATATTAACGATGACTCATGGGGTGCCTTAGGCTGCTCTTTAAAAGAGAATGGTTGTTCAGTGTTCTCACTTTTCAGTTTTCAGTGGGAACTAGTTACTATCATGTGTAGCTTATTCAATTAATACCAATGGATCAGGAAAGCTTGAAACAAAATATATTTAATACATAAATATATGTGTTCAATAACATTATTATTGGAAAGCTATGAATGATTCAATCAAAATGTCCAGTGTACGTCATGGAGGATCGCCGCTGACCGCCACCTTGCCAAATCCAGTCCACATCTCGCATTTTGCAAGTGTCAATTTGGTACTTGCGAGTTACATTATTGGTTGTAAGGATTCCTAGAATATAATTTTCGCGAGATTTGAATTGCGAGCTGGTGGTGCGTGCAAGAAGTTGTAAGATACCGGATGCCATTATCTAAAACAAGTAGGCCTTTCTTTGCATGAACTACAGGGAAATAAGGAAACTGTGCCACCCAGGCCCGGTGGCAATAAGGGGGCCCCAGACTCCCCCTTATCACGCGCCACTGCTTGATGGAAAGTAATATTGCTTAGCTCGTGGCCTAGTCCCAGACAAGGGCTCGAGTAGGCTACCTAAGCATATTGATTTTTAATATGATTAGGAATAGGAGGCATAGGCCCTATAGATAAAATAAACATGCCTATTTGCCCTTGCCTTATATTTATCAACAGCAAAGCTATCAATATCTACTTTTGTTTAATTACCAGCAAAATATAACTATACAAATTTGTATATTACTGTTCTGCAAACCATGATAAGTGATGTACGTTTACAAAATAGTCTACAACCATCTCCAATGTTGTGAATAAACTTTGATTCGAAATGAATTAAAGGGGGTTAATGTAAAACGCACAAATCTAATTCCGACCTGGTTCCGAAGATTAACCTAGTTCAACTGATTTCCTGTAGAGCTACAGAGTACTGATGAGTGGTGGCATCAATCACAACACTTAGAAATAATATTTGCATAACCTTATAGAGAAGAGAAATAATGGAGTTCCAGCGTTTACAATGTCGCTCGCCTACAACGGGGTTAACAGGTCCGGGGGCATTCAGCCATCCGCTGTCGAACAGCCTACTTCTGTGTCCCCCGCGATCAGAGCTCGGTGTATTGTAAGAAAGTATTGTAAGCTCGCAAGCCTCCCCTCTCACAAGAAGGCTCCGTGCAGCGAGAGTGTGTAAAGGCGTTGTGCGAAGACAGCGAGCATGAGAAGCAAGGCAGCGGTAGACCCACCGGTAGTAAGAGTTACCAAGTAGTTTGGAAGGGATGGTATTCATTTATTGAGTAAAAATACACTCTCGCCTAACTAAAACAATTTATGTTGTTTTATCTCGAGCACGTGACACTCCCAAATGCAACACTAAAATTATTATAAGCATATATATATATATATATATATATATATATATTGGTACTTTAGACAGAAATTAAATGTGACTACACAGGGGTGGGTTTTTAATTTCTGTCTAAAGTACTAACATAACAGCGTCATAGTCGCCTACTATAAAGCCAAGGTTAAACACACATATATATATTTATATATATATATTTTACCTTGGCTTTATAGTAGGCGACTATGACACTCATATATATATATGGATTGTTGTATCCAATATATATATATATATATATATATATATATATATATATATGGATTGTTGTATCCAATATATATATATATGTTAGTACTTTAGATAGAAATTAAAAAAGTGACTACACCGGGGTCTAAATCTTCTATCTAAAGTACTAACATAACAGCGTCATAGTCGCCTACTATAAAGCCAAGGTAAAACAATATATATATATATATATTACATATTATATAATATTAAAAGCCCATATCATCTGTTATTGTTTCACTTACAGATACAGAATCATGGCAAACATACTGAAACCATTAGAAAGAACAACTTGAACACCACCAAGGGACAAGGCGTATGCATCAACCAACAACAATCAAAGGATACATCTAAAATATCGGTAATTGACATTGGCCGAAAGAAATCAAGAACATGGCAAATTGTCAAAATACACCAAGCAACATTACATCCAAAGTTACCCACAACTGTGGCCATGATATTTAAAATAAATAATGTTAAGTGAAACCAACCACTTAGTTAACAACAAGTCTAACGAGTTAATGCATCTGCATATTTGAAAAGTATGGCATGGAAACAGATATCACGATCACTGCACTGCATCTTTTTTTTTCATTTATAACATACCAAAGGTAAATTTTGGAAATTCAAAAATTATCCAAGTAAATGAAAATTTATTGTAAAGAAATTTAATATTTTGTTAACGTTGAAATTAACCAATCCTTAACATTTAAACTGTCGTTGACTGTATAAATCAAGTGTTTTTTTTTTTGCAAGTACGGGTATTGATTGAGACATCTTTAATGATAAGGCTTTTTCTTTAAGTTTTTATAATAATTAAGCAGTTACTGTTGTCTTGATTTGCATGTTTGTTTAATTTACAATTATGGTCATCTTGAACTTGATATGGTATTCAAAAAAAGTAAATAAAAACCCCTCCACCAGGGTTGAACCAGCGCATGCAGCGTCTTCCGCATCCAGGTCACTATGTTGTGAAACTTATACTAATTGTGTCTCCGTATTTCTGTTTCAGGACAAGAACCAGGCGAGAGCCGATGTGATGATGAGGCGCGAGCTCGACCGCGCGGTTGATCTGGCCAACGCCGGAATGAACAGAGTCTTTTGGACAAGGTAGATATATAGTACTGTATTATTATTAAAAACCAGGATAGTTCATGCATAAAGTGCGGCTTTGATTCAAGTTTAATCCCTGTTTAATACCCGCCACCAGCAATCCTTGGAAAACTAGAACAAATCCCATTTGAAAAAAAGTTTAGAATCAAGTTCGACAGAGAAATTGGTAGTATGAGGAATAGGGGAAGTTTTGTAGTTAGCTTTAACAGCAAAGTTTCATGATTTTGGACGACACACCATTATTTAGAGCTGACTAGTGTAAAAAAGTAAACAATTTGCAAGTGCAACAAACAAAATGGCAAACACCACAACATTCATTACCCTAGGTAGTCTAGTCTTACGCTTCACTCGCAAAGCTAATTAAATTATTGTCCTACCCCCCCAGTAATTTGGCTCTCAAATATTTTGTAAGAAACGACTTATTGATAAATTATTGAATTGAATTTACGAATTGTTGTTTTTGATGTAAAACTATTTTCTGTTGACTAAAGTAAAACGATTGATTTATTTCCAGTCCACTCGCGGCACGTTCTTTGCGGGAGGGACCGAGAGGGCGGCGCACCCTGGCTCCAGCAACTATCTCGCACGCTCCGACGCCCGTCCGACGAGGAGCGTGAGGGGGTGCCCGCACTAGAGGAGGGGCGCCCCCCATGACGAGAACAGTACCCTCCCGCCCCCCGAATTCCTCGTCTGGCCACCACGACCCCCAGCCTGCACAGGCTCCAAGAGTTTCGACGCCCACCAGCGCCAGCAACACAATCGCACGCCCGACGTCATCATCTGACGAAGACCCCCCATCATCATCCAGTCCAACTATTCCCAACCTTCCCAGTTCCTTCGTCACGTCCCACATAAAACATTCGTCCCTTTCACATTGCACCTTCCCTCATTCAATCCCCACTTCCACCTCACCCCCGTTACAGTCTTTGAATCCTCACCACTCCCATTCCATCCCCCCACTAACCCCAAACCCTTCCATTCCCCACTCCACAACCGATTGTAAACGCCCCCCACCCCATCCCACACTCCGCCCCAACTCTTTGTTCCACCCTCAACGCCTCCACCTCAGCCGCAGCCCTCCCACCCCAGCCCTCGCCACCCCAGCTCTCGCCACCTCCACCCCACCACTCGCCACCTCCATCCCCACCCCCGCAGCACCCCCACCACCCCACCCCCGCCCCTCACCACCTCCATCCCCACCGCCGCCACCTCCCCCGGACGACGACATAGTTCAAGGCCCTCCAAATGTAGTTGTCCTCCTTTGTAATCAGTTTTTTGTAACTGAATAGGATAGACGTTAAATAAAAAAATAAAAAAAATAAATAAAAAAAAATAAGTCTGCTTCTCTTACATAATTATGTTGAATAAATTTTGTTTTCATTACCTTGCATTAGTATTGAATTCCTTGGGAAATGCGGGCTATTGCCGGCTGACTTTGGAAGCTGGATGTCACTCCCCAAAACTCAGTCATGACAACCCAACTAGTCTTGCTTATTGATATATTATGCGCACAGCAAGGCAACCAATCAATATGTTGTTTTTTAGGCCCAAACTAGATTCATAACACTATACTGAGCTTTGTTTGTCGGATGTCCAAAGCAAACAATCAATAGTTGTTTTTATGGTCAAACCCAGAATCATAACTATGAGCTATGAGTGTTGCATGTAAATGAGTCTGGGCCAAACTGTCGGTGTTACACATGGTGACTTATTGGGGCAAATCACAACGTACAAACGGGCGCTGAACGTCGTCGATCAAATTACAAATGTTGTCCCTTTGGGTTTTAATTAAACTGAGTTTATCTAGGCATAAATATGTAAATGAGCAATTGACTAACATTTATCTCTCGACACATTACAAATTAACCATAAAGTCCAAGTGAAATGCCTACTATCCCCCATTTGTGATTTTGTGATTTGAAAGTGATTATAAAAACTATAGGTAGGCCCGAGTACTCACAAAACGTACAGCAACTTTAATTAATACATGTCTGTTCTTGTTGTTCTAGATCCAAGAGTTCTTTCAAATCCCTCTGGTTATCCATAATTGGGTACCTTACATTCGAAGGGTCAACAGGGGAGCCTACGGCCTCTTCTTCCGGGGGAGGATGCAGATGTAAGTTAATATACTTGAATAGGCCTAGATGTAGTTTGCTACATCGTACTGAAAACAGTCACATCTCCAGCATTGACTCAAATTAATGCAATAATAATTTTTTGGGGAATTTCCCGTCATTAATGGTGTAACTACTTGGTATGGTTTCTTTTTTATTATTCCGACCTTTATACGGCCTGCATTTCACCACAACAAAATCAGTCTTGGTTAAATGTATGATTATTCTCCATTTTTATTGTGTGTGTGTGTGGGGGGGGGGGGGATGCGTGTATGCGAGTCACAGCTATAACAGCAAAATTTCAAAACACTGCAAATGCCTAATAAACATCAGTTTGATAACTTGGTAGGTAGACCAACCATGAAAACAAATCTTGTGATAGGCACCCAAGCCACAGTCTCAAGTATCGAGATATAAAAGGGCAAACACAACGTACCTGCCTAAATTTATGCACTATAAATAAGTACAATCACGTTTCCTTGACTGCATTCAAGCCAGTCATTCGCCAGTTTAATTCTATAGGATAGCAAACAATTATTTGAATTGACATCTGTGCAATTTCAACTTGCCAAGCAACAATACAGCAACAAATTACCGTTTGTAAAGCAACAACAGGTATAAGATCAAATTGAAAACTTGATCTAAAACAATATGAAAACTTAGAAGCTATAGATTGTCTCAATCGATGATCAATAACAATATATTTGTATTTTTAATCGTCCCAACATTTCCATTGTTTGATCAATGCTCAGGCAATAGAGTGTTGAAACATGTGGGTACTGCTCAGGAGGATAATAGAACATGCAAGTTCATGTTTGCTTGGCAGACTGACACCGTTTTTTTTTTAACGCAGACTTGCAAAGGAAGCGGCAAAAAAGGTCTTCACAAATCATAATCATACTTTCCTTTGAAAAATAAAATTATTAAAAAAATTGATTATGGATTTTGGGTGCCAAATTGACAATTTTTGTGAATTGTTTTAGACTAATCAACTCTACACAATATTATTAATAATCAAAATCAAATACTTCAGGGCTGTCTATGTATGCTACAAGTTTCATATACGCAGCGGCGTCGGAGCCGGGGGGGCAGGGGGGTAGCTGGCCCCCCTGATCTTACAGAGGGGAGGGGCGAAAGTATCTTCTCTGCATCAGAACTGCGTCGGAGGAGATGACAATACAGAGACACACATCCATAAGCGAACTGAATGATGTACACTGTCCTGAGTCGGAAGAGATGCCAGCCTACTTGCGAACGTCTGAGACGGCCCAAGCGTCCACTTCCAAGCAGGACGCTGTACCAGCTGCTTTTTCATGGGGAGAATCAACCTACCACCACATGACAACCCGAAGTAGTGGTATATGCAGGCGCGGACTGGCAGGGGGTGCTGGGGTGCGATCGCACCCCGGGCTTTTGACATTCCGGGCCCCTGTGGAACATTTGTACACACTACACTTTCAGTTTCAGACAAAATATTTAAGATTGTGTATTTGTTTACTGCAAAAAAGAATTGCCGAACAAAATATATTAGATAATATTAACGATGACTCATGGGGTACCTTAGGCTGCTCTTTAAAAGAGAATGGTTGTTCAGTGTTCTCACTTTTCAGTTTTCAGTGGGAACTAGTTACTATCATGTGTAGCTTATTCAATTAATACCAATGGATCAGGAAAGCTTGAAACAAAATATATTTAATACATAAATATATGTGTTCAATTACATTATTATTGGAAAGCTATGAATGATTCAATCAAAATGTCCAGTGTACGTCATGGAGGATCGCCGCTGACCGCCACCTTGCCAAATCCAGTCACAATCTCGCATTTTGCAAGTGTCAATTTGGTACTTGCGAGTTACATTATTGGTTGTAAGGATTCCTAGAATATAATTTTCGCGAGATTTGAATTGCGAGCTGGTGGTGCGTGCAAGAAGTTGTAAGATACCGGGATGCCATTATCTAAAACAAGTAGGCCTTTCTTTGCATGAACTACAGGGAAATAAGGAAATTATGCCACCCAGGACCGGTGGCAATAAGGGGGCCCCAGACTCCCCCTTATCACGCGCCACTGCTTGATGGAAAGTAATATTGCTTAGCTCGTGGCCTAGTCAAGACAAGGGCTCGAGTAGGCCACCTAAGCATATTGATTTTTAATATGATTAGGAATAGGAGGCATAGGCCCTATAGATAAAATAAACATGCCTATTTGCCCTTGCCTTATATTATCAACAGCAAAGCTATCAATATCTACTTTTTGTTTAATTACCAGCAAAATATAACTATACAAATTTGTATATTACTGTTCTGCAAACCATGATAAGTGATGTACGTTTACAAAATACGATCTACAACATTCAATTTAGTTGGATTCAACAGTTAAATACATGGGAGATGACATTTATGTGATGACATCAAAAACAAAAGAAAGCTCTTGGGGACGGTAACTAGCGCTTTGGACAACAATTAACACTGTGCGCATGGACAGGCAGGGAACGAGGAGCCACGACGAACATCAAGGAGGCAGTGGAAAAAGCGATTGCGAAGCTACCAAAGAACAATATTCGAGACAGCAATGAAAAATTCGGGCCATATGACGAACGAGTTTCTTTGGATGTTCTTTGGTTAGGTCACCGCCTGCTTGATGTAACTTTCATTTAAAAAAACTTTAAATTAAGGTACTCGTTAAAAATTATCCTTCAATTAACCTCAAATTTCACATGAATATATTTATTCATAAAATTAATGTTTTGTGAAAAATCATTGCAATCGGGTAGCATGTAGGTGTTATAAGTCGAAGATATTTTTAAAAAATCGAAAAAAATCGTAAAGTTGCGATTTTCATAAGAAATAATTTTTCGATTGCGCTCAAAAACGTGAGAGTTCTAAGTTTAAATATTTCGAAGGCCTCCAGAAAATGTCATCGCAATTGGAGTATTGGTTTAGCCGGAATCGTGTTAACAGACACACAAAAATACCAAAATGAAACGGATTTTTTTCTCCAGTGTAGTGAAATGGAATCTTCGCTTCGCTCGCTATACGCTCATCCAATTATATAAATCTCTGATCAAATCTAGAATGAAATATGGAGCCAACGTGCTGCTCTCAGTTGCCAACAGTAATAATTTAAACTTGAAAGGATACAATTCAAGGATATCCGGATTGCTTTTGGGGCCATGAACTCATCCTCTGATGTCTAAAGTTTCGCTTCAAACGTAAGCTTTCTTGTATCCCCACTGGTAAAGATTTATCACTTACTAAGAAGTTCATGTTTAAATAACTCTTGGACTCGAGCAATTGTCTGATCCTAAAACGACAACTTATAAAAAAATAACATCCATATAGTGATAAATGTCCAGGCTCTTAGTTCGGATTGTTCGAAATATAAAGCATCTTATCAAACCACAAAAAATACTCTTATCTGAACTTTCTTCCTTGACCAAAGACGCCTATTAGCATCGCCGATTCTTACACAACTGTAGAGTGTCGATAAGTTGGCAATCCAGGGCTACTCTCGTACAGGTACAACAGCTCCTTGATATTGAAACATTAAGAAGAACGATGGTCGGACTGCACATAAATTTAAACAGATGGCTCGAAAATTGGGGCGGCATTTTGGTTTCCTCGGTTTCCGCAGGTTAATGATTTCAACTTTTAAATGAGTCTACCAACTACACAGCTGAAGTTGCGGCCATTGAGGCTCTTTCTCATCCAGAGACATATGGGTAAGTATCCCTCGCATATTTAAGTTCCTACTTAATTCTTTTCGATTCCCTCAGCTTTTACTTTACTTTCGTCCCCTTAAAATACTAAAACTCACCCTCTTTTGCTTAACAAAATCAGCAATAGCCCATAACTCATCAATTACATTCAGTTGGGGTTTCAAATAACTTTATGTGGATTCCAGCCCAAAAAAAGGGATTACGGACAACGAGTTTGTTTACAGGATAACCAAGAGCGCTCCCCAATCATCTCTAACTGCTATCAAATTGCCTTATATAGCCTGGCTGCAGCACGACCCTCCTGGTGTGCTATCCATATTTGGTGTAGGAGGCGAGGAACGGTGCCTCCGACAGTACCACAACGAGACTGACTGGCTGCTCGCCGGGCGGGGCGACATGGACTCGGGGGGTGGCGTGCGACAGACATTCAGACTCTTGAAGGTGGTCCGTTTCCGAGCGAAGTTAGATAGAAATGTCAAGTAGGTTCGTATCCTGAAATCAAACCGTCCGCCAAGTCCCAGGCAAAGCCTGAATCAGTGGTTCCGAGTTTGTACCATTGTTTAAAACAGACCGGGATACAAGGTGCTTGACTCCCGTGTTGAGGGGCCTGCGATTTGGCGAATACTAGGTGTACTGCTTGCCGTGCATCGAGTAGGAATGATGGGGGGGGGTGTAGGAAGACCCCCCGGGCGTCTTCTCGTGCAATGCTTGTCAAGGCCCGCATAACCATATCGCGCCGACGGGGGCCATCTAAGAGTCCCCTAGGGCTTCTAGGACGTAATGAGAGGTAGGGGCCCCAAGAGTGAACTGCCGTTTGGTGCAACACCTTACTCTCAATGTTGCTCGATACCGCCAGATGAAATATGTTGTTAACAAAAACAACAAAATCGTAAACGGTGCGTAGCAGTGGGTGGTGGGTCGCTCGTACCACACAGGAGTATTCAATTGCTCCAGATGGTTGGCCCACACGTGCAGGGGGATTCTTGCACCCTTGGCATGTGTTTGCCCTAGACAGGAGTAACCCATGTGTTTGCCCTAGACAGGAGTAACCAATGTGTTATTTAGCACGGGTTCGGAGTGATTATTCATTAGATGTAGAGTAAAGGCGCTTCACGCTAAGAAAGGAGTTGCGCGGGCTTTTAACGGGTGAATTGTAGCCATTCAACAGGTTCCAATTTAAAATAACGATCGCTGATTGGCCCGTCGAAAGCGCGCGCATCTCCTTTCTTAGCGTGGAGCGCCTATAGTAAGCAATGTAAGTACCGTTAAACTAGGGTTTCGCATTAAACGGGAAACTCTCCTCAGCTTCTATAAAATCATTTCCAAAATCTTTGCAAGTCAGCTAGATAGAGAGGGTAGCCGTCCCTGATAGCTGAACATTCCTAGCCGTTCGGTTGTTCTGTTGATAAGTGGTAGGGGGGCATTAGATGGTCAAAGCCTCTTCGACACTCAAAAAAAAAAAATATAAAAATCCACGTGTTTTTCTCCGGAGATCCGTAGAATGTATAGTTGTAAAGTGATATGACTTGTTTATTGCAATGATTCGCAAATGTTTGTTTGTCTTCGGTGTATAGTCCGTATAGGCACGATGGATTAAAACGTTTTGTAAACGCCCTCATTGGAGTGCAGATCGTGTTCACGTGTTTGAACATGGTGCCATATTATCTTGTTCTGTCATTTCCACAAAAAAACTATCCCGTCAGGAGTGACTGACAAAAACGTCCTACTGAGAAATTACTTGTGCCGCAGTTTGCGTACTAGGAACAAAAAAGCAGAGGGTGTAAATCTGGTAGTATTCAAAATTGTTTATGAGTTACTTCACTGGCAATTGAATAAATAACCGCATACTGCTCGACACAGCTGCCATATGATGTATCGTTGCCAGTGCGTAATATAAAAACATATCGTCGATTGTTAACGGCGATAAGAAAATACTCCCGCGGATTAAATGCGGCTCAATAGTTTCCAGCATTTTAAGTTGATAAGTGTGCGTTTTATAATACGGACTTAATCGATTTAGCGCAGAAAGTAAGATCAAAATTTCAAGTTCTGCTATTTCAGAGCTTATTGAATTGAGAGTGACCGCATTTGTGTTAGTTATATATAGAGAAGTTACAAAGTGTGTGTGGTCTATGTTGGACGCTAACAACTGGGTCCCTACGTCCCTGATTTCTGTATTTTTTGTTGCCATCAGTTATCCCACTATTTGAATGTATTTTGTATATTGTTTACCTGTTGGTGATGTCTTATGATGAACTGCTTGCTTGGAGAGGATTGTTGATTCTTTTCGTTTAAGTCCATTTATGGTGTATTTACAATTTGACAAATTTATGAACCTCTGTTATAAACTCGTTTATGACTCTCTTGTAATCGCTAATGTTTAAATCGACCATTATTGTAGATGATATGATTCGTGCCCGTGAATAACATATATTGTTGTTTGAGGAACATTGCACCTTTATCCTGGTTTGTTGCTAGTGCTAAGGCCAAAGACGACGAACATAACCAATATTAATTGAACATAACATCGTTATTGTGACTTGAATCTACGAGCGATTATTTTTCCTGAACTCTTTACTGGCCCGTAACGTAATGAGTAACCGATCGGCGCTGAAGATTACTAGTGTAAGCCTGTTTCGTCCTGTGATTTGAGACTGGAAGGAAAAAAATAATTATATATTTATTATTTATTTATCTCTAAAAACAGGTATCAAAACCCACAAGTGTTGGGTAAAATTAAAAGTAAACAATTAAAAAATATACTATTCAAAACAATACAAAATACGTTACACATACAAATGATTAAATACCTATATGAACAAGTACGATAAAATTAAATTAAAATGTTACAACAAATACAAACAAGAAAAAATTGAATAGCAAAAGAATATATAAAAAACGGCTTAAAGCCAAAGATGAATGAAGGGGGGGGGGGGGGGAAATGAGGTTATAAAATACAAAACTGGTGAAAAGTTGATTAGGTGACAAGAGTGATGAGTCATGTTGGTAAACTGGCATAAACAGCTGCTTTAAATGATTGAAGTTTCATGTGGTTGATGTCAATTTCTGGATTAATGGCTAATACTTTGTTGTAGGTGTCTTGTATTCGGTTAATGGGGGAAAATTTAAAAACATCAATACGAGCACATGGAATCTTGAAGGGTATGTAATTTCTTGTAAATCTTGAAGGGATATGAAAGTTTATATCTTGAATAGGCTATTTGCACAAATTCTGTAAGTGTATTTTTTCGATAGCCACTAACACCCTATAGAACACAAAAAAAAATTAGATCTCTACATTCATTAGTTTGGCCGTAATATTGTTTTTAGTTTTCTTGGTCAAATTAGTGTTTTGAAACGCACCTGGTCGCGCGCCATTTTCGTGACGTCACCGGCCATGTAGGCTACCAGCGGACGCATGGGATAACACGCGCAGGGGCCCTGCTTTCGCGGCAATCAGCAATGAATATCGAATTATAAGTATTGTGTTGTTCCTTTATTTATCCTTTCTTTTATACTAGCACTTGTGTAGCTACGCTAAATAAGCTGTATTTAAGTGTTCCCAAAGATTTGAGGCGTAAATTGACATAGTAACATAGTAATGAATGATAATAGGGAATGTGGCTGCCAAAACGAACTTTTAGATTGTAGGCCGAGCTATATGCCCGGCCTATAGGTCAATAATAATAACAAACTGATGTTAGATTTTTAAGTAACTTAATTACCGGTGTTACTGACCTTGATCCTTTTAAAAGAATAACAATTCAGAAAAGACAGTTTAACCGACATAATACTGGCCTAATTTTAAACCCTCCCCGTGCTAGAACATCTATATACCAAAATCATTTTTATAACCGTGCTGTTACTTTATGGAATACTATTCCTCTAGAAATCAAAGATGCTCCAAATTTCAAGAATAGAATAAAAGAATATTTTAGTTAAATTGTTTTTATATGTCAGTATACTACATGAGGCCTACCATATTTTGATACTACAACATTATGTTAATTTATTGACTATTTTATCCATTGTTTTCAAATAACATTAGGCCTAAGTTATTTTAATTAGTTTTAATGAAGGGAATCAGGCATTCTTGCTATGGGGCATTACAAAAATATGTATTCTTGTATGCATTACCATTCTTGGCGTCGAATAGCCATCCTACATAAAAGTGAAAATCCTGATCGCGGCTAACCTCACGGTGGTAAATAAGCATGGGTTGTGGTTGCCAAAACTATTATGCTAATTATTAATGTCCGTGAACTTTTAAAATCATTTTCTAATCTATAAAAGTGCAAAATTAACTTTTTATTGTAGGCCGAGCTATATGCCCGGCCTATTAGGCCTACAATCTCGGGGGATGCACGGGAAAACGTATTTTTTTGGTACGTTATATTCGTTATTAATTAGTGGTGGCATTGTATTGTGATAAATTACTCATTGTGTCTTACTGTATAAATAACATGAATATATTTTCTTGTATATATTGCCCTTCTAGGCGTCGAATAGCCAAACCTATACTTGAAAATCCTAGGCCTAGATAGCTGTTCTTACGGTGGTTTCGCGCACGGAGGTTTTGCGGGAAAGTTAATTTGGGTAGGTTTGTACGTTATCATCGAATGGCAGTGAAGTATGGTTAATTAATTACTCATTTACCTATTAGAATCAGAGATTTCTGGTTAATTAATATTATTAGCCTCTGCCTTCCTTAAATCCATTCTGTCAGGTAGGCCTGCGTATTGGAGTTGTGCGTCAACCAAGCAAGTCCACTGCCTCTACGTGCCTCTTACATGGCGGGTGACGTCACGACCAATCAGAGCGCGTTATCGGTTGCCACGGCGGCATTTGAAAAAAACGCATTTTCAAACACAGTTTTCTTATAGAATACATTTTTTTCAAACGTTCTAACCAATTTTTTTGTGTTTAGAATTAAAAGAACATCAGGAAACACCCATTAATTAGCATTTTTGAACTTCTTGCATATACCCCAATGGGGTCCGTGTCGATTAAGTTATGGAGAAGTTTGTAAAGGAAAATTACGTCGGTTGCACTACGACGACTTTTTAGTGTTGGAATTGATTGTTGTTGACAAAGTGTAGCATAATGTGATCGGTGAAAATTAATATTATTTTTATAACAAAGAAAACTTACAAATTTGTATTGAATACGTTCAACTTGCTTAATTCTGGTAACGTGATGTAGATTCCAGACAACACTGAATATGAATATGATCTAATTACGTCACCTGATATAACAAGGTACATTTTTTTTACGTAATATAATGTGTGCGTGCATACGAAATATGAAATTGCGAGTTTTGGCGACACCATACTCCTTCATCTGATTTAACTTTATTCCTGGTGATGATTTAATTGCATTTTTAAGTGAATCGGTTATTTGAGAAACCGAATAAGTCATGAAACCATTGTTCTGAGTAAAACGCAAAAAACGTGCATTTAATACCTTGAATAAAAAAAATGCAGGTTTTTTGATGTAGTAATTTAGATATGGCATAGCTACATTGATTTTTGTTGATATTGGTATTTATGAGCACGTAATTTCATAATTACGTGGGTGTAATTATCGTGGACATATTTAGTTTCTCAATTAAATGGGGCGGGTATGTATAAAATTAGTAAAAATAAGGTAGTATCATAAGATTTTATGGGTATAATCTTAATTTGACGGAAATGTTATTTTGCATTAAATTTATGATTTTCCTTTTTCTAACTGAATATTATTATGTATTTACTTGGTTTTTTGGCGCGGAAAGTAGTTTCTGGACTTATTTAATCACTTTTAGTTTGCTTGAATTAGTCACAGATAGGCCCTAGTAGGCCCAGCCCTAAACAACACTCGCACATTTCACTGTCACTTGGCGGTCCGCCATATGTTATGTTGATTTTACTTAGTAGGGCTACCAACCATTTTTACTAAAGTTCTCCACCAACCTTTTTCTTTTTCTAACTGAATATTATTATGTGTTTCTTGGTTTTTGGCAACAGAAAGTGGTTTTTGGAAGTGTAATTATTTTTAGTTTGTTTGAATTGGTCGTTTTTATTTTCATCTTCTGGTTGTCATTTGTAAACTAGCGTGTATTTGTGTTGTCATGTTGGATGTGGTGTTGTTTTGCTGGGCTGATTTTTCGCGGGTAATGTAGTTAGTTGAGTCAGTCTGCTTGTGATAGTTGGGTGGGTTGATGGAGTTCTTGAAGAATTTTTCTACGTTTCTTGACGTGCATGAATTGGCTAAAGATGAAGCGCGTGCTATTGAATTTTTACAAATCGAGGGCGTATTTTCTTCCAAAAAGTGTTGTCCTCAGTGTAATGGTGATATAATGTAAGGTAGAAAATCGTGTTGATAGGCTTATCGTTATTGGTTGTGCAATAAGAAGGTTTCTGCGAGGAAACGAAAAGCAAAAGTGTGTAATACTAGGCTTAGTTTCAAGAAGGGCACATGGTTTGAGAACTCCTCTTTGAGTATAGGTCAAGTGTTGAGGTTGACCTATTTGTTGGTGAAGAACCGAATGGAGCAACAAGATATTGCGTTTGAAGTGGGTGTGGATCCGAATACTGTGTCCTCATGGATGACGTTTGTAAAGCAAGTCATGGAGGAGTGGGCCATGTGCGACATGGTTCCTATTGGGGGGCCTAGGAAAATAGTTGAAATCGATGAATCCAAATTTGGTAAACGGAAGTATAATGTGGGACATGTGGTGAAAGGTCAGTGGGTGTTTGGTGGCATTGAGAGGGATAGTGGCAAAATCTTCCTGGTTCCTGTGGAAAGAAGAGATCGGGAGACTTTGTTAGGTGTTATCAAGGAGTGGATTGTACCGGGGAGCACTATCATATCTGGTGAGTTTCTGTTCCTGTAATATTTTGTTTTTTTGGTTGTAGTTTTTGGAAAACAGTGGCTTATTTTTTTATTTTATTTTATAGATTGTAGGAAAGCCTACGAAACGCAAAAATATGTTGAAGGTTACGTCCATTTGACTGTTAATCATTCCGAAAATTTTTAAGATCCAAATACTGGTGCTCACACGAATGTTATCGAGAGTACCTGGAGGCATGCAAAGCGCTTTATTCCCCACCATTATCGTCAAAATAAGAAATACAATAAGTATCTGTGTCATTATATGTTTTTGAAACATTGTCGCCAGACTGGAAAATGCGAGTTTGGAACTTTTTAGGAAGCAGTGGGGAGTGTTTTTTCAGATGTTGTGGAAGGGAATGGGGGGGAAGGGGGATTCACCGTCTTCTACTGTTTGTCTCACCATATCTTGAGCCCGGCGTTTTAGGGTTCAAAGAAACTAGGATGTCGCCTGCTCTATTATGAAAGGTTGTAAACCCGTCCAAATTTGACGGGAAGGATGGGCCTCTCCGTAATAACAAAGAACAATCACATCCGATACAAGTTGGCTGCAACCTCCCGAGTATCGAAAACCACTTGTATGTATGCCTGGGTTTAGTGGTTAACTCTTCTTGCTGCGCCTACATTACTATAATGCCACGCAAGATCAACGTTTCAATTACACTCGCTCCATCAATATCATCCCCATACAGGATATAGGGCCAAGGTCGCACTGGATGTGACTGTACTTTACTGCTCTGCGGAGCCCACTTCAGCTGTCAAACTGTGATACGTTTACAATGTGACCACCACGGCCTGCGCTCTTTGAACCCACAAAAACGCCGGGCTCAGGATATGGTGAGACAAACTGTAGTGAATGTTATTAAAAGTTGTTTATTTTTCTTGTTTTTTGCCATTGTTTAGAAGTTTATTATTGGTTTGAAACCATACATGTGTTATTGTAAATTTATATAATTGGTTAAGTTTTACCTACATGTTACTAATTTATTTTGTTCATTAATTATTTGTTAATAAATGATTCTATGATGTCAGATGTATTGATTTTGTGTCGATTTTTGTGCTCGTTGGAAGACCGTAACATGGTTTTCCATTTTCCCACTTTACTGTTTTACATGGTGAGTTTTTTTTTAATTAGGCCTACATTTGTGGTTTGTAAAAAAAGCTGACTTGGTGTTTTTGAGTTGGTATCCGTGTAGCCTTCTGTAATCAATGGTATCCGGAACTAACTTCACGCAGTGTACCCAAAGATTAGTCATGGTATGGGCGTGGGCTTGGTCTCATGTGAGCTGAACGTAGGCCTAGTTAAAACTTAATTTTTTAATTCCAAATATTCTTTGAAATTTGTTTCCGCGCATTTATTTTTAATTTACTATAAAATATTGATGTTTTGTCAAAAAAATGGTTAAAAAATAGTAATTTCGTCAAACTAGTAGAATTTCGCTTTTATGATTTGTTTATTATAGTAAATATAAAACAACATTTTTTAAAACTTTGTTTAATTACAATTTCCCAGCAATGAGAGCCAACGACTCATTTTACTAAAAACGACTTGTTCCGTTTCTCAAATCGATGCCATTTTTTCTTCAGAACGTATGGACTGACTTATTCGGTTTCTCAACACAAAGGGAAAAGTGACACCCTGTAATATACACGGGCATAGTCGAAAATATTTCGTTTCTCTTCTAATCGACAGGTCTTGAAATTCTGAACAAAATGGATAGGCCTATCTTAACTCATTTACGCAATTTGGGTGACATATTCAGTTTCTCAAATCAATGCAATTTTTTCTTCAGAACGTATGAACTGATTTATTTGGTTACTCAACTCAAAGGGAAAAGTGACACCCTGTAATATACACATGCATAGTCGAAAAATATTTCGTTTCTCTTCTAATCGATAGGTCTTGAAATTCTGAAGAAAATGGATATCTTTAACTCATTTACGCAATTTGGGTGACATTTGGTTTCTCGAATAACCGATTCAAGTGTAGATTGCACAATAATTTCACGTGGAAGTGATGATTTGACCCTTTTTTTTGACTAAGTAAACGGATTGAATTTTATTATTATTGTGTTTGCTAACCGGGTGATTCCCAGCGTGGTCGGAAAGCTGCGGGTGTTCTGAATTACTCTGGGGAATCTCCAGATGCGTGACTATCTGAGAGGAAGGTGAGGGAAGTGCCTCACGTGTAAGTTCTACCTCCTGCGTGCACCATGCTGCATCCGGATACCGAGGAAGTGTGTCTTGCTTGCAGTTTATTGAGATTGATGTGGATGACGCGCCGTGTAAAGTGTTCTCATGCCGTGCGGGTGTTATCCGACTCACCAGCGCACCCGTATCCCGAGGTGTGTGGTTGGTTGCGTGGGGTTTTTATTTCAAAGAGACAAGTAAGAGGTGTCTTGATCGTGACTCATTTGATGGGGAGTTCCTGGCGGAGCAGATCCTGCTACTGGAGAGGCTCCCCCAGAGCAACTCCCGGTGCAGAGTTTTAAGTTTGGGGTGGGCGTCGTACGAGATGAGTAACGTGAGTTGTTATTGCTCCCGAGTGGACCTGCCGTGCTCCTCCCTGGTGGACCGCGCGAGTAACAAATTCATCATGGACGGAGTGTGTTACGCTCGAGGCAGAATTGTGCATTGCTACGTATGCTAGGCTAGGCTAGTGAACAACGCATGGTTGTGTTGATCTGTATCTTGAGCTTTACCAGACTTACACTATGTTATTATTAACATGCTATTAAAGCAACACTTCCTGTACTCGATTATGATAGTAAATATGTTGTTATAAATCAATATTCACGTACAAAAATACCTTCCAATGTGAGGTCTTGCCTAGCTTACGTGTTGTCATACTGTCATTCCAGGCCAAATTTCAGTTCGTGAGATGAGACCTAAAGTGTTTAGGACAAATTGCTAGTGCTACTTTCCAATGATACATTTACGATAATCATGAGTGATTCTTTTCTGAACGAAGTTTTCGCACAATGTTAATAAACTTCTCAAGGGCACTGTCTGCTGTGCACCAGGGTGTGGCACTGGCAATGTGACTGGCTTTCATCGAGATGTTCTCATGGCATGTTAAAATGTGTTGCCACACGTGTTGTGCTCTGCAAGGGAGAGGGTAGGTTAGGTTAGGTTGTTGGTTAAGGACGACAGTCCATGGACCAGTGCCTTACCTTGTGTTGTGTGTCGAATATGCTATGCTAGAATATTAGTTACTTCTAACTTTTATGTAATATCACGTGTTTTTCACAATGTATGCACGTGTTAAACAAGACTTTGGTAACATTGCCAGTCACGAGCATAATAGTCATCGTCACGGGATAGCTAGTGCTCCCAACTGAGTGACTGAGTGGAAGAGATACGCAGAAATACTAGGGGTGGGGAGAGAGAACAGGGTCTTCCTTCTTTCTAGAGACACTTTCAACTGGCAGAGCTATTCGGGTATCCACCGCAGTCAGACATTCTTACTCCCTAATTAATTACAATGGTATTTAGCGTTTTCCTATATCATTATGTCAGGGGTTAAGCCGTAACATAATAATATGAAGAGCTGAATAGATTAAGAGATCATACCTAAGAAATCCATGTTGTACCTAATTGAATCCACCTTACAATATCCACTTGCATTAGTAAGACAAACTATTTTTGCGCACTTAAATATTCATGGTCTAAGGTGGCAGCCCTAGGTTGTGTGTATTGAACCTTGCTCTTAAATAACTACGATCATATTTAGTGTATTCTATTGTCGTTGCGTCCTAGTGACAGCTAAGATGTGATAACAATGGGCATCACGAATAGATTGTAACCATATGATTGAACAGTTAATTCCTAATTTCCTTAAATATCCACTTACCTCGGTAACGCAGAGTATCTTTGAGCACTCCAATATTCATGGTCTAAGGTGGCAGCCCTAGGTTGTGTGTATTTTGAAGCCTCAAATTTATTCAGGATATAAATCCTTACCATTTTCCCTTCTCATTTATACTAACTCGACTAAGTAATAGATTGTTTCAATCTTCGAATATTATTGATGGCTAAACTCACGGTATGAGTAACATCATTTAACTTCAGTGCGAAATAATACATTATCTGTATCTTCGCATCAAAACCAAGTAAGTAGCATGTTTTCATTATATAACAAGTAGGTCTGGTATGACTAGATATGTAACCACAAATTTAAAGGGAATTAGATATGTATGATGTAGGGCATGTATGTAACATGCATAGTTTGGTCATATTTCACCCTCATCCCTTAAAGGGGCTAAAAACCCCAAAAATTATTTTTGATCACGTGATCTATAGCACAATACTACACTTAAGAGACCGTTTAAAAAATTATATCTTGCAACTGTGATTTAACACGAATTTTTTTAATTTTTTTGATCCAGAAATAGGCGAAAATTGGTGTTTTGGAAAATTTCCTTAATCGGCTTTAACCTGCTTCTTTTTTGGTCCACATAGATACTAGAGCATAGTACCAATCTGAAATGCCCCTTTATAACATCGTGTCTTGAAACTGTGCCCAAATATACCCTCAAACACGCAAAAATATGCATTCCAAAATCACACCCCATCTTGGTAATCAGCATATTTTGACCGAACTACTTGCCCAAATTACAAAACGAAATATAGAGAATTTACAGAAAAGGCTGTCGAGTACGTCAATAATGGCCAATATTTTTTTGGATCAAAATCCTCCAAGGTCACGGGACATAAAGATCGTCCCCATGTTATTTCTGATGGGAGATTTTTGCCGATGGGACCTAGCTCGAAAAATTTCATGTTTGACAATTTTTTGGGAGGTCATGGTGGCCCCAATAATTTTTCTGTTAATTGCTAAATTCATTACAAGTTAGCCTGAATAAAATATATTTTTTCAGTTTAGCGGTTAAATACCCCTTTAATTGGCAGCTTCGCATTAAGCTCAAAGACCTTCACGCGCCTTGGACGCTCGCACGTACGTACCAGGTAATTCCCACAATAGTGGGTGGTGGCAGCAAACCTTTATGTGCAGCATTGCAGCCACATAACACCTTGGACCTGAGCCTATAGGCATATGTCTGGCCCCAGGACCGAACACAGAAAACAGATCTGTTGTAGGTGATATGCCATGGATCAGTCATGGGTATAGCTATAAGCAAGGTACAAAAGGACTACACATTAGAAGCGTAGACCTGAGGGAATTGGCTTTACCCCAAAATGTATATTTATTTTTTATGTAAGAGTCAAGTACAGCACAAGTACCATTTTATATAGACAATCCTAATATAATATATAAATAAATTAAAAATGAAAATAACATTAATATACCTACAAATTAATAAATCATTATATGGTGATGAACAATAAACAAATATATCAAAATTAGAAGTGCAACTAAATATGTTAATAATGTTATTGTTGTTGCATAATAATAATTGAGTAAATTGTATATAATGTTTAAGAAAAGAGGGGGAAATGCTAATAACCTTCAACTGCAGTCCAATCACGGATTGATTTTTTAAATAAATTAAAATGAGAGAATATGTCGAACTTAGGTAAATTAGGTAAATCAACATAAAGTGAAGGTAATCGAAAGGTGATAGATCTAAGGGTAATAGAAAGTCTAGATCTAGTTACATGGAAAAGATGCGTAAGCCTAGTAAAGCAGGGTGGAACATGTAGTGAAAACATGGAGACAAGACAGGTGGACCTAAAATGCCATTGATGATACGGTGCAAAAGAAAGACATGTCATAGCGTTTCGTCTGATATAAACTGACGACAGTCAGCAAAGACTCAATGTCAATTAACAACCCTTGTAATTCATTATAACAAGTGTCTTACATGTTCCCACTGAGTCAGCAAAAAAGCCGAGAATTGTCAAATATAAACGGACGAACTATAAAACAAACAAAAAATAGCTTTAAATGTTTTAAAATTTGTAGATAACTTAAGTAATGGCCGAATGCCGATGTATTTCAAGGATGAGGTCACTTTTTTACGTTATGTTCATAGGGCTAGGAGTGCAAATCAAATTGTAATTAAAAGTGTAGTGAAAAGTGCAACACAAAAATCAGTTTTTTACAGTTGTTTACAGTGGTTTTCAATAATTAAACAATAGGCCTAATCTTATTCAGACTGTAAAATGCGGCAACGAAACGAAAATCAAGAAAGTGCAGATGGTAAAATTTGTTAAGACAATGTTTGGTCATGAATACAGTTATATTTTGAATGCCATGCAATATTATGTTTTATATATATATATATTTTTATTATTTTCAGAAGCTATTTGACCCGGATATATATTATTTAACGAGTGTATTAAACTACTAACCGAGGTCTATATTTTTAACACTGCAACGCAACAACTTCTTTTGTTGAATTTGTTCGTTTTTTCTCTTTAGTTTTGTTCTGTGTTTATCAATAGTGATGTTGTTTTCGTTTTTAATATTTTAAAGTTGTATTGGCCCTGAAGATGATGGGAGAAATCTCATCGAAACGTCGGCCCAATGAAAATATAGTGCATTGAAACCGAGAAACCCGAATTTCTTTAATATATATCGCCACGAAAACCTTCAAAAAACCAAAATATATATATATATATATATATATGTGTGGTGTGTGTGTGTGTGTGTGTGTGTGTGATGTGTTGTATATGTATTCATTTATTTATTTATTTATTAATTTATTTATTAATTGTACGATAGGGAGAGAAAAACATCTTCAAAAGGATAATTTTCTCAAAAAAAAACGAGAAACAAAAAGAAACAAAGGTGACCCGGAACATCAAAATGACTTAATATATAATGGAAGAACAAAAGAATTATAATAAATACGAAGAGCCTGATGGGCTTCTTCCTTTCGTCTAGATACTAAAAACAGGAGAAAAAACAATTTACAATGATGTTTAGGGTTTGGGGGTACAAACCCTATCGGCACTAAAGAAAACATGAAGGGTCTTTACAGGGTCAGTCCTGACAGAAGAGGAAGCTCCCCATCAAGGACGGAGCAGAAGGCGCCTCTCTATCACACCACTTTGCCTCAAAGCGTCCTATCGTTCCCTCGCCCAAGGTGCCAAAGCAACTCCTTGAGGATCGGGACTTCAGACGGGCTTTGAGGACCACTTCGTAGGGAGGACGGCACCCTGCCGTCTTGGAAGAAGCAGACTAGTAGCCTGTAGATTGTGCCTCTTGGCCAAAACGAGAAACAAAAGGTGGGCCAGACGATTTGACCAATAGGGCAGGTGTTGTCGGGCCAGAACCCGACATACAAAAATCTCGGAGAGACAACCTAGGGCGTCCCAGAATGCTTCTTATGAGGGAGTCGGCCAATCGCCACATGGGTTCGGCCTGCCGACAGGACACACCATGTGCCACGCCGACCCTCCACCAGGCACCAAGGGCACAGGCGGGAGGCGACCAAACCCGCAGGTGAAATAGTTTGAAGGAAAATGGGGGTCGGCTAGGACTAGACGGTTCTTGTTGAAGCGCCACACCACCTCGGAAATCTAGACCAAGGATGGCGGGCGGGGCAGGCCTTTCCGTTGAGCGTCATTGGACCATTGACCCTCTGCGGAACCGTCTATGCCGAGCCCCTTCACCATTGATATCAAGCAGGATGCGTCCGATGTTGGTCAACGGAATTAGAGGGACCCACATGCCAGAGAGCTGGGCGACGGTAGATAGAGAAAGCGATGGTGGCAAGGGTCAGGACCCGGAATCCTCCTTGACCCCACGAAGCGGAGGTCACAAAAAGCCGGATCTGTTCCCGTTGATCTCAGGGCTTCGCGTGTACGAACGAGCAGCAATTGTCGCAAGCCCTCTAGTGAGTCCCACGTCTACCCCACTCATAACCGCCGAGTAGGTCCCGAAAGTCCCACATCCCAGTGCAGACAGGCTGGAATAAAACGGGGTGGTCGCTGTAGGGACAGTGAGGCAGCGTGAGAGGGATGTCACGCAGGCCCCAGGACAGTAGAGTGGAAGTTCTGGCTTTGGTTGCAGGAGAACCAATGCAACCAGGAACCGTGCGGAGGAACTCGGACGTGCCCGGGCTGCAGGCCCCACCGATAAGGGGGGGATGTGAAACAAGACTTGCCCACCCAAGACCAGACCGTCGGTACTTTCCGAGGAAGTGGCGGGTCATGGCGTGACAAGGATGGTCGTCCCAAGTTGGTCAAACAATCGGTGAGCAAACAACACCCGGACATGGCCACCTTGGCGGGAAGGTGAACAAGTCCAAGTCCTCCCAGAATGGACAGGAGCGCAGAGTTCTCGTAAAACGAGTCAGTGCCTCCTGCACGCCCATACGAAGGTTTGCAGTTCTCCCTGCATCCGGTTGACAAGGAGCCCGGAGGGGGAGGTACAATCTGGAACGTGTACACAGCCTTGAGCTAGGAAACTGGTTTGGCACCCAGGACGCGACCACGAAGCGACATGGGCCGACGACCCTTAAAACGCCCACCTGAGGGGTATGCAGCGCGGATTAACGAGCAGTTCCTCCAGGCTCCCAGCCACTACAGCGGAGTGTTCCCAAGAACCAACACCCAGGATTTTAGCACCTTCGCTCGACCCCAAGCGAAGTCAGGAGGGGTGTCCATACGTCCTGTCCAACTGCCGACCACAGGCCTGTCGATTTCTCGGCATGAGCTGCGCTCCGGGACTGTGCGGCATAGACGTTCGTACATTCTCGGAGACGGACGAAGTCTCCGTCGTCGGCAATAAATAGCCGAGAGAAGTCATCGGCGTAGCCAGAAATAACGAGCGCGTTTTCAGGTTGACCGGGAGAGAACAAATACCTGAGACAGACCTGCAAAGTCTGAGGAACGGTTGGCAGCCAGAAGAGAAGAGTAGCCCGACAGCGGACAACCTGCCTTATACCACGGCCAAAAAGCAAAGGTCCGTGAGGCAACACCCTACCCGCACATGGCACATGGCGCCTGCGTAGAGCGTTCGCCGGGTACTCACGAACGACTCTCCGAACCCATAGGTACGTGAGAAGGTGAAGAGATAGTCGGGTTGACCCGTGTCGAACGCTCCATGTTGATCCAGGGACAGAATTGCCAGGGGTACTCCCTCTGCGGTTGGAGTAGTCTAAGACTTCCCTGTGCAGGTGGAGACTATCAAAGATTGTCCCCTCCCGGGAATGCAGTACCCGCTGGTCAGGATCGGACCAAGGGAGCCTACTACTTCACTCAGGCGCGTTGCCAGGGCGCGGGCCAGGATTTGTAGTCCACAGGGAAGTAGGGAGGATGGGACGCCAGTTCTTGAGTCCATCCGTCTTCCTGATTTCGCAGGGGAGATTCAGGACGACTTCTGAGCCGATTTTGGAGGCTGCCCAACTCCAGAGAGCACTCCAGCACTTCCCTGAACGGGTCCCGCCACACACGCACCTCCCCACTCCAGAAGAATGAGTTAGAAAACTCCGAAGTGAGAACCGTCTATGCCGGGGGCCTTACATTTGTTCAAGGAGCCAGTGCTTCTGTGAGTTCTGGAGTGGCGAGAAAGGGGCGATCGAGACTCTCACGTGAAGGACGACGAGAGTGTTGGCAAGGACCCTCGCACAACGGAGATTCCTCCTCGTATGACGACGGGCATGGCACTGTAGACGGCATGGAAATGCCCCGCCTGCAGCTGGGAGAGAGAGGACCGTCCGACACGATCGCCCTCTAAGCGAAGTTGTTCAGTGCTTGAACTGTCGGTGCCATGTCCAGCGCCAGATTTGGAAGCCGCCGGACTAATCTACTGCAAGTAGCTGGTCATATTCGAGAGGTTTGCCAAACACTCTCTCGATTCTGCGCGCGTACGCCTCCTCGAGGACCTGCTCGTTCGCGCGAGCAAGGTCGGGCCGTGGTGCTTCCCGCAAGCAGGGATCGGGACACGATTCTATCGACTGCGTCGCTCAGACGGACGAAAAGTTCTCGTCGCTTAGCTGTTGCGCAGTCGAACAAATCGTATAGTCGTTGGTCCCAATCTCCTGATTGAGAAGCGTCCCACCAGTGGTGTGGAGGGAGGTTGTAGAGCTGGCGACGGGGGCCTCAAACGAGAGAAGGAGCTCGCGCATGCAATTTCCCCCCCCCCCCCCCCCCCCCCCCCCCCCCCCCAAAGTTCGGGTCTCAAGGGGCGTTATCAAATCGCCAATAGGGAGAGGACAAACTTGGGCGTTTTTAGGAGAGAGGTTGTGAGCTAGGGCCAGGTGATCGGAAAAACGAAGGTAAGACCTCACGCCGTTTCACTACCGTGGTCGTGACTTCGGGGAGTGGCGTAGAAACGATCGATGCGTTGAAGCGCTGTGATAGGGGGCATACCGACGAAGGTGTATCCTGTTCGACGGGATGAACTCCCGCCACAAATCGAGAAGTCTCGCCGCCATGACCACATGTCTCTGAGCAGATTTACTAGCGGGATAACCCGCTTCCATTGCCACCAGGACTGCGATATTGGGATTCAAACGTGCAGTTGAAGCCCCCCCGAAAGGGAACTGTGCGCGTTCGGCACAGCCACGCACGTACATCGGAATGTGTCGCTCGAGGAGCCCTAACACACTAGAGCCATCGTTGCTGGTCATGAGGCACATAAAGGATATAACATGGAGCGACCTGTTTTGTGGCGGGAATCTCCAAGAGAAGTTCGTGAGATAGCCGGGGTACAGAATGTTGGAGCACGGAACAACAACTTGGACGACTGCCGAAGTACGATCATGTGCCCGTACACAATGAACTGGTGGGTTTGAAAAAAAATGGAAGTATATTTGGATATAAGAAGGGGAAGTGGTGCTGAAGGCGTGTTCGTCTACTGTAAGAGGACGACGTCGGGAAAATGGCGATCAAGGAAACTGGACAGCTGACACCACTGAAGTCGCTGCGTACGCTCTGGTGTTTAGTGTGAGTATGGTTTGTTCTTCCCATGGTGTTGTTAGATAACTCCATCCATTTGACACGAGGCTCTCTGCGAGTTTGACCTGGAGAGGGGAGAAATCGTAGTCACAGACACTAAGTAGAAGGGTTTGTGCTTGCGCCAGGTGTGCCCTGAAGGCGGTCAACCCTTGAGCCCTTATCGCTCGCACTTCCCTTACGGCCGGCTTGACCAAACAGCAGCATCTGTAAAAGCCCTCTATATCTTGGGTGAAGCGAGAGCAATCTTAAGTGGATGTCCCCCCGATAGCCCTAACATCTGCAAAGAAACTGCAGGAATGCACTGGTGGACAGTGTGTTGGTGCTTCCTCACTGTTAAGAAGTCACGGCAAGCCAGGGGCATGGACACTCGCCAGGTGTTGCCCCCATCCTGCCTTTGTCGCTTCTTAGCAGGGGACTTGCACTGCGTGCTTTCGCTTTCCAGAGACGGAGTGAAAGCCATCTCCGTCTTTTGGGGTAAAGCAGCGATATGGTGTTGGAGTAGCTCGCTGCAGGTCCATTCCAATGGGAGGGGACATGCAGTCGAAGCTTGGACAGTCGCCGGGGGTGGATGAGGGCACATCACTCGTCTCGGAAGTGGTGGTAAACAGCCACTCCACCGCAATGAGTTCTTCCTCTTCTCCACCTCCAGACGTGCGGGGGACGAGCCACCGTCGGCAGGTGGCGCCCTGTTGACAATAGCAGTGCAAGCACGGGCAATGTGTCCAGTCTGCTTGCACTTGTAAGCATTTATATCGTCAAAGCTTGAGGAAACACGCGGTTGCGTTCCCATCATAGCTCCTACCAGATGGAATCTGGCAGATGATGTTTTCAGCCTTGACGACAAAGATCTGCCGACGGAACTAAAGCGTGGCCAAACGTCGGCCTCTCTCACACAACGGTGATGTAAGCCATCGGGGACACGAGTCGGACAAGTCTGGCCAACTCCGGCCTCGATGGGACTTGGTGTGGGAATGTGGGACTCGCATTGGAGAGAAACCCAGACGCTCCGCGGGGCGGACGTGACCAGTCTGCCGAGCCTGCAAGAATCGGTCTGATGTCGATACCTCCGTATCAAGGCATGGAAAGCTATCCCCAAGGCCTTACTTTTTAGATAAAAGCACACACGGCCCTGTGACATCTGGAGGCAAAAAGTAATAGTTTTTTCCCCCAATGAGATCAGCTAGGGACGATGTTACTGCGAGATGGTTACGTTCTCATAGAAAGGAAACAGTATGGCTGGTCCTTCTTTGGACATGCTTTGATTTACGGAGGATGTTCTGCCCGGCCCTGTGTTCGTTGACCCGCGCCCGAACATCACAGCCTGAGCCATGGTCGGGCCTAGTGACGTTGGGTTTCAGGGTCAGGAGCAACGATCGGCGTGGACCCTCGGTGTAGTTGGGAAGTTTGGCGTCATGGGCCGGAAAGAGTGAGGGTGGCGTCACAGGCAACGGTGCTAGTGCACTATCTGAACAGGCCACCACAGTAACTGTTGACGCAGCATCAACAGGGCTAGTCGCACCTGAAGTCAGTATCGACCTGTTGAGCGCGGAGAGACGGGAAGAACAGTTACAGTCTGGTGGACTGAGTCAGACAGCGCACCAGCCTGTTGTTTTACAGGGATGTGACTGTCGCCAGAGAAGGCCTGATGGCAGCACAGATAGTAGATCAGAGGTGCTAGGTCCCTCTTTACAAGGGCCTAGACACCACGGTTTTGCCCCCGTGTTAGGGGCGCTTCTGCCCCTGCCTGCCCGTTCTTGACAACGTGGACAGGGGGCTCCTAATAAAAATCTTGAGCCTATTATGCGTCACCAAAAACCTCAAAAGTATTTTGAATTAAAAGAATAACACGACTGACAAGGCAAACAAACTCAGTTGCTACCGGCCCGAGGACCAGGCAGCAAGCTGAACAAGAAAGAACGAAAAATCAATGAAATATAAAAATTTTCTCAGATGAAGAAAAAATGGGGCAGAGTCCAAAAAGGGGTTTAAAAATTAAAAATTCAAACGGAAAACGCCACTAGAAGCGTGGCGAGGTTCACTCTAGTGCAGCAAACACAAAACAAGGACGTTCAGGTGAAGCCTATAGAATAGGCCTCACCTGAAAGAAAAACCTAGGACAATGCCAAAAAAATATAACAAGTCCAAAACTTGCTTAAAAATTAAAAATCGGTATGAAACCTACACCAAACGAAAGAGGGAGAAAAACTGACAAGATAAACTTGTAAAGAAGAAATCCGATAGATAAACGACACACAAATCGCGAAAACACAATCAAAACAACAAGTGTTTGGTTAGGAATGCGGCCACACAATGCAACTGCAATGCTATAGGTACAATATTAGCACAGAGAGCGGAGCGGAAAACGAAAAACACGTCTACCTCCGAACAAGCGACAGTGTGGGTTGTGTTGTGTGTGTGTGTGTGTGTGTGTGTGTGTTTTTTTTTTAACACCTGCTATTAGTGCATTTTTATCCTAGCTTTTCTAGTTACTTCAGCCAATGAATGGTTTATTTTAATTTTACTGCATTCCTTGTTTTAACTTTAATACTGGCCTCCCTTTAGACCAATTGTTGCTACCAGTGTTTCTACGACTGGAGTTTGACGTGCACAAGAGTAAATTAGGGCGACCCACCGAGATTTATAAATTTTTTATTTGACAGAGTATTTGGCGCGATATTCTAAATCTTTGTTTTTAATTATTTGTTACTTGTTGGAACCCTTACATTTGCCGTCCTAACGTGTGGCTTCCTTTGTTTCTAGGGTGCATCAATTATACACCAAAATTAAAGAATTAATATGATTCTTTATTTGGCATTCCATCGTAGTAACAATCATAATGCAACATACTTCCGAGAGATGTTTAATTCGGGACTTTGGCCGAAAAGGACCGCTCTTTCCATTCGGGATTATTTTAAAAGAAATAAAAGAACATAAGTAGGTGTAGTTTTGTATCAACGTGTGTGTATTTATTTATTTATTTATTTATAAAGGGGCCGATAGGGGAGAGATAACGTATTCCAAAAGGATAAGTTTCTCAAACGATAAAAAAAGAAACATAAAGGTGACGGAACATCAAATTGACTTGAAGATATAATGAGAAAACAACAAGAATAAGAATGAAAGAGGAAGAGCCTGATGGGCTTTCTTCCTTTCCGTCAAGATAATAAAAAACAAGGAGAAAATAAACAAGAGGGTTTGGGAGTGCAAAACCCTATTCGGTCACTAAATGAAAACAGAAGCGTCCTTACTGGTTCCAGGTGCCTGATAAAGAGGAGCTCCCAATCAAGGATGAGCAGAGCGCCTCTCTATCGCACCATTTTGCCTCAAAGCCGTCTATCGCCCCTCACGCCCAAGGCTGCCAAGCCATATTCCTTGAGGAGTCGGGACTTTCAGGACGGGCCCTGAGAACAACTTCGTAGGGAGCAGGCACTTGCTATCCTGAAATAGCCCGACCAGGAGCCTGTAAGACCTTGCTCTTGGCCAACACGAGAACGAAATTGGCAGATCGATTGGGTGACAGAGGATGATTTGTCGGGCCAGAAAGAACCGACATACAAAATCACTCAGGAGGACAAGTCTGGGCGTCCCAGAATGCCCTGATGAGGGAGTCAGCCAATCGCCACATGGGTGTTGCCTGCCGACAGGGGGACACAGCATGTGCACGCTGACCCCTCGGACCAGGCACAGGGACAGGGCGGGAGGCGGCCAACCTGCATGATAAAGGAATATGGGGGTCAGCGAGACGGTTTTCTTGTTGAAGCGCCACACAACCTCGGAATGAGTCCCAAGACGGTGAGCGGGCTAGGCCTTTCCAGTTGACCCGGTCATTGGACCATTGGCCTCTGCGGAACCGTCTATTGCCAAAGCCCCTTGACCATGATGTCAAACAGGATCGGACCGCCTGTTGGAATGCGGAAGCAAAGGACCCACTTGCCGTGAGAGCGGGCGCGGTAAAAAAAGAGGCGGTGGACAGGGATCAGGACCGGGAAATCTCCCTGACCCCACGGAAGCGGAGGTGCTGCAGAAAGGCCCGGATCCTGTTTCGTGTTCTCAGGGCTTCGCGAGTGCGGACTGGGGCAGTTCGTCAAAACCCTGCAAGGAGTCCACCTCCAAAACACTCGTCACCGACGAGCTGTTCACCCAACGTCTTACATCCAGTAAAGACCAGAAGGGATTGAAGGGAGGAGTAAATGGCTGTAGCGGATTAGGGAAGTCAGAGTGAGTGGAACGTCACGGAGCCCAGGACGGTGGATGGGAAGTTTCTCGGCTTTGGTTGCAAGGGAGTACCAATCCACCAGAACCGTGCGGAGGACAATCGGACGTGCCCGGGCTGCAGGCCCACCGATTTGCGGATGAAACAGTACCTGCTATGCAAGACCCAGATGTCGGAACTTCGAGGAAGGCAGTGCCGGGTCATGGCGGACAGGGATGGTCATCCAGGCTGGACAGAAATCGGTAGGCAAACGCATCCGAACCTGGTCACCTTGGGACGCAAGGTGAACCAGTCCGAGTCCTCCCAGGTTGACAGGAGCACACAGGTCTCGTAGACGAGTCCAATGCCTCCTGCCCGCCCATACAAAGTGGCTAGTTTCCCCCTGGCATCCCGTTGACCAAGAGCCGGGGAGGGGGAGGCACGCTTTGGAAAGTGTACCACAACCTAGGGGCCAGGACAACTGGTTTGCAACTTAGGACGCGGCCAGAAGCGACATGGCAGACGCCCTAAAACGCCACTGAGTCTTGCTGCAAGAACTTCTGCCGCAAATCCATATAGGCTCCCGGCCACCACGGCAGGGGTGTTCCCCATCCACGACGCCAAGAATTTGGTGCCTTTGCTCGGACCAAGCGAAATCGAGTGGCGTGTCCGACGGCCAACCCAGCTGCCTGCACACAGGCCCGGACTTAACGGCATTAAGCTGGCCCCAGGGACGGTGCGGAGAGTAAACGCCGTACAACGTCCTGGAGGCACGGTGCGGGGTTCCCGGGTCTTCTGCGATGAAGGCAGTGGAGTCATCTGCATAATACGGAGACGACCAGCCCTTCTCTCAGGTTGGCCCGGCAGGACGGAATCCAAACCAGTCTCGACCTGCAGAGTCTGGAGAAACGGCTCGGCTGCCAGAGAGAAAAAGTAGCCCCGACAGCGGGACAGCCCTGTCGATGCCACGACCAAAAGCCCAAATGGTGCCGTCAGGCTACACCCCACCCGCACATGCAACTTGCACCGGCGCCCCGTTAGAGCGTTCGCAGGCAGACAGGAAAGACTCTCCGAACCCGAGGGCACGAAGAAGGTGGAAAAGATTTAGTCGTGGTTAAACCTGTCGAACGCTCCTTGTGTCGAGAGAAGGGACGGACAGGGGCACTCCCTCTGCATTGGCGTACTCCAGACCGTCTCGTATGCAGGTGAAGACGATTCGAAGATGGTCCGCCGGGGATACAAGTAGCCTGATCAGGGTGCACCAACGAACTCACCACCTCGCTCAGGCGTGTGGCGGGGAGCGGGCTAGTATCTGGTAGTTCCACGGTGAGGAGGGAGATGGGGACGCCATTCTTAATCCCATCCTGTTCTCCTGATTTGGGGCAGGAGGGTCAGGACGGATTTCTGAGCCGACTTTGGGAGGAAGCCTAACTCCAGAGAGCTGTCAGCACTTCCTGAACGGGTTCCGACAGCTACCCCAGAAGAACGAGTAGAACTCGGAGTGAGACGTCTATGCCAGGGCCTTCCTTGTTCAGGGAGCCCAGCGCCTCGATAGTTCTTGGTGGGTGAAGGGCGGTCAAGGGTCTCTCGCTGAAGATGAGTGGGAGCGCCGGCAGAGACTCGTACAACGGAGAGTCTCCTCGATGACCACGGCACGGCACTAAAGACGGCCTGAAAATGCCTGCGTGGAGGCTGTGCAGAGAGAACTTGCCGTCGGGGACACCACACGACCTCAAAAGCGAAGGTTGTTTCAAAGGTTGAACATCGGGTGCCATGTCCCGCGCCAGATTCGGAGCAGCAGGGACTGTCAGTGGAAAGTATGCTGCTTTGTAAGGGAGTTTGTCAACACTCTCCACTTCTACGAGTTGATGCTTCGCGCACATGCTCGTTAGCGCGAGCTTGGTCAGCAGTGGTGTGTACGGCAAGCAGGGGACCGGACACGATCGATCGACTCGTCGCTCCAGACGGACGAAAAGTCTCGTCTTGAGTTGCTGCGTATTCCCCCCCCCCTCCTGTAATCGGTAGTCGTGGTCCGATCTCGTGCTTGAGAGCTTCCCCACAGTGGTGTAGGGTGGCATAGGGTGGCGTCGAGCTCGAACGAGACGGGGAAAAAAGAGCTCTCGCATGGCAATCCCATAAGTCGGGTCCTCGAGAGGGTTCGATTGTTATCGAGAAGCCAATAGGGAGAGGCAACTTGGGGCGTTTGCAGTGCATGGTGGTAAGTTAGGGCCAGGTGATCAGAGAACGAGGGCAGAACCGGTGGACTCCCTTTTACCCGTTGTCGGGACTTCGAGGAGAAGCGTTAAAACGATCGATGCGTGAAGCGCGGTAAAAGGGGGCATTACCTAACAACTGGTTAAAGCCGGGTTCAATGGATGATACTCCGCCACAAATCGGAAATTCTGCGGCCGTGACAGTGTCTCGGAGCAGGAATGACAAGGCGCGGATACCTCTCGTTGCACCAGACCTGCGATATTGGGATTCAACGTGCAGTTGAAATCCCCCCCAACAAGGATCTGGGCATCGGCTCCCGCAGCAGCACCACGCACGTCTCGGATGTGTCGCTCGAGGAGCCCTAACAGTCCAAAGCCAGTGCTGGTCGTGAGGCAAATAAATAGAAACACGACGTGAAGGGTCGATTGTGGCAGGAATCTCCAAGAGAATTCTTGAAGGTAGCTGCGTTGTAGAGAATGTGTGTGCACGAACACCAGGGGGACGACTTGCGAAGTCCAATCATGGTTTGCCCGTAACACTTGAATTGGTGGTTGAAATAGAATGTATATTTGTGATATAAGAAAGTGGAAGTGGTGCTCGAAGGCGTGTTGTCTCCTGTAAGAGGACGACGTCGGGGAAATGGGATCGAGGAAACTTAGACAGCTGACTCCACTTAAAGTCGCTGCGGACGCTCTTTGTTTAGGGTTAAGGATTGTTGCCTCCCATGTTGTTGGCATCACTCCACTCCATTGGACCCGAGTCTCTCTTGCGAGTTTGACTGGATACGCGAGAAACGTAGTCACCGGGACACTACGAAGAAGTTTTGTGCCTTAGGCAGGGTGCCCTGAAGGCGTTAAACCCTGGCCCTTATGGCTCGCACTTCCTTTACGGCTGGCTTGATTAACAAGCAGCATCTGTAAGAGTCCCTCGATGGTCTTGGGTAAAAGCGATGAGAACCTGTATTGGCTGATCGCTGCCTTAACGTCTGCAAAGAACGCAGGGACCCAATGCGCAGGTTGACAGCACGTTGTTTGTGCTCCTCGCTGTAAGAAGCTCTATTGCGGCCAGGGGCATGTCACTCACATTGTGTGCCCCCTCCTTGTGTTTTTGACGCTTTTTAGTGGGAAAACTCACTGCGTAGGCTTTCGCGTAAACAGTACTGGAGTGAAACCATTCCCTCCACGGGGGTAATTAGGGATAGGAGAAGAGAAGGAGTGTCGCCGCAGTCCATTTCCGTGGTAGCGAGAGCGGCTGCAGAAGACTGGCCGTGGCCACAGTGGCTGAAGGCTATTCTGCTCAGCACCCGCCGCGAGGTGACGCAACGGTTCCCATTCCCAACGAGGTCCTTCCTCTTTTCGCCGGCCAGCCGCACGGGGGTGCAGCTGCCGCCGCCAGATGGGTTTGGTACTGTGACTGTGCAAGCCTCGGCAATTTGTCCAGTCTGCTTGCACTTAAAGCACTAATTGTCGTCAAAAGCTGAGGAACACGCGATTGCGCTCCCCATCAAAAGTTCTACCAGGACAGAGTCTGCGTAGGTTGATTGTTTCAGCATTGACGACAAAAATCTGACGGCGAAAACTGTAGAAGTGGCAATGTCAACCTCACTTACACCAAAACGGTGATGTACGCCATGTGGGCCACGATTCGGACAGTTTGGCCAACTCGCCTCGATGGCCGGTGCGGGATGTGGGGGGCTGGCATGGGACAGTAACCAGGCGCTCGGCGGGAGTGATAGTGACAAAGCCTGGCGCGCCCCCCCCCCGGCCCCCCCCCCCCCAAAAAAACTGGTGTTGATTGTATCCCTCCATGGTCAAGCATGAAGGTGTCCACCAAGGCCTGACTTTTTAGATAAAGCACACGCGGCCCTGAGCCATCCTGGAGGCAAACGTTATGTTTTTGCCCCGATGACATCGGCCAGGACCGCATGTACTGTGAGATGGTGACATTCTCATTGAAGGGAAACAGTATGGCCTGGCTTCTTTGGGACATGCCTGACAGGGAGGTGATCTGCCCGACCTGGGGCCGTGTACCCGCGCGACGACTCAGCCGGGCCATGGTCAGCTTAGTAACGTTCGGGGTAAGGCCTCGGGAACGATAGCCGGTGACACCACTGGTAAGGTGGGGGTGGGTAGCACCTGTGGTGAGGAGAGGGGTGGGTGGCACACTGGAATGTAGGGTTGGTCTGTCGGGAGCAACAAGTAGCTGCACTGGCTGAAACCAGCCACCACAGTAACTGTTGATGCAGACCTAAGAAACAGGAATGAACGTTGCAGGACTGTTGGCTGATCAAGTCAGCGCAGCAGGCAGTTGTTTAAAGTGACGCCGCCAGAGAAGGCCTGCGGGCGTCATGTGAAACCTCAGAGTTAGGTGTGCCCCTTGCGATCAGGGGAACATCACCACCCATGTTTAAGCCCTCGCTTAAAGCCGATTCATATACTTACCTGTCCCTGCGTTAAGCAGCGGGAACAGGGGTCTTTCTTATAACAATCTTGAGCCCTGATTGACTCAATGGCAGCCAAAAACTCAAGTTCTTGAATTAAAAAGAATTACCACGCCTGACAAAGGCAACAAATCAGTTGCTACCTGCCAGAGGACCAGGCAGCAAGCTGACCCAAGAAAGAAGAACGAAAAAATCAATGAATATAAAATTTCTCAGATTGAGAAAAAATGGCCAGAGGTCAAAAAGGGTTCTTTTCAAAAGTTAAAAATCAAAACGAAAAACTACACTAGAATGCGTTGGCGAGGTTCACTCTAGTGCAGCATACACAAAAGAAGGACTTTCAGTGAAGCTTACTAGAATAGCCTTCGCCTGAAAAAAAAAACTAGACAATGCAAAAAATATACAAGTCTTAAAACAAGCTTAAAAAATTAAAATCGCGTAATGAAACCTACACCAAACGAAAGAGGAGAAAAAACACTGACAAGATGAATTGTTAAATGCAAGAAAATCGAAAGATAACGACACAAAAATCGCGAAAACACAATAAAAACTATACAAAATGTTTGGTTGAATGCGGCCAAACAAGCACTGTTAATGCCCAGGTACAAATAAATACACAGAGAGCGGGAGCGGAACGAAAACATCGTCTAACCTCCGACCAAGGACAGTGTGTGTGTGTGTATATGTTATTATTGTACAATTGCTG
This sequence comes from Sweltsa coloradensis, assembly GCA_024449915.1. Lineage (NCBI taxonomy): Eukaryota > Metazoa > Arthropoda > Insecta > Plecoptera > Chloroperlidae > Sweltsa > Sweltsa coloradensis. Next base: position 296,995 of record JAMZAV010001116.1, read on the forward strand.
ACTATTAGCAAGAGCTAAATAAACATTATTATATTATTTTATTATTATTATTTTATTATTATTATTTATTTTTATATTATTAATACGTCTAGCCTTTGATACCTAATGCCTATAAGTAAGATGTATATCATGGATGTCCATCGTACTCAAAATAACTATATATAATAAAACTATAAAGAATTGAAATGAAAAGTCCAACAAAGATCATTAAAATTAAACAATAGTTTACTTTGGACTTGTCAATGCACGGCCAAAACCTTAGTAGGAAATCATTGAAATCACCGCAGTGCGTAACACAAGTGAGGACGCGATTAGTTCGCATATTAGATTGCACTAGTAGTTTCTAAAAGTCGTTGTATACCCGTTGGAGGACCGCTGGTTTATGCCTTTTGATTGATCCGCGCGATAGGTACTCTCAAAAATTTCAGTCACAAATCACACTACAACAAACAACCACATACCAACAATAAAACACATCAATCAACCTATACTATTTAAACCATGACCGTGATCATTGAAATGTTACGACTCATTTAAAATGAAGTATGACAATTGTGAGACTTCGCGGACGCTAAATGTTTTGAACTGTAAATCACCTTGAATAACTGTGATTCGTAATATTTTATATCCGCGACTGTACTCGATTTTATCACAGTGCTTACATCGTTATCATGTCTGTGAGTATTCATTTCGCGCTAAATGTGAACCTGCCAAAATTCTTATCGCATTTTTTTTTTAAGTTTATACGGGCATGATATGGGTGGGACATGCTTGCATTCGACAAAGTGTTTGGTCTGGATTTAATATTAATTAGGGCGGTGATACCCGGAGATACCTCTGACTGTGAACATACCAAGATTTTAAGACTGACTAATATATTCAATTTGTATGACTGTGAATATACAAAATATTCATGACTGAGGTGACGACCTGATATGACTGACTTATAAACCAATGACGACTGTGATTTACCATCTTTTATGACCTGCTGTATTACGGTGTGAGAATGATTCAACAATACACAGCGCGAATGAGTGCTCGGTATAGTTGCAGCATGATAGTTCTATCTGCGCCCCATGACGTATTGTGTGCGTATTGCATATTTAAATCTGGGCCAATGTATAACACGTACACACTATTTTCGTCAGGTAGTTTTTATAGTTTTCACAGATCTGACAGCCCTCCTAATATTGGAAGTATGGTTTCCAGCACAGTTCAAGGGCCTACTTCGTGTGTGTTTGTGTATGTTATGTTGGCCACAACATTTGACACATTTAAGTTCGTTATTACAGAAATGTTCCACCTGGTTCAATCGCTGGCAATTATAGCAGTGCGGAGTCTTGAAACGTTTGTCCTTTGATAACGCAAAACATGTTTGTGGTCGAACTATAGGTTCGATAAACGCATGAAACACCTCGAACTCTTTGTCGCAATGTCAACTTTCAAAATTGCAGCCACCCCCCCCCCCCCCCCCGGCGGCAAAGCACTAAAATTTCGGCCTAGCGTTCGCTCTTAAGCTTTTTCAGATATCTTGGTGGAGGTGCCGGTTTACCTGTTCGGAAATTCGAAGAATGATTACGGTCGACCTATCGGTTTGAACCATACAAGTAACACCTCAAACTCTTATTAGTCTTATTGCCAGCTTTCCAGATTGCATCCCCCCGTAGTCATAGTACCGAAATTGTGGCCTAGCGTTCGCCCTCAAGAATTTCCAGAAATCTTGGTGGAGGTGCCGGGTCACCTGTTCGAAAATTCAAAGAATGATTGCGGTCGACCTATCGGTTTGAACCATACAAGTAACATATTATACTCTTCATCTAGACTCCAGCGTTCCAAACTAAAGTCCCCCGTCAACGTAGCACCGGAATTGTGCTTAATCATAAATCATTGAGCCCTTTATTCGATTTACTTAAACCTTTTTTACTAGAACTGTTACCTTACGAATTTCACTCTTCGATACCTTGAGTTAAACTCTTTCTTAGGCTGTGTTACTCTAGTAGAATCTGGTCCACACGGCGCCCCAAAATAAGCTTTTCATACTACTTGAATATATTATATCTGCATCAATGTAGACGAATATATAAACAAGTGGAAAATGTGGACAATTTTCATACATGATAACATGTATTATTTTTTAGAATCATTAGGTTTTCATTACATTATTTATAAAAAAAAAAATATATGTATTAAACATTATTTCATTCATTATATTTCATTTCAGTATTATAAATAAAAATATGTACATTCGATATTGTTCAAAACCATTAGCTTTGTTATTGTACGGTTTGCTTTTTATAACCAATGTATAAACTTCATAATAAATTATATTATTATCATGAAACTTTAATGTAATTATCCGCCGAAGATTTATGACAGAGACCGCGAACATAGCCATTTAGTGCAGTGATGGATGTGTTATTGAATAATTATTATTATTCAAGATTAAACCCATTTTTTCAACAATAATTAAAACAAAATCATTTATAAAAAACATTTATATTATTATTGAATAGACCCAAGCGGTTAAAAGTAACTTGAACGCAGAGGTTTATTTCCTGGATCCTTAGTAAAACTGCTTTAGAGAACTTTTTAAAATACGAGCTCACGTTTTGTATCGCCATGATTGTTTAAGTCGCTCTTTTATATCAACATCCTGTTTAGGACTTTATGGTTTCAGCGTAATAAATGTTGATAATTATATAATAAAATGTAAAACATTAACACTAAATCTTACTACGCGTGCTTTCACCTCACTAAAAGAAGGTGGCAATAAACTATGTGGTGGAAGACTTGTACCTTACTGGTAATCAAAACCATTCTAAATTGTTTTATCTGTTCTTTTACCAAATAGGATTTCTATTATTCATCGACAATCGGTTCAAGACGATTTTATTCGTTCTGATAAGCTTTCTGGCTCGATCTCGTCAAAATGATAGTACACAATGTATTGAAAATACATCAAATTGGGTTAACAACATTCTTCTCAATTACTAATTGGCATTTATTATTGAATTTATGACGTCGATAATGAAAATCGTAGATTATATTACGACAGTCAATTGAAAAGAAATACTCAAAAGCAACTCGAAAAATACCGGTGGTTGATTAATATAATGACACGTATTTTTGAACCAAGTTCCAAGGGAAAACAAGGGTTAATTAATAAAGCTCGGTTTGTCGATGAATACAACAAAATGGTTGATTGCAACTTGTATGTCCTATAACAAATTGATAACCACTGGATAATATTCATTATTCCTTTAATAGTCTGCAAAAGTAGTGATTTTTTTCTGGAACTCTTTCTGAAGCCAGTTTTTATCAGATTGTTTTCAGACTTAGCACATAGCTTATGGTTATGTATATACAGTCTTTTATACTGGCACAGTTTTTTTTAACAATTACAAAAAAACTAAATAAATGAAATGTTTTTTTTAGGATTTTTGATTTTTGTAAAATCATCAAAATTAATAACTTTCGGAATTAATTTGTGCGTAATGCTTAACAATGTTTAGTAATCTTTTCTCTATAGAAGAGTGACCGTATCCTTTTTGAGAATTATGCACAATTGCATATCGATCGGATGAAAACTGGAAGCAGGAATAGTTCCCAAAAAAGTTTCAAATAGGTATCATCTTGACCCACATAATAAAACATTGAATGCATCGACAAAAACATGAGGCAAAATGGACTAATCACTTTGATGGGTTGAAGTTGTGGTATTTCAAGTTGACGTTTGATTAGTACAAAAAAGGTGGTATTCTTTTTGTAAGTTGTTTAACCTGAAATCTACGAGTAACGATTGACTTTGACTCGGGAAAGGGAACTGTATGGGTGGTTCACTTACTAATATGTTAGAAAATGCTTTTGATTCAAGTTAGTAAAAGTATAGACGTTATGTTATTTCAAACCTATAATTTCGATGAATAAGTATTTATTATTCCAACAAACTATTTTAAGTTTATTATTATATAAAAATGCTTATCAAAGTTATATCAACAAACGTATAGGCCTAATACAGTTTTTGAAATTTCCATATATTCCGCTAAAATTAATTATTGTCAAGAACGGAATCATGCAACCACACACTTGTATTCAATTATTAGAACTGTCTGCGTGCGATCCTTATTTGTCCACTTTCTAACTCCCCAGCTGGTTAAAGTTAAGTTATAAATGGTTGAACATTGTTGCTGTCCAATTAAGTACTAAGGCGGGAATAGGCCTTTGCTGGACAGAACCAGCCACAAGTGGGCAGAGGGCGAGGATACCGAAGTACAACTGAGGACTGCCCTACACTAAAGAGGTATTCAGAAGATTGCCAATGCAATTGGACAAATACTTCAAGAAGTCAGGGATGCCTTTCCAGCGGAGGAAACTTCTCAAGAGGTGTATTGAACTGGAAGCTCGACCAGAAGGTGAATCATCCAATAGAGTTTTACACCGACTGTTAGTTTGTGGAGGGTCTGCAAGGCACCGTCGCTGTGAGGGAGTCTAGACATAGCTGGTCAATCTTATTTAGTACATACCGGGCAGTGATAATAGTGACAACCAGTAAAATATAAACATAATATTAAATTATATTATTATCGCCCACAACATGTTCAAGGAAGCGATATACACTGTTGCAAATCGATACTTTTTTCACTATCGGTAATCAAAAAGGTGATGTTTTTATCGAATCGATAATAAAGATAAAGTCAAAACTCAAGTCTTTACAATATAAGCAGGGCAGAATAAACAGTTAACAATACATTTTAAAAGACAGAACAGACAAATGTCCGAGATAAAAACAATGCTATGGAACACCTCAAAAGAAGTTCTTAAACAACAAATAAACTTAGCTCATTGCAGATCAACTGCTGCTCAGAACTGATATTGATACCATTTTCAGGGGATCTTCGATATATCTTAGTTCAGATATGCCACGATTTTTTAAAAATGTTTAACAAAAAATTAGTTTACAGAAGATCGCATCAAAAGGGCAAAGCGGCACATGTACTAGAAAGAGCTCGTTGTTACAAAAAAATATAAAATTATATTTTTAATAACAAGTGCACACTGACAAGTAACAGTTATTTGGGATGTTTTGGGGCGCTTTACTAGCGAAGATTGTTTGCGTCTATGTAAAGCAAGTTGAAAATATGAAATGTACATAAATCAAAAGTTATTATTACATCAAACATCACCAAGGTAGACTGAAAACTGATGTTAACTGACTGATGAGCAATCACGGTATGGACGCTTAGAGGAGACCCGCATTGATGGTGAAAACTAGAAAATATGAAAATGTAATAAATACTGATGACAGTCGAAAATTCATTCGTGTGGAACTAGTAAAAATGTTCACCTTGGTATTCTCCAGTCACCTCCAGATGTTATTTGACCAGCCCATACCGACTACCTCCTATAGGCCTATTGTTAACGATGAGCCGAGGAGGAATGCAATGGTATTCTCCTATGGGTCCAGAACTGGATGAAATAGGTTGCCATGGGTTTCTCTCTTAGTGGGTTTCAAGTTGAACAGTAGGAAGGATTAATCAAGCAATGTAAATAGCAATAGAATATATCAGGGAGATTCCCTCCCATGGGGACGAGAAAAATATTTTACGTAAATGTTTACCATACAAAGAAAGCCATGTCCAACAGTAAAAGAATACAAACTCGATTGGACATGGCCTGGATAGACCTATTCACGCATGGCAGAGTCAAGCCCAAACAAAGACGAACAAAGAAAGTCAGTGACAGAAACAACCTGCAGTGAAATAACATCAGACAGAATGATGCAGCAAAGACGAATGTTGAAATTCAACAGGCCTACAATATAACAGAGGCCCCATAGCGCTCTACTGTGGCTGGCCGAGGAGCGACGCTCGACACGTCCAGCTCCGACCAAGAGAAGTGAGCGACTGTGATGCGATGTGAGCTCTGCGCAGGCAGGCGGCAGCTGCTGGCTGCGCGCATGGCGCTGTGAGCGTCACGATGCGCGCGCAGATCCTTTGTTGTCTGGAGCTCAGAGCTAGGCTTGTACGCTGCTGCTGCCGGCTCCACGTGTACGCTACACTCAGATACAAAAACATCGACGCAAACAGTTCTTCACATATTTTAGCTCTGTATTTAGGAAAACTATTATTATTGTCCGTTAGTGCGTGGGTGACCAACCGTCAACCATTGATAATCTTTTTACATTATACATCCTTTCCTGCCCACCCCTATAGTTAGTTTGTACAAATTGAACCACAATCTATTTTCAACTTATCATGTTATTCCACGCACGGTACAGACTTAACTAGCTCTACATAGCCTGTTAGGCTGTTCAGTTGTCTCTTTGCTGAGTTTTCGCCAAACTGCCATTTAATCCTAACCGATCTACACGCTGGAAAATCGTGTGTTAATTACCATCTGGTAGTTTGTTTCTATACCGTTGAACTGCATTGGTTTATGCAATGATTCCGTATATATTTAATTTTTCCAATTCACAATGTATACTAAGCATTCGATTACATGACTGCCGCTTTCATGACTGTGTTGGCCAATTAGTGCGGCGTGTCTGTCAGCCCAATCACAAGACATTATAGCTTCATGCGCCAAATCCTATGTCGATAGATTTCATCACAAACCACTGTGAATCCAGCTAACACAAAAATCGGTATGCTGCCAGTCCTCGAAATGCAAGCATAAGCACATGCCACATGTTTGCATTTCTGCATTTTTTTTTAAATCAAACTTGTGGCTTTTTGTTGACTTGTTGGGTGGCGTTGGGGGGGGGGGGGAATAAGCTATTGTAAATTTGAACAAAATAGCATTTTTGGCTTTTGTATACCAAACTTAGTGAGATCACTTTCTGATGACCAATCAATATTTTTAAAGTAAGAATGGCAACTTTCGTATGTTTGACGACGAATTTGGAAAGGGGTGGGGGGCACGGGTTAAGAGCCCAATAACATCTGACAAACGTTTCTTTTTGGCTTACGCACATTTAAGTAAAATGTTCACGTTGTAATTACTAAAAAACATTTTGAATTTTAGGTTGGATGGGGGGGGGGGGGGATTGAACAATACAGACATATAAAAACAGGAAAAAAACTGTTGGTGTTTTGTTGAGGAAAATGGCGGGGATTTTTAATTATTATATTGTTGAACATTGATTATATTTTAGATGATTAAAAAATCTAGACTGAATCGCAATATTATTATTATTATTATTATTAAAAAAGCTGCAAGCAAACCTCAAAATACAAGATTGTGTTTATGTAATCTGATGACAAGAACATTCGGTGTCCAGATCCCGCCCACATTACCTCCCCTACTTGCTTCGAAGTAGACACGATCGAATTTCACAAGAGAGCGACGCAACCAAATGGAGCCAAAACTGTGCTTGCAAGGCGTTCGTACTTTTCAAACTACGTTAACATTTTTCGTCCGATTTCACTAAAGTTTTTTTATTTTACTCAGAAACTTGAACTGTTATTCTACGAAATAGCTGTGATTACGCAAGTTCGCTCCTCTTTGGTCAAACAAGGGCAGTAAACTTTTGACCGGAAATGAACATTTTCTATGGACTTTGAGGACTCATGGGTAGAGATGTGCAAAAATATTTTTATAAAGTTTGAAAATTCGCGCCTTAAGAATAAAAATTCGCGGTTTTTCGTTATTTACCAAAAAAACAATTTGATAATACCCAACTTTTTAAAAAAATACTAGTTTTAAATTATCAGTAGGTCTATCACAAATTCCAGGACATTTTATGATTATTTAAGAGAAAAACAAGCACATGAGATGAGAATCAGTTTTAATTTTAAGCTCAATTTCAGCCTTCAGATTTCAAAGTTTCCGACAGTTTTTACCAGGATTAATTTCGACTACCCGGCACCTCCACCAAATTTACGAAATAATGCATTTTTTGCATAATGTCGATATTTGGATATGAAGTATTTTGAGCTTACCCACGAACAAACGATTATTACGATCTCATAATCGCGTTTTATGACCAGGCACCTCCACCATATGTACCAGCCAGGATGAATTTAATGTCTACTACCTACCTGGCACCTCCAACAAAACTTTGAAAAAACTTTGTTTGAAATTTCATGACCTAGTTTGCATTTAAAGACAAAATTGCTAATTTTGCGACTAGTTACCGGTATCAACTAAAATATCGCGAAAATTCGCGAATTACAAATGGTACCATTCAATTAAAATTTGAGTGATTCATGTGCAAACTGAATTTGAAAGGATTGTTGCAACTTAAAAAAAAAAAAATGCGAATTTTGTTCTCACCATTTTTGCACATCTCTACTCATGGGGGAAATGTTTTGACTTAAATGAACAAAAGGGCTATGTACGAGAAATAAGAATTTAGTGATTTATCGGAGGAAAAAAACAGAATGAAAATATAATGATTTCCCTGTCCGTAGTTTGAAAAGTACGAAAGTACTGCACATGGCACGATCGGAGTGGTATTTAAATCGCACCCAAGCCTCTTAAATATACATATGTACACACATATTTACATTTGGATTATTAACATATCAAACTTAAAATGTTTTTGTCAATAATCGCTTGTCGAGAAAGATAGGGCAACAGACAACGGTATAAATGTAAACACATAAAATAACTTTAAAGTTAAAATTACATTAAAAACTGCAGCCTTCATTCACTCATACAGTGCGCGGACATTTGAGCAATGAGCATACTTGGTAAAATATGGTAAGCCTATTTTTCAGTTTATTATTTCTTGTAGGTTTAAATCGAAATGGAGTTTGCTCATTTTGTTAGCAGTTCTAAGTTACCTGGTCACGGATGACTGTTTAAAATTTCAGCTGAATCTATTTGGCCGTTCGGCCGTATGGGACCGGACAAACAGACATACAGAATTAATCACTACAAGGCTCCATCGAGTAGCGTTATAAAGACTTCGTTTCGCTGCGCTCACTCGTCTTATTATCACTCCACCATCACATCTTTGAGGATGTACTTAACTGCATCATAATACGCGCGTCACCAATCTGCAGCCGTAATTTTAAATTTTGTAGTCTATTGTTAATATGTTGTAACTTTATACTGGGCGCGTTGGGCAGTTCCCCTTGACGGTGATGATTGCCTGGCGCATCGAAGAGAGATGTGTCATATTGGAGGCCGAAATTCTGTCCGGGAAGTGCCATGTCAACGTTAAATTTCGGAACAATTCAAACTTGCCGGTCAGGTCGCATAATCGTTTGAAAGGCTCCCTGCCATTGGCGTAGGCGAGTCAAGAAATCCCCTCCTACGACCAATTAGAGTAGAATCGTGGTTTTTGGAAGCGGGCAATTACACCTGAAATACCACTACTAATTGATGTAGGCGAGTTAAGAATAGCCGAGTTAAGACTGAGCCTTTAAATTATCTAAACAGACTTCAAATAAAGATATGCACGAGTCTATAAGTTTTCAGGCTACAGAAGTTAGAACCGGCTTTCGTCACACGTACCGTAGTTTGCTCTTTAACTAACATATGAGACAGATTGACGAATAATTTTTGCATGGATCACATTCCCCCTGCCACCTTCCCCCAACCACTTCACACGCACACAATACTTACACCGCGGAAACGTGATTTCAAATTAAACAATTGAAAAATATAGGTGCTTTTTCATGTGCTTTTTATTTAACGTATATCCAGTTCAGTTATAATAAATATTGATAAAGAAAAACACCGAAAAATTAGCTAAAAAAATGATTTCAATGCGTTGCCGTGTCCGTACTTCCACTTAATTCAAGAAGGCTGTATCAAACGCCACAATTGCTTTATTTGCCTATATTATTTTATTCATCACGGTAAATACGTCTCATGCTCCTGCAAGTGGCGCTTCCTGGCGATACGACCAGTTTGAGTGGCAGCAGGGTCATGCATGTTGGAAAAACCATTTGATTGGTCACATACCCACTCACTGCAAATGAGTGTTTATTATAGAACACGGTAACCGTTCTACATATTATGTTTTGTTGTGTGTGTAAGATTTAAATTGGGTCAACGGTTTTATATTTTTTTAGTTATGGCTTGATCAATGAGTACACGTAAATATAATCGAGTAACTTACACGATATAAATTTGTAAGAAAACAATACTATACTAAAAGATTGTTTACTGAGTAAATGTACCATTACAGCATACTGTTAGTATTTGTATCACGCCTGAAATATTTGTGTTATCGGTAGATTCATTACCTAACAAATTATAACCAATGAATGATTTAAATTGAAAAAAAAAATCGATATGGATATGGTATGGATATTGGATATGGACAAAACGAGATCCACATTATAAGACTTTATGTTTGCCCATTTCGTTCAGCACCCACGCACGCAGTGATTGTTAATTAGTTGTTATGTGCATTGAGATAAAAACATATGAGTATAGGGTTCCGTTTTGGAATTATTTTGTTTTTCGTTCTACAGGACAATTCATTATTTCGATGCGTTGCAGTGTTTTCGTAATCCAAGATTGACCTGTTAGCATCGTGTAGCATTGCAGGTGACTGAATTATATCCGAAACCTTCTGCCCTATATAAGGCTTGACTAAATGCCATGCCCGGGATGCACGAGGCATGTCGAAATATTGGAGGTCTAGAAAATTAGTTCCAAACAGACAAAACAAACAGAAATGTTTTCGTGGAAGCCAGCCGCCTCCTAATACCCTTTGTAAAAAGAGACGCGAGCGTGTGATCCAAGAACAAATTGGACGGCGATGAGCCATTCAATACTGATGTCGGAGTCAGGAAATCTTAAAAGCGCCCGAGGCTAGATAAAAGGTTCAGTTAGACAGGATGATCTGGCCGTCGCTCGGCGATCCATAATAAATAAATAATTAATATTTATTATAATCAGAATTAAGGATGGTTGGTCACCCCATCTTTCAAATCTTGGCAAAGAAACGACGACTTACGTAAACAAATACTGGATCCAATACCCAGGAAACAACAATAATTAGATATAACACGAAACAAAGCCATGAGTCAATTGGAGGAGGGGAAGATTATTGACCACAATATATACCATGAAAATGCACTTCAAAGTCTCAATTCTATTCTAGGACAGCTACTGGACGTTTGTGTTTAAATTGAAAACATGGCTTGGAGCCGCGATTTATCTCCGGGGAAGTATATGAGTTTGAGCAGGCCTGGGCGTACTCTGGTCAGGGGTGCGGGGGGGGGGGGTGATTTTTAATGCGTATGCAAATATTCGGAAAGGCGTTGACGGTGACTCTGTGACTGTTCCAGGCCGCTGAGAGAACTGCGAGGCTGTATTGAAGGTTCATGTATACACAGCAAACCAAGAAAACTAAAATTTAGTTTATAATTGTGTAAAAAAACGCGCTGACAAGCTGACACATTTTACAAATTTAGTTTATTGAAATTTAAATAAATTTTAAATAAACCAAATTGTACAAATTTGTTTTATTATTATTACATTTATTATTACTAAATTATAATTTTATTTTTTATAATCATATCCCTTTAATGAGTGCATTGTTTTGATGTGGTGTCGTACATATGTACTTATTATTACGCTAACCTTGCTCTAAAAGATTGTTGCATAGCTCAGGATCACACCGCTATTTTACAGTGCAACAGTGGTATAAGTGCTCAAAATTATAAATATCTTAAATAAATCACAAGAATGATCGACTGAATGCTAATGATGAGTCCTCCAATCAGTTCCAAATAATTGAAGACATTGATTTGGATCACACATATTCAAAAAGTGTTATTAATTGCAACGCCAAAGGACTTAACAATATGTTTCTAATGTTGTGGTTTACATTGCAGGATTTGTCCCAAAAAATTTGAAAAAGAAAATTAAGTGTGAGGAATGCATTGCTTGTTTATCAAATAGGCCTATGTATTGTACAAACAGCATGCCACTCAACCGTAATAATATTGGTGGTCTAACTGTTCCAGCAAATGATGTTATTGCTATTTGTAAAGTTGCAGAAACAAGTTTTTGTGTAATTTAAGCTATTGGAAAATTATGACATAAAAAATGTGTTACTTGTAGAATGTTCTATGAGAAAAATCCACAATGCAATTTGCATGTCCTTAAACGAACATACATTCGATCAAGACCCCTTAGAAAATCACAGGGTACTTTTAATTAAAGCAGTTATGTTTGATTATTTCAAAAAATGATTATGCCACATTGATGAAACTATAACAGAAAACTTGCTGCCACAAAACAAAGTGAGGAGTAACAATACCAAACTGACTGTTCAAGGGCCACTAAAAGACGTATTCTATGTTTTGGAAGCAATTATTGTTAATAATAAGTATTGTTTAAAGTTAATATTGTTAAAAATTTCTCAAACAACTTTTAATCTACCGTTTGCTCTGTTTTACCTTTATAACTATGCTACCTATTATTTGACAAGAATGTTTTATATCATTATTGTACGCCTAATGGTGCATAGAAATGACAATGATTATTTACCAGACCTATAAAATTAATGTATACATAATGCTCATTATTTTCAATTTTATTGTTATTGTTTTATATTATTTACTCAAAACAAATTCAATCATTTGTATTGTTAATATTTTTTGTGATCACTACCAAAACTCGTTTTTAAGTGTCTAAAGTAGAAACACACTATAAAATGGGTACAATATGTGAATACAAAGGTTGTACTTGTAACAAGACAAGGTTATATAACTTCATTATCTTGTCATAGTTAACAATTACATACGTTTTAAAAATATACAGCGAGTACAACGTGTTATTTAGGCATTGTTTACGGGCTCCCGCATTACCGCGCCTAGCCCCCAGACCAGCGTCACCCCAAACTAGACATTTAATTTTTTAACTGATATCTCAATAAACACGTATTCCGGCTTGCGTTCGTATTTGTTAAGAGAATGACACACAATTTTTCGTTTAAAACTCGGAACGAATATAGGCGGCAACTCCACCACCCCCCTTGCCGGTTCTGTCAGTTCTAAGAAGAGAATAGCCATCTATTAGAACGTTGTCAGAAGAGTTAGAGGGCTTGAGCCAAGACTCTGAGACAAGGACAACATCGAAACTAAGAAAAACAAAAATCGCCCTAAATTCGTCTATACGATCTGCAGCGACAATGCTCTGGGCATTCAAATAGGCCACTTGTAACGCTGGAGGATGGAGAAAGACATAATATTTACTCATTTAATCCGCTGTAGTGGGCGTATTGGAGGTTTGAGGTGTCGTGGGGGTTGCAGCGTTAGTGACGCGAGCAGGGTGTGGAGACGCAACCCCTACCTCGCCAGAGACGTGCTTACATGTGTCCATCCTACCCGCTGAATTCAACTTTAAAAATATTTCAATGGAATGCTAGAGGCATTAGAAATAAAACTGAGTTTCCAAAGACACTTATAGACAACAGATTCGATATAGCCATTATATCAGATACCCATCTCCAAACTCAAGATGTCTTCCACATCCGACAACCACTTATAGCCCTACACCGGCCCTTTATTTTATGTGGCGATTTGAACGCACACCACCAAGCCTGGAGTTCCCATACCAACGACCTTTGTGGTGAAAATATTTTACCTTTATTGAAGTCAACGATTTAATATTCCTAAACGATGGATCCATCACAAGGATATCTACCCCCCACAAAATGCCAAGTGTCATTGTTTTAACTATCACGACCCCAGAGATCGCTCGGGAAGCCTCGTGGAATGTAATGTCTGACCCAATGGGGAGTGACCACTTTCTAATCACGATTACATTAGGAGTGGATAACAGGGCAGACTCCTCACAGGGCGGCCAGTAACAGCCAATGAGGCAAGTGACCAAGTCTAACTGGACCTTGTGCCGAGAGCTTGTTCAAGATGGCCTCCTCACTCGGAACATACTCCCCGTTGATTTAGAAGACTGTTACCTTATATTTGAACAAGTTGTAAACAAAGCAGCAGACACGGCCATCCCTACCACTCGCAGAGCTACTAATAGACTGCTGGAGTGCTGGCTCAACCACCAGCGCCCAAACACAAGAACTCCATGCGAAGTGTACCATAGTGGAATGAAGATTGTTCAAGAGTGGTTGTTGTTCGTCGTAGAGCACTTGTTATATACAGAAAAGAGATGACCATGCCCAACTTTTTCAACTATAAGCGTACCCAAGCCCAAACGAGAAGAGCTCACGAAGAAAAAAAGGGAAGGATGGAAGAGATTATGCTCGGAGATGGGGCAAGAAACTAATGCATCTCTAGTATGGCACCAAATACGAAAATTTCAAACTGGCAAGAATATGAGGACACCGGGACAATAACTGTCCCTTGGATGGAATATTTTACTAGACTCCTAAGCCCCACCAACTGCAGCATCCAACGTAGAGACCTCGGACTTCGTGGACAAGAAAAGGCTGGACATAGCTTTGAACACTAACTTTACCTTACATGAGCTGGAGGCGGTCTGTGTCCACTTCCGGGAGACTAGTCCGGGGTAGGATTTAATTACCTACTTCATGATCGCACAGCTCCCACGGGAGGGGAAGGAGGAATTGGTGAATCTTTTCAATCTAATGATTGAAACTAATTCACTCCCAGAACGGTCACGCACCTCATTAATAATTCCAATTCTTAAACCACAAAACGATCGACAACTATCATCATCTTATAGGCCAATAGCCCTGATGTCATGTATTCTCAAAACACTTGAAAAACTTATTAAAGAACGCCTAGCCCACTGGGCAGAAAGCAAAAACATATTGAATCATTATCAGTTTGGATTTCGCAAAGGACGAAGCACAATAGACTTTCTGTATATCCTCAATATCGACAAGGAGATTGCTTACCAAGAAAGATCTAGCATAGTAGCAGTCGCTCTAGATGTTAGTAGTGCATACGACAACGTTCTCGTTCCGATCCTCAATAACGAACTAATTCAGCTAGGCGTTCCAAAACGTCTTGTCAGGTGGCTATCAACCTATCCTGCCCCCCGTGTTGTAAAAGTTCAACATGAGGGAGTCATCTATGGACCCAGGACTATGTGGAAAGGGTTGCCCCAAGGGGCTATTCTTAGTCCTTTACTCTATGCCATGTATACAAGTAATCTAGACAAACTCACCACAGACCCATACATCAGACTCTTACAATTTGCGGACGATTTAGTGGCCTACACCAAGACCTTCTCTCTCCCTACGGGTGTTGCAGCCATAATCGACGCACTCGAAGAACTGGCCACTTGACTTAAAGACCTAGGACTAGGACTTTTCTTGGGGAAATGCCAAGCGATTATCTTTACCAAACAATATGTAAACCAGCGAAACCTTCCACTCTGTAAAATCCAGAGCCATTTCTTGCCGTACGTCCCCAGCATCAGAATCTTGAGTGTCTTTTTTCAATCAACAGTCCTCTTGGAAGGCTAAATTTGATTCGCTGTCAGCGAAGTGCCGAGAGGCGTGCAACATTCTTAGGGTCCTTGCCAGCACCTGGTGGGGTGCTAATCCAACCAGTATGTTAAATGTTTTTTACGCGTTAATCCAATCCCGCCTGGACTATGGGGCGACCCTTTTTGCGGGAGCAAGCAAAACCAAAATAAGTAAGCTTGAACGAGTCCAATATGCGGCCCTACTACATCACTTGGCGCTATGAAATCAACTCCGGTAGAAGGACTACGCACGGAGGCGGGAGTTCCACCACTCAGACTTCGGTGAGACTGGCTCTCACGCAAATATATTCTTAAAAAGCTGCTAATCGAGCTCACCAATTATTGCCCAAAATTAAAGGTATCTCGAAAAGGGCCCAATGGTTCCAAGAGACACCACACATGGCGAAACAGTACAACAAGATATGTGTCTTCTTACTAAATTGACTGGTTCTCAACTATAGCCAAGACAATGAGACGTGATGGGATGTACCCCAGAAACTACTACCATGTGGTAGTAGACGACCAACTCGGATTTGATATTGCAAACATAGCTTCGATTCAAGAACAAATGGATACCTTCAGGCATATCTGAAATCGAAATGGCCAGGGGACGAGCACATATATATATATATATACTTATCCAAAATCAAACAAGAAGGATTTGTTGGTGCAGCCTTTGCAATCCCAGAGATAGAATATACACTAAGCACTCGACTACCAAGTGAAGCCCTTCTTTTCACTGCTGAAGCATGGGTCATTCAAGCAGCACTATCTTTCATGGCAGACATTATGATTGACCGAAACGCTATTAGTACTAAGTGACTCACTTGGCGTTTTACAAGCTCTAGAGCCTGAGAAGAGTAAAGAAGATACTCCACCTATTATTAACTGCACTGGGGAAATTATCCAAGACCTTTCGTCAAACGGCCAGGAGGTCACCCTTCTTTGGATCCCCGGACACGCACAACTAGAGGGCAACGAAATGGCAGAAAAGCTTGCAAAGACAGCCATCCAAGAAGAACCCCCACTAATAAGCATCCCGTACATAGATTTTCTCTCCTTAGTCAAAGAATCAATTCACCAAGAACATCTGCAACACTGACTTAACTACAGCCAACTGCACCCATCCACACAAAACCCAACGATTCAAAACTCATTACCACCTAAACCATGGTTCCGAGGCTCGTTCCGACCTCGGCCGTGAACGAACGTGTGCGATTACAGTCTATACATTCTGTACTCTGTGCATCACTGTGTACCCTTCACGGTTAGCCTGGCGCATAAAGCGCTTGTAAATCAACTATATCGCCTCTGTAAGTCTGTGCTTTAGGCACCAAATTTATTTATTTCATAGTGCTAGAGAGACTGCATTCACTCCCCCACTGATTGGGTCTGAAGTGTACAGGGTCTCCCAGACCCACACCAGGGTTGGGAGCACAAGGAGAGCCCCCCGGGCTCACACCAGGGTCCTGGTACACAGACGTAGCCTCTACAGTACTTAGTCCCTTCTCCAAGTGCCCCCAAAAAGGGGCTTTAGCTGTGTGTTTCATAACTATTGCACACGCCTGTACTCCACTTAATAGTTCGTCATTCCGCGCAAGCGCAGTTAGCTCGCTTGCGTGGCTTACGCGCTGATCAACACATCTAGTGTACAACTTCTCATCCCAAAGATGTCGGTTCGAAATATCAACCACGCGCTTACTCAAGCAACATCCTCCCAGGCTACTCAACCTCCCAACTCAACTGGAGTGCCCATGGTTACAAATACAACCACATGCTCGTCTTCCCCACTCCCTTTAAACTTGGTACCGTCGCTTGTCAGACCTGCGCTCGATGCCCAATCCAAGCGAGCAGTGCCTGACACGTGGACAACACTGCCAATCAAGGTTCACTCTCGACGATTCACCTTCCAAACAGACGGAACAATCGAAACCGCATTCTTTAATGATGGCAAAACGCTTCAAAACTGAAAAAGCTATCTTCACTCCAAGTACTTCCAGAGCTCACCTCAAGTTGAAGTGTAGCCAGCCCCCCTTAGTGACAAAAAAACAGATTCAAAATCCTAGGCAAATCACAGGAAATAAACAAAAACAAACAACACCAACACACTGGCAATGTCTCCGAAGACAATATGGAACAAGACGATCTCGCATTAGATGAAGAGCAAGAAGATGATGATGATGCCGTTCAAGATAGCACTTCTCAAATATCCCACTCCTCTAACCAAACCTTTTTAGAAAGGCGCTCCCCCACACCGCAAACAAAACATGTACGCACACCACCTACAACTATTTATGGCATTCCTACATATAATCATCTCCTAACAATCTTGCAAGAATGCACCACAGGCCAATTTTAACATCTCCCTCGAACGAGGTTTTCCGGATAAAGGCTACTCTCGAAAAACGTGAATTATCAGGTACCTAAAGATGAAGGATCTTTTTTTTCCACACTATCTGACAAGAGGACCTCCGTTTAAAAAAATCTGTCCTTGAGGATCCAGCCACAGTCGAAATAGAGTCGATCAAACCCGCCCACTTTCAAGGGCGTTTTTCCCACGAGGTTCGACAACCACTCACCGAGAGACGAAGGAGGCAGGCGCCCCATGCCTCTTTGTAGTCCAACCTCGCTTAAAAAGCAATGAAGACTAAAACAAATCATCTCTCGAGCGTGTAGTCCCCACAGGGCACAGTCGAAAAATACGAGGGCCCAAGGCCCCAGGCATGTTTTAACTCCCCGCAATTCGGCCACTTACCCCTTTCTGTAACTTGCCCCCTGCCCTTTTTAAAAAGTGTGGGTCCACAAATCAGCAGACTGTCAAAAACCCAAGGACATCCCTCCCTATGCTGAAATTGGGTGAAGCCCTCCCGCCTCTTACAGACGATGCCCGGCCTTCCTTCGTGCTGCAGACCCCCGACCCCCATTCTGCAACCCATAAAGGGCGAGCTAAAAAGAAAAATGTTTTTCCCAAAATAACAACCCCTAATCGCCTGCAGCGGGGATCTGAAAAACCACTCTTTCGCTGATGTCGAAAACAATGTAGGGTCCACTGCAACCACCCAGGTCAAGCAGGGACCCTCGCAATACAGATCAAATCAAACCTTCCGTCAGGGAAATCGATCCTATATAATTCAAGCATTTGTCTCGCTCTCAACTGACCCTCTCAGGGAAACACTTATACCTTTTTAAAACCCCCTTTGTTTTTGATCAGGTTTAGGGCGTGTAAAAGAAGAACTACTGGGACTCTTATTCTGAACCCGGGAATGGTGCCATTTGTGTAAAAACACCTGAGCTTCTGCACTTTTTAAAAAAGGGATCTATAGATAAGTTCAAATAAATGAAAAAAACCCTCTCCCTTCCGCCCGATGTTTTCCCCCCGGCTTCACCATCGTGCGCTCCGACAAACCAGAGCCCTGCTGTGACTAGGGGAGGAGGACAGCAATCCTATAAGAAACAGCTACACATTTTCACCTAAACTCATACCCAACTACGTTCACTTGAGCCCCCTAAATCCTCCTTAAAACATAAAATGGACTCCTACATTGTTGCGGCCTATTGTTGCCAGGGAAAAAAATATCACCCCATTAAATTGATCACATCTCAAAGACGCCATTCCCTCGTACTGGCGGGGATCTCAACGAAAAAAAGTAGTTGGAATTCTAAAAAAAATTGCCCCAGGGGCTTGCCTTTTTGAACATGCTACCGAGGGGGGTTTCACGTTGTGGGCCATAGACCCCCCTACCCCATTTCAACCCCCAAACTCCCATGATTTTAAAGACATAGAAAATATTACACAATTTTTCCAATCCTTTCATAACTATACGGGCCCCTGACCTCAGATCATGATCCCGTTCTCTGCACGGGCAACACTCTTATTTTTTGCTCCTCGTCTAGTAGACTCATAGCAAGAGCGATGGCAAGGGTTTTCCGTGCCCAACCTGCCAGACAGAACCCCCTTTCCCAGATCTCTCAACCCCCATCAAGAAGATGAGG
The DNA here is from genome assembly GCA_024449915.1 of Sweltsa coloradensis. Classification (NCBI taxonomy): domain Eukaryota; kingdom Metazoa; phylum Arthropoda; class Insecta; order Plecoptera; family Chloroperlidae; genus Sweltsa; species Sweltsa coloradensis. The sequence continues at coordinate 316,369 of JAMZAV010001116.1, forward strand.
CATTTTCAATCCTCTCGCCCACTATTCAACGAGCGCAGGTATCCTTTCCGAGGCCATTTTACGCCCTCCGGTTTTCCCTTTTCTCACCCCCTGGCTTAATGCGTTCCATTCCCATAAAAAATCGAGCAAGGATGCATGGCAAGCATTCAAAAACCTAGACACCAGGATTGAAATAAAACAGATTGGCTGCCAAGCCCCGCAGGGATATTCCCTCCCACAGGCAACAAATGTGGGGCAGAAATTTTCATCTCTGTCAATAAAGACCATTCTTTTGGGCCAAAGGGGCAAAATGTGAGCAAACGAGGCTTTTTCCAAAACCCTTGTTTACAAACCCAAAAGGTTTTGCACTCAAGCGCCGAAAAGGCTGAGGCAAAGCAGAAGCCCTGGAGAAGTCTTTTCCCCAACCCCCCTCCCCCAGATACCCAATCTTGCCCAAAAAGGGGATCATCGCTCTCCGTTCAAAGTGTCCGAACTCCAGACAAGACCTCGCTCTCCAAAAGAGTTTATACACTACTAAAGCTTTAAACCCCAAAAAGGCTCCCGGGCCAGCTCAATCACAGCTCGCCCATTTTCTGCAGCTCCCTGGCACAGCATTTTCTCGTCTGTTACAAATTTTACAGCACATTTTGTGTTGGCCCTTCCCTACAGTTGGAAACATGCCAAAGTAATTTTTAATACAAAACCTGGGGGGCCCCAAACTCGACCAGCTACAGGGCTATCAGCCTCTTTAAAAATCCTTGGAAAGTGTTCGAGAGGAACCATTCCCGACTAAAATGTTTGTAGCTGATAACAAATTATACCGTCCTCACAATTCGGTTCCCCAAAGCACTTCCACCAAACATCAACTACTCGCCTCACAAACAAATTATCATGGGTTCAAAAAAAAACTCTCGCACCGCTTGGTATTCTTTGAGTGGCAAAAACGTTCGATAAGGTCTGGCATCAAGGTCTTTTTTTCAAATTTGCAAAACAAGACTGCGCAGTCATTACTTCATCTTTTACACCCTTTTTAAAAGACGAACCTTCATCGCCTCCTGAATGGGAGCTTCAGCATCCCCGTCCCAAACAAAGAAAAGGAGTACCACAAGGGTCGTACTCTTTTCCCCTCTATTTAAGTCTATACGGGTGATGTTTTCCCTCTCACCAAAGGGGGTCTTTAACTCGATTCGCAACGATAATGCGCTGGGTCCACTCCGATTTTCAAGCCTTGCAATCGCCAAACTTTCAACGCGGCGTCAACAAATGGCACCCTTCTCAGAAAATGGGGGGCTGGGGGCCCCAATCCAATAAAAACAGTAGCTGTCCTTTCTCAAAGGGGAAATGTGAATCAACTACCCCCCTCTTATGCTTGGGGGGCGCAGATCCCCCGGTCGAGACAGCCAGTACCTTTGGGGCAACTCGGACCTCGACTCACCTGGAGGCAGCACATTCGCAACACCAAACAACGCACTGTTTGAAAAATTTTTGCATTAGCCCACTACTTCATTAACAAATTATCACGTTTAGACAGACTCACGATTACCCACAAATTATTCGGCCTTCCATCAATACGCTTGCCCCATCTGGGGTGGCGCTGCTCGGCCAGATAACTCCCCCCAACCTCTACAAAAACCCAGTGTTAAGAATTTACACATTCTCCCAAATCAACCCCAATTCAGCTTCACCAGGGGAATCGGGTTCCCCTTCCCAAGAGCTATTACTTCCATCTCCCGTAAATTTTACCGAACCCTTAGAACCAAAAACCATACTGAGTACGCCCATGTCGTTTTCATCCGACCCCCGCGACCCTCATCCGAACCAGCGCCATATTTTGGAACCAGTGATCTTCCCCCAAAGCGAAGAAACGAACAATCAACCGCACCCCCGTGACTCCAAAACACCCCCCCCAAACCCTGCCAAGAAAAGGGGGTCTAAGGGTCCCGGGCAAAACCAAAAGTAGGCTCAGGCCGAATGTTCTCCCTCGGAACGACCGGCTCCCCCGGTCCTGTCTCTTTGGGAAGGGTAACGTACTAAAAAATGCTTCCATCCCAAAAACCCAATTCCCCCCCCTTTCTCACTCGCTCCATGCTACTTTTTTTTAAAAAAAAAAGCACACTCGCGAGTGAATGATGTCTTGCAATGAAACAGCCACCATCCCTTTCCCTTCCCCCCCCCTCCCCCCCCCTCCTCTCCCGTCCCCACCCACCAAAATCAATCCTAAGTGAAAAAGATTTAAAATATCACTCTTCAATAAAAGCCCATAGGGTCGGTGTGAAAATAAACATGCACAAAAAAACCAAATGTAAAGCATGCGACATTAGGCATAAAACATAAAACATAAAGCATAAAGCATAAAGCATGAAGCATAAAGCAACCATGGTTCCACAACCTACAGATACCCAGAATGTATATAACCACTATTATCAGTATAAGGTTCGGCAACTGCAGTATTGGCCACCACCTGCCACGGATCAAAGTTTATCCAACAGCCGCGTGTTAATGTGGCCATGCGGATGAAACCGTTGATCACATATTCTTAGAATATGCCAACTACAAATACAGAGCAGATCTTGTGGCAGGAATCAATCTCCTAAAATGCCCCAGGCCGCTTAATATCATATCTCTCCTGGTAGAACCCAAACAGGAAGTGATTCAAGTACTCCTCATCGATCTTAGAAGGAATAAAAACAGGTCTAGAAACATAGAGTAGAAATACCCTTCTACCCTTTTTGTGTTAAAAAGTTTAGAATACTAAATGTAAATAATATTGTACATAAACTTATATCTACACGTAACTTCTATAAAAATATTGAATTTCCTTGAATTGAGAGTCCAGTATCTGTCAGGTAAACTACTAAGTTTACCCATAAGTGGTGAAAACCTATAATTTTTTTCTGTATGTATACCCCCAAAACAAAAGTTTGGGTTCCCTTTTGTTTGGTTTGCATCGAACCCTGGGATCGCGGACCCAAAACCGTGGCTCACTCCGACTACAGTAGTATGCCTAAAAGTCCCGGGCGAGAAGATGTACCACCCCAAATATCCTACCCCGAGGAATTTAAAAGTTTAAAACAGCAATTTTTCATAGTAAGTATTTCTACCCATCTAGGGCCCCCCAGATGCCTAATGAACTAGCATTTTAAAGGGATTTAAAAAGCAAAACGAAGAAGAAGAAGTACCAAAAGTTTTAAAATGGTCTTTACGTGAAACCAAAAAACCGTACCACTTCACATTCAACCGTTTTCTCGTGGAAAAATTTTGATCATACCCAAAAAAAAATCAACTACCAACCAAAACCATTTAGAAATTTTTAAACCCAAGAATTTTTAACCTCTACCTTAAAAACTCGAAAAGAAAACAACCCTACTAATTTAAAACAAGTGTTAAAACCTGGTTACTAGGGGGGACAGAAAACATTTGGAAGACCTTTTTCAAGAATACATATTCCAAAGTGTGGAAGTATATAAAACAGAAAATACATGTTGCCACAAAATAAGAAATTAGAATTAGAATTATTTTTTAGAATGATTTTTTGGTTATAGATACTAAATTTTGAATTTCTTTGGGATTAAATTATTTTAAAAATTTTTATTTTAATACAATTTCTACACAATATAGAAATTAGAATTAAAATCAAAAATTTTAAAATTTTTATTTTTTTAGGTTATAGATACAAAATTTTGAATTTCATTGGTTAAATTATATTTAAATTATTTATTTCTAATTTAATGTCTGTAATAATAATTCGTGAGGGGGCCGGGGCCCTTGGGAAAAAAATGGTATTTTGTGACTGTATAATTAAATTTAGAAACTATTACCTAAATGTAATGCGGGTGTGAATAAGTTCAGGGCTGGTAAGCAGGGGTGACGTAGTTGGTGAGCACACCCGTGACGATAGGAAAGATTAAAGCTCGATTTGGAAGGAAAAGAATGAGAAAGAAAATGTGCCCGGAAGCATCGAAACCCCAAAACTGCGTATCAAATGGATGGGGAAAGAACTGTGAGCTTGAGTGTGGCGGGGGTCGGTGAACTTTAGAAAGGAATAAATGGTCCTGTACACTTCGCACGAAAATATTAACTGAGAATCGAGTTTTATTTTTCTCTGAGCGCCCAAAAAAACTTCACCCCGTGAAGCAACGGGGAAATGACTTCGGGTCTAATCGCGGGAAGAGTAAAATGAAAAACAGTCATCAAGAGGGGAAAAAAGGGGGAAACCCGGGTGAAACAAACACAAAGAGAAAACCAAAAGATATCGCAAAAAAAAACAAACCCAAAAAACTATACTATTCTAAACAAGAACTCGCGTGAACATATACCGCCCAACCAAAATGAAAGGAATCATTTTTTTAAAAATAGAACCCCGAACAACGAGAAAACTAAAAATATAAAAACGAGGGAAAAAATACGAGCATCTCTCTTTGCGTGGGCACAAGGGAGGGGTACCATTTATTAACTGGGCGGGGGTTGAACGCCGGACGCCGAACGAAGGGGCGACGCGGGGAACACCATCTCGCCGGGAAGAGGCTTCCACCCCCGATCGGCCATGAAGGGGGGGTGGAAGTGGCCGAGAAAAAAAAAAAGATGTCTCCAACTTTGGATCGGGGCTCCCACGAACCCACTTGTTGCGTTGCTGAGTGTGTGGAGGTGTTCGGTTGACCAAAGGGTTTCAAAAGGACTGGTGAATTTGCCGAATCGGTGCCACCGAGCTAAAGGCTTGATGTTTTCAACCAACAGGTGTTCGGGGGAGAAAGCAGGGGAGTGCCGATCAAAAGGGCCCGGGACTGAGGTAATCGACACCTTCAGCTGGATCTTCTGGGGAGGCGCATAAAGGACGACTGTTGAGCACGGCTTAAATGCGGGCGAACAACGTAGCGTACTCCTTATGAGTGAGGGAGGTGTCTCCGATGAGACGGTACAAGAGTGATTTCGCAGACTTTACTACTGCCTCCCAAAGGCCGCCGAAATTGGGAGCATACGGAGGGTTGAAGTGCCATTGGACACGAGGGGAAGCGAGAGAAGTAAAGATCGGCTCTTAAGAGAGTGAAAGAGAGTCGTGGACTTTCACGCAGCAGTCTAGCAGCTCCCACATAGTTCCGCACACGGGTCGGAATAGATGTGGGAGGGAAAACCTCTCCTCGAGAGAAAGCGATCAAAGCAGGCCAGGAAGGCTTCATTGGACAGCTCAGAAACCACTCCAGATGAACTGCCTTGGTGGCCATACACACGAAGATGCAGAGATAACCTTTGGGGAGAGGTGCGTTCCGGCGAGTGCTGGATTTCACCATGAAAGGCCCGCAAATCGGTCCCGACATGGGAGAAAACTCTAGAGCTTTTTCACCCGGGGCGCGGGAAGATCGCCATCGGAGGTTGGAGAGGCTTGGCACGAAATTTATGACAGGTGAGACAACGATGGATTCGTTCCCGAAGCAAACCGCGCAAAGGAATGATCCAGTAGGATTACTGGGTCAATGCCTGAACGGTTCGGGGACCAGAATGTAATGAAACCTTATGGTAATGATCGCAGATCAGGAGCGATAAGTGTGCTTCCTTGGGGAGAAGGAGAGGATGACGAGCGTCTTCGTTAAGAGTGCTGTTTTAACCCGTGGGAATTTACGTAGAGAGAGAGAGAGCATGCTTTACCGGACTCAAAAGGCAGGACTAGCGATATTCCAATCATGATTTTTGAGCCAAAACACGCGGCGAGCTATATGATTCACAGTCATCCGAGATACGTGTTACGCTGTGCACTCGCTGACTGACTGAGCGGGTCCCACTGCGCATAGACCCCGCACGAAGTTACATGAGTGAATTGTAGCTTGTTAGTTGTTTCAAACACAATCACTTCGCCATTGTCTAAAATCTAAAAAAATGTAAACCCGGTACTGCGTTTTGTCTAGAGCGACTTATTGTTGAACTACGACTGAAGGGAAACGTGGAGACACAAGTGGAATGGTGGCATCCATGTCAAAGGGGAAGATAAGCAGTGCTAGGAACTATCAAATTCAATTCATTTAGCAATCATAAGATATGTTTTGTTTCCCGCTTCTTTCATCGCGGTTAATTGGATGAGCGTAGCTAGCGAAGCGAGTGAAGCGAAGACTTCATTTTCACTGACCCCCCAAAAAATTTAGCTCGGTGTTTTTTTGTTTGTTTTTTTGTTTTTTTGTTTGCGGCATATGCGATCTTGATGAAAATTTGACAGGACCTTCGAAATCTCTTAACTTAGACTTGCCACGTTTTTGGGTACAATCGAAGAAATATTTCTCATGAATATCGTACTTTTACGATTTTTTCCGATTTTTTGTGCGATATTTTCGTGCCATTTGGGCCAATTCTGACCAAACGGGTGGGACTACAACGTTCATATTATACATGGACATTAAGGTTATAGTGATGTAGTACATTTTGAAAGAAAAAGTTGAAAAAGTTAGCCAGAATCTACAGAAATAAGACTATTAATATAAGTTTTTTGATTTTTTGTGCGATATTTTCGTGCCATTTGGGCCAATTCTGACCAAACGGGTGGGGCTACAACGTTCATATTATACATGGACATTAAGGTTATGGTAATGTAGTACCTTTTGAAAGAAAAAGTTGAAAAAGTTAGCCAGAATCCATAGAAATAAAGCTTTTAATATAAGATTTTTACGATAAATAATACCAATTGACAAGAAACAATAGAAACTTGACAACAATCACCTACAATGCGTAGGCAACAAAACAAAGCACTTGCAAAAGTAAAGATATCCCACGCAAACTAAAAACTTTAAAAAGCTCATCCATCAACGCGGCGGGACTTTAGCGTTTTCCTAGTTATAAGTAGTATTTTCTTGTTTGTTTTTTTCAGAAAATGGGGGAAACAATTAACGTTCTGTTTAAAACGTTGCAAACATTATACAATTATCTAACTTCTCCCAAAATTGCATATTTTTACCTTACCTTACCAAACTCAAAACAGTAGGTGAAGATAATAAACAAGTGCACAGTCATTTAATCGTATCAGTTAGTAAACGTAGCTCATATGCCAACGAGACCATAAGTACTCGATCATAGATATAGAATATAATATATGCGCCACCGGTCGGAGGCAGAATCGCATTTTCAACCGCTTGCAGACCTTCAGTGCTCCCATGATAACATCGAAATGACTGGTCCGAAAATTATGCAATTTTGGTAGAAGTTAGATAATTGTATAGTGTTTGCAACATATTGAACAGAATGCTAATTTATTTCACAATTTTCCACAAAAAAATCAAGAAATACGACAACTTTTATAAATGTTACGTATTTTCACGTATTTTCTTTTTTTTTTTTTTGGGGGGCAGAAATGGGGGAAACAATAACGTTCTGTTCAAAACTTGCAACAAACAATTATCTAACTTCCCCCAAAAATTTGCATAATTTTTAAAACCTTTTCTTCCCAAACTCACACAGAGGTAAAAAATAAAAAGTCACGTCTTTAATCGTATAGTCGAAAACGTACTCATATGCCAACGGCCCATAATCTCGATCATAGATATAGAATAATATGCCCCAACCGTCGGGGCAGATCGCTTTTGAAACCGCTTGCAGACCTTCATTGCTCCCATGATAACTCAAAATGACGGGTCCGAAAATTATGCTTTTTTGGTAAAATTTAGATAATTGTATAGTGTTTCAACCTATTGAAAGAATGCTAATTTTTTTCAAAATTTTTCCCCCAAAAAATCAAAAAATCGAAAAATTTTTTATGTATTTTTCGATTTTCTTTTTTTTTGCGAAAAGGGGGGAAATTTTTAAACGTTCTTTTAAAAACTTTTGCAAACTTTAATTTTTCTAACTTCTCCCAAAATTCTAATTTTCGACAGTCTTTCATGTTTCATGGGAGCGCGGAACCATCTTTTTTTCCCAACTTTAACCTATAAGAGAAAATCGGAAAAAAAGTGATTTAATAGATTTGAAAAAATTTCCCTGTGTTAAATACCACATCAATACTTTACGATACGATACGATACTTATTATAACTTCATGAAAATTCCCCACGCGTTTGCCCGCTGGGAGAAAACGATCATAAACCCACATATTTTCCCCAAAAAAAAAAAAAACCCGAGCTATTTTTCAAAGATTGTCATTTGGGGGTTTCATAACGCTTTCCCCCAATCATAATTTTTTTTTTATTATTACTCGATGAACGTTCTAGGAAAGGGAAAAAATCAAAAATTTGGGTTGAAAAAATACAGCGCTTTTGAAATGGATTTGCTTCGAATCGAAACATAGCCAATTTCCAAATGAATTGCTTGATATGGCTTGTTGGCCCTCGTTTAATTACTTTGTATCATACTATATCCGTTTTGGGAAATCAAGTTTGGGCACTTTTAGGAATAAACCCAAAAAATTAAAAAATTATATCCCACATTTTCTACTTTTCGTCTTGTAGAAGCGTAATATGGATTAGGGGAAAAAAATGAGAAAAAATTAAAACAATATTACAATTTTTGATTTATGAGACTGATTGAAGGAAGGTCATCAATAAAATCGAAAAATTGCGTTACTATTAAACTTTAAAAAATTTTAAATTTAAAAAATCATAACTGGCCAAAGGTTAAAACAGAAAAATGAAAAATTACCAAATTTTGACAGCAACAAGGCAATTTCTCAAAAATGTGTGAGGACGTCGTGCGACGGTGCGTGTGTTTCACTTATTGGTCGACCAAAGTATCACATTACAAAGCGGGGAAAGGTTTTCTGTGTTGGCCTCGCACAACACTCATTCAAGGTCAAAAGCAATGCGTTATTGATTCACTCCCGCTCCGAAACATCACTCCGAGGGTATTGTAATAAAATTTGGGGTTCGGACATAATTGAATAATTATGGAATAAAATTTCAATACCTCATTTACCTTCCGTCAAAAAGTTCATAACTTGGGGATAGCCTGGGTAGGGGAAACTGAACACTGCACTTAGTGACTTTTAATTTTTGGTATGAGCGGGTTTTTCATGTATACTTATTGGTTTCCCCGGGGGGCTTATAACAAACTATAATATTATAACAGGAAAAAGCTTTAAATCCCGCCGCGTTTTTGATGACGTAATTGGTGCATTGAGCTGCCATGTTTTATGGAAATTTTTTGTTGTTCTGTGGAAAAAATAATTACTAATTGAATTTTTTTTTTAAAAATTAATTAAAAATTAAAATTTAAAATTAAAATTAAAAATTTACTTTAATTTTTTAATTTATTAATCAATTTTAAAAAAAAATCGTAAAAATTTCGATTTTTTAAAGAATAAAATTTCTTTTGCGCTCAAATTTAACACTAATAATAAATTCTAAAAATTAAGGTTCGCAAAAAATCATTTCAATCGGATAAAGTATGTAGGGGTTATATCAAAAAATTGTTTAAAAAAAGAAAAAAACCCGTAAAAAATTTGATTTTATGATAAAAAATTTTTTTTAAAATTTCCTCAAATTTCACAAGAAAATCTTTAAATTTATAAAATAAAGGTTCTGTGAAAAAATCATTAAAATCGGATAAGCATTGGTGTTATAAGTCAAAGAAATTTTTTTTAAAAATCGAAAAAAATCGTAAAATTGCAATTTTTATGAGAAATAATTTTTCGATTGCGCTCAAAAACGTGCAGTTCTAAGTTCAGAGATTTTCGAAGGCCTCCATAAAATTTCATCTCAATCGTAATATCGGTTTAGCCGAATCGTGGCGGACAAACAGACAAAAATACAAAAAAAAAAAAAAAAAAAAAACAAAAAAAAAGAAAAAAAAAAATTCCGGATTTTTTTCTCCAGCGTAGGAGAATGGAATCTTCGCTTCGCTCGCCTACGCTCGCTGCGCTCATCCATAATCAATAGATAATACGCACTATAGACATGCACGATTATAAGATGCCATGTTTATTGTTAATAAAAAATACTTCGAATTTCGTTTACATAATATCACACTCCCATTAATCGAGATAAATTACAAATTTAAAACTTGAAAATAAGTGTGCCACAGATACAAGATAACTATAACTGTCTTGATCGAGACCATATCATTGAATGCTATTACGTCTCACAAATGTATTTTAAGTGAGTGGCTCGTTATCTACTGGAGAATAGATGGTTGTTGATGTTTGCGAGAGTGATACGCGGAGTGTGAGGGGAACTGGTTGCTTGACGATAAACAGAGCATCACACATGTCTTCATTTATTTATTTATTCTCAATATTCTTGTTAGCATCAAAAGCGCCAAGGATTTCCCCACATATTTTATTTTCACCTTCACCACCACCACCACCACCACTCGTCGTCAACATAGTCTCCCACCGAACGGGATATTCCTTTAACAAAATTTATAATTTCAAAGCAAACACTAGGTGAAGAAAAAAATCAATATTTTCTAATCAGTTAATGAACTCAGTTAATATACCAAACATATCCAGTTTGTACACCGTCTTATGAGGTAGATGTTTGTGGTTCTAAATAGATAATCCAATGCAACTCCAGACGATGAGTGGATATGGTGGAATGGAGAGTAGGCCTACGTTAGATGATTACTTATAATGGCATCGAACCTGCGTCCCTTTGGTGCCATAATATGCTTATCATACCTGCGCACTATGTGTGAACCACCATGAATGGCATCTTATATTATAAATGAAATAAAATGCATGCTGGATAAATAAAATTACTTCCTAAATGATCAAGGCTGTCCGCGGCTGCGACACAGATCCGAAGCGCACGACTCCTATAAATGATACCGGTAATTAGGTCGAATCCTAGGTAAGATATGGAAATTTTGAATTGTTATGATCTTGATAAATCATGATCATGTCCAATACTGTAATACATTCAAAGAGACAGTAAGCATCAAGCTCAACTCCAAAAGTACCAAGATAAATCATAATAATATAAAGTATTAAAATTACTCGTTTAATCCTTTACAATATGACACTGACTGTACAATAATGGCCTCTCGGCATGGGGATTTGTTTAAAACACGCCCTAGACCCGACTTGAAACATAAAACTGCAGAGAGCGCCACCGGTCGGAGGCGGAATCACATTTTTCAACCGCTTGCAAACCTTCCGTGCTCCCATGATAACATCGAAATGGCTAGACCGAAATATATGCAATTTTGGGAGAAGTTAGATAATTGTATAATGTTTGCAACGTATTGATCAGAATGTACTTTTTCCCCCCATTTTCCACCAAAAAAATCAAGAATTACGTCCAATTTTCCAATTTTCACGTATTTTCTTGATTTTTCTGGTAGAAAATGGGTGAGAAAAAGTACATTCTGATCAATACGTTGCAAACATTATTCAATTATCTAACTTCTCCCAAAATTGCATAATTTTCGGTTCAGCCATTTCGATGTTACCATGGGAGCACGAAACCATTACATTTTGGTCAAATTTTAGCTTGAAAGAGACACCTTAAGAGAAGAATGACGCAATCGTCCGCCCACCCTGAGAAAACCGGAGGGGTCGACAAACGGCTTGAGAGAGGCGAGCCGGGATGACAGAGGTTGATCTCGCGAAAGTTGGCGGAACTCCAAGGAGTAGTAATGATGCTGGGTGAGTCGTATGAAGAGATCTAGAGCATCCTTCAGCTCTAGGGGTCCCACGGGACTACAAGAGGGAGGTGCATTCGAATGCTTCGCAAGAAGGAGTCGAGCAAAGCGGAAAACCTAGGCAAACACACGTTGAGCCTTGAGGAGACTGGAAAACTTCTGAAAGTTCTCCAAGAGAGGGTCCGGGTCTTCAACGCGAGCGACGAGAGTGACCGCGGGCTTCAGATCGAGGAGCTCAGAATCGGAAGCCAATGAAAGTTGGGGTCGAGGCCATTGCTCAGGAGCAGAGCCGAGGAAACCAGGTCCAGAAAGCCACAGGGATTGTTCAAGAAGCTGAACCGGGGATAAGCCTCGAGAGGCGCAGTCTGCGGGAATTTCCTCAGAACGCACGTGGGCCCAGTCAGTGGGTGACGTGCTCTCAAGTACTTCAACGACGCGAGTAGCAACGAAAGTCTTGAGTCGATGAGGAGGGGTATTACGCCCGAGAGAAGGACGAGATGGCTTAAACGGGAGAGCCACAGAGTAACGCCCACATGAGTCGCGGGAGTGAGACTCGAGAAAGTGACGTTCACATAACTGATCCTCAGGATCCACTTCCGGAGGGCGAGGAGTTTCTTCCGTCTCCCAAAAGAGGCGCAAGTTGCGCTCGAGGGTCGAGGAGCAGGCGAAGAGAGACACAGGAGGGTCGGAAGACGTTACTAAAGAGCGAGTTGGGCCCAGGACTATCCAGCCGAACATGGTGTTGATGGCCGTAGGGTTGTGCCCACGGACCTGCTCACCGGCTCTATTCAGAATCTCTGGATAGAGGTCGGCGCCAAGTAGGAAGTCTACTTGATCAGGCATGTGAAAACGATCATCAGCAAGATACATGCCACGGAAGCGTTCGAACACTTCGCGTGCGACTTGAGAAGTCGGGAGGTGACTGGTGATGGTCGGAAAAACCAGAGCCTCAACATGGAGAGTACGGTTGGGAGAGAGGCGGGAAGCGATAGTGCAGCGCACGTTGCCGCGAGCAGAGGCGGCAGCAAGACCTATGCCTGACAGATCGGAGCGGCAGGGCTGCATCTTCAGGCCTAGCTTCCTCACCAACGACTGAGAGATGGTGGAGACCTGAGAGCCAGGGTCCACCACCGCGCGAAAGGGTTGAAGGTGACCAAGAGAATCCCGAATGAGCGCGCGCACGGTACCCAGCAACACTGTGGGTTGACTATCTCGGGTATCGCGATAGTGGCACGAGAGCACTCGGTTTGAAGAACCGGCACTGGGAGGTGAAGAGCTGACGTCAAGAGAAGATGATTGGACGTCCCGAGAGAGAGGGGCATTGCCCGGAGAGTTGCCGTGGGGTACAGCAACTGTTGTCGAATGCAACATGGAGTGGTGACGATTGCTGCCACAAGTATTGCAGACACTCTTCGAAGCGCATTGATGTTTCAAGTGCGAGCCTAAGCAATTGAAACATCGCTGCAGGTGTCGCAACGTGCGGTACTTATCATCAAGAGATTGTTTGCGAAAGACCTCGCATCGATAGAGGGTGTGAGGTGCTTTGCAAACAGGGCAAGAATGTTGCTTAATACTAGGCCGCGTGGTGTCAGAGGGCACGCGCCAGGAGGCAGAGGGGGGAGCGGTTTCTTGAGCCATGAGAAGAGAATTAATCCTTTGAGAAGTTGGTTGCTTGCCTACCGCGCATAATTCAAGAGTGCGAGACTGCTCTTCAATAAAGCCAATAACGGAGCTGTACGTAGGGGTCGTGTGCGAGGATTGTTTATTCTCGAATGCTTTACGAGTGGACGGGTCAAGGTTGGCCAACGTCAGCGAGAGTAACAAGAAATCACCCAAGTCGGGTAATTCTAAGGATTTCAGAGCATCGACAGAATTCCTGTGTACTGCGAGGAAACTTTGCAAATCTGCGTGAGATGCGGATTTCAAAGGTGTGAAATCTAAAATCCATTGAACGTACAGACTGGCTAACAACCGACTGTTCTGATATCGAGATACCAAAGCTTGAAAAGCGAGCGGATAGCCTTCGTTGGAGATTTGACAACCAGATATTGTAGCTAGTGCAGCATCAGATAAAGAGGTTTTCAAATAATGAAATTTCTGAACATTGTTGAGAGATTCATTTTCGTCAATTAGAGATTTAAAAAGTGAATAGAATTCTGGCCAACGAGAAATATCTCCTGAGAACGTAGGAAGATCAATGGTAGGCAACGTGATTGAAGATTTGGCTATCGTCGTTTGAGCCACAGCTGCAGCTGCAGTTATGGACTGGCTTTGATCGAGTTTTTTGGCGGCAAGAAACCTAGATTGAGCTGCATACAACAATGTTTCGAAAGAGTCGTATACCTTATCCACCTCAATGGGCTTTGCAGGCGCAGTAACTTGGACATTTAAGTCAGCAATTGCCAATTGAATTTCTTGAAAATTCGATTCCAAATTTGACAACTTTTCGAACCGAGGTCTGACTGAGTCAACCTCTTCAGGTTTGAGATTTGCGAAAGCATCGTAAGTTCGCTGGACGGAGGCAAAAACGAGTTCACGTCTATTTACGAGCTTCTTCTGTTCCAACAGAAGTTGCTCAGCCATTGTGAACAAGAAAAATACAAGTACAACAATATTACAAGAAAGTAGAGAAAAAACGAGCGAGAAATACGTACACAAATGTGACACTAGAACTAGACGTACATAAAAGAGAGGGATCAATGACCTGAGGTCATAACAGAGCGAAAATATTACGTAATAAATCGTAAACACGGACGAGAAAATAGTAATGCGCCGAGGAGACGGAATGACGTGTCACTACAATGAGAGTGCGCGCGTGATTGCGCGCGACGAGAAGAGATCGAGAAAATTTCACTAAGACATGATTAGTGACGAGAATATAGCTTGCATAATACAACTGAATTATGCAAAGCATACAACATACAAGAAAAGACAGATCGATACAATTTAATTAGAATTCCCGTGATTATCACGGACAAACGAGAGAACAATAGTTCACACGCCAGAGAGAGCGCATGTGAACACTAATGCGTACATCATAACGAGAAATGAACATGGGGCGTCTAAGCCGGAATGTGCAGAATAGCACAGTGCAAACGAGAAGGATTACCAAAAGATGATTGAAACTGATAATATCTCGGTTCGGATGGACCAAAACATGATGGGGCCGTGGCCTTGAGAAAATGGTATTTTGTGGACTGTATAATTGAATTTAGCAACTGAACTTACCCTAAGATGTAATGCGGGTGTGAAATGAAGTTCAGAGCATGGTAAGCATGGTGACGAAGTTGGTGAGCACACCACGTAACAGATAGGAAAGAATTAAAGAGCTCGAGCTTGAAAGGAAAGAGAATGAAGTAAGAAAATGTGCCTGGAAGGCATCGAACCCAAGACTGCAGTATCAACTGGATGGCGAACGAACTGTGAGCTTGAGTGTGGACTGGAAGTCGGGCGAACTTTAGAACGGAGATGAACTGGTGCACTGTACACTTCGCACTGAATATATGAGACTGAGAATCGAAGTTTGATTTGCTCTCTGAGCAGCCAAGAGAAACTTCACCCTGTGAAGGCAGACGGGCAACTGACTTCGAGGTCTAATCGCGAGAGAAGAGATAACATGAAAAACTAGTCATGAAGAGGGGAAAAGAGGGGTAACCAGGGTGAATCAGATCACAACGAGAAATCCAAGAGATGATACGCGAAAATATAAACAAACCTAGAAACTATACTATTCTAAACAAGAACATCGGCGTGAAAAGTCTGATATAAATAATATTTTATATTTACATTTTAAATTATTTTAAAATAAAATAATATGTATGTATATAGAATTAGGAGTAATGTTGCTATCATAAACTTGTATTTCTTACTATATTTACTTATTGGATTGTATTACCTACTGTATTTGTAGTACGGCGGCCATGTGGCAACTATTCTCCTAACACAGTCCAAACACAAGACGGTTAGTCTTAGCTGGGCTTTTCTTATAAATAACATAACAAATGTTCTGTGCTGTATACATGTCTGTAAACTGTAGAGAATAAAATAAATATTTGAATTGAAAAAAATCGAATTGGTCCCGTCAGGTCGACGTATGACGACGACGAACCCAAGATGGGGTATCTTGGGTTCAAACGTTTTTTAAACCGTGGCGCTCGATAGCATTCCGCAACACGCCCAGGCGACATTGGGTGAGGCCTTCCGGTGGTCTTTCCTGCCCCCTTGGAGATTTTTGTCATGAAGAGTCTTTCCGGCCCCTGCACGACACGAAGGCACAAGATGGGTCGGGGTTTTCGTTGCCCGAATAGGGGCAAACACGGTGGCTCCGCGCGATGTCCCGCGTGGAGCCGCGCCTACTTGGGGCGTCGCAGACATTTGGTCGGACCTCTCCGTCAGACCGGGTACGCAAAGATGCGAAGATTTTCCCGACGCTGGTATGCTCCAGGTCGTCGGTTTTTAAATTTTACTCGCCAGGGGCCCTCCCTGAGCTTGGATGTTTCTGTTTTCAGCGGGGGCGTTTCCCCTTTGCCCCTTCTTCTTTATTTTTCCAACAATGCGACAAAGCGTATGTTTTTGGTCAAGAGCTGTTGCAGCTGCCCTGGACAGCGGGCAATATCCCCCGACAACACTTCCGGGTGGGCAGAATTTGACGATCTCCCGCTGGGGGATTTGGACGCACGGTGGTTGGCATTGCTCGCCGGGCCAGATGGTTTACTGGCTCCTTTTATCCCATTACACTGACTGAGTATAAACGGATAGTGTTTTATTAATAAATAACACCAGATTCTTCTTCGATCTCGAATTACTCTTGATATTTGTTTAATACGCTGCCTACTTACACTGCTCGAAAGTTATCCTACGCACCCACTTTATAAAACACCTAATTTTCTATTAAACTCTATGAGAGAGAGTGTGAGAGATTGATTGATTGATTCAGGTCTTTATTTCAAGGCGGGATTAAGGCTAGTGAAAACTTATCTTCCATCCAACCGAAAAGAGTTACACTACATTTTGTATATGTTGATAATATTAATAATAACTATACTACTGCTACTACTATTAATAATAATGTAAATTATGGATAATTAGAACATAAAGAAATTGGTATGATAAAAACTGCAGATAATTAATTGAAAACATAAACATTTAAAATTATGATACACAATTTGTAAAGCTAGCCTTTTATTTGCGTATTCATCGATCTATCTCTTTCATACAATTTCTTAACAGTTACAAAGAAGGCGTTCTCGTAAAATAAATAGTGTAACACAGGTTATCGGGCACAATATATTAATATGTAACGTATTAACATTGTTTGGGTTGTTTTGATATTATTTATTGTTTCTACATTTATCATTTATATTTAAAGAATTTGAAAGGTAGGTAGTAGTGGCACTTTTAAAAGCATAGAAGTAATTTATATATTTGTATCTGACTTCAGACGGAAGAGTATTCCAAGTTCGAATAACGTGAATTTTGAACGAGTGGTCAAGGAGATTAGTTCTGTGTATGGGAAATGAGAGTTGCGTACCGGATCTAGACCTGGTATTAAACATGTGGTTTGGGTGAAGGAATTGAAAGTAAGAGGCGAGATAAGACGGTGACGATGTTGACGTAGCTTGTGAACGAGGCATACGAAGTGAAGATTTCTACGATCCTTTAATCGAGCCCAACCAAGCTTCTTAAAACCCGGGGTTATATGGTCAGATTTACTTATTCCTAATATAAATCGGACACAGTAATTTTGTGCCCTTTGGAGACGAATAGCCAGGTCCTCGGTCAGGTCATTGTTAACAACGTCGCAGTAGTCGAACGGTGGAATAATTAGAGATTGAACTAGCATTGTTTTTAGCAGAGGCGCCGGGTTTTCTAAATTCCGAGGGGTGCTGAAATATTTCATTGACATTTCGAAGGAAATTATCCTTTTTAATTGCCATGAATTGGATACATTTTATTCAGTAACGGATCTGGTCCTGATTCATGGGGGGGGGGGGGGGGGGTGATTTTTTCTCAAGATTTTCATAAAATTATAAATCGAAAATTAACTATCCAAAAATCTGTGGGAAGGGGGAGGTAGTGCGATTTTGCAAAATCCGGGTCTGCTTACCCGTAAATGTCTCTTATCGCCGAAGACGAGAAAATTTCTGAATTTACTTCTTTCGAAGACCTAAAACCGCGTTTAAAAATCGAAAATTGCACACACAACAGGTGATGGTAATTGTTCGCGCAAACAAAATCTAGCATGGGGAGGAGGGCAATCGGCCCACATTGACACTGATTTAGTTTTGTCTTAAGAAAAGAATGGAATTGCATATAAAAATGATTTTTTTTAAATTCCCTTTTCTGTTCGGGCATTCACAGAAAGGTCTACCATTGTATATTAGGGGGCTGATTTGTTATTTGCAAAACAAGAAAATGCCGCAGGACAGTTGAAAAATTTGTTATATATAGGCCGAATTTTATTTGGATTCAGAATATTTGCACCCCTCCAAACAATCTGAGGGGTGCTTCAGCCCCTGAGCACCCACGGAGTCGGCGCCCCTGGACTTTTTAGTTAAGTCGGAAAGAAGAGTTTTAGTGTATTTAAAGAGTGTAGTGCAGCGTCCTTTTTTTACAAACGTGTTTGACAAGTTCCGTCCAAATCAGGTCATTCGTCATAACAAGCCCTTGGTTTCTGACTTGTTGTTGAAAGGGTATTGTTGTACCGTTTAAAGATACGCTGTCCATTGTCTGGTGGACTTATTTTGCTAGAAGTTTATGGTTGCCTAAAATAATGATTTGTGACTTATCGGTGTTTATGTGCAAAACGTTTTTAGTTGCCCACAAGGCAAGAGATTGCAGGTCTTTATTTATTATTTCAATTGCTTGATTATTTAGTGAGGGAGAGACATGTATATAAATTTGTAGATCGTCCGCGTACAGGTGGTAATGACAATAAATGAGTGAATTTGAGATGTCGTTAATGTACAATGAGAAAAACAACTAAAACACTTTCTTGCGGTACACCTGCCGTCACTGGTAGCCAATAAGATTGATTGTCACCTGAGATAATGCACTGTTGCCTGCCGCGGAGATACGAATTCATCCATTGAAGTGTGGAAGGAGAAAAAATTTATAGATTGAAGTTTGCTTTTAAGAATGCCTATGTCAACGGAGTCAAAAGCTTTGCTAAAGTCAAGAAGTGTCAGAATGGTAAGTTGTCTACTGTCCATGTGAGTTCTTACGTCATCAGTTACTTTAATGAGTGCTGTGCATGTGTTGTGATTTTATCGGAAACCGGATTGGTACTCGTTTAGAATTTTATTTGATTTCAGAAAAACTGATATTTAAATGTGGACAATAATATATTCCAGGGCTTTAGACAGAGCGGGTAGAATGCTTATTTGGCGGTAGTCATTGGGTGTAGATGGATTTGTCTTTTTGGCAGAGGGAGGACAAAGGCTTGTTTCCATATATTAGGATAGGCGTTGTATGTAAGAAAAAAATTAAATATGTGTAATACTGGCTCGATTAGGATGGGGGAGAGATTAATCATGAATTGAATAAGTCTAATAGGTATTAGATCTATTCTTTGAGCATTTGATTTTATTCGTTTAATGGCGTGTAAGGCCATTCTTGGGGTAACATATTTAAAGTGAAATAGGTCGTAGGTTTAGAGAGATAGATTTATAGATAGATAGTCGTCTTTATTTTCCAGGCGGGATTTTAGCCATCTAATCTTCTAATCTAATCATCTTACCCCTCCCTGTCATATTACCCCGGTAAAATAGCAATTTGACCCGGAACTAATTGGTACAGAATTTTTTTGTCAGAAGTTGTTTGTGTATGTATAAAGATATTTTAGAAACAAAGTTTACCGCTGTACGGCCTCCCTAATTAGCATAATTAATTAAAATGCTAAATCAGATAAAAATTCATATTGTCGTTAATATAAAAGATTTTGGTAAAAGTATTTTTTTAAATGAATGAACCAACTGTTTACAAAATTCTAAAAATACCCAATGCACATTTGCTAATGATTATCCGTTATTAATTAATTGATTATTACTATACAATATGTTTATATTGTTACCACTTGCGTCCAATTGCTTCGCCCAAACATGGTTTTCATGGTTGGAAATTAAAGAGTGATATCAAAGCAAAGTTGTATATAAAGTTTACCGGTGTCAAAAATGTTATTGCATAGTAAATCTACATAATTAAATATGTTATTTATCGACGTAAAAAAATTCAAGAAATTTTATATCATAAATATGGGTATCAAATGAAAGCTACTGATCCACTGGTTTTCACACTGATACATTTTTGGAAAGAAACATTTCCCTGAAAGTGTTGTGTGTGAGAGGGGGGGGGGGGGGGCTCGATCTAATCTAAATAAAGGAATGCGCTCTCTCTCTCTCATCTAAACCCGGTACTAATTGGTACAGAATTTTTTTTGTCAATATTGTTTGTTATGCATATCTTGATATACTGAATGAAAGTTTTTCGCTCTTCGACCCCCTAATAACTGTAATTAATTAAGAATAAAATGTATTGTTATTTTTTAATAAAATAATTCGCAACAGATAGTTTGCCAAACACTTTTACAAAATATATCATTTTTAAAAAGCTTACCTAATCGCCTTCCTCGAAACTTGAATCTGTATCATAAACTGTCATCAGAACCGACGACGTTGATTGGCGGCAGTTGGCACAACTTACACCTTTGCATTGGCCATCAACACTGGAGCAGTATAAACCAGTTTTTTGCAGTTACACCTGAAGTTCAAGCACTCTTTTTTGCAATTGCATCTGATGATTGTTAAAAGTTGTGGTGGAGCTGGTGGCTTGTCGGTTTGGTACTGGCATAAATTTTTGTTTGAAAGGTCCATCCAAATTTTAAGGGATCAAGGGAATTGTTCCCAAAGCCAGATTTGCATTTGGTAATACACTTTTAAAAAACTGTGGTAAAAGCCCCGCTGATAAAGTTGGTGGCAGTGTCTCGGGCTGGTTAAACCTTCTTGGCAGTGAGAAGTTTTTGGCTGAATTTCTCTTTCTTAAGTCTTTTAGGCTTGGAAAGGTTGTCCACTATACAAGCATACGACTGCTCTCTCTCAAAATTCAGCAATCTTCTGTACATCCGAGTAGCATTTTTGAAGACATCAGTATATGGTTTAAAAATTATGTTTAAACTTCTTCAACGGTAAACCTTTTCCTTTTCCCAAAATATCCTAGATGTCGTATCACATCCAGCTTCTGCATGAATGAATGGCAAACTGTTACATATATCATCACCTAGAGTGGCTGTGTGAGCCGAATGTCCCATATTTCTGTTTGCTGTTACCTGCTTTTAGCTCTGACTTGAATAGAAGATTGAAGTTGGGCTGTTTGATGTTATAGTGGTAACACACAAGTATAAGCAAGTCATTTGTCATCACCTTAAGTGAAGTGTTCTCGTGATTAGAGGACTTGACTGCTGTCATTGCAATTAGAACATCTGCACATCTTCTGCTTGATGTACTATACGTTTTAACCCTGAAGTCGTGAAGTCAATAGCTTAATAAATCTAGTTTTATTTTTTTGGGTTGGAAAGGAATTATCTTTATTAATTAAAATTTTCATATTTGGCTAAAATTTTTATCGTGGGGCTCTTGATTCCCCAGTACGTTTATAATGGGTTACGTCTTTCGTTGAAGCACCATTTCATAACCATCAAATACTACAATTGCCTTGCAAATCTGCTTGTTGTATATTTGACATATAGGTTGCAGACTTCTTCGTAAGACGCGTCTTTAGGCCACGGAACCCGGTGAAGCTAGTGTCCCCCATCAATCACAAAGCAAGTAGTTAAATTTTCAACATCTTGTAATTATCGCATCTTCGCTTTCTTTACTAATCGTCTTCCAAATGGTGTGAAGCAGAGCAGACTTTTGGGCCTGCCTCGGGATGCCAACTGATCAAATAAAGTGTGGCAATGTGCTTAGTTCAAACGTTAACGCAGAAGCCAACTCGTCTTCTGAAGACTTGAGAACACTTGTCAGTCGTTGGAAAAGCAGTAAAGGATCAACTTGAACTTCATCTCCATAAATTTTTACGGTTTTTGCTTTTGTTTGGATGCGATAGTAACAGCTTGATTCTTTTTTTTAAACGTATATTCTTGTACGTTTTGACCAATCATACTGTCCATAATCTGTCTGCCAATTTTTTCTGAAGAGTATGCATTAACTACATCGCATGATGTTGTGCCAGTTGATATTTTTACGCAACAAGTTGTCTTCCCCAGTGAAAGGGTTCATATTTTCAAAATAATCCAACAGGATTTTCATGTCTTTTTCATCACGGGCTGTCCTTGCAGTTGACATATCTCTGTGTTTTTCGGGGTCTTTTTTGAGGATTCCAGTATAATCTTGCTTTATCTGATTACTTTTGAACACGAAGGCATTGAGAGCAACCAGACTGTCCTTTTGCATTTCTGTAAAACCTCGCCCCCTTGTAAGACCACCGTTTGATTTGACGCTTCTCATCAGCACTGTTCGATGACTTGATCAGGTGATAGTCCAGCCCGGGTATCTGTCACTTCTCGTATGACGTGATAGCCATTTAAAAATTTCTCATAAATGTGGGGAAACTTTTCTTTCAGGGCTAACATTTCCTGAATATAAATCCAAGACGATTTTGTGTAATTATTGTGACCTGAAGCAGCAAAGAATGGTAGCATATCTTGAAGAGACTTTAAATGTAGCACCCAAATTTACTGTTCGTTCAGCCTTTATGAAATTCAACATAATGTCGACCATGTGCTTTGTATTGAATCAACAAACGGGCAGTTCGGTTTGGGAATAAACATTGCAATGCTTTGTTGATGTGTGTGTCAATACGATCTAAAAAATCGGAAGAGCAATCAGGTAATAATTCTTGATCTTGACTGAACCCACATGTTCAAAAAGACTCGCAGCTGCTTCGAAATCACATTTGACTCTTCACAAACGATAATCTGTGTTGTGATTATGTTGTAAAGTACCTTCAGTGTCATAATGTGTGCACGAAGTGCCCTGGAATAAGCATCTCCATTTTAAAATGTGGCTAACTGTGTTTGCTGAAACAAAGTTTGTAATACTTTTTCAATTCCCGACCCTCCCATTAAATGACCAATTGCTCAGGTAGCTCTGATAATATGAAAACCCCCCAGTCTTATTATGATATTATTCTTTATATGCTGTTATAGGGTCGTTTCTGATGATTGTAGATGCCTTCCACCATAGGGGCTGGTCGAATGTTATAATGGGGGGTGGCATTATATCGTCTAGCGTTATCGGGCGACAAAGCAAAGGGTGGAATATAAACAACTCAAGTCACTAGCACTAAGTCAATCATAGGCAAAAATGTGATTTATGACTTTCCGGGATGAAATACCATCATGGACCTTTTCATCACGCCTGACCAGCTTGGTGTGTAAAAACTGGATTTCCCCCAAAAAGGTTCATATGTTTTGTAGAGTCAACAGCTTCAAAAGTCATTTAATACTTCATACTTCAAAGTTTCTGGAGATTTGTTCGAATAGTATTTGATTGGAATCTTGCCCACTCCGAGTAACTCTTCATTGGATACTTTAGCTCTTTGGGGGTAACGACACGAGATTGGGGAGTGCGGTGTTTACTGCAGCAATTATGCCCATACCATGAAATGTACCTTTCCCATCTAATGTCCTTATATTGTGGTCTACATTATCAGCAACAAATTTAAGGAAATGCTTTTCCGGATCAAAAATTCAAGGATATGTTTCCCATGTTGAAGAGCAGCATTTTTAATGTATTGTTGAACTTCAATGTAAGATGAACAAAACCCAAGGCGGTTAAGCGAATCAATTAGGAAACGTGATCCGAAATAATGATGCATTTGTATTTCAAGGCCCCAAATTTAATTTGGTGCCAAATAGCCTCGTGGACGTGCAGTTTGCATTATTGCCTTGTCCTATAGCATTCATTTTGACACAATTTTTGTCATTCCCCCCCAAAAATAGTTTTTAAAAGGATAGACACACTTTCACAGAGACATGCCGTGTCAGTAAAACTGTTCAACATCCCGGGGATGTATTAGAGAAATTATTATCAGAGTTCCTGATAAACAATATTGATTAAACGCGGCACTCTAATAATCATTTTTTCTCTTCTTCGGGGGCGGGCAATTTTAGGTTGTGAGTGGAATTCGGGGTAGTATTTTATGAGCTGTAGGACGATATGTGATAACGCTTGGCTTGCCATTTATGTCTGTTACTATGATATTTTCTCCAAAATGACTTTGAAGTTTTCATTTCATATACTTGTTAACATACGGGTCACAATCCGTTCCTCAAGGAAAAACTCATTTATCTACGATATTTGGAACTGTTAGCTGTTCGTCAACATTATTTTCAATGTATGCTACAACTTTCAAGAACGCAGCAGCTTTAATTTCCATCTTCAGGTCGTCCCAAAATTTTCTCTTTTTGAACCCTGCTCATCAACGTCCAAGATTTCAACATTTTAGAGATCTAATGTTTCGGAATTGAGTACTACAATTTTTGGTGATAAATAGCATCAGCTGCATGTTAATCATTACCATTGCGATCCGACCTCGAACAAACATTCGCCCATCATCATTCCTTTCTTCGATTTTCTTCTTTACTGATTGATCAAAATCAGTCGTACGTACAGGAAAAAATGATGTCTACAGATGTAGGAGGCAAGCCACAGAAAAAAACAATGTGTTTTAAATGAAAACTGAGATGTACTTTTGGATTCTTAATCGTCGTTTGGTGTTATCAACTGAATTTCTTCTTCAGATATCTTCTTTTATGAATACGAAGCTTTGGGGGTTTGTGAATTTCTGCCTACATAATGTATGCACAAACTGCCCTTTCCGAAGCACACACTTTACTTTCACGTTTCACGACTGCATCATTATTTTGATGCGCCTTTTTCCCCGCAAAAATTGCAATGCCGTTGAGTTGTTTATATCTACTTCTAATTTACAAATAACACAATAAGAATTTGAGCCGCCTTGTAAAGAGCTAGCCATGATAAGATTGTGTTTATTGTATAGCACGAAAAAAATTAATTATTTAATGTAACATAGTGTCCTACTTACACCACTCCCGTAACCATAGTTACTAGTGTCATCTGACAAAATGTACGAAATTTTACACAATAAAACGACGAAATAATGCCCAGATAGTATAGTCACGCCACTGTTTTCACTAACATATTAATAGTTCACGAAAAAATAATCAAACAAATAGGTTACATCAGTAGGACGAAAACTCAAAATGCGCGGTCAGTTCACATTATAGCACGGCTCGTCACTGTCGCGAAGAAGACTGACATTTTTAAAAGACAGATATTTAGAGGGTGAGCTTTTTTAAAAACCCTATGGGGTAAGCTTTCGACCACTTAAAGGTATTTTTTAATTTCCCGGTGGTATTCAACATCCTTTTTAAAAACGGGCACGTAAGCTATGCACACTCACAATTTTCAACTGCGAATCTCGCAACAAAGGCTCACTCCGGCTTAGAATCCAGTCAACACCTTTTTATGCAGGATTTCTAAGAAAAGCAATCAACTACAACAATGTCTCCTTAAAAGAATTTGAAAAGTATGGACCTGCCGAAATGACAGAAATGCGCCCAATGAATAATGAAAAAGGTAGCCGCATTCCTTTACTAAGATTAAACGACCCCCCCCCTCCACCACACGACGAACGTTTTTGGGAAAAGTTTCTTACAAAAATGTACAGGGGTTAAAACCAGCGGATCAGTAGCTTTCATTTGATACCCATATTTATGATATTAAAATTGCCTTGAATTTTCAAAGTCGATAAATATACATATTTAATTATGTAGATTTACTATGCAAGCACATTTTTGTTACCGGTAAACTTTTTATACAACTTTGCTTTGATATCACTCTTTTAATTCCCAACCATGAAAACCAGTTTGGGCGAAGCAATTGGACGCAAGTGGTAACAATATAAAAATATTGGATAGTAATAATTAATTAATTAATTACTGATAATAAATTTGCAAATGTGCATTGAGTATCTTAGAATTTTTTAAACAGTCAGTTCATTTATTTAAAAAAATATTTTACCAAAATCTTTTTTATAACGACAATATGAATTTTTATCTGATTTAGCATTTTAATTAATTATGCTAATTAGGGAGGCCGTACAGCGGTAAACTTTGTTTCTAAAATATCTTTATACATACACAAACAACTTCTGACAAAAAAAAATTCTGTACCAATTAGTTCCGGGTCAAGGCTTTTTAAGCTACTATATTACCGGCGTATATATATATTAAATAATTATTGTTGAATAAGGCTTTTTTCCGCGAAGAATAACAAGGAGGTTCACACTTACCCCTCCATGCCCGACGTTTCGGAGAAGTCACATTCTCCATCTTCAGGGGCGACGTGTCGACAGAGACTTGTTGCCTTGGGCCTGTCCACTCGCAGACTGATCAATCCTCACGACGTCGTTAGATCTCGATTTTGGTTTACGTGTACATCACTCGTCGATTTATCTAATTTCGATCTACTCCTCGTCACAGGTCCCCGGGTTTTGGGGTTGTAGTGACGTCAGCAACAAGACGACTCTGTTTACGTGTTGACGTCACTACATTACAGGTGGTGTCAGGAAGTGGCACATGTGGTGGCGGACGTGGTTTTTGTTGGTGAAGCTGTAAAACGGGCTTCCAGGACGGAGGCAGTCTTTGTCCATCATCTCGTTTATTGAAACTCGTCGGTCGCTTCTCAATCTCGATAGCCTCACGGATAATTCGTACTGGAAGCTCTTTGATCGATGCTAACATACTGGTATTTTCAAAGTTAATGAGATGGCCGGTCTTCTTGGCGTGTTGGGCTAAACCAGACGTCTCTTTGCCACTGTTGACAGCAGCACGGTGTTCCTCCCGTCTTACTGATATGCGTCGGTTAGTTTGTCCTACATACACCTCGTCACAGGATGCACAAGGCACCTCATAAACACCCTGAGTCTCGAGGGGTATGTGCTCTTTAGCATTAAGTAGCGTTGTACTAATCTTCCTATAAGGGCGATTGGTCGTTTTCACGTTATGTTTTCTTAACAACTTGCCTATTTTTTCCGACGTTCCCCGTAAGTATGGAAGATGCACAAAAGCTAGCGGTGTTTCTTCTCGTTTGGGTTCGCGTACTTTAGCAGTTAGAGTATTTTTAAGGCCCTGCTAATAGTAGTATAAGAATATCCGTTTTTCAAAAGGATATTACGAAGGTCACATGTTTCTTTGTCTAGATGTCTAGAGTACTAATCACAGAATTCAGTTGTGCCAATTTACCAATGAATTGGAAAAAGATGGTTCTCTTCCTTTCTTAGATGTCACGATCTCAAGAAGAAATGATGGAAGTTTAGGGCATACAGTGTATAGAAAACCAACTCATACAAACCGATATTTGAATGCAGCGTCACATCACTTCCCCGCACAACTGAATTCTGTGATTAGTACTCTTGTTACAAGATCGATAAGACTTTCGGACCCATTCCAAATTGACGGAGAACTACTTTACCTCAAAAATGCCTTGGTACAAAACGGATTCAATGAACTTGATATAGATAAATTAATGAATCGTCAACTAAGACCAGAAACTAAGATACTCAATGATGAGCGAGACAAACCTCGTGCGAAAGCGTTTCTACCATATGTCCGAGGTTCTACTGACATCATTAGTAGAGTGCTTAGACGATATAATATTGAAACCATTTTTTCAACTGACATGAAAATCGCTTCGTTTTTATCGAGTCCAAAAGATAAAATTCCACTGGAGGATCAAGGTGTGTATGAAGTACCGTGTGGGGGCTGTAATCTATCTTACGTAGGTCAAACGGGCAGAAAGATTTCGGTTTGACTCCAAGAACACATTAATGCAGTTGACAAACAAGATAAGAATTCAGCATTAGCTAAACACCATAAGGATACAGGCCACGAAATCGACCTCGAAAACACGCGCAAACTTGTAGCGATTCAACATGTTTACCCACGGATCATTAGGGAGGCTGTGGAGATTGAGAGGCGTCCACAAAATCTCAACAAGAGGGGTGACAGCCAGAGATTACCAAAGGCTTGGAAACCAATCATATCAACTAGACTAGTTAAATTAAGACCATGGGAGGATGATGATCCATCACCTACTCGAAATGAAACTCGCCCAGAAGGCCTACTCCTGGAAGGTCCTGTGACCAGAAGTAGACATGCCCATCTTAGACCGCTGCAGGACGATGCTCCGCCACCAAATATTAATGA
Organism: Sweltsa coloradensis; assembly: GCA_024449915.1. NCBI lineage: Eukaryota > Metazoa > Arthropoda > Insecta > Plecoptera > Chloroperlidae > Sweltsa > Sweltsa coloradensis. The sequence goes on from JAMZAV010001116.1 coordinate 344,182, forward strand.
ATATCATCCAGTTCTCCAGGGTGTTCGTATAACCAGAAGTGGACATACTAGACTATTGCAAGCTGTTGCTCCACCACCATCTGAGAATGAAACTCGTCCATTAGACCAACTCCGGGAAGGTCCCGTGACAAGAAGTAGGAGATAACATACACCACTGACATCTGGAGGCTCTCTCTCAACTCTCTGTCTAGTCATCTAGATCTGTTTTCCTAGATGGCTGTGTTTTAATTATTGTCATCTTGTACTTTGTTATTCCATTTTGTTTTTGTTTTATAACCTTGATATAGCTATACGTGAAACCCTAGTGAAACGTCGGTAATAAAATATCATTTTATTATAAATCATCACACGCAGTTTTACCTCAAAACATATTATATTTTATATATATATATATATAAATATCAATATTTACTAGACACATTCTATTGTACATCATTGCTGTTTTCTGTGCCATCAGCAATTCTTATCACAATATCACATCAAAAATTGCTTTATATTCAACTTTTTTTTATTATATATGAGTTCTTTATCTATAGTAGCGCATGCTTTTGTTTAGCATCTACTCTACTTCAACATAAACACTGTGTTTATCATTATTAATCAATTAATGAATCATCATCATATATATATATATATATATATATATATATATATTATATATATATATATATATATATATATATATCAATATTATCAATCATCAAACATATCAATATCCATATCAATTATCAATTATGCTTTATATCCAACTATTCTTTTTCCTAACACTGTGTTTATCATATTATAATTACTATTACTTTTATTATTAATTATTAATTATAGACTATTCACTTTCTCTGCAAAGAGTTATACTTGTACACTGTACTAGTCTAAGTGAATAAAAATATCTATATATCTATCTATAATGTAAAGAATAAAAGTTAGAGCCTGATAAGTGTTGTGCCGTGAAGCAGGCGTCAACTTGGGAAATGAGGATTTATACCCACTCATTCCGCTATGTTGCCTCGTGACGTCAGGAGGCAGGTTCATTTCAAGTCGTCAATTGCGATCGAAAGTATTTTTAAAAGTTTGGTAACGCTGAGCTGCCTGTCTTATTTCAACTTTTATATCTTCCCATGCATGATGAGGTGTTGGAAAACTTTCAGACACACTGATAAAATATTCAATAATATTGATGACGATGCAATTAAAACTCGCATTTTTTTAAAGATTGCTGTAGAATGTCCAGTAGGCCTCTTTTCTAGAATGTTGTGTAACATAACCAATTTATAGGCCTACTTTAAATAATTATTCAATAACAAATTTATAAGAAAACATTTATTAAACTCTTCAATGTTCAGTCAAACAATCAATATTAACCAACAACAACAACAACAACAACAGTGAATTCTTTAGTGTCAAAACAATTGCGAACTTTTACGTATCAAAATACCAATTCAAATATTCACGCGTATTTCAACCCGAGTGTTCTCCAACTTACAAACCAAGTGCTGCATTCTAGCGTAACGCACAGAAACCACATTATCGACAAAATTATCAAACAGTACTCGAGCTGCGATCTAGCGGCAACAAATATCACATTACCGACCTCAAGCAGTGCGCTGCTTTTACCGCCTTGAGCTATTGATAAAGTTAATCGACCACTCAGACAAGTGCTGCCGCAAGCATAAAAAATGTGAACAATTATATCTCTGCCAAACTGCGCGTGATTTACCAAACTGAACCAAAAGTACAATTCTAACTGCGACAACATCTCGAATGTTCTTTATGACATCACCATGTAAAAACTTCTGGAAACTTCCATAAAGACGCCATCAGAACCCATCCAGCCATAGACGAGCACAGATGTACTGAACGAGGGAAGGAGGTACGCACAGGAGCAAGCAGCCGATCCATCTTTATTAATTAATTAACACATACAACTACATTTTTAAAGGAAGAGGCAAGGACTTGTATCCTGGGCGTGATTCACACCTGGACGTTTGGACATCAGAACTTCCAAAACCTTTGTCGGGAACAGACGTACGGAACGGGACCGGACGGGAACGCCTACAGAAGGTGCAAGCAGCCGACCAATCTTGATAATAATACAAATAAACACATACAACTACATTTTTAAAGGAGTAGGCAAGACTTGGACCTTGGGCGTGTCTACACCTGTACGTTTGGACACTTTTTCGGAATTTCTACACTTGGATTCGGCCTAGGCTAGGAGGCCTAGTCTCAACTATCGAATCGGATCACTAGGCCTACAGCTCTACAAAGCACGTAAGCCTAAGGGCGGATATTGGTACGTAATAACGTTTTAACTGAACTATTAATATAATAACGAAAGCCTAAGGGCTATTGAACATTATCAACTGAACTTTTGAAAGAGGAACGGAGGCTTACATGCCTGGTAAAAACATTTTGAACTGAACTTTAAGCGAGGCTTTCATGCCATTTTTACAGGCCAAAGGACCTGATATAACATTTTGGACTGAGCTTTAAGCGAGGCTTTCATGCCATTTTTATAGGCCCAAAGGACCTGATATTAACCTGTATTTCATTGTATAACTTGTTCACTGTATTTCACTGTATAATTTGTAACCTATATTCCATTGCATAATTTGTAGGCCTAACTTCACATATCACTAAAAGTGACATTTGATTCCCTTGTAGGCTAAGCCTACCTATAACTTGTAACTAATTGTCTGATTTTTGGGACACAATTAAATTGTCAACTTAATATTTCATCTCTCATTTATAGGCTATTATTCCTGTTTGATCACTCATATCCCTTGTATTATTATAAACTTTATGACAGCTGGTTAGGTCTATTGAACCCAGACTTACCAAGCCGTGTTCTACCGACTGCAGCCGAGGCAACCTGTAAGTCTTTTTGTATTTTTGTATTTTGTATTTGTAATTAGAGTGGGGATATACTTCAGTTGTTTAAAACTTTATCCCATCTCCACGCTCGGATGGTCAGAAAAAGACGGGTGCAAAGTACATGGTGAAGCCCACTTTCGAAAAGCAATGTTTAGATACATAAAACCGGTCGAGCTGCGCTCTAGGGGTGTTGTGGTGGACTCCGGTGTAAGTAAAACAATATTCGTCTGGATGTAGCTGTTGCCACAACTTTTTCAACTTTTTTTTACTCCCAAACTAAAAGTCCCGATTACTTTTTTAAGTTGTTCCGCTAGTTGCATTCTAGTTTCCGTGCAATTGGTTTGGTCCGATTGTTTTCGGGTGACATTCCAGTCACCACATTCACTACTGAGGGACGAAAGAAAGCCCGTGAGCGCGGCAATGACGATAGGAGCGTCATTGGGTCTGTGGTGATTTGGAAAAGCGGTATAAGTTACTTTTTGCAAATTATTCAGGGGAGCAAAAACAAAGTGGAAAAATTCATATAAAACAACCAATAACACTTGTGTTGGTAAATCATTGACTAATGAAGTCTTATGTACCTAGAGTAATAGAAAACATCATTTTAATGATCTCTTATATTATAATAATAACAAATAATAATACAATAAATATTATTTATTGTTTTATATGACATACCGTTTTTCCAAAACAAATATTTTATTTTTTCACATTTAGTTGGTAGTTATACCGTAATGTTCCAGGGTCTTCTAAGACTTTTCCTAATAAACCTATGACAAACACATTTCTATACCAGACTTCAAATTTTATTATTTAAATAATAGATCTTACACTTTCCAGTATTTCTAGTACTAAGTACAACATTTAAAACTTATCATCATTCGTTCTCATCACTTGTAACAGCAGGATCGGGATCAGTGTTCCGAGCATTTCCATCGAGCAAGTTACGATAATACTCGTGGAATTCATTACTTATGAGAGGGAGAAGATCTATAAGGTCACGTTTTTTTTCTTTGCTTATAGGTAAGAGGCCATTGTAGCACTTCTTGAGCAATATTTCATTATCTTCATATTTTATCCCACGGCGTGCAAATGATAAACGCTGGAATTGAACTTCTTGTTTTAAACTGGTTTTATACAACACAATTCCAAGCATTTTTTTGGAATACCTTAACCACTTGCAATTGCGCTAAAAAAACTTTTCGCCTTCATCGTTTTTCGTTTTAAGCTGGAAGTGACTTTTAAGAAGCTGTGCCAAATCAAAGAACATGTTTTGCTCCATCTCTATAACTTGAAAAGGAATCTTCTTTGCAGCTACTCGAACCAACTGATACCAATCGCGGGGATGCTCTATTTTCATGGGAAGTCTCTTTTTTGCACGTTCAATGATTGAATGATCAACATCGCACTCCATGTGCGTATGACTGGGTACTAGGAATTTATGATCTAGTATCTGAAAGTGAGGATATGCTTTTATCGCTGATAGGAACATCGCGCTCACATGTGAATTTTTATTTTGCCCCCCGCACGTATCCGAATAAAATATTACGTGGGTTACTTCTTCAGGCAAAGTGCCCAAATGATTGTAGGGACATGAAGCAATCTGATTAGCCCCTCTTGCTGCTTTTGTTTCATCCCACATATAGCAGAATGCTTGCCCTGAGATACAGTCATGTATAGTTAGATTATAAACCCATAGCTGCCGCTTGTAAAATACAACGGACGTTGTCAAATGGGGCGTTGGTAGACATTGTTGTAGGTCAAATGTGTATATCTGAACATGTTTGCCAGCTATGAGTTTATCTTGTTTTTTTTGTTGTATGCAGAATCTGCTAGAGACTGATGAGATGCATCTTTAGCATTTTCTTTTTCAACACCCTCCTCGAGACTTTTTATACATACATTCCCAGCATCACATGTGCTGCAGGTATCTACATGTGGTTTTTTGAATGCAAGTCTCATTTTATGGAAACACTTAGAGTAGGTAGACCTTGATACAAGATTGCCGTGTGATTCTTGAAAAAGAGAAAACATTTTATTTATATTAAGCTCTGACCCCAAATACTTTTTGGTTCTGTGCCGCCGACTGTAGTGGCTTTCATAAGCCGGAAATGACTTAATATGTGCCTCGATGGTACTGACTACATTTTGTTTTAGCTTGTGAGCTTTTCCTTGCTTGTCTGGGCTAGTTAAGCCAGATACACCCTTTTCCTTCTTTGACAGTATAGTCCCATTAAAGCGCCAACTGATATCAAAAGTCTTAAGAAAGCAATCTTTACACACTTTCACGCGCTTTCCGCTGATTTGAAAGAAGTATTTATGGTGAAGCATCCGCTTTGAATAAGTTAACATTTCGTCCAAATTCCCTGGGTTTGATACGACGCATGATTCTACAAGACTTGCAATATAAGCCAATTTCTCATCATTTGAAGAAATTTTCCAAAAGTCTTGAAAAATCTGTTCACGGTCTAGTTCAGAAACTTTTTTATCGCATTTGTTTCTGCAGTTTTTTAAAGGTTGACATTTTCTTGCAGCTTTATGAATGCCCTTGGCTGTTGTGTACTTCTCACCCTTGTTTCTCTTTTTCTTTATTTCAGATCTCTTTTTTGATTTAAACCCCTTAGTACCTAGGGCTACGCCATTCTCTTCAACCTCTGTGTCAGTACCTTCTAAATCACTAGGCCTATCATCTAAATCATCATCATCAGTATTAGTGGTTGATGAATGCATACTGTAAATTTCATCTTAATCAGGAACAAACTCACTGTCATCACTTTCGGATTTATTGAAGGTATTGTCGAGTATGCCTATATTATCAGTTTGTTGCAAGGCTTGACATGTAAATACTTCGACTTCAGCTCCCACTTGTTCAATTTCAACTAGATCTACTTCAGATGTAACCTCGGTTTCTATGGGCTGCTGCTCTACGAGATAATCAGGATTACCGGTACTTGAATTATTGTTATGTACTGGAATAAGCAATGTTACCGCATTATCTGCCGCAAATGAAATTATTTTCTCGGTTTGACTACTGGATGAAGAGTTTCTATTGTCTTTAGTACTTGTGATCAAAGATGCTTGGACGGTAGGTTCTTCAAAACTCGCTATTACTGTGGGACCATATTCACTGAAAGAGCCTTCGCACATCAAATTACAGCCATCGTTCCTATTATTATCAGTTAGGCCTAGATGATCTAAGACAGTTCCGTTTACTCCAATACCGGTACTTTGTTGAGCTTAAACAAAATAATGTGTAGGGTACTAGTCATCGACCTTTCCTATCTAATGATGAAAATACTTTCACCAAAAATTGCAGAGGGTGATTTCATGTTACCCACCTGGCTGCAGCCTAGGCCTAGCCTAGTACCTAAGAATGTTTTAAATACCCTGCTGAATAGCCAAGGCCTACTGAATAGGCCTTCACATGTAGTTGTCTAAACCTACACTGACCATGACTAGATAAGCTGTTGAGGGTTTCTTTCACAACCACTTGGAAGTTATGAAACCTGTTACTTCTACTGGTGTAGCCCCAGGATAGGCCATGGCTAGGCCCTAGTCCCCTAGCCCTAGGCCTAGACCATGGCTTGAGTTTATATTACACAACCACTTGGTTGTTATTGCAACAGCAATAGTCCTAGGCTGGGCCTAGGCCTAGGCCATGGCTTCAGTTTATTTCCTGAATAGTTTGCAGACAGACCTAATGACTAAATTAATGAAAATGTTTTAAGGTTAGGAATCAGCTTTGTTCCATTAATACTTACATTCATGAGAAGGGCCTGGGTCATGATTTTGTTGTGTTAACTTAGCAACACCCATATTGTAAATTTTAAGTGCTCGACTACTCATTTTGTATGTAAAACAACAGTTTACCTCATATATTCAACAAAACCGTCTTCTTCAGTGGATTCAGTCAATCAGCAGCAGCTGTCAACCATGCTAATACAATGCACAGCCTTGCGAAACTATGGAATTAGGTTGTTTCAGAGCCTTACAAACATACTGACTTGTACCACTTTTCCAAAATAGCAAGCAAGATTATACAATATTAACCATATCCTAGTTTGGAAAAGTGGTATAAGTCAAGTCTGGTGAAGTAATACCTATTTTCTGAATCATAAAATATGCCAGTAGACTTGTACCGAAATGTAATAATGCAACAGTCAGTTTTATTAAGTGGACTTATACCGCTTTTCTAAATCACCACAGGTTTCTTCGCGGCATGTTGTACACATTATTAAAAACTGTTTTTATGGCTTCTATAGTCATTGAGAGTGCACTCGCGTACCCTGCGACAAGTGTTACGTGTTGAAGGTTTGACGCACATTGAAGAAAATTACTTTTTAGATCAAACGCCATTCCTGAGTTTGGTTAAACTGACAGGTTGATGTAAAATGGGTTATCTGCAAGATCATGAGATTGTGGGTTGTCTGTGAAATTTGTTTCTTGTAAAAATATGAGGAAAGGCCTGTAGCGCCTCAGATATATCGGCAAACTTGTTTGTTTGACTTGACTACTGACTAGCTAACCCTCTGACGTTTAGTGTTAAATCACTTCTCATTATTCTAATCAAATTCTTTATTGATGGCACCAATTAGGCGCTGGACGCGACGCTTCGCGTTATAATTGCCAGCAAACACTAGTGTGTCCTCCAACATTGTTTTGAAATTATGTCATATCTTTAGTGTATTTTAGCATAAAAGGTAGAGGTACCTTGAGTCGCCGAGTTTGACGGAACATTTCCTTCAGCTTTGATTCGTTATTGGATATGTTGACTTGGTTAGTTTATCACATATATTCGCACTAGTGGTTGAATCGTCGGACTTTGTCTGTGATTGTTGTGAGCCCTGAGATGAAGCAGATAGATATTCTCTTCCATCGCTCGTTCCGCTATCAGCTCGACTACGCTTGTCATCAGGTTGCCCACTTGTAAAATATACATTGTATAACACAGATACATATTATATATACGGAGCTCAGTGCTACGCGAAAACACGTCCACTCGCCAGGAAGACTAGCGAGAGAGAGAGAGGAGAGAGAGAGAGAGAGAGAGAGAGAGAGAGAGAGAGAGAGGGAGAAAGAGAGAGAGAACCAGAACGACGACATGCCTTCATAGAGAACAAACAACAAAAAGATGTCATATCCCCCACAAACAAAACGGCAGCCATTTTACCATTTTCGTGGTTAAAAAAAGTAAAATTTTAATCTCAGAATCATAAGAAAATTGCTTGGCCACTGACTTTTTAGAGTTCTCGTAATGAACCAAATTCAATGGCCAAGCAATTTTTTTATGATTTCGAGTTAGAAAGTTTTATTTTTTTACTACGAAAATGGTTTGCTTGGCGCTCGTCAACATACAAAATGATCTTACTTATTGTCAATGCGAAACTAGGGAGAAATAATGAGAAGCTTAGCTCAACTTCTATATCTCACAGCATTCACAGCCGAAGATTTTTGAAGGAGAGATTGGATGCCGTTTTTTACGATATTTGTATTTGTGGGGGTATACCTTACGGAACATGGCCTCAAAGAAAATGAATTTAAAGAATTAAGAATTGAAGGCTATAAACTTATAGAAGGTCTCAGTAGATCTAATTAAAGTAAGGGGCTGTTTGGGAAATAAAAATACCGACATACAGGAAGAAATGAAAAATGAATTGGATAAAGTAAACATAGAAAAATACCTAGAGTTTGTCGTTACAAAACATTACGAAATAATAGTGCAGACCTGATCACTATTGGAATCTTCAGCTGATCCCCATTCAGGACCGTCATTAAAACATTCTTTAACAACCTCACTACAATCATGAATTTAATAATCAAATATCCTAATAGCATCATAATATGCGGAGATTTCAACATAAACACTCTTAATGAACGTACGGAAACTAAAAATATACAAGATATTTGTAACACATTAAGCCTAAAAGATAATAAAAACAGCAACCAGAATAACACCAAACAGTGAGTTACTAATCGACAATGGCCAAAGCAACCTTAACGATAAGAATATAAAGTAGAATAATAAATACAGCAATTATTTCCGACCACCAAGGACAACTTACTCACATAGATTTACATTGTTAATAAAAATAAATAAATACATATCTTGTTGTTAAAATAAATGAGAAAGGCGATAGAATAAAAAATAAGAAATATGAATGAAGGCAATAATACTTAAGACAACTATTAGGTAAAGAAAAATTGGGGAATATTTTAAGAACATGAGTCAAGAAGGGCTAATTATCAGTCAATCAGACAGAGTAGAACATTATTGTAATATAGCATGCCCATGGAAGCCAAAAAAGTATTACATAAAAATAAGTAAAACGTGGATAAATGAAAACATAAGAATACGAAAAGATAGGCTTGGACATAAACACATCAAGGAGTCCGAGCTGAGAAGCCCATGGGAAGGGAAAGTTTACTTTGTGTTTGTGACCGTGCGTGGAATAACATGATCATGCTATAGTCTTAGTAAGATTGTGGGTGAATTTGTTCAAACACATCATAAGGGTCGACATTTTGACACCACATCTGCAGAAATGAATGTATAATGTACAAATATGACCAAGGGTGGATGGTTGGCCACTCTCACACAAACGGAAAATAATTCTTTTCCTAGGTACAGAGCTAAATAATTGTGAAGAATTGTTTGCGATCGATATTTTTGTAACGGTCCGTAGCGACACGTGGAGCCTGGCCTGCATTCTAGCCTGACTGCATCGTGCACTTTTAGCTGCTCCAGACAACAAAGGATCTGCGCGCGCATCGTGACGCTCACCGCGCCATGCGCGCAGCCAGCAGCTGCCGCCTGCCTGCGCAGCGCTCACATCGCATCACAGTCGCTCACTTCTCTTGGTCGGAGCTGGACGTGTCGAGCGTCGCTCCTCGGCCAGCCACAGTAGAGCGCTGTGGGGCCTCTGTTATATTGTTTGCCTGTTGGATTCCAACATTCCTCTTTGCTGCATCATTCTGTCTGATGTTATTTCACTGCAGGTTGCTGTTTTCACAGTCGTCTTTGTTCTTCTTTGTTTGGGCTTGAGTTTGTCATGAGTGGCTCGGTCTAGCCAGGCCAGCTTTAATCGAGTTTTTAATATTTTACTGATGGGCATGGCTTTCTTTGTATGGTAAACACTTTCATTATTATTTTTCTGTGTCTGTGATGGAATCTCCCCGATATATTCTATTGTTATTCACATGGAATATAATTAATTCCTTCTATATTTTAAACTTTAAATCCACAAACTGTGGACCCAGGACGATCCATATCATCACATTATCAATATGCACTTGCTATTAAAAATAAGTTTTCTTTTTTGCGCTTTTCTGTCTACATCTTTTTTATCATTTAAAAAACTGCATGTCTGAACTAAGTTATTGTGAAAGTCACGTTTATCTGGTTAAGAGCTCGGCATATGTGTTGTTTTAGAGCTTTGCATTGTTTGCCGTTCATTCTGCTATGCTTATCGGGGAAGTGTTGGTCTCTTGGTCATGTTAGTTTTGTGCTCAGTCCATACAGTCGCCTGTAGGGTTGATGTGTAGCAAGTGTTTGGTTGAATTCAGAGTGAGGTTGGCCGGTGCAGTGAAATATGCTTGTGGGTAGAATAGAGTGTGGGAATTGTAGAATCTGCAATGTGAAGAAAGTATTGTTGCAGGCGGACTTGTTTTGTCTCTGCTCTTCCGTCTTTTTTTCTTGGGTCATGACACAACAATAAATTATCTTCTATTACTGCTGAATTGGTCGTTTGAGCATGTCTTTGTTTAAGTCCTAGCATCATTTTGTTAAATGTTTGGACTTAATGAGGTTGTCTGCTCTGTCCATACTGGGATGTTTTGTTTGCCCTTCATAGGAGATACTGGTTTAGGTTTCTGATCTGGCTGTTTGGTTTTTAATCGAGTTTCATGTGTAGATGTTACAAATATCTGTTTAATTGACGCAACACGTATCCAATAACAAGAGTTTGTGCAGCTTGCATTTCTGCTTCCCGGATTATTTTCCACGTATTGTGTTTTATGTGCTAGTAATGACTTTACTCATTTTAAATGTCATGTTCCTCTTGCGATGTTGTTTTGTTTTAATAACAAGCATTTTGTTTACATGAACCGGTATGTTATTTTATTTATAAATATAAGCCTTTGCACTTACAATACATGTGCAAAGACGGTTAGTGCAGAGTACCCAAATGTCGGGAAGATCTTAAGCCCAGGGTGATATGTTCAAAAAACAGTTGACCAAGTATAGAAAGAACATTTATAACGAATAGGAGATTAATTAAATTATTTACGAAACAACAAACAATGAAGAAAATGTTGAGATTCTGTAAATTGACAGACAGTGTGGAAAAAATACAAAAAAACTTGTAAAAAACAATAATACACCCTTAATAAAGTAAAAAATATAAATAAATCAATTAACTAATTAATAACAAAGCACGATTAATGATCGTGTTGAGGAACCAAAAAAGTGGGGGAAAATAAATTAAAATTTGTGTTTTCGTGAGAAGATTGCTGGAGCTGTTATAGCCGTTATCATTGTTGTCGGAGGCGGCGTAAGGGAGAGTTAAATATGCGGGGGGCAAAGTATGAATATGTTGTAGGCAGTGACGAATAGGATTAAAGTTAATTGTGTTGTTTAAGTGGCCAGTGGCGGTCCGACCATACAAATTCGGGGCCATGGCCCCGCGGGAAATAGGTGGGTGGGTGGTCGGCTGAGGGTGGATGGGGTGAAGGGTGTGGGGGTGGACGGTCGTTGTGTTGATGTAAGTAGGCCAATTAATCATTGGGTGTTTGCTATATAAATATGAGCTATGAAAGAAATAGTATCGTGCATATATTATGAAAACTTCCCGAACAAGCCAATACTCGTTTCAGATGGGAATGTAATTGTGATGGTTTTAAAATGCGCGCTCAAAAGATCGTGCCAAATAAACTGAAAAAGAACAAGGTCTCCCAAACGCGCGGTACCATAAAGAATCTAATATTTTTTCTGTAACCACTACCACCAGTGGTGCCCGGTGGGCATGGGTGTCCGCAAGGGACGAGGGTGGGGCAGGGGGGCGTTTTTTTTTTTTTTTTTTTTGGTTTTGGTTCCAAGATCCCTAGCCAAGCTTTTAACATTTTATAGTTCTATTTTCTTTGGTTTCTTCTTGAGCCAACATTTTTGTTAAAAACGATATGCATGAATTAGTTTTATACTCAAGCAAGACCCAACCCCAATCGAGCTCAAAGACGAGACCTTCCAGGACAGTACAGCGCCCACCCCACGAGAGTAAGGTAGCGGCCGCTCCAGTTGCCTAGGGGGGGGGGGGGCAAAGAAAGTTTTTACTGAGAAAAAAAATATGAGAGGATAAAAGAAAAAACAAGGCAATTCGAAAGAGGGTGTCACTATAATGGGAATTAATACAAGAAAACCATACCAATGTTCATGGATGAACCTATATATTATTTGCGTTGACAAAGGAATAAGTGTAATACACTGATTTGTGTTAGCGCTGTGGTAAGACAAATTCAAATAATTAAAAACATTAAAAATAGAAAACTACAACACTCCTAAATATATAAATAACAATTGTAAGGCGCTTACTTATTATAATAAAAGTCAAGGACATATTGTGGAACATATCCAAATATTGCTAGCTCCGATGACATAAAATAAATGTACAGGTTAATCAACTCCACTCTATTATTTATATATGCATATATTGCCTTAGAATAGTTAAGTTGTGAATTAGAATATTTAAGTTGTGAATTAGAATATTCGTTGCAATTTATAAAAAATCATATTAAAAATTAAGAAGTGTACACACGTCGCCTAAATATCCTGGTAATGTCAATTCGACTGCACAAAAACTACATTATTTTGATGTTGCACTTAGCCCACTACTTTTTTTCTAAAACGCACCAAATGCTTTTTTTTTCAAAAACTTTTTCTTTCCCTCTATGACTCTGGCACGATTGGTGTCGTTCCTTGGTCACGGACTCCTCAGCAGCTTGCAAAGCTTGGTTCTTCGTTCTTCACCTTCTATAAGGCGATAGCCTCGGTCCACTTCTTGTGTCTAGCACTCCTGGTAGAAGCCCTAGCTCCCAAAGCCGGACACCTAGTCATGTTGCTTCCAATGAGCACTGAAGTTGCTTATCCTGGGCACCTAGCCCGTACGTCACCTAGACGAGTTCTCGTGGTTCGACTCCCGGATAGGCATCTAGCCCTCTCGCGGGTCTGCCTTCAACTCCCTGATCCGAACGCACCTTGCACACAAAGAAGCTCCCCCTAGACTCCTCTTGACTTTCGCCCTCCAGGGCTCCAGTCTGTACGTCTAAAGGGCCTTAGTTCCTTCCCCTCAACCTCGTCACCACTACTCGGCAATCCATGTTATTGAAAGGTGTGCATTCTTTCGTAAATTAAACAATAACTGACCTGTTCCCATTATAGTTATGTAACCGCCAATGCTGCGCATTCCATAAATGTTATCATAATCCACTATGCATATAGAAATGTCCCAATCAGTATTACCAACATTGAATCCGAATACCCAAGTTACAATCGCCCAGTAATAACCAACTCTGTTATTGTAATAAAGTACTCGAAATACATGGACATGGGTTCGAACCGAGCCCATGGACATGACAATATTAGATGCCAGTTAACTGAGCTAGAAATCATACAATTTAAAAGTAAATTTGAAGCAATGATAAAGAATCAAAGAGCAAAATATAATAAATGATTTTTACTATTTATTTGTAGTTCATTGTATTTGTATTAATGTAATGTAAATTTCTCTTTTTTAGTTTTATTTATGATTTTGTTATTCTCTTTGGTTGGTGTTGGTCGCTTTGGTTATGATATAAACAATGTATTTTCAATAATATTTTTCTGCCTAGATTGTCTGGTTGCCGGCCACTCGTGGAGCTCCCAACTTGAGTTAGGTGTCCTGTATCATTGCTGTGATCAGTTTTTGACTTGTACAATTTTCAATTATTATATATCAGATATAATTATATATTAGAGTCAAAGATCTTTTGCACTAAATTGTTATCAAGATTTGAACACAAGAATGAAGATTCGCGTTCGGTGGTTTCTTCCGCGAAAGTTTGATTACTCTCTGATTTGCTGTTCCTGATTTTTGGCAAACCTCAAAATCGTTTTTAAGTGTGATCGTCTAATAAATCAGTTTTTTCTTTTCATTTTTTCTACAAGATGATTTTTTCTTCTTTCTTCTTTTTTCTTCTTTTTCATTTTTCTTTTTTTTTTCTTTCTTTCTTTCTTTCTTTCTTTCTTTCTTTCTTTCTTTCTTTCTTTCTTTCTTTCTTTCTTTCTTTCTTTCTTTCTTTCTTTCTTTTTTCTTTTCTTTTCATTCCCACCCTTTATTATTTAGTTCATTAATTAAATATATTTAATATCCTTTTTTAATTTGTTACCAAAATCATTGTGTTTTATTACATTTTTGTTGTACTATTAGTATTTCAAATATTTACTTATCTGTTAGTTCATAACTGTATCTGCATCTATATAAGAAGATTTATTTAGTTGTCCTCCTATTTAAATCAGTTTTTTTAACTGAATACGATAGACGTTACAAAATAAAAAAATCTCTACAAACCTGCTAATTAAAATCTACTTTTTAAAATTTTATCGGATGGTTCCAGAACACATGTTTATAATTTTTTATTCAATGTAAAGCTGTTTCAACTAATTTACCAAACAACTTATATATGACAACAACAAAAATGTATGTTCATTGATAACTCAAAACAACATTGACTTACAAAATACTAACTAAGAAACGTGCTTAAACTTATAACATAAACTGGCGGCCGTTGAAACGTCTCATTTCTCTTGGCTATGTTTTGTGGATTGTGGTCCAGTTCGATCTCAGGTGTTGGTCCTTTGCTTTGCGTGTTGCCCGAGATGACAAGACTTCTTATTGTGGTTCGCTTCGTCCTTTTTTAAACATCGTGGGCAGGTTCCTAACGTATTTTATCTGTCACCACACTTGTAGTTGTATCAGAAAGTAACAAGTTTATTATACAGGTACGGTAAAGATATCGAACCTGACCACAGTTAAAGCACTTTTTCCCTTGTTTAACAAGAATTGAGTGACACCTTATTTCTTCAATGTATGTAGCCCTACTAGCGTTGACACCTGAATATGCTCGATCTGGTCCCCACATTTCCTTCAGGCTGGGTTGCGGTTAATATTGTGTTGAGGGTGGTTTCTCCCACTAAACCATGAGTTTACGACGCTGCCAATACTGGATGGGTTGTTTATAGTTTTCAGCCAGACATTCTTAGAAGAATTTGGTTTGACATTTGATTAGGGCATGATTTTATTTGATATGAGATTCAGAGGACGTAGGATTTTGAACTACGGCGTAGTTCGGTTTAGCAATGCAAGATTCTCAAAAACCTTTATAACATAGTTTATTTAAACGCATACCAATTACCAACATGCTTTGAGATAATTTGATCTCTTAACCTTATCAAATCTTACCGACAGTGTTGGCTCGGGCGCTAAGCGCTCGACTCTGATTCGGGAGGTCACCCTATAACAGGTTTCCCACGATAAAATTTAATTTAATCAAATCTTATAGCATAGTTTAATGTAACATGTGACTCACCCTTTGAGCGAAGCAAATCTAATATTCACTTGACTCAATAACAGCTGATTCTATTAAGAGGATGGGATAGTCGCGAAATTAAAACCACGCGAAATTAGTTTTTTCGTGATATCTCGAGAACGATGCAAAATATCTAAAAACTGATTCTAGACCGAATTGTGTTTTTGTTAGAACAATGTAATGCAAGAAAAAAATATCCCCCACTTTTTTGTACCAAAAGCTACCCGACCCAAAAATACATCATACGGTTTTGTAATCATGCCACTTCGAGCTTACATTTGATATAAGTAAATATCTAATCGGGCATTGTTTTCTATTAACACATTTTGACCTTGTCCCCCATTTTTTGACCAAAAGTTAACCACCTTAATAATGTGTTTTACATTTTCGTAACAGGGTCGATTTAAGCTTTCAATTGATATATGCCTTTGTTTTCTTGAACTCAAATTTACACATTGAGACGTTACCCCTCCTTTTTGGACTAAACGCTACCCGCCCCTATAATACATCATACTTTTTCGTAAAGGGGACATTTCAAGCTTTCATTTGATGTATACGAAGACTTGCCCGGAAAAGTGAGCATTAAAAGGCCTATTTTGCCTCTAATGCAGAGAACAAACATTGCAATACGTCATCTCCCCCCCCCCCCCTCAAACCACCGCACCGTCGCTCCGACCAACATACAACACACACATTCAAAACGCAAACGTCAACAAAATGTCAATAACCCAAACATTTTTAATTTCTATAAAAACTTACCTGAAAGTGCGCGCGCGAACTTAAAATACTCCACAAACCAGGTAAGTAACATCAACAATCTCCATGATTGATCACAATACAATAATAACTGTAGAATTATTCTATTGTCGCTAAGAAATCCTTCATAATAATACCTATGCGAGTGCCCTCTTCTGTATTAACCGACGAGGTGGACAGTATAGTTAACCATAGAGTGGCGGTGGGACTGCTTTCAGCGCTGCCAAACTGTTAAAAAACTAACCTGACATTGACCCTGTGACTCCGCCACGGACGCCGCCGTCTAGACATAAAGTAATACTTTGAATATCTTTGGACATAATCAAGCTCATTGCCAACATTTCGAGTATAACTGCCAAGAGTTTGGATTTAGAGGGCTGACGTTTTGTTTCGTTTAGGCCTTCTGTGAACTGAACCAACTTAATATGTCCAGGTATTTATTTGTAGCAACTAGGAAAATCGTACATATTAAAGATTAAAAAAAGTCTAGTTTAGGACCTTTATTCCTAGGCGTTTTAATAACTACCTTTTCACTGTAACAGTAGGCCTCAGTTTTCATATAAAGCTGAGACTATAGGCATTCTTCTTATTTTGCTCTGATGACGGTGAACAACAAACAAAGCAACACTCACCGCCATCACACATACACACAATGTAATTTTAACATAAACATGGCGCTAGCATCACGGGCCACAGGGTCAATATTATAATTTTATTTTAATAACAAGAACAAATGACGGTTTGCCACTCTATGGTTTACTATAAAGATCCAGGTCGTTGGTATTCACACATTAG
Organism: Sweltsa coloradensis; assembly: GCA_024449915.1. Classification (NCBI taxonomy): domain Eukaryota; kingdom Metazoa; phylum Arthropoda; class Insecta; order Plecoptera; family Chloroperlidae; genus Sweltsa; species Sweltsa coloradensis. The sequence continues at coordinate 361,219 of JAMZAV010001116.1, forward strand.
AATTACTGTCTGTAGATTTTTTTTTTTACAGCAATGCACATTGTGTATTTTGGTTGTCTTGAGTAACTCTCATTGCTTAATGTGTGTAATGAATCTGTGTTTGTTCACATAAATTCTTATTCTATTCCACCACGGATAAGACTATTTCTCAATTACTCCCGAACCAATATTTTCTCTCAACTCGCCGCAACTAGTGTTTTAATTGGTTTAAATATGTCTTGGCAATTTGCCTCTGATTTTGTAGGAATGGCTCTTAGAGGCTTTGGCCTTCAGGACCCCGTTGCTACAGATAATTCTTCTTCTGCGCGCATAGAATCCAAAAAGTCTTCCTTAGCTCTGCCACTGGCTGGTTTGCTTCAGTTCTTCTGATCCTGAGTTCGTACTCTTGTTCATCCCATGGAAGACTACTAGATTAAAAACTGTTAACTTGCAATAGGACTGTTAATTGTAATGTATTTCCATCACAATTAAACGGTAGTTTAATGTTCCAATTCGTTCATTAAATTTGAGTAATGCCCAGTCACCAATTAGCTCCGACATAAACAATTAAGGTCGACATGTTCGGGCGCCAATTCGTGTGACCACTACAAACGTATGGCTGGATAGCTCTATGCTATCCTCGGTAATGCAAGTTGACACAAAAGCCAGGGCTAGCCGTAGTGGGATGGGTCGTAGGTATTAACAGCTCATTCGATGTTAACCGATTTGGAAGAGAAGGCTTAGGATTAAAATAATCGAAGAAATGAGGGCGCCATCTTGTTTCATTGTGATGTTACAGGGGACAGAACAAGGAAAAGTGTCACAGAGGTTTTATTGAAGTAGAAGGCTGAAGTGAAATGATATCTGATTAGTTTATTGTGACTTTAATAATGATGCAGAAACAGTAGACAAAAATGTTAATAATATGATGTAAACATATTAATATATAGATTCTCAAAGTGCCACTCTGGAAAACGGATAGCATTGAAGCAGCAATGCAACAATTAATAATAAGCAACAATGCCTCAAAATGTTGAAATACAATAAAATAAACCTTAATTAACTGTTGCACTCACCATGGATAAGTTTGATCAATACTCACACACATGTAAATAACGTTATTAATCAGAGATGTGCTTAAGGAAGTCCCACATAAGATAATATTTCAGCTAGTACAATACTTACAAAATACTACACGTACTACCATCACGGTCTGCCAAGCTGCTTGGTAATACTCATGTGCGCGATTCGTGTGGTGACTAATGGTGATAATATGCATCATATCATCATAATATCTAAAATTACAATATCATGTTCATACGGAGAGTCAGAGAGCGAGATAGAGACTTGACTTTTGATTCGAACAATACAGAAAAAATACATATACTCAAATGTATAAAGGAATTTCAATTTCATATTATGAGTAACAAAAAATGAGACAAACAAAACTTTTATGATCAAAAAATCCGCCAATCAAAATTTAACATTTTTTCTACTTTTTTGGAAAACATAATTGAACAAAGTGTTGCAACAAAATTAAATTTAAAAGTGTAATTTAACCCAGACTACAAAATCATGTAAGGAACTAGAAAGTAAATTTTAAGTGGTAATTTTCGACAACGCACAAAGCGCTTCGGTGCGCCCACCACTAGTTTTCTATCGTTCTAAGTATGTGGTTGCATGTTAACCATTTCGCAACTAAAGCTTGAGTCTCATTTGGAGCCTCCAAAAAAAGGACATATAATAATTTGGGAGCCCCTTGGTCAGTCCTGATATTAAATAATTGCATACTTTTTTTTGCATATTGTGCTTTAAGCCAGCACGACAATGAAAAGAGAGATAGAGCGAGATATAGAGAGAGTTTACCTTAAAGTAAAAACTTTTCAATTCATAAATGACTTAACGTCTTGTTAAGCTAAACCATTTTCAAAATTAAACTCTAATTGCATGTAACTACATCAAACAGTGATAACAGAGAATTAACCACAATAAATAATATATAAATCCGTTTATTTTAATTGTATTCTCTTGTTCTTGAGCCGGTTGCAGAGGCTTATGGTGCAAAAGTACACTAGCTCTACCAGACTCAGCACACTGAACCCCATGAACAGACCCAGGAGTCACCGCAGTAGCTGGAACACAACACAAGCTTGTTAACAGCTGGACCAGACTCAGCACACTGAACCCCATGAACAGACCCAGGAGACCACCGCAGTTAGCTGGAACACAACACAAGCTTGTTAAGAGGGAATAGGTCTGATTTGATGTTTTGCGCGTTTCATTTTCTGCACAATATTATTATATCAGAATAAATTATGGTAAGGACATAATATGTACTCCCGTATAATATCAGATTTACGATATTTACCACAAAAAAATGCAGACTTATTGGTATTTCTTCGGCTAGGGTGGTCTCTCTTTTCAAGATCATTTTACACCAACAAAAACACAGGAAAACAACTTCAATTGATAACTTAGTAGATAATAAATCACTGTAAATATTATATTTAATATATGAACACTGAAAATACATAAATAACAGAAATAGTAGTCTCACACAAACTTCACAATTCACTGTTTACGGCCAACCATGTTGGCGTTAGTCTGTACTTAAGTTGCGCCTCCATCATTATACTTAGTACCAACCATCACCCACTGTATATTTGAAACTAGTAACATTAATAAATAAATTCTATCGTATACATCGCATTTATTTGGAAAGATGATACATAATGTCGGGTCCCGCGATCAATCTCCTCCAAACAAACAAAGCATTATAAGAAGGGAGATGTACTCTAGCTGTACCGTTTTTTTCTTTGTGCCGTAATTTAAATTGTTTGTGCAGACTTTAAATAGTTTGAGTGTGAATTTCAGGATCGAGTGGGGAAACAAATTCTCTGAATGATTCACACTCCAATATTTATAACCCTCAGGTAACTGGTTAATGTTAAAACAGGTACCCATCCCGTCAGTTAAAATTGTTGTCTCTGATTCCACAAGTTCTTGTAGTAATGGGAGGAGAGTGTCAACATCCCGGTGATCCACACATTTTATTGGAGCCAAGTTCGACGCCAGTGGAAAGCAATTTTTGTTGGCTTACAAGTCTACCTTGATGATACTTTCGTTTCGTAATGACTTTTTCGTCTACTTCTACAATCTTGTTCAAGCCACCAATCTTGTTCAAGCCACCAATCTTTTCTGCATAGTTGTTAACATAATTTATACATATCTCGCGCAAACAGTGATTATGTTAAACTAAAGCCTCAAACCCCACAGTTGATCCATCATCCCGTTGAATATCAAACATGATTTTATTTTGAGTATGAGTTTGTCGGCACCAATAGTACATTAGTTTGAAAAAATCTTTCAAACACAATCTTGTTCCTTCAAACATGTTCCTGCTAGGTATCCTTTCTTAGCACCACACTCTGGTCCCCATTTGTTGATACGTTTATTTCATTTGAAAATACTGTACCATCTGCCAGGAGCTGTTTTTTCTAAATTCATGTTGGAGCCACATTCACATGTTCTCTGGAGTGAATTAATCCTAAACGTTGAATCCAATTCAGAAAATCAGCGTCTGACAAAAGCGCACTTACTGTACAGTTTTGTTATCCTTTCATTGGTTTTGTTGGTGAAAAATGATCTTGAAAACTTGGACCCTCCAAGCCGAAAAAGTACCGACTTGGTAAGTGTGTTTTTGACCATTTCGAAAGATTAAAACAATTTTAAAAATCCTTTTTATTTTTCATTACTCCTCTATAGCCAATTTGTGATAGTGTGTTCTAAAATGGTTTGAAAAACGTTATGCGTTGGACCATCTATGTCTTCTTATCCAGATTCCTCAGATTGCATTATATTCCCACCTATGTGTAAACAAAAGTTAGTAGTCCTTATTGAATCAACTCACCCATGAAACACTCATATGGTAATAGGGAATCAGTAAATACAATATAGTTCGGTCACATTAGACAATCATAATAATTTGATGTTTTATGTAAGTTGCTTTGTTACTTAAACTTAAAGCAGGCTTATAGCTTCAGCTTGAGAAGCAACGTGACGAATCAAGATGTATATCATAAAACTTTAACCTTAAAGAAGATCAGATAATCGCTGAACATATTTGATAAGTGAAATTATGTGCTTTACGTACCAAAGAAATCTGTTCGTCCAAACAGTTCCGTTCTTTGCTTTGCAGCAAACTGGATGTCGTTTATCGAGATGAACATATCTGCTTCAGTGTATCTGTAACGGAGCAAAAGGCAACGTTAACGGAACACTTCTGGAACGTTATTTTATTAAAAAATTCTACAAACTCACAAAAAATAACTACACAAATTGTTTTAAAAGGGTCTGATGCAAAGCGGTTGGAGCCAGAAGTCACAAGTGAATTCTGATTTGTTAATCAAAGTGAGATAAATGCCTTAATCATATGATTTTAATTTCATAACCTTGGTTTGTGGATTTGATAGAAATCGATGTTTGACCACATACTACGCATTAATTGTTTATGAATGAACCACTAAAGGGCGTATGAGCATAGATCTAAGCTAAATAAAAAACCACTTATAAAACGCATATTTCTTTTAATTGTTCGTCACTTAGTTCTTTCTTACGAGAGTTAGTTTTTAGACACAACAAGATAGGACGAACGATCAGCGGGAAGTATAGTTTAATTTGTGAAATTCAAATCGTTTAAATGTAGAGTTATTTTAATGAACTTACGATCTGTTTGTGACCTTATCATAGACGATTTTATCGCCACCCAGCTCTTTATCAGTTTTCGTCACTACTTTGTAAGCGAGACTCGTGCACGACGGCATGCAGGCACAGTCTGGCTGTTTGGCGTCTCTCATGGAAGCCGCGTCACGATTCCGGTACAAGGGATCAAATGCATCGAACGGATGTTGTTCGTTTCTCACGTTGTGTCTCACATCTTTCCACATTTTCCACATCTGCTTTTCAGCTGAAATAATAAAACGTGTTTCCGGAGGAAATCTGTCCCAGGTCATGCGATGCAAGTTACCCCTGACCAACTGGGTTGGGTGTCAGGATAATTCAGATCGAATAACCAAGGGAAGCCCCCATAGGGAGTTTCATGTAGTCCAGGTACCTGCCATCAAGGTGAAAAGTACTCCATATAAAAAAATGAATGAAGTCTGCCCAGGGTGCAATTCATGCCCCTCTATAGGTGTCTCAATAGGTATGTTGCGGTTAGGACAGCTGTGAAGGGATGTCCGAGGGCTGTCAAGTCAAGAATACTCAACCCCTTCCATTCACTTTAATGACTAAGGAAAAGCTCGGAAAAAACGTTTAGTCAGGATTGCCAGTCTCGACGGGATTTAAACTCAGGACCTTCCGAATCAGAGTCGCGCGCGTAGCGCTCCAGCCAACACCGTCGTTAAAGTACTCCATAGTATCACAAATAAGAATGAAAATCAACAAAAAACAGACATTTTGAATAAATTGACGAAGCGCACAAAAACTGCGTACATTTAGGAAATTAAGAATAATGTGTTGTAATTGTTTTTTTGATAAGTTAGTTACCGTTGACATGACGTGTCCCACAGAAACATTGCCATATGCATTTGCATTAATAATGCAACTTAAAAAATTAATTCATGGAAATGTGCGCATGTACGTGTGTTTGAGTAAGTGTGAATAGAGTATAGCCAAAAGAAAGTTGATAATCAGTTATTCCTTTAATTTAAATTCGACAGCGATGGATATCAGTATTTTGCAAAACGTATTTTGGCCACTTCATTGGCAAATTATAATTCGAAGTATACTGAATACAAGAATACCAATGTATTGTATGAAACATAGGGTTTGTGACACATAGTTTGTAACCCTGGTCATTAGTTTAGTAATTGTTTATACATATAAAGTAATCATTTGTGGTCTTTTCCGAAAACTACCATCGATGATCAACTGCTTTTAGATAAAAAATAATAAAATACGCTCTTACCTAGATAACTCGTAAAGCATTTTTGTATCTTTCTAAAGTTGCAGATGGTTGTATTTTTATTCCCTACAAGAAGAAAAAACAATTCATTACATTTGGTTAAAATATTTTATTGTTTCTGGTAGCATATGGTTATTGTGATGACATATTATATAAAAAAAAGCCTCACCCATAAAATAAATGAAACTGGCTCTACTCTTTTTATGATTATGTTACTCGTGATATTTTAGCCTTTATTAAAGAAAAAAGAAATGCCAGCAAATCGTTAACTAGGTATTTTGTCAAAAAAATTCATAAACTTACTCACATTGTGTAGCAACATACATATTATTATGATTGAATAAATTGTTTTACTGATGGGTAACTCTAATAAATTATTATTATTTTATTATTATGATTGGATATTTCTTAACGTCTCATTTTAGCACTTTGTATCGAGACGACAAATATTATTATTCGATTTATTGTATTCAGGTCTCTATTTACAACGTATAATGTAATCCACTAGTGCAAATTTAATAGAGAAAATAATAGGGGAAACCCGGTACCTACTCCTTTCGAAAAATACCAAGGAGAAAGGGGTTCAACGGCTTAACGTCCAATTCGAGAAGACTGTGTAACCATGACAGTCATATAGGGTCATCCTCTTACCCAGACTGCCGTGCAGACGTCGACGAGAACGAAGCCGTTACACTAGTTATCGAACTCTACATCTGCTATAGCCGGCTGTATACGTGTGTTTGACTGACCTAACTACGCCCGAGGTTGCTTCACTTCGGTGTTCGAGGGTGAAACGGCTAAACGAACGCGACTTAACCGCTGGTTTATTATCTACAAAGTAAATACTGCGACTCACGGGGCATGTAGAGAAGAACACACCCACACGCAGCCAGGGTGTAGTTCGTGTAGCACTCCAGCTCACAGTTGGCCTGAGTGTAGAAGCGGAAGAAGTGGAGCTGCTTCTCCGACTCGTAGTAACACTGGCGCTTCTCGGGCGGGTAGCCCCTGAGGCGCGGGCTGGTGGTCGTCATCTCTGGCATGACAGATATTTCAACCTTCCTGTTCGACTCTACCAGGATGACTGGATGGAGACTTGCTTGAGGGAACTCGGCAGGACTGTGAAGGAAGATCTGAGGACATCGAGAGATTTAAAGCAAAGCTATTAAACCAATAGGTTGTCAAAGAAGTATATAGTACATTCCAAAAAATATTACTTGACTCATTTTACTATTGTTTTATACGTTCTAGATTAGTGTTTGTTGATATTGTTCATCACCATTTTAATTAAAACGATCAATACATCAAGGAGGAGCTTCGCTCCTGACGTCTGATTGTTTTTCAAAATGGTTTGAAGACACTTAACAAAGTTGAGGGGCTCTATTTGGTAAAACTACAGGATGTACTATAACAAGAATATTTAATGATTTGTATGTCACCTTGTAATTGTTCTCATAATGCGAGCAATAATGGCTTAAATCATCATTAAATTGTCTCAAATAAAGAAGAAGTGCTCCTTTACTATTGCTTCCCACAAGGGCTCGATTTGGGTACGTGCCCACATTAGCGTCATCAATGTATTCACCATCTGACATCCATTGACTTTGTTGCATTTCACTAAAATCCATTCTGTACTTTTGGGTGCTTTGTATTCTGTGAACATTGAAGGCAAATACGGTTACGTATACAAAAAAGTATCAAAGCTTCTTAAGACAACACGACGATCCAAAATCTATGTCCAAACCATACACTTCTTTCGGCCATTCAATCTATTCTCAGCGCTTATGAAACGACGATTCCATTCTCAAGACAAGGCCCCATAACTAGAAGTCAGGGTAGAACCCAATCCGTCTCAAGACAAGGCCCCATAACTAGAAGTCAGGGTAGAACCCAATCCGTCTCAAGACAAGGCCCCATAATTAGAAGTCAGGGTAGAACCCAATCCGTCTCAAGACAAGGCCCCATAACTAGAAGTCAGGGTGAAACGCGCTACGGTACATGGTCATTTTATTTCCTTTTGTACACAAACCTCTGGATACAAATTCTTATCTTAAACCAGGCATTTACAATGATACCAATAATGTTAATAATATTATTGACTAGGAGTCCGCCCATGGAAAGCAAGATGTAGTGGCAGCGCCCCTTTTGCTAATAGTAAAATGTATAGACGAGGAAATAAAACTGCACCAAAATCAATCCGATACAGCATTTTAAAACAAGCGAAGAACCAAAATCAATATATGCTCAAGAGATGAGATTGTTTTATTAGTGATTAATTAGTACTCGCAAGTTCGTACTATAAGTTATTGTATTTATTAATAAGTGACTTACAATTGCAAGTAACACAATTATTGTGTATCTTCAATTAGCACAGCCATGTTGCCACTGAGCCCTTTTCATACATGACAAGCCCAAGTCTACGCTCTCTCACTGAGCCGTTGTATGAACTAGCATTATACTAAAACTTAAATTAAAAACTTATGACCGAGGCCACAACTTAGTTAAAAACGAATTTTCGGGTAAAACTTCCTCACCCATCATCAGGTTGATGCCGACTGGTTCCCTTACCGGACTACTTCCTTATCTCTGCCATGTGTCGAGCTTCTACGATCGACCTACCGACGTCCTTCTCGATGGTCGAATTCCAAATGGCGCTTAGTTAAAAACTTGCCTGACTTATAGGTTACTTCACACATCGCATCACTGCTGACTCTTTTATCTTTCTTTTCCACTTATTTTCATCACGCATAATGCAATTTACCTCATCCCACTTGTTTTCATGCATAGTCTCTCTTAAGTAAGTAGTGGCGTTGGTCATTAGTTAGCGTGCCAATAAGCTCTATATATAGAATTACTTATACACTACAACAATTCTTCTGCAATGCCATGATGAAGATCAGGCATCCAAGCTTCTGAATGTCAGTCACTGTATGTTCTCTCCAAGTGACTGAAAACCCCAGAATTAACGATTGTAAGGATGAATTATCGTGTTTTGATTTGCTAAATTATGCTGAAGTTGAACAAATTAAAGAAAACTTGAAACGAAAACAAGATGGTTACCGGGACTATAATAAAGAACCTTAACTTCAGCTCTCATTGTATCGTTTTCTCTGGCCAATCTTCCAGCTGAAGTGAAGTGCGCCTTTCACGACTGGAAAGTTTGGCTGTACAACCCGAATGCTAAGAGGTGTTTTAATGGGAGTGGTTTGGACTTATGATTGTATTAAAGACATGAATTGTGCAGGCATTTTTTCTTAATTTGTCTATTATACCATCGTAAATGTCAAAGTTGCCAGCTATAAAACCAAGGGTAAATGGCAATTCATATATAATATTTAAGCCTGTGGATTAAAGTGGCATAACCTTTGGTTCAAACTGTCAAAATGATACACCTTTTCCGATAAGATGTGTACATAAGCATCGTTTAAATAGAGCAGTTGTAACTTATGTAGATATAGTCGGCATTCGCTTGATATTTTGTAACTTCTGGTTTAAAACCACTTTTCTTAGCAAAAAATGATCTTAGAATTATTGGATTTTAAGTTCAATACATTTTTTGGCAGGGAGAACGGGCCTTTACATCGACATCAATTAACCATTGATGTATTGACAAACGACTATCACAACAAGGTTATTTCACGGATTATCTAGGCAGCCGCGACAAACAATTTCTCAAACTGTATGGTCTGGAAACGAAAAATGCCTTTTATTATTGATATAATACGAACGTTTTTCAGAAATTGTAAAACTTTGGACATCAAGACTGTTATTCGTGCGTATGCCAACTTTTTTACCATGTAAATGTTAGCGGGTCTTCTTATAAGAGCACATTTAAACACTTCAAACCAAATATTTTTCCCTTGCGCAAACTTGTGAAATTACCACATATTAACTATTTGGTGGCATGTTTACGGTCAGTTACTTACAAAAGTGAGCAATTACTGGAAAATGTGCTCTGAAAGTGAAATTCTAACATGCCAACTAACATTTTGGCGCATACCGCATTGTAGATTGGTTCTCATAGCCGCCCTCGTACATCTACACGGTATTTGAGATGCTTTTATAGCTGGAGTTCAGTGCTTGGTAGTCTAGTTTTAGGTGCCAGTACTCTACACTCTGGTCCATATATTTACGAATAACTCCTTTTTCTGCCGTTTCTTTTCGTTTGTCAGCACGAGCTTCTTTATTTTCTCTAATAAATTTGCTGTTTTCAATCTGCAATTTTTCATTTTCGCTTGATAAATTTTCGTTGCTGTCATTCATTTTCCTATATTCTACTCTCATGTGTTGTTTATCTTCAAAAATTTGTTTGTTTCCCGCAGTTACTTCGTTGTTTTCTGCCACGAATTTTTTATTTTCATCAACTAATTTTTTGTTTTCTTCATTAATTGTGAATTGTGCAGGCATTTTTTCTTAATTTGTCTATTATACCATCGTAAATGTCAAAGTTGCTAACTATAAAATCAAGGGTAAATACAATAAGATTTTAAAATATACTTACACGCCATCTTGATACAGTTCAGTTATATCCATCAAGTTAAATGTGTGGCAAAAACCATATTTCGTCAATATTTGTGTAAAATTTTCTGACTGTTTTAAATTTCTGCCCAAAAATGTAACTAAAGTTATAATATCTTCTATCGTTGGAGATAACTGAGAAATGAAAGAGAAAATGTTAGTAGCAATTAAACATAGAGGTGTGTAAACCAAGCCTAGCCTGGATAATTATATGTAAACACTTAAATTACTAGAAGTCCTAATTCCTCAGTTCAGCAGATAGTACAAGGATTTCCTAGATGAACGGCGGGTACGTGGTTCAATGAATTGAGCGTAAAGATCCCAATTTGGAATCCTGAAACAGTACCCACCTAGAGGATAAACGGGGCGCTGAGCTTTGCCCACCACTCATATGCGCGCACTCAGGTGTTGATGATTTCTGCTAAACGGTTGGTAATAGCATTACCAAATTTTGCTTGAATGTTAGCAAAGTACTTTTATATTGATATCCGCACTTGCTTGCTAAAAACAAGCCCTAAAGATCTATTGCGAGACATAAGTAAGAAACGTAAAAAAGAGATATTGAAAACATGGATTTTAGTTCTGGAAATTCCCACCAAACCGTTTATCTTACGATGAAACCAAATTAACCTGTGCGATCACATTTATTCAAACGTTGATATTCAGTATGCAAATTTACGTATCAAAATCTGTTCATTCGGAATAAATTCCCGAAGAAGACCAAAATGGAGTAAATTACGGTCATTTCACTAATTTTCAACTCAAAATGAATGATTTATTTTAGGAATACACGTACTGGATGTCATGGATTGATTCTTTTATAAACGTTTGTTTGAAATTTGATAACTCTGTTAAAAAGAATTTACTCGGAAAAACAGAAAACTGAGTGCCTTAACTCGTCTCGTCGCCAGCCCCATCGACTCCTTAAAGTGGGTTTCTAACCCTTTATGTACGCCACTATTGCCATTGATATAAAGCTATCTGTGGGGCACTCATGTGCCAATACAAGTACATACATAGAAGCGAGTATTAGATATTGCCATAGTCTGCAGTAGAACTAAAATAGATTTGTGAAAAAATTATAATTTTTCTTTTCAATTCAAATGCTGTATGTTTTTATAATAATCAAATTTAATACATTTGCTTTGTATTTTGATGTGGGCAATGTATAAGCTAAGCCTATAATGCTAGTTGTTTGAATGTTAGTTAATGTTAATGTTGTTGGGTTTCTTTTGTGTTTAATTGTAGAGTTTTTATAAAGTTTTTGACTATCTTTTTTTGTTTAAACTTATGTTACGCCCATTATTGTTAATTTTAATTACCTTTTTTAATATCAATTTTATTATATTTTCTATTGAGAGATATCACACACAATTCTGTGTTATCAATATCGTACTTTTAACTATTTTTTTCGATGTTAAGTGCGATATTTTCGTGACATTTGGGCCGATTCTGACCAAACAGGTGGGGCTACAACGTTCATATTTTACATGAACAATAAGGTTATGGTGATGTAGCACTTTTTGAACGAAAAAGTTAGAAACGTTAGCCTGAATCTATAGAAATAAAGGTTGTAATATACTTATTTTGAGGTATATAAAAACAATTAACAAGTTACAATAGAAACTTGACAACAATCACCGACAATGCGTTAAAAAAGCACTTGCAATAGTAAAGAGATCCCACGCAAACTAAAAACTTTCAAAAACGCTCATTCATCAACGCGACTAAAAAAAGCGTTCGCGAAGCGGCCTGGTTAAAGCAATTCGTTGTTAAAGGGAATCTGTCCCAAAATACATTTTCCAAAGTGTGCTTAAAACAACAGAACGTCTTCGTTTCGTCTTCTGAAAAAACCATGACTACTGAACATATTTTGTTAATGGTGCGTAGACCTACTCCCAGTGTAAGTACATCTTTGAAAGTATTAATAATACAACTCTTCTCACAAAACTGTTGAAATATAAATAATTTTCATATATGCTTACACTTACCTTTTTAATGAAAAAATTATTTTGAAAGGTATGTGGACAATAAATATCTTAGATAGCGGAAATACGTACCTAACACTGTTGTTTTAACTATGAAACTACGGTTTAACCCATTATTTTACTGCAAAAATATATATTAACGCCTAACCCAACTAGTCATTGAAGAAGATTTTACTAATACGAAGACTTTCACTAATATTATAGAATAGTGCGCTTTGAAGTACTTGTTTTTTAGAAAATAGAAGAGTTTGGTTAAGTACATTGTTTTCTGCCTAATAGAAAGATTGCTAATTCTTTCATTAAGGAACCTAGGTTTTATGATATTGAAATCTATGCATATAACGGAAAATGATTATTTTTTAAAGCTAAAGTCATTTATTCCAGGAAATTAAAATAAAAAAAGTAAATAATTGTGATGAGTCTTATCCACTCATTATTAATTGACTTCAGTGGAGACTTTAAATCAAGCGACCAAGCCAACCCTGTAGGTCCCGACGAAATCACCAGTGAGCGATAAACAACCAAAGATCGAATATTTTAATAGGAATGAAATCAGTGGTATGACAGTTGCGAACCCCTGTGAATCAACCAGAATCAACAATGCGATTCAAGACAACTTGAATTTACTATGATTCGTTGCTAGGAGGCTCAAAGTCACGTTTACAAATCCTAAGACACGATCGATGGACTTAAGGTCGACAATAGAATGTAAAAACTACTACTCAGCGCGAAACGAACCTGGACTTGCGTGCATTGAAGCAGATACCGTGAACTACAATAGTAAGCCAACACTCACACAAAATTTTTTTGTTATTAAATTGCGTAGGTATTGTCAAGAACGGCGATTTACTTAAATGTTCTTCTATATTACATACCAACGGTTTTCCGAATAGTGACAGTTTTCAGTACGCTTTAATATTAATTTGCTAGAAATTGTGTAATTTCAAATTACTACAAATGTGTTTTTACCCAATAAAATTTTCTGACAAAACACTCAGTTTTATTTATAATAATAATAGTAAAATAAACAAAGATAAAGTATGAAAATCAGAACAGACAGATTTAGATTGTAAAAAATCTCTTACTGTGTTGTGAAGATGAACAATACAATATAAAATTGTCTTAAAATGTACGAATTAAACCCTAATAAATATTCTATAATATTTATGATAAATAGTTGTACAGTATGCTGTTGTCTGTTCATGCACTCTCTGCCGGCACAATAACCTCGGTAAAGCGAAGTCTACTGCATACCACTTCGATAGGGGAGTGGAGGGGTGATCAGAATGGCACCACGTGATAGCTACATATTATGTTGAAGTCTGTACACTTCACTTCGACATTGATAAACATGTTTGGCTCATCTGAAACACGTTGCAATATTGCATAGTTATTTTTGTTGTTTATCCAGCAATGGTCTTATACCTAGTTGTTTTGTATTTTTTTATTTTATTTATTTTATTTTTTAACTAAATTTCCAGAGTCCTTATTTGGCTTTAATGTCAAAGTTTATAAAATTATGTTTTTATTTTTACTTCACACTCTTATCTACTTAATCTACACGTCTACATTTCCACATAGTAATGTGATAGAATCGAGTGCCTTTAATTGCATTCTAAATTGAAATAAATGGCCGTTACATACAACTTCATTCTTATAACTGTAAAAGCTTTATATTATTTATGACAAAATTAATTTGTGTTTCTACCCACTATTTTATCGTAGCAACAAGTCAAACAACAACTGAAATGCGTCACACGCTAAAAGTAACCGACGAGTTTTTAAATCTCTTACAATTTAACTTCGACTTCCGATTCAAGTTCAATCACAAACGTTTCAATGCGAAACCTTCGTTTTGAGCATCTGATAATTCATTTTTTATAATTTTTTGTTTTTTTAGAGAATGGTTGACTTTATTTCAAACCTATTTCAAAGAATTTAACAAACCTCTGTTTTCTCAAATTGTTATTTTTGTTTTAACGAGCTTTGTTGTTTATAGCACAATTATTAATAATTGCCTTATTTATGTGAAAAACAATTTTCCCCCATGACGTTTGAAACTAAATTTCTACATAACTTGGCACAAACCACGTAAAACAGCTCGTGCTGTAACTCTTGTAAGGAAGTACGAAACGAGAAAGCTCCTACGCCATGAGTTTTGCGAGCGTGGGTTGGTTAAATCATGGATTTACAAGGCGCATGGATATGTATCTTTTGGTTAGGTTGTGTACTGTGAAACTAGCCCCAAAAAAACAAAAACTGTTCAAACATTGTCGATTTTCGCCTGTTTACACAATTATTTACATTTTGAAGTGTTAAAATGGCCGACAATTTTATTGTTGCTATAAGTTTAGGCCTAAACAGGAAACAAGAATCGCAGACGCACCCACCCCATAAAGTTGCAGGTCCAGTAACGCCAGTTTCAAGTTCGTGGTTAAATATAAGTCCGGCCCGGAATAGAAAATGTGTAACAAGATTAAGAAATCATTACACTTGAAAACGCCAAATTCGTTGATGGACGAGTGAGCGAGCCATGTGGTTCAGCCGTGCTTCTCGGCAAAGAGCCTCGCAAGGTGTGTGGAAAAAAGAAATGCACGTATTAGCAAATTATCCGGTTTGAAAGGGTATACCGTGGCAGGAACAGCCGCATGTCACCAAGTCAGACGAATAAATTAACAGAGCTAGGTGGTTCATAGCCTCAAAGCATTAATATTTCTAACAGTTTTTTTCTAAATGTGTTGTTTGTGTTGGTTGTGTTGTGTTTGTTTTTGTTAATGATTCCTCTTACTGTTGTTGTAAAATCTCTTGATAAAAGAGATTCATTGCTAGTTCCGAAACCTTGAGGGTAACATATATTCAAGCACGTGGCATAAACAGTAAAAAATACATTATTTTAATACAAGTTTATCACATAATAATTACTAGGAAATCGCCAAAGTCATTGTAAAACGAGCGTCAGTCATGTATTGAGTACCCGGTAACGTTTCCTTTCTTCCCCATACCTGAGGCCTAGAGTGGCGCATTATGGGCTTACACTTGACGCGCCCTTATACCAACTTAACTTAAAAACCATATTTTTGGATGAGCGTAGCGAGCGTAGCGAGCGAAGCGAAGATTCCATTTCACTACACTGGAGAAAAAAATCCGGAATGTTTTTTTTTTTCTTTCTTTCCTTCCTTCTTTCTTTTTTTTCTGTATTTTTGTGTGTTTGTCAGCACGATTCCGGCTAAACCGATACTCCGTTTGCGATGAAATTTTATGGAGGCCTTCGAAATCTCTAAACTTAGAACTGCCACGTTTTTGAGCGCAATCAAAAAATTATTTCTCATGAAAATCGCAATTTTACGATTTTTTTCGATTTTTTGAAAATTTATTTCCTTGTAACACCTACATGCTTAATCCGATTTTCATGATTTTTTTCACAGAACCTTAATTTTATGAATTAAGATATCCGTGTGAAATTTGAGCGCAATCAAAAAATTATTTTTCATGAAAATATAAATTTTGTGGGTTTTTTCTTTTTTTAAACAATTCTTTTACTTATAACACCTACATGCTTTATTTTATTGTAATACTTTTTTCACAGAACCTTAATTTTATAAATTTATATATTCGTGTGAAATTTGAGCGCAATCAAATAATTATTTCTTATAAAAATCGCAATTTTTTGTTTTTCAATTTTTTAAAATTCATACGATTAATTAAAAAAATTAAAAATTAAAGTTTATTTTTTATCTAATTTAATTTAATTTAAAAAAAATCTTCAACTTAGTACTAATTTTTTCACAGAACAACAGAAAATCCGCATAACACATGGCAGCTCAATGCACCAATTACGCTCATCCAACAACGCGGCGGGACTTAAGCGTTTTCCTAGTGTATACAATATAATTATCAAACTTAAATTCAAATGTTTCCGGGAACTCAACACATGACTCGCTCACTCGTCTAACAACGACTTTGGCGTGTTCCTAGTCTAGTTGGCTAAGGCGCTCTTATACCCGGAATGGGGGAGACCTGGGTTCAATCCCCTGGTAGGTAAAAATTTTGTAATTTCTGGATTGTTGGATGAGCGTAGCGAGCAAAGCGAAGATTCCATTTCACTACACTGGAGAAAAAAATCCGGAATGTTTTTTTTCTTTCTTTCTTTTTTTCTTTTTTTCTGTATAATTGTGTGTTTGTCAGCACGATTCCGGCTAAACCGATACTCCAATTGCAATGAAATTTTCTAGAGACCTTTGAAATCTCTGAACTTAGAATTGCCACGTTTTGAGCGCAATCGAAAAATTATTTCTCATGAAAATCGCAATTTTACGATTTTTTTCGATTTTTTAAATTTCTTCGCTTATAACACCTACATGCTTTATCCGATTTAAATGATTTTTCACAGAACCTTAATTTTATGAATTAAGATATTCGTGTGAAATTTGAGCGCAATCGAAAAATTATTTCTCATGAAAATCGAAATTTTACGGTTTTTTTTTAAACAATTCTTTGACTTAAAACACCTACATGCTTTAACCGATTGAATTAATTTTTTCACAGAACCTTAATTTTATAAATTCATATATTCGGTGAAATTTGAGCGCAATCGAATAAATATTTCTTATGAAAATTGCAATTTTACGAATTTTTTCTTTTTTTAAATTACGATAAATTAAAAAATTAAAAATAAAAGTTTATTTTTTATTTAATTTAAATAAATTTAAAAAAATCTGTCAACTTAGTAATGTTTTTTTCACAGAACAACAGAAAATCCGCATAACACATGGCATGGCAGCTCAATGCACCAATTACGCTCATCCACAACGCGGCGGGACTAAGCGTTTTCCTAGTAGTTTTAAAAATTATTACATATACCGGTATTTTGAAATGCATGTTACCCAGTGAAGTCTAATCATCTGTAAAAATTCTATGGAAACATAGTCGGTACGAAATACGTGTAAAAATTGCAAGTTTTACTCAATCTCCGAGCAGAATTTGAGGGTATACCTTGAGCGTGAAAGATTCGATACATCTTGGGCATTGCATTTCACAGACATACAAGTAAAAAAAGCAATACCATTGTCGTTAAAATAATTCCTACACATCGCAGCCTATTTTCGTATTTATTATTTCTTGTAGGTTTAAATCGCAATAGATCTAGCTGATTTATTTCGCACACACACTTTATGTTATCGTTATTGAGACAACTCATCCTTTTGGAATACGTTGTCTCTCCACTTTCGGCCGATTTATAAATAAATAAATAAATAAATTAATTAATTAATAAATAAATAAACACACACAGACCCACAGACCCACAGAATCACACAATAAGAGCCGTTTGAGTTGAATGGAGACATTCAGTTGCTTCGCTCTTTCTCTAATTATGTTGTCATTCATCGATATATCTGAAATATTAGGAGGTTGGATGGAAGATGAAGCCTAACTGGCTTGAATCCACGCCTAAATAGTGACATCTATCTATATATCTATCCATCTTAAACAGTTGCAACACTGCCTTCTATATTTAACACTAGGAAAACGCTTAAGTCCCGCCGCGTTGTTGGATGAGCGTAATTGGTGCATTGAGCTTGTGTTATGCGGATTTTCTGTTGTTCTGTGGAAAAATCAATACTATTTGAAGATTTTTTTTAAAATTAAATTAAATTTAATAAAAAAAGAACTTAAGTTTTTAATTTTTTTAATCGTAATTTAAAAAAAAAAAAAAAAAATTTAAACGTAAAATTGCGATTTTCATGAGAAATAATTTTTTGATTGCGCTAAAATTTCACAAGAATATATTAAATTATAAAATTGAGGTTCTGTGAAAAAATCATTACAATCTGATAAAGCATGTAGGTGTTATAAGTCAAAGAATTGTTTTAAAAAAGAAAAAACTCGTAAAACTCCGATTTTCATGAGAAATAATGTTTTGATTGCGTTCAAATTTCACACGAATATCTTGATTGATAGACTTAGAGGGTATGCTGAGGCTAGAACGGAGGCGAGTTTAAGCGCTCAGCTTTCTGTTTTTTTCTAGTAAACGGTTTATAACACCATTATCAAATTTCACACTAACGTTTATAAAGAATAAATCTATGTTATCCATTATGTTTATTCCTAAATAAAATTTAGTGAAATCACCAAAATTTACTAAATTTTGGTCAACTTCGGGAATTTATTCCAAGTGTACAGATTTTTTTAACTCAAATTTGCATAATGGATAACAACGTTTAAATCAATGTGAACGCGCAGCTAACTTTGGTTTTATTGTAAGATAAACGGTTTGGTGGGAATTTCCAGAATTGCAATCAATGTTTTGGATTTCCCATTTTTTCACGTTTTGGACTTATGTCTCGCAATGGATCTTTAAGGCTTATTTTGTGCAACCAATTACGGATATCAATATAAAAGTACTTTATTAACATCCATTCAAAATTTGGTAATGATATTACCAACCGTTCAGCAGAAATCATCAACACCTGTTTGCGCGCATTTGAGTTGGGCCAAGCTCAGCGTACCCTCTTAAGGTTCTGTGAAAAAATCATAAAAATCGAATAAAGCATGTAGGTGTAATAATAAGTCAAAGAAATTTTAAAAAAATCGAAAAAAATCGTAAAATTGCGATTTGAATGAGAAATAATTTTCCGATTGCGCTCAAAAACGGGGCAGTTCTAAGTTCAAAGATTTCAAATGCCTTTATAAAATTTCATTGCAATTGGAGTATTGGTTTAGATTGGTTTAGCCGGAATCGTGCTGGCAAACACACAATAATACAGAAAAAAAGAAGAAAAAAAAACATTCCGGATTTTTTTCTCCAGTATAGTGAAATGGAATCTTCGCTTCGCTCGCTACGCTCATCCAAAAATATCTCTGCCTGTCCATGCAACAAGTTTTGATTTTTGACCAAAAATTGCCATATTCGACCACGGAGGCGTTTTTAAGCGCTATTGCCCCCCCCCCAGCCCCCCTTTAGATCGTCATATTTAGTTAAACTGCAAAAATACTCAAGTGTTATTAAATTAACTTCAATACCATTACACTTTTTTTCATTATCAACACAATAACTCTTAAACATAACTCAGTAAAATGTAAACAATAAAAATAAAATAGCCCCCTGGAGTGAATTTCTCGCTCTACAGTGGCCGATTTTTAGCAGAATTTCTAGAAGACTTTCCTTTAAATGTTATAAAATTCGAATTGTAAAATTTATTCATAGCCTATTATTATCAATTTACATTTCTAATTCTGAGAACAGTAGGTATACTTTTTATTAAGCCATGACACACATTCAAATGTTCTTGTAATTGATTGACAATTTAGTAGATTGTGTTGTCTGGAAATATAATACTATTCAATTTTTATCAAATTTTGTTCCGATAAACACCTACTCAGTTTGTTGTCCTTGAAAACGTTAAAATAACATTTGTTTATTAGACAAGACTTCTTTATCAGATTGCACTTTTACGAACTTATATACAATAAAAATTTCTACTTACCTGTCTTAGGTAATCAATGGTGTTTTCATCCTCCAACATGTCCAACAAAGAATACATCTCGCAAGTATCGTAGTCACATAACAGGCACACTTTATGAAGTTCACTCGGCCTGCTCAACAAAGCAATTTGTTTCGTTAGCAATAATATATACATATAAATAGATAAATAGCACAATAATATCTTCCTCGTCAGTGGCGTATCCACGTATCCCTCTCCCCCCTCTTTGAAAAAAGAGTGTGAAGTGCAGTTTAACGTTGCAATGGTGAATATAGTACAACTTATTGTTTTCTCTCAATACTATATCCGATAAAAAAATCTGATATGTATTCTGATTGGATCATGATAAGTTTTGAAAGTGCTTTGGAAAACACCATTTTCTAAGCATAGAGTTAAAATATGGCAGATCAATACTGTTCTATATTTACTAGCATTCCTTATTGTTGTTGAGCTTATATCGTAAATTTTATTCGTAAGTTCCCGAATATCTAGTGATCTCGTCAGGAGCAATAGGTGGTTATGAACATTGATTTGTTCATAATTTTTTTTTATTAATGCTATTGTCTTATATGGAACTAATATTGGTTGGCCTAGTATAAGTATTTTCTATGAATTTGGCTGCAAGAGTTGATAGAAAATTGTGAAAACCTAACATATTTGATTGAATTTAGCCATTCATGCGCTGAATATCGTGTATTACTGGAACAGTAAGTGAAAATTGATGTGAGTGTACAATAATTCTGATTTGAAACTGTACACAAATGAACGATCACATAGGCTAAGCAAAAATATCGCCCCGAAAGTTGGCTACACCTTTTTGTGGTTTTCAGCATGTTTCAACTAAACTACATGCCAAATTCCAATAATAAAACGTAGTACAGAAAATGTAGACGGGTTCATCAATGGTTACCCTCCAAAACGGACACTGGGCAAGAAGATCGTCACGTTGTTATTTATTATGGCATATTTTTGTCTATCGGACTTGTAGCTACAAATAACCTTCTTTGATAAAATGTTTCATAGTGAACCCATCATTTTCCTTCGACGCACGACACAGTATAAAAGCATTATTTTGAAGCATTGTATGAAATATATTTTATGATTTGTGTTTTTTTATATAAAAAAAAATCTTATCGGTCTTATTGGACTGAAAAACGTTGTGAGTTAAACAATAAATTGCATTACACTTGTTGACAGCGAATTTCACCGGTTTAGTTTTCAATCGTGGATTTAAGTATAAATGTCTTAATATAATGATATAAAGCCGTTAAGGACCAAATATTAATCAAAATCGCTGATAATTATATTATGTTTTATGTTCTTCATTTGGTCAGAACTATGTTTAAGTTGTAGAGAACATTTTTTTACTACATATATATACATATATAGATACAAAATAATTTCTTTACATGAACGTAGTAACTTACGGTGTCAAATAGTCTGTGTTGTTCTTATCAGAGTATATTGAATCTAGTTCTGTTAAGTTCAAAATGCTTTCCTTAACCATGGTGCTTGCGCAGAACCTGATTGCTTGGAAAAGGTACGTCCCAAGTTTCACTGTGGGACCGCTCCATTTAAAAACCGGCGCAGTCACATTGCCATACTTGAACGAGTGACACACCGCACGTTCCCACACTAGCGAATACCACACACAGACTCATACTAGTGCGACCACCCACATCAACCTGGAGACAAAGAGGACAAAGTAGGTACATTATGTCGGTGCTGCCCCGCACTTTCCCACACTTGAAACACGAGATCACACAGCACAAGTACTGCATCTAGTGCGACCTCCACATCAACCTGGAGACAAAGAGGACTACTACTACTATCTCCCAGGTGTCGTGATCTCACTTTCCCCACATTGAAAACGATGTACACACACTTACAGCTCACTACTAGTGCGACCACGACATAACCTGGAGACAAAGATTTGACAAGTAGTCATTATCTCGGTGCTTCATCGCACTTCCCCACACTTGAAACACGAGATACACACCGCACAGGTATACTACTAGTGCGACCACCCACTCAACTGGAGACAAGAGGACACAGTAGGTACATTATCGGTTGCATCGCACTTTCCCCACACTTAAAACAAGTGTTACACACACGTCAAGTATTCACTTACTAGTCGAACCACATAACCTGAGAAAGGAAGCCACCAGCACCGTACATTAGTCGGTTTCCGCACTTTCCACACTGAAACACAAGATACACACACGCTACAGTACTATTACTAGTGCGCCCCATCAACCTGGAGACAAGGAGGACCACAGTACATTATGTCGGTGCTTCCTCGCACTTTCCCCACACTTGAAGTACAATGTATAGGCGTATGGGCAGGTGTTCGTGCACTTCTACTTTGAATTCCTCCCGCCTGAATTTTTATCTTCCTACCTCACAATCCTCACCCATAGGTGTCGTGAGCATCTACTGTCACAGAAAACGATGACAGCACATTCTTACCCGCGCTGAACTGCACCAAGGGATGAATCGTTCACAACACATTTGTTTGGTAATTGTCCTTCAACCTCGTCTATCATCAACACTCATCTTCTCGAATTACAATAAAAGAAACTTGCAATACAATTATTTATAATTTATGTTTCGTAAAATTCTGTTTATTTTATAAGTAAACATCATTCAATTATTCTAATGCAACATAAAACGGCCCAATCGCTCGTCTATCAACGACTATAAAGTAATTCATTATTGTAAGTTACAGGTGAAAGATAGAGAACAATCGGATGAAACTTAAGTGTTTTGGCCCAGCATTTCGTCCCGAGGTAAAAACTTATGTAGAGGCTAATAAGGTACTTTGTACGTAGGCCTATATGCCCCCAACCACCACGAGAAGTTCGGTACAGCCATTTTAATGAGGAACATCTTTGCGCCGTCGATTAGTCTTAGTTTATTATGAAGTAAGTGGTTACTACTCCTGGTATACTGTGGCCCTCTAAACGGATTAAAAGATTTGATAACAATGTACTAGTCGCCTATATCGACTCACCTCTCGGACCGAGGGCGGTATCCTCCACTGAGATACTGAAGACCATGTAGACTGGTTCTCTGGCAGTACTCAGCTAGATGATCGTGCAAGACCTTAACTGCCGGCTTGACGCTCCGTTCATCACCCGCCGTCACCCTGATGGTAGACAGAACACCATGCTTGATTACATTCGTTGGGTTTTTAAAATAATAGCACTGGCGCACGCAGGATATATATTTTATTTCTTATTTTTTATTTTTTTTGGGGGAAGTAGATAGAAAGATAGATATTTTTATTCACATTAGACTAGTACAGTGTACAAGTATAACTCTTTGCAGAGAAAGTGAATAGTCTATAATTAATAATTAATAATAACAGTGATAATAATTATAATGATATACACAGTGTTAGAAGAAAGAATAGTTGGATTTAAAGCATAATTGATAATTGATATGGATATTGATATTGATATGTATGATGATTGATAATATTGATATATATATATATATATATATATATATAGAGTAGAGTAGAGTAGAGTAGATCGTTATTCACTTAAGACAAATAAATGGTACAAGTATACACCTCTTCGTGAAGAGGAGTGAATAGTTCCTAAGGCTAAACATGGTAAAAAATGAATAGTAAATAGAATGCATATTTCATGTGAATCAAGTATATGTATATTACTAGTATGGTATACTAGTATTGAGAATTGAAGTTGTTTGAATAGATTAATTGAGTATTGAAATGAAAAAATGAAATGAGTAATTGGTTGATATGATACAATACGATGTTATTTAGGATGAATAATAATATAAAACACTAGCATTTGATATGATATAATGATTATGAAATGGAATTAGTATTGTATTTAAATATACTTGTAGTAGTACGAATCTATAAGGGGCAGTTTGTAGTGGACATGGTAAATTTAAAAATTTACTAATATAAAATGGATAATCAAATAAAATGTGGTATTTTATGTTAATCAAGTTATATGTATTATTAGTATAGTATACTAGTCTTGAGAATAGAAGTTGTTTGAATTGATTAATTCAATAATGAAATGAAAAAATTAAATGAGTTATCGATATGATATAAGTATAACATTTAGTGCTTTAGTGATGATTATGTACATAATTTTTAATGTTTTAAAGTAACCTATGCTACATCGTATCATACTAGGCTTAGTTTACTATAGGATATAAGCCTCCTTGATGTATTGGACAAAACTTCCAAGATTTCATCTTGGAGGATGGATGTTCTTAGAATGAAAGCCAAAGCAAGGCCGTTCAGACGATTTTCTGCTATCGTGTTTAGTAATTTAAGTTTTCAAATAATTCACGGAGGAGGAGGACCTTTCGCAAGCATGTAGTCTCGGGTAATGAAGCCATTATCACCAGATGTCTGTGTATCGTCAGAAAAAATGAGGAATCGCATTCTAGCAATGCATTCGTTAATAAATCAGTTCCCTGGTGCCCCCTCCACCCACACCAAAAATTCTCACTCCATGCAAATGAAAAATTGTCGTACAAGCGATCAGGGCCAGATCCGGGACCTTTATAAGGAGGGGGGGGGGGTGATCGAGTTGTCGCAATGCAACGCCGGGAGGTCTGGGGGGGGCGGGCTGTGCCCCCGGGGAGCTCAGCCCCTTAGGGAAATTGTTTAAAGGAAGTTTTGTGAGAAACGTGTTACTTAAATATGCTATCATCATGTTACAGGATTGTTTAATAATTATAGAATAAAATGTTATCCACTTAGAATCAAGGGGTGGGGGGGAGCAATCGCCCTTACTCAAAATAGTGATACCAATCCTCGTCACGTCGTGATTTTCACATTTTTGGTCTCGTTTGGTCACATTCAATTTTTAAATATCGATCTAAAATTGCAATCTATTGCGGGCCCTGAGGATTCGCACGAAAAAATGTGATTTTAATGGATAAAATGATGTTGTACAATAAATAATTGTTTAGTTATCTGTCAGAGGGTGAAAACAGAAATGTAAAATGTTGATTTACCTTCATGTAATCTGAAAAGTACGAAAGTGCTGTCGAGAAAATGCACCCAAACCTCTTCTGTGTACGCGCCTGTTGTTATTATTAATATTATTCGTGCAAATTACGAAAAAAAAATTGCCTATAAAATTTTGTTTTTGTCTCTGGGAAGGGGGGGTGGAACACCTGCCCCACTTGGTACGCCACTGTAAAAAGTATATTAGTGACGCACATTTCGGAAACAAAAATTATTACTAATCGTTAAGCAAACAAAGTATATCTTTTAAAAATTTAAAATTGTGATAAAATCATGGTGTTATCGTTAAAAAAAAACAATAAGGAGGAAGGACACTTGCAAAATTATCAGCTCAGTTCAGTGTGCTGAGCTTTTATTTGAAACCAATGTTTTTTTTGATTTTATGACGAATATATGCAACTTGAATATATTCTCAGTTCTTCAATTATACTTATACTTTATTTATTTTTAGACATCAAAGTACACATAGGGTTCTTAAATTTCTGATGAAAATCAGAGGAGCTATGACCTCATAGCTACATATGCCTGATTCCTTCTTTATACAAATAACTTAAATTAAACTAAATATAAAATTTTAGAATCGTAGAAGAAAATAAGATATTATACAAATATAACAAAATATTGTAGTATCAAAATAACAAAGTATAAAGCATACATTTTTAATGTTTTTAAAGTTAAAATAACTTTTTATTTTATCATTGAAATTTGAGGCATCTTTGATCTCTCGAGGAACAGTATTCCCATTGAGTAACTGCACAGTAGTAAAAATTATTCTGATGGATAGATGTGCTGGACCGTGAAGGGTTCAAAATAAGGCCAGTTTTGTGACGGTTAAACTGGTTAAATTGTTTGATGAACGAAGCCCGTTACACCGGTAATTAAATTCCTTAAAAACTTAACACCCGTTTTTAAACAATATTTTGAAATGATGGCAGGTTACATTAATTTTGTTTGATAGTTAGTAAAATAGCGGTTTGCTCGGCCAAAAGCATCCTACGTTGTACAATTTTGCAAACTTGTCAATAAAGCATACATGGACGTTCCAACAGTCATAGATTTTCAAAATTTTGACTTGATCAGCCAGAAAAAATTCACGAATATAGTCAATTTTGGACTTTTTAACAAAATTGAAATTCGTGAAATCTAATTTATTTTTTATAAATTATTTCAAAACAAATTTTAGGAATGTGTTACCATAGAAACCTTTATTTCCACTTTCTTGAGATATGTTCAAAATTTCTAACAACTGTGATGTCATTCAGCCGAGCAAACAGAAAATTGCCTAAAAAGGGGTGGGAACGCTCTAACCGCTCGGAGGCACTTCCAATTTTTTTTATTTTTAATATTAGGCCGTATTTCGTTGAACGCAATTGAATAACTTCGGGTTTAGGCATCTTTAACAGAGAATTGGGATGCCAAGCGGAAGTCTATTTGTTAATAATGGTCGAATAATATATTGATATACAGTTTTTTAAGATGATGAAACCTAACAAATTTCAATCGTTACGGTACTTATGATGGGTGCAAGATGAACGAAACCCAGGATTCTTCTAATCGTCCAGAAGAAGATTTCGTCTGTTAAGTAGATTATGGGATGACACAGTCATAATGTGTAATGCGAGATGGTGAATACTTATTTTAAGGAAAAATTTATATAATTAGTTAACTGCTTTAATGATTACAATTTTCATTTTACTTGTTTGTAATTCTGTGTCGCAATTATTAGTATTGTAGTTGTATAAAGAACTTGATTTGGGTTACCTTTGAAGAGTTATGTTTTCTGGCATCACTTTCGACATCTCTTCAGTCACCCCAGATGAAAGGCTGGTCTCGCGTTCTAGATTATCTGTAATGCACTGATGATAGTAATAAAACATTAAGTATTTGATGTAAAGCACGTTGCTCGCATTTCGTGCAGTAAGTACGGATTTTTTTTATTTTGGAATAATAAAATGATTTCAATAAATGGCAGTTCATCTATAATATTTAAGCCTGTGGATTAAAGTGGCATAACCTTTGGTTCAAACTGTCAAAATGATACACCTTTTCCGATAAGATGTGTACATAAGCATCGTTTAATAGAGCAGTTGTAACTGATGTAGATATAGTCGGCATTCGCTTGATATTTTGTAACTTCTGGTTTAAAACCACTTTTCTTAGCAAAAAATGATCTTAGAATTATTGGATTTTAAGTTCGCTACATTTTTTGGCAGGGAGAACGGGCCTTTACATCGACATCAATTAACCATTGATGTATTGACAAACAACTATCACAACAAGGTTATTTCACGGATTATCTAGGCAGCCGCGACAAACAATTTCTCAAACTGTATGGTCTGGAAACGAAAAATGCCTTTTATTATTGATATAATACGAACGTATTTCAGAAATTGTAAAACTTTGGACATCAAGACTGTTATTCGTGCGTATGCCAACTTTTTTACCATGTAAATGTTAGCGGGTCTTCTTATAAGAGCACATTTAAACACTTCAAATATTTTTCCCTTGCGCAAACTTGTGAAATCACCACATATTAACTATTTGGTGGCATGTTTACGGTCAGTTACTTACAAAAGTAAGCAATTACTGGAAAATGTGCTCTGAAAGTGAAATTCTAACGTGCCAACTAACATTTTGGCGGATACCGCATTGTAGATTGGTTCTCAAAGCCGCTCTCGTACATCTTCACGGTATTTGAAATGCTTTTATATCTGGAGTTTAGTGCTTGGTAGTCAAGTTTTAAGTGTCAGTACTCTACACTCTGGTCCATATATTTACGAATAACTCCTTTTTCTGCCGTTTCTTTTCGTTTGTCAGCACGAGCTTCTTTATTTTCTCTAATAAATTTGCTGTTTTCAATCTGCAATTTTTCATTTTCGCGTGATAAATTTTCGTTGCTGTCATTCATTTTCCTATATTCTACTCTCATGTGTTGTTTATCTTCAAAAATTTGTTTGTTTCCCGCAGTTACTTCGTTGTTTTCTGCCACGAATTTTTTATTTTCATCAACTAATTTTTTGTTTTTTTCATTATTTTTTTTATTTTCGTCTTTGTCTATTTGTTTTTCCGCGCGAAGTTTTCTAATTTCTTCTTCTTTCAAATCAATGCCTATCTGTTTTTCCGCACGAAGTTTTTTAATTTTTTCTTTTAAATCAAGGTTTTCCTTATTCATTTTGTTTATATACTCAAAGACTTTATTCAGTTCAGTTGCCTGGTTTCCATCTTCTTGCGACATGATTTTGTGATGATTGATTTGATTTATGATTTTTTATGATTTCTTGATTTTATTTCTCTATCCCTCCCTGTCGAACGTACGTCGCAATAGGCAAAACGATGGAGCTTCCAAGTGATTGAGACTGAATCTCGCGCTCTGCGAAACAGCTGGGTTTCTCGAGCTCGGGCAGCGGGAATGGCATTTGTAGATAATGAGTGCAGTATTATGCTACTTAATAGATTCACTGCCGCCAAGCTACCTCCTTCTTTCACTGCTCGCCCATGCGCACACTGTAGATTGTCGTCGTGTCCTCCGCTATCCCGAGCGCCCTGTTTGGTTTTTAATGTTTACCCTTTACCGACGAGTGTTAAATCAAATAATTATTTATTGAATAATTTCGTTTAATGATTTATGTTAGTGTTAAACACTATGTTTATGTTATTTTAAGTATGCATTTATACAAAATACGTTGCTCTTGGGTGAACACTGACGATAAAATACGCCTCGTGGCTGAAACACTGTGGTCAATAACTTGTTGCATGGTCATGCAGAGAACGAAGAAGCTACCTTATATAAATATGAAATGCCTAGGAGGATTGTGACTAAATTATTTATCCATTTTGTAATCTTCCAGTCATTAAAGTAACAAATTTTAATGTTTTGTTCAAAATATGGAAATGAAAAACTGAGGCTCAGTTGCCTCTCCTATTTTAAAAAATGTTCAGCAACAATAAGGCAATACTGTCAAGAGTTTATTCATGATTACCTATTGGATAATATGGCCCTGCTCCATTCCTTAAAGATATTATAATATCGAAATTAATGTTTTTTTTTTATCATGCGTTTTAACATAATTTGCATTCACCTTATCGATTATCAAGTTGATATGATCTGATGTATATTGAAGACTTAATTTTATCCAATAGAACATTTAAAAAAACTATAACACAAAATTAAATTAAAATCCTCACAACCCGGACTGGAACATATTATTTCTAGTAATCTTTGTGCATCTTTAGTAACTATTTCTATACCTGGTGGCTTATCATAGTACAAAGAGAAGCAAAACTATATTTTGCAAAAGCTTTTTTCATGTGATACTTACGTGTAAAACACTTCTGTACTTGACCACACCAGTTGAACCCACACAAAATCTAAACTTTTACAACCTTCTTTTACGGGTAAACTGACATCCCTTCATCCCCGTTCGCTCTCATGTAACATACTGACTGAAACATGAAGAATTAACTTTCAAGAACACAGGATCAATATGTCCGACATGGCCATAATTAGCCAAGGTCCTTAATTAATTCCTTTCATATTATGTTAACACGCACGGTTATTTGCATAATCCATTTGTCGCCGGTTTTTACGCAACACGCTCGTTGCAATTTATTCTATTTGGACGCGTTTTGCTCCGAATGGCCTTTTCTTTTAATTTTAAGACTAAAACACCACTCTTAAATTATGTAAATTGGTACGCCTATATTGGAGCTTTCGTTTGTTCTAAACCTTCTACAAAATTAATAATTATATAATTATTAAAGCCTAAGTAATTTTCGTTCCTCGACCTACCTATACATGTATTGCATTTCGGTGGCCGCTCTACGCGTGATGTAATCCTACCATCGTCAAATGAGGAGTGAAAAATAACAATTCATTGTCAATGCTCAAGTCGATTGGCATTTTGTTACTATAAACAATAATGACCCGCAACGTGATGCATGCAAGCAAGCGTTACCCTCTCTTAAGGATAAGAAGAGTTTTTTTGTTTTTAACAGCAATTAAGATATCACTTCGTAATTATGTATCGGTTTGAATATTTGAAACCCTCCCATCACGCGATTTGACGCAACAGGTTTTTAAGAACGGATATTAATTCATTAACTTTTTATATTATATGACTAGGCCGCTTCGCGAACGCTTTTTCCAGTCGCGTTGAAAGTGAGCTTCTTTGGAATATTTCTGTCCAATGATTACGTTTTTATGTGGAATCTCCTTCCTTTTTCTATCGTTACTTGATGTTACTTGTTCATTATACACCTGTAAAAGGCTTATATTAAAACCTTTATTTCTATGAATTTTGACCAACTTTTTCAACTTTTTCTTTCAAAAAGCATTACATCACTATAATCTTTATGTCAATGTAAAATATGAACGTTGTAGCCCCACCCGTTTGATCAAAATCAGCCCAAATATCACGAAAATATCGTATTAAAAACCGGAGAAAATCGTAAAAGTACGATTTCTATAAGAAATATTTTTTTCAAATGTCTCTAAAATCATAACATATTATATGATTTCAGTGATTTTAAACGTTCCTTTAAAGTTTCATCAATATCGGAGTAGCCGTTTACCAAATATCACGAAAATATCGCACTAAAAATCGAAAAAATTCGTAAAAGTACGATATTTATGAGAAATATTTCTTCGATTGTACCCAAAAGCAATACAGCTCTAAGTTTAGAGATTTCGAAGGTCCCCTTCAATTTTCATCAAGATCGCATATGCCGTTTGCCCAGTAGAGAGCGAACAAACAGACAAAATAACTAACAAAAACAAAACACCCGAGCTATTTTTCTTGGGGTACCGTAAGTAAAAAAAAAGCACAAATTCAAATTGAAGTCTTCGCTTCGCTCATCCAATGAATAAAAATTTGTTTGGAGGAGTGGAATTATCATAAACTAGGAAAACGCTAAAGTCCCGCCGCGTTGATGGATGAGCTTTTTAAAGTTTTTAGTTTGCGTGGGATATCTTTAGTTTTGCAAGTGCTTTGTTTTGCTGCCTACGCATTGTAGGTGATTGTTGTACAGTTTCTTTTGTTTCTTGTCAATTGGTATTATTTACCGTAAAAAACTTATATTAAAAGCTATATTTCTATGAATTCTGGCTAGCTTTTTCAACTTTTTCTTTCAAAAGGTACATCACCATAACCTTAATGTCCATGTATAATATGAACGTTGTAGCCCCACCCGTTTGGTCCGAATTGGCCCAAATGGCACGAAAATATCGTTCAAAAAATCAAAAAAAATCGTAAAATTACGATATTCGTGAGAAATATTTCTTAGATTGTACCCAAAAACGTGGCAAGTCTAAGTTCAGAGAAAACGAAGGTCGTGTCAAATTTTCATCGAGATCGCATATGCCGTTTGCCCGGTAGAGAGCGAACAAACAGACGGAAAAAAAAGAAAAAAGAAAAACACCCGAGCTAAATTTTTTGGGGGGTCGGTGAAATTGAAGTCTTCGCTTCGCTCATCCAAAAAGGATAATATACGAAATTCAATATTTAACCGTGTAATCATTTATTATATACAAGATAACACTCAGTAGGCGTATACAAACCCGCCATTTGAATAGTTTTATCCTGATTTGCGAATATAACAAAACGAGGGTAGATTGTTACATAATGCACACCCGAATTAGTTAAATCGTTTCATTGCAGACGTTTACCAATGCAAACAACAAATACTCAAATATACAAATACAATGCAAAAACGAGATTTTAAGATTGCTGCTCAAATTTGTAAGTTCAAAGTATTAAATTCTTTTTTATAGACATTTCAAATAACAACAGCAGGTAGGAGAAGAGTCCAGGCGTCCAACATCGTATAGTCAAGCCGAGTCATACTTCTAACCACGTCTCTCACGCAAAGCTGCTTATCTAAAGTTAATAGGGAATTTGCATAACATTATTTTATGGTTCTAATGGGTTAAGGCCACCTTCCTTTACACAAAAATATCTTATTTTCTTGATTTTGATATTTTCATTTATAAAATAAGGGTGAAAGTTTCCTACATATTTTTGGCGGGAAAAACGGGTCATACGTCACCGGCCTTCACGATACTAATCAACCAATCACGTAACGATATATCAAGTTACTCGCTTTCGGAGATTATCTTGGCTGTGGAAGCATATTTTGACATCTAGTTTGTTCTTATATGTTTAATATTTTATTTTATACATTAAGTGATATCACAACGTAAGCTTTAACCGCATTTAAATTGATAATAAGTAAAAACACAAAAGTTAACTTTTGCACCTTTGAAGAAATATGGTTCTTTTGTCCAGGGTTAATTACAGTATTTCTTCCAAAGACGTGTTCTTTTGTCCAGGGGGTAATTACAACTTTTACACTTTTTGCACCTGCTTCTTGAGGAGGTGTAACTATGGAAATTTGCACCAATTTCAAAATAAACCCCGTTATAATGTGTGATTGTTTAATAAATAGAAGATAAAACTGGTAATAATAAAATAATATGGAATAGAATTGCAGAAAATGCTCAAAGCTATGTTATTGAGTGTGATATCTTCTGAAAGTGTTTGAATTGAATGACAGCTGGCAACATAACCTCGAAATTTGCTGTCAAATTACAACAAAATCGTTCTTTTGTCCATCCGTGAAATATTACACCTTTTAACCCAATTTCTGATTCTGAATTTTACACCTAGGTGTAATTACCACAATTTGAGGTGGACAAAAGAACAAACCTAATGATGATTACAAAACTTGGCAAAGGACATCAACTGTTGTTTATTGTTTTTCATTGTTGTAAGAACCAAAGACTTTGGTAAAAGGAGGGAATTTTGTTGTTTATCTAGACGGCCGTGTTCGTCATGAGGGCTGGTGACGTAGGCAGCCGTTTTAAAATAAATGTGCGGGAAATTTAAAAAGTCAAACTTTGACCCTCAATAGATATTGAACGATTAACTTTAAAAACCTTAAATTATCGTTTATATCATTTTTAGACGAATATCTATATATTGCACATACTTTTTCCGATATCTGGAACTTATGCAAATTCCCTATTCATTTATTAGAGCCGCCAATGAATGGAACAGATTGCCAACATTACTTACGAAGCTGTCATTAAATCAAATTCTTCACAAGGGTCGAGCTTTTATTCAAACACGTGCATTTTAAAATATATTTTGAAAATATATTCATGTGAGTGTTCATGTGCGTGATCGTTAGTGTGTTTAAATCTGTGCGTACGTAATGTTAACATATATTTTTTTCAATGGTATTGTTGGTTTCATGTTTATATTGAGTTGTTATCAAGTCAGTCAAACACTATGGGTTGTGGGCTTATTCTGGCCGCCTGTATAATATATAATATTGTTTTGAGTATGTACTATATACAGTCATTAATGTGTAATAATGTTTTCTTAACTTCGTAAATTTCATTTATATTCGATATCCCACAAAGCTTTGATTAAGTTTGTCTGTGAG
Organism: Sweltsa coloradensis; assembly: GCA_024449915.1. Taxonomy (NCBI): domain Eukaryota; kingdom Metazoa; phylum Arthropoda; class Insecta; order Plecoptera; family Chloroperlidae; genus Sweltsa; species Sweltsa coloradensis. The sequence continues at coordinate 394,615 of JAMZAV010001116.1, forward strand.
CTATATTCATATTACAAATTTTTTACACGCTAGATTCGGAATGCAAAATGCAATACAATTCATAAAAAAAAGGTAGGGCTAAAAAATATAAATTATTATGACCTATTAATAAACTCAAATTTAATAACACTTTAACACAAAAATAAAATTATCTTTTACACAAAGAGAAGAAGATAAGAAATACCATATTTTAATGTTAAAGTTAATTGACAAAATAAACAATTTTTAACTTTTATCTTAACTTGGCTTTAATCTATCTTTATCTAAATCTCTTAATTCTAGTGGCAACAAATTAAAACTCTGCTGTACACTAACTTGTTATGATCGTTCACCAGCTTTGTTTGCTGTCAAAGGAACTTGTACACATTTGCGCCTTTAGCTCTTGTTAACATGTTATGGTATATTTTAGTATTTTGTTCATCATAATAATAACATTAAGTAACTAATTTATAAGTACACAAAGTATTTACGGGAAGCAAATCGGTTATTTTAAATAGCTCATTTGACGAACAATTATCTGTAATATGACTGGGTAGAATTTTTTGTAATATCTTTTTCTATAAACTCTCTATTTGATTATAGTACAAATGAGAGGCATTTTCCCTGGACAGCAGTGCGTAACAGATGGTTTACTCAACCATGGCGATATAAACCACACGTAGTTAACTATAATATAAAAGAATATATTTTTTTAAATGTTACAATTGTGCTGCACACAATCGAATCCTGTCGCATGATCTACTTATCTGTTTCTTCCAAGAAAATCACTTATCAACTTTAATTACCAAATATACGTGGCTGTACACTGACTCAATTACGTGATCACAGTTCGCTAGTATGGGTCTGACTGACGATGAATAATTACCAACTTGTGCGACAAAACGAATAAGTTTAATAAGATACGGAGGGAAGGATAATTTAATGAGTTTAAAAAGTAGTCCATCATGCCAGACCTTATCAAAGGCCTGGGCCATGTCAAGGAAGACCCCAGCTGTTACTTGATTAGAGTTAAAACCATTAGAGATGTGCTCCGCCACTCGTAGCAGTAGTTGAGTGGTGGAGTCCTGAGACCAAATTGTTCATCAATAATAATTTTATTATCGTTGTGGTGCTTTTCCAATTGGACTAGCAAGACTCTTTCAAAGAGTTTTGCTATGCCGTTTAGAAGACTTATAGGTCTATAGTTCTGCGGGAACGCAGGGTCTTTGCCCTCCTTAGGAAATTGAAAAATATTAGATAATTTCAGATCAAAAGAGAAATACTGATGTCTAAGCATATTATTGTTAATGTTTGTTAGGTACACAATAGCACGTTTGGGGAGGTTTTTTAAAGGAAAACTTCTGCGCCATGTATACCACTATCAACTCACTGTGTTGCACCTTTCCTGGTATGAATCGGCGGCCGTACGGTGGATGTTAGTTTATTTGCTCGTTTTGTTTGTTTAGCGTTGGGCTAAAAAGAAAAATTTCAGTTATGGTAGGGCCTACATATCTTAAGGTCGGCGTTGGCTTGGGCGCTTGATTTTTATTGTGATTCGAGCCGGGTGGAATGTTTCATTCTTGCAGTTTTCTCCGCCAACGGCGGCACCTCAAAAGTAAAATTTCGTCTTGTCAGGACCTGGTGTGACTCATTGATTTCTTCCACTGGATATAAAATAACAGACAAGTTTGTTAGTTTTATCAATGCCGCTGGTGTCCCCCTACCCCCAGACTCGTACCACTAGGCTACTCGCAGGGTCGGTGTGTTCAAGTAACAAAGTATTTTAATTAAGCAATTTCTGAAAGAATTTGTGTGTGTAATTGAGTAGTTTTTTCACCGGCGTTTTTTCGGGGGTCGTTGTTCTGAAAAAAAAACGGAGAAATCACATAGCTGCGAAACTGTTCTCACTTATGGTCAATCTTAAAATCTTACAAACTGTCTTAACTAATCATCACAAATTGATCTAGAACTTGATGTTAAAGGAAAACTTCTGCGCCATGTACACCACTATCAACTCACTGTGTTGCAACGTTCCTGGTATGAATCGGCGGCCGTACGGTGGATGTTAGTTTATTTGCTCGTTCCGAGCCGGGTGGAATGTTTCATTCTTGCAGTTTTCTCCGCCAATGGCGGCACCTCGAAAAGTAAAATTTCGTCTTGTCAGGACCTGTTGTGACTCATTGATTTCTTCCACTGGAAATAAAATAACAGACAAGTTTGGTAGTTTATCAAGCGCTGTGTCCCTACCCAGACTCGTCCATAGGCTTTCTCGCAGGTCCCGTGGTAAGTAACAAAGTATTTAATTAAGCATTTGAAAGAATTGTGTGTGTAATGAGTAGTTTCACCGGCGTTTTCGGCGTTGTCTGAAAAAAAACGAGAAATCACATAGCTGCGAAACCGTTCTCACTTAGGTCAATCTTACAATCTAACAAACTGTCTTAACTAATCATCACAAATTGATCTAGAACTTGACATTAAGGCAATATTTGGAATTTGGTCCAAGCCAGGTGCTTTCTTATTTTTAAGTTTTTGAATGATATTAAATAACTCTTTGGGTGAACAGACGGCCTCCGCATCAAGAAGGACTGTTTCATTAATAGTTTCAAAGTCCTCAATGGTCTGCTCGACAGCCTCAATGTGATTCGGACAACTAGGATTCTCATTTGGCATGAATGCCAACTCCAAAGTGTCGGCAAAGGCATCAGCCTTGTTCTGAGGAGCCATTTAAGCCATGTATAGGGGGCATTGTTTGCTAGGTTTTTAACATTTTTCTAGTCATTTGCCACAGACACATGTCAGACGCATTGAGAGCCTCAATTTTTGATGTCCACTCCTGATTGCGATGGGCATTGATTTGTTTTTGATGTCTTGAGTCATTGTGTAAGAAGGTTTTTGGTTAGAGGGGAACGGTTGTTCTGCCAAACCCTACGCACTCTGTTTTTAGCCTGTATTGACTTGATGATGTTTGACGGTAGGGTCCATTGAGAGTTGTTAGCTGGTTGCTTAAACACTGGGGTTTTGTTTTTAAGTGCAGTAATTGTTGCATTTGTGAAATCAAGTATTGATTTGTCTATGTCCTGTGTATTGTTAGCAACTGGGTAAATGTCTGTTAGTAGCTCATCCAGCTCAAACCTGAACTTTCGACAGTCATTTTTGTTAATGTTGATGCGGGGAGGGTTGGTTTCTGTGATTGCTTGGATGCCATATCGTATAATAATTGGGTTGTGATCTGAATTGAGCTCCTTAATGGTGTCCACGTTAATGGATGCATTCAGGTTTCTCGAAAGGGCAATATCCTGGATATCGGGCCTTCTTCCTGAGTCAGGATAAAAAGTTGGTGCAACAGGGCCGGTAACCTGGATATGCCGAAATACACATTGATTAAAAAGTGTCCTCCCATTGGTATTAGTGATACGGGAACACCAGGATGCATGTTTACAGTTCAGGTCTCCCGCAATGATAGTAGGGAGGGTGGAACTTCAAATTTTATCTATGTCTGAGGTATCCAACTTGTTATTAGGAGGTTTATACACTGAGACAATCCTGAGATAAGTTTTTTAATTTTAACCTGTGTGTGTTTAACCGTAGCTTCAATAGAGTTGAGCTTAGGAAGCTCGCATTGGTGGTGAACTAGGTTACATTTAACAAGTATTGCAGTGCCACCCCCAATGGTGTCTCTGTCAGAACGATAAATCTTGAATTTATGTAACTTAAACTTAATGTTTGGTTTGAAGAATGTCTCGCTTAGCAAACAGACATCAATATCTCTGCGATTTAAGCATTCAAAAAGCTCCTCTTTTTTATTATTGATGGAATTGGCATTCCAAGCCATCAATCGGAGATTACGTGTAGAAGGGTTTCTATGGCCTAAAGCCATGGTGGTTAGTACTGCACGTGTTGGCCACTAAGAAAAGTGGCATGGAATGAGAAATGATCAATCTGAGGCGGTACGCATTAGATAATGACTGAAGAGCCGCAAGCAGCGCCTCGGCCCAGTCTGTGACAGTTTTAAAGTCAATGCCAACATCCTTGGATTGCTTTTTATCATTGATAAATGGCCTGGAGTATGTCTTGGATTTGGAAACACTTTTCTGTTGTTGATTATGACTGTAGTTGGGAGCTTGGTTAGAGCGTTGATGATTGGCATGTGATCAGTTTGATTGAGGTTGCCTGGAATTTGTATCACACTCATCTTCGCTGGCTGAGGAGGAGGGAGGCGAGGAGTGGGTGGTTCGAGGTTTGGAGACTTGTGGCATTACCGCTCTGCTATCAGGCAGGGACGGGAAGTCGTCTACCTGATTGCTATAGTGGGACCTTGCGTTGGTTTTCGTTGAGCCCCAGGGATTTGAATTGGGGATTGGGGCATCACGATAGTTATTATGATTGTTTTTGGAATGAATCGTCCTATTGCTATTGCTTTTGGTTTGCTTTGCACGCATATTATCATTTATAGATTTAAAAGTTGGACATCCTCTCCAATTAGGAGTGTGGTCACCACCACAGTTCGTACTCCTGGGAGGGTCCTTATTAGACTTAGCACAGCTGTTCGAAGTGTGACTGCCACCACACTTAACGCACATTGGTTTGTTATAACAGTACCTGGCTACGTGATTAAAACGTTGACAATTGTTACATTGTGGCGGACCTTTAGGTGCTTGGAATTTCTCAGTAGAGACCATCGAATGGCAGAGATTTGTTATATTTTTAATAATGTTCGCCATTTCAAGGTTTGATTTTGTCATGAACAGAGGAAGGGTTGGTTTACCGGGGCGCATGCTTCGCAGTTGGGTGACAGTGCAATCTGTCACGCCCTGCTGGTGCAGCTCATCAGAAATCCACCCTAGACTTGTGGTCTTGTCTAGGCCACGAATTAAAAGCTTGTACTCCTTCTTGTCAGGAGGCATAAAGGAGTGAAACTCTATTTCATGATTTTTAAGGTAAGCCGTAGCTGCCCTAAAATCATCTGGTGTTTCAGTCTTCAACCTAGAAGTTTCACCTTTGGATTGAAAACTGATTCTACTTTTACATACGCCATGGATTGCTTTTGCAATCTTTTCAAAATTGGCCAGGTTACGGAGGATTATAGGTGGAGGAGGAGGACCTTTTTTTGAGGTTTCCTGGTCCTCACCAACCCAGCAAACACGAATGTGATGTACCGGTCGGTGCCCGCTCGGGCTGCTTGTACGGGCCCCGGCCGGGCTGCCCGTACGGGTCCCGCCTAGGAGTGTCCCCTCGGCCGTGACGGGGGACCGTACGGGCTACCAGTAGCTGCCCCGGCCATAGCCCGTGCGTGCCCCGTTGTTTATAAACCGCTTGATGCCCGCCCGGTGCCCGGCCGTTAACCGTACACTCTCACCCTGTCCACGCCCGCACGGTCCCCGGCCGATCCCCTGCCTATGCCCGTCCATTGACAATATCTAACGTAGCATCCGTAGCGCGATCTGTGAGCTAAATGTAAAACCTAAATTAAAAAGTTTGATTGATAAATTATCAGTATTATATCGCTATATTGTCTCAAGCTGTGACATCAGTCGATTGCCTGTAGGTGGATATTCAACACATTTAAATTACAAGTTGTTATAAAATTTCAAGTGTAAGTGTCTCGAACTCGATCCAGCAGCACGCGTCTCCATCTGTAAGCCAAGCCGTTAACCGTTACGCCACGGAAGAACTTGATGCTTGGAGGGAATAACCACCTATAGATACAACAGCAAATCGACTTGACTGAATTATAGTAACGAGGAAGTTTCGCAAACGCTTTTTCAGGCGAGCGTAATTGTTTAAAAACGTAAAAAGCATAAAATTGCGATTTTCATAAGAAATAATTATTCAATTACACTAAAATTTCACGCGAATATATTAATTCATAAAATTAAGGTTCTGTAAAAAATTATAAAATCGGAAGCATGTAGATGTTATAAGTCGAAGAAATTAAAAAAAAAAGTCGTAAAATTTCCATTATCATGAGATATAATTTTTGATTGCGCTCTAATTTCACACGAATATATAAATTCATAAAATTAAGGTTCTGTAAAAAAATCATTACAATCGGATATAGCATGTAGGTGTTATAAGTCGAGGAAATTTTAAAATTCGAAAAAAATCGTAAAATTGCGATTTTCATAAGAAATATTTTTTCGATTGCGCTAAAAAATGTGGCAGTTCTAAGTTCAGAGATTTCGAAGGTCTCCAGAAAATTTCATCGCAATTGGAGAATCGGTTTAGCCGGAATCGTGCTAACAGTCAGACAAAAATACAGAAAGAAAGAAAAAAAACATTCCGGATTTTTTTCTCCAGTGTAGTGAAATGGAATCTTCGCTTCGCTCGCTACGCTCATTCAATTGTGCGCTTGCTCTGTGGCCCATCAGTATCGCCTTTTAACTATTTTGGATGTGTTTGAATAGTGTTCAATATATTACACAAATGGTATGCAGTTTATTTTTTAAATAGGTGCACTAAATTATTATGCTATTCCAAGCCGTTTCTGTTTTGAAGCGAATGTTCGAAATTTTGTTCCTGTAGTTGATACAGGCCGAGGCGGGTGCATATGCATAAATAAAGTATATGCTGTCCGATGCGATGCTGAATGATACGTTCATAAGATAACGGTACTTATTCTATTGGTTTATGCAACCAAAATTAAATAACTTCATTAGAGATGTTCATATCTGTTTGTTTCAGTTGGTAAAAAGTTAAACTATAGTATACAGTGTTGCATTTTCTTTTAAACTGTATTACAAGAGAAAATTTAAGCAGGCCAAAAGCTATTATATTGTAAGCAATGATAATTACTAGGAAGCTTCGCAAACGCTTTTTTAGGTGCGTTGTTGGTTGAGCGTAATTGTTTAAAAACGAAAAAAGCGAAAAATTGCGATTTTAATAAGATATAATTATTCGATTACGTTCAAATTTCACACGAATTTATTAATTTATAAAATTAAGGTTTTGTGAAAAAATTATTACAATCAGATAAAGCATGTGACACGTGTTATAAGTCGAAGAAATAAAAAATAAAAAATCCCAAAATTGCAATTATTATAAGAAATAATTTTTTGATTGCGCTCAAATTTCACACGAATATATCAATTCATAAAATTAAGGTTCTGTAAAACAATCATTACAATCGAATAAAGCATGTAGGTGTTACAAGTCGAAGAAATTTTCAAAATCGAAAAAAATCGTAAAATTGCGATTTTCATAAGAAATAATTTTTCGATTGCGCTAAAAAACGTGGCAGTTCTAAGTTCAAAGATTTCAAAGGCCACCACAAAATTTCATCACAATTGGAGTATCGGTTTAGCCGGAATCATGTTAACAAACAGCCAAAAATACAAAAAACAAAAAAACAAACTAAACATTCCGGATTTTTTTCTCCAGTGTAGTGAAATGGAATCTTCGCTTCGCTCGCTACGCTCATCCAAAAATTCATTGTAGAGGAATACACTAACAAGTTGTTAAACAAGAACAGAATTCATTTTGTGTCTTGGTTAGTGTGCAGGGCAGCTAATAGAACAGTTACATTGCATGGGTTCGTCCGGGTAATGCCTGGAGGGGAACAAAGAAATACATTCACGGGGCATGTACTGGCTACGGCCGTTGAACGCCCGGGCAGCCAAGGAAATGGATGCATGGCCGGGTCCCGTACGGGTAATGCCTGGGCGGAACGAAGAAATACATTCACGGGGCATGTACAGGCTACAGCCGGGTAGCTAACGGGCTAGGTCAGCTATATTACCAAAATTTGCCCGGCCGGGCCCCGCACGACGCCCTGAGCTTAGCACCCGACGCAGCCCGTAGCCCGCACGCTGCCCAGAGTGCCCGGACTAATACCGGTGTCTCCCCGCACGCTTGTGTTTGCTGGGAAATTGCATAGCTTCTACATTATCATCTAACATGTTATTGTTAATTATTGAATTACTTACACCTGGTTGCAGTACGTCAAATCTATTTTGAGTGATAACTGGGTTAGCCCCTGGAGTCTTCTTGACTTTGTCAGATGGTGAGGGTGTATTAGACACATTGCGTTTCCGCTTATTATTGAATTTGGATTTCTTGGCTTCTGCAGGATCGTTAGATTTCATTAAATCTTTAACAGTGTGTACAGGTGATTTCTTTTTCTTCTTCTTCTTTGCTCTAACAGAGGTGAACTCACCCTCCTTATCAGTGTCTGCCTCGTCCGACTGAGATTCCGAGTCAGCATCACCATCATCTTGACTTGATGATGGCTCATCGGTTATATCGGAGTGAGATTCGTCAGAGTTTTTTTTAGGATATTTAGTTTCGTAAGATTCAATTATCCCAGCAATGAGTTTTGACATTGCTATCTTGCGCTTGGGGGTAAGCTTGGGGCCTAGCTTGTCAGCTAAAGCAAGTTCCGACGGTGTCAGTGAAGCCATCTTGAATATCTCATTAATATCTTTCCAATTAAGGCAGTGCACTAGTGAAGACTAAAATTATGATTAAAATTAGGTGGATTTAAAATAATATAATATATCTTCAATGATAAAATTCTTAAAAATGTAATAAATAGGCACTTGGACAGTCAAAGTTAACCTAAAACAACGTGGGGAAAGGCATAAGCCAGTCAATTAAAGATAAGGGGTGCGAGGGAGGACGAGCGGAAATGGGACTGACAGGTCAGTGTCACCTGTAGTCCCCTACAAGTCCTACGGCCTGTTACCCCCCTTGTCCTGACATAAATCGATATAGCCTTGGCTACTAATTATCCAAGGCTCTTCTCGTAGAGAGCGTCTAGACGCCAACCTGCGGGGGGGCCCTAGTGGGCTCACCCCTTATAGTACATAATGTACTTAATGACTTACAATCTCAAAAGAATCCACCTGGGGCCGCGGCTGTTGCGCCCCTGGGCAGCGGCTGTTGCGCCCCTGGGCAGCCTTGATTGTCTTGATTCCGCCAGCAGTCGAGAGAAGGTGCGCGGTGGCGAGGTACTTTCCGTCCGTGTGGCTGCACTGCACTCCACACTGTCACTAGCACTGTATAACACTGCATAACACTGCACAACACATATAAGTAAAGCTCTTCATGAATACTTCTTTCTTCCGGGAGCTCCTACCTCGACGGCTGCTGGCACTGAACTGATGGGATGGATGAGAAATCGATGGTTTGCGAAGTCCTCTTGATCACCCTCTGGGTGAGGGGAGGACGCGACAGATTCAGGGACATAGCCCTTTGCTGCCTGGTGGTGAAATTATTATATTAAATTAAAAGTTTGTTGGGACCTTAACTGCCGTACCGACATGACCGTACCAAGCAGCACCGCGAGGGGGAATAGAGCACCGGTGTCTTCACCCAATGCAAGAGTGGTTCCCCTGAAGACCCCGGCCGTGAAGCGGTACCGAGGGAATTTATAAGCAGCTCGCCGCCAAGGAGGCAGCCCGCTTAGTCCTTGGGCTCGATGGTGTGCAGGCGCGTGGTCGAGCTCAGGTTAGTTTCCTTCGCCGTGGGACGAGGTTTGCTCCTTTGGAATCGGAGTGGATGGAGAATTTAAAGTGGGGTTATTTAAGGGGGGAAAAAATCATTGCTGTCAGGAACAGAGACGTCTCTGACGGCATATCTGTGGATACTGATGGTGGCTCCAATGATATTGTATGTGATTGGGTCAGTTGGTGGTGGGGCCTGCTGCGGTGGTCTAGGTGCGATTTCCCTGATTGAGGGTAGTACCCAAGTTGCAGGTAGCGGGGTGAGTGTGAAGGGGATGGAAGATATGAAGTGATACTGGTTTGTGATTACGGTGTGAGACAGGTTGGCTGGCTGGGTCGGTACCCGGTGCCCTGTGTGGGTTTGTCTTGCCGGGTATCGTCCAGTGCCTGTTCTGTATGGTGTTTGGTGGTGCAGGGTCAGAACCTGCGACTTATTTGCTAGATAGGGTTTTGTCACGGTTAGAACCTGAGACTTTGTCACTAATTCTAGGGGTATGCTTTGTACAATTAATGCTTTGGCAGTTTGTGCCGTCGTTTGTTGGGGACCTGCGCCAGGTTTTCGTTTGTCACTGTGGTTTCTATTTACAATATGTACAACGCTAGCGGAAAGAGGTGTTCCCGAGGGCTCTGGGGGTGAGCTCTGGTTTGAAATAACCTCGACCGGGGTCAGGGTGGCCAGGGTTGGAACCTGGGATCTTTTAGTTAATTCTACATTTAGGTTTAGTTTTGGCAGGGTCAGAACCTGCGACTTAATTACTAGTTTGGGTTTTGTCAGGGATGGAACCTGAGTCTTTGTCACTAATTGTAGGGGATTAACTAGAGGTCTAGCCTGGGTGTTACTTGCTAAGTTAAAATAAAAGTTAAAACCAGTTTCAAGCGTCCTTGGGGTGGTTATAGATATCGTCAGCGGCTGGATTGTACCAGGGTTGTCAGATGAGCGCTTGCTCGTGCGCACCAAAATTTCAGCTTTGCCCGGGAGGCCACTGAGGATGCAAGACGAGTCTGTATCCTTGAGGTTTGGTAGCGGGGGACAGCTAATGGGTGGTGCCACCTGGGAGCTCAAGTATAGTGCGTCCACTATTTGTTTGATGATCTTGTTTGTTGTCACGTTCGAGGGTAGTGTTAAATGGCAGGACTGCGTTATCTGAGACAGAGCCTGGGTCGGGGTGGTGCTCCCCATTACCTGGTTTGGTGTGCCCGTCCCCTGGTGTTTTCGGGGTGTTGGCGGGGGATCATCGTCGGGGTTCGAATCAGAGTCAGAATCAGATGAGTCTGGGCTTGGCGGGTCCTGGGGGTCTTGGTCGATCTCCGGGACGTGACAAGCCACGAGAATTTTTAGGTGCAGGGGGGGTCTCCCCCATGACAGGCTGCTGGCGCCATCAAAGAGTGGTTGGCTGAGGGGTCGGTCTTGCATAGTTTTTATGTATTTCTCATTTAGCTTGTTGCAAAATTCCGGAAGGGACGGTGCTGGGCATGTGGCGTAGGTGATGGCTTTAGTTGTCCATGGCGGTAGACCCGTGCATTTTCTGAACATCTTTCTTTCGAAGGCGAAGGTGTTTGACATGGAGTTTATGGTGAGGTGGTACATGAGTGCGTGCCCATAGGTAAGGACCGGTCTGGTGAGCATCGTATACAGTGGTAGTACGGTGCGGAAATGGCAGCCTCCGGCAAGAGAATAGAGTACCCTGGTTCTTGTTTTGGCTTTTGCGAGGGTAAGTTTGGCGTGGGGGATGAAAGTAAGTTTAGCATCAAACAGTATTCCTAGGTAGATGGATCATTAAGACGGGAAGACGGGGGTGTTATTAAATAAAATGGGGGTAGAGGTTTGGCGGCGAACCTTCTTAGTAGTGCCCTTGACCACGATGATTTGTGTCTTGCTGGGGTTAGGTGTCACTCGCCATTTGTTGCAATGCTCTAGGAAGTTATCTAGTGCTGTCGAGAGGGCTTGTCTGACGCATTTACCACTAGGGTGTGAGACACAACACGCAAAGTCGTCTGCGAAGAGTGCAGCTCCAGAGTGCGGTGTTGGGGAGGTTATTTCATCGCCTGGACAGAGGGGGGTAGAGATGTCGTGATTGAATAATATATAGAGGAGTGGGTTGATAGTGCTGCCCTGGGGCACCCCTGCTAACATGGTGAATGGGGAAGATAGTTCACTTCCGACTTTAACTACAGAGTTCCTGTCACTGATGAAACTGGTGATCCAGCGCAGAAGGGTGGCATCAAGTTGGTGGTGGATGTCCAGTTTGTAGAGCAGTCCAGCGTGCCACACTGTGTGGAAGGCCTTCTGTATATCGAGAAGTGCTAGGAGCGTGGTGCGGCCTTTGTTATTATTGCGCTGGAGTGCTGTTTTTACTCTCAGGAGTTGGTCCTGGATGTTGAGCTGGGGGCGGAACCCAGCTTGGATGTCGGGGAGGAGATTATTGTCATTAATGTAAGGATGGAGCCTGGTGACTAAGAATTTCTCCATTAATTTGGAGAGAGTGGAGGTAAGGCAGATAGGTCGGTAGTTAGAGGGTTTCAATAGATCCTTAGCTGGTTTACTTATCATGATGACGTTGGCTGATTTGAATAGGGTTGGGACGTAGCCCAGTTCGAGAGAGGCGTTGTAGAGACTGCAGATTGAGGAAACCAACTCGGGAGTAGATCTCTGGAGGAGTCCGTACGTGATCTCGTCGGGGCCGGGGGAGGAGTTAGATGATTTGCTGAGGGCCCTTGAGAAATCAGCTGGGGTGAATGGGGAGAGATAAGGGTGATCTTCGCTAAGCTCCAGGCGCTTAGGAAGGGGGTTGAATTTTTTAGGGTTGTTGATATTGTGCTGGTATACAGTGGTGAAATTTTGTGTGGAAAAAGCGTGGCTATGGGGCACCTGGTGGACGTTGCTGAGGGTGTTATGAAAAACTTCAGCAATGTCGGCATTTAGGTGGAGAAGTTTACCACCATGCTCCAGGGGTTGTTGGGATCGGGAAGACTTTGGGTTGAAGCGGCGGATCATTTGCCAGAATTTGGTTGGTTTATTCTGCTTGGCAGTGTCGAAATTTTGGAATTTGGCTTCTAGTTTTGAGATTTAAAATTTGGAAATTTCCCATTTAACCTTGTTTTTGAGGAGTTTGTAGTGGCGGACTAGGTAAGGGGGGTGCCTCATTTGTACCATGTGGCGCCTGGTTCTGTTCCTTTATTTAATGAGATTGACAATGTAGGGGGTGAAGCCATATTGGCCGCAAAGAGTAGCTCTACGGACAGGGACTGCCGTCTTCTTGGCTGTATTTATGGCATTGACAATTGATTCAGCCTTGAGGTCAACTTCAGTGGCTGTTTCGGGGTTAAAGGTCGGGATGAGTGGGAGGAAGGTGGAGACATAGAGTGCCCAGTCAGCGTTTTTAAAATCATTATAAGGTCTTCTGTATTCTGGGTTGTCCACTTTCCATGGTTTAGGGGTGGATAGTGATGGATATGGGGAGGTGGTCGGACTCCATGTCTGGGCCAAAGGATACTGGTGGGCTATGTGCTAGGGCGAGCTTAGTGGCGAAGATTTTGTCAGGGGATGTTCCCAGATGGCCTGCTCTTGCTGGTGGTCGTGTTATAGGTGTGTCCACATGGAGAAGCTTTGGGGATAGATGCTCCCTGAGGAGTTTTCCTCGGGGGTTTGAGCGTCTATAGCCGTATTCAATGTAATGGGCGTTAGAATCCCCGAGTATGATATATTTTGGTCTTTCCAGGGAGAGGTGGTTTAGGAGGTAGGGCAAATGGGCTGTGGCTGCATTATTGCCTTGGTAGACATTTGTTATTCGGATTGGTTTTCGATTGCGTAAGATGATGTCGATTGTAAGAGACTCAAAATTGTTCTCCAGTGTTGAGTGGTAGGGGGGGTCTGGTGTTACCAATTTTGCCAGGAGGGGGCGCTTCACGATTGTGGCGAGCCCCCAGTATGAGGTGCTGTCCGGTCTGAAGATTTGGAAACGCGGTAGGTGTACTCTCATGCCATTTTTCAATCGAGTCTCTGAGAGCAGCATTATATCTGGTGCTGAGTCTGATTGCAGATAGTTGCGGAGGTTGTCTATTTTAGACATAAGACCATGGATGTTGTACTGGACCATGGTGATGGAGTGTCGGAGGAGGGGGTCGGGTTGGGAGGGGGTCGGGGGGGTTGGCTGATTGATAGCCATAGTGGAGTGGGTGGGTGAAGTGTGGATAGGGATTGAGGGTTGTTAGAAGATTGAGGCGTGTGGGTGTGTGCAAAGGTCTGGAGTGGAAGATTTCCAGGCTTCCAAGGCAGTTTTCCTGCATTAAGGTGCTCAGCCCCAGCAAGGATTTGGTGGCTTCGTCTGTGGCTTCCGCCAGCTTGGGGTGTGTTGAGGAGGGGAGAACATTGTAGATGATGTTAATCATGGTGTCTAGGAGGGGGATGAAAACATGGGTAGGGAGAGGGGATTTTGGTGGTGGACTGACTGGTGCGGTGCTCCGTTGGTCAGGGGAAGTTGGAATGTTTGGCCTGGATGGGCCTCTGAGTTCCATGTTTGAGCCCCAGGGATCCAGGGCGAGGAGGGAGCCCTTGTGATCCGTGGGGGTGGTGGTGCTAGCGTAGGGATCGGGGAGCGTGGTGGGGGGGGGGCGGAGGTGCCCGTAGGATGGAGGTAGCTGTTTCTGTATGACATTGTTGTTGGCATACGTGGGGAAAAGGGGCGGGGGGTAGGTTCCATTGAGTAAGGGGTTTGAGCAGGCGTCGGGGTTTGTTCACCAGCTGAAGGTTCCCGGTTAGGGAAAATAGGTACGTCCCTGGGAATCTCGTCCCTGAATTGAGTCGGCGGGGGGGTTATTGTGTGTAGCCCCTGGGATTGTTTGAGCTGGATCTTTCGGGAGAGTAGCGGGGGGGAGGTGGGGGGAATGAGGATAGTGGTGTGTCTTCGGTGGTGCGGAGGAGGTTTCTGGCCTTGGGCCTGAGCCACGGATTTCCATTTTGAGCAGCATCGTCAGGCTTTCTTTGTTGTCCGCTGATTAGGTGTTCGGGTGGTTTCCAAGAAAGCAGGGAAGGATAGACATGGACAAGCTGGTATGGGGGGATGACCTGTCGATGTTCGGGAAGGATGGGGGTGTTGATTGGGAAGAGTGGGCAGGTAGGTTGACCTGTCATATGGCCAAAGCCGTTGCAGGTGGCGCAGTACTGGATTTAGGGGTCTGGTCTGAGTGAGTCCGCACGTCTATGATTGCATTTTTCTGTGGGGCACGGAGCTCCGCAGTGAAAACATTTGGGGTGGTTTCTGCAGCGTTTTGTTAAGTGCGAGTACCGTTGGCATCTGGGGCAGGGGGTGTGCGTGATAGATGGCCTTGAAGGCTCCACTCTGCAGTGCTTGCCCAGCGCAACTATTCCAGATGTGAGGAGGGCGCCGAGAGATGGGCTGTGCTTAGAGAAAACTCTGACCATTTTAGTGGGCCCGTGGATGGAGTGTCGGATCCTTGTGGCCGTTGTGAGATGGAGATGGGGGTGCTCCTTTGATATGGCCGTCATTAAGTCGGCTACTTTAGTTGTTTTTTCTACTCCTGTTATTACGCAGGTGTCTGCTTGAGTAGAGGGGATATTGACGTGGGGGCGAGGGGGGGGGATAGGGGTTTGTGGAGGTATGAAAGGGGTGTAGGTGGCTTTTTTTCCCAAGAGGGAGGCGGGGACACATGTCAAGGAATCAGTTAGTTCCTGGTAGTTGGGGAAGTTGATCATGGTTGTCCCCGTTAGGTAGTTGTGTTTGTTTGACGGCATCGGCTCAGTGGTTAGGTCGTGATTCATTAGGAGTTGTCTTAGGAAGAAAGGAGAGTTGGGATTGTGGGTGTGCCTGTGGATTTTGAGGCTGTTTGGTTGGGGTGGTAGGGTTCTGTTCTCCATCGGGGTGGCTTGGCTTGCTTGTTGCTCAGGGTTTCACCCTCGTGGGAGCCGAGGTTACGGGTAGCCTTGAGGTAAGCTACTCGCCTAGTGGGGTTGGGCTCGGCGATGTTGTTGTCCCCACTGTCCGATTCGTCGTCTGTTGGGATACGGAAGAACGAGGAGGTAGGGACTCGGGATAGTTGTTCCGTTGTTGGGGAAAAGATGGGAGCTGTTGCTTCTTGTCCCCTGTTGGGGGTACTTGTGGAATTTACCATTGCTGACGAGGTGATTGGGGGTGGCTGTGGCAGGTCCAGAATCCTGACAGAGAAAAAAGAAAGTCAGGGGTGACAGTGTCAGGTATCCCTGATAATGTCAGTTAACTTTTGGGGGTGGTGAAGATAGAGCAGAGGTGTTGCCTGCAGATGTATCGCAGCCCCTTGAGTAGTTTGCGGGGGGTGGTTATACCAAAACCCCGGCAAACAATATGACTGGTTGGGGGTGGCAGTTACAGGGGCAGAATCCTGCTTGTGCGAGAAAGCGATTGGGTGGCAAGTCGAGACAACCAGAGCGGAGGGGGTGGCTGAAGTTATAGTGTGGCCCCTCAGGGAGTTTGTGGGGGGTGGCGATAACGGGTACATAGCCCCGTTATGCAGAAAGATATCGGAGGAGGCAGTATCAGGGGTGAACCCTGTTAGAGCAATGTTGGAGGGGGGTGGCAAGTCCAAGACTTAACCAGATCAGGGAAGGGGGTGGCTGAGATGCAGCGAAGCCCCTTTAGGAGTTTGTGGGGGGTGGCAATAGTGGGTACGTAGCCCCTCTATGCAAAATGATACTGGTTGGGTTTGGCACTATCAGGGGCAGAACCCTGTTGGTGTGAGATTATCAAGTTGAGGATTTAACCAGAGCGGGGGGGGGGGGGCAATAACGGGTACATACCCCGTTATGCGAAAGAAACTGGTTTGGGGTGGCAGTCACAGGGGCAGAACCCTTTAAGTGCGAGAGAGCGACGGGGGGTGGACCGTCAAATAGTGTTCATGCACTGGAGGAGTTGCTTAAAAGTAACACAATAGCCATGCAAGCAATGACAGATACCATGAAGCACATGATGAATATGCCTGTGACGGCAAGACAGCAAGAGAACATTCAGTCAAGGTCTCATTATAGGCCTAGATCTCAGATGAAATGCTGGAGTTGTGGTCAGCCAGGACATCGACATAAAAAAATAAAAAAATAAATAATAAATTGCCGTAATGCAAGACAAGCAACACATTCAAGCCCTATGTTTCAACCAGATTTTCGGGCTGAGTATCAGCCAGGATATTTCCATGGGAGTCGGCCACATCAGGAAAACTAGTGGAGGCTGGCACACATGACCAATGTGGGGAGCCAGCCAAGAAAAATATACATGATTCGGATCATACTAGGCCTACTACAATTATAGGAAATGTGGCAAGTGGAGGTGCTGTGTTTACAAAGGGAAAGGTACAAAATCTTGACATGGATATTTTAATCGATACAGGTGCTGCTATTTCATTACTACGATACGAAGAGTGGAAAGATTCAAAAGGGAATAAAAACCAGTTACGAGACTCTAGTTTGAATGTTGTCAACGCAAGTGGTGAATTCATGGCTACAAAAGGAGTTGTTGATGTTAATCTACAGATTGGGAAGAAGACTTGGGTCCACCCAATGTTTATTATGGAAGGTATTACACAGCAGTGCATTCTGGGGACTGACTTCTTAGAAAAGCACGAAGGTGATGTTTTAATATCTCAACATATAATTATTGGATGAGCGTAGCGAGCGAAGCGAAGATTCCATTTCACTACACTGGAGAAAAAAATCCTGAATGGTTTTTTTTTTTTTTTCTGTATTATTGTGTGTTTGTCAGCACGATTCCGGCTAAACCGATACTCCAATTGCAATGAAATTTTCTGGAGACCTTCGAAATCTCTGAACTTAGAACTGCCACGTTTTTGAGCGCAATCGAAAAATTATTTCTCATGAAAAAAGCAATTTTACGATTTTTTTTGATTTTTTAAAAATTTCTTCGACTTATAACACCTACATTCTTTGTACGATTTTAATTAGTTTTTCACAGAACCACAATTTTATGAATTAAGATATCCGTGTGAAATTTGAGCGCAATTCAAAAATTATTTCTCATGAAAATCGAAATTTTACGATTTTTTTCTTTTTTAAAACAATTCTTTGACTTATAACACCTACATGCTTTAACCGATTGTAATAATTTTTTCACAGAACCTTAATTTTATGAATTAATATATTCGTGTGAAATTTGAGCGCAATCGAATAATTATTTTTTATGAAAATCGCAATTTTACGATTCTTTTCTTTTTTCAAATTACGATTAATTAGAAAAATTAAAAATTTAAAGTTTATTTTTTATTTAATTTAAATTAATTTAAAAAAAATCTTCAACTAAGCAATGATTTTTTCACAGAACAACAGAAAATCCGCATAACACATGGCAGCTCAATGCACCAATTACGCTCATCCAACAACGCGGCGGGACTTAAGCGTTTTCCTAGTTATTTTGACACATGTAATTACCGTATTGTCTACCAGGAGGTGATTTTTCCAAAACCATGTTTGATCTACATTCGCAAGTTCTTTCGAATGAATGAACCAATCCTTAATGATGAAGCCACTCCGGAAATTCAGCATCTGTTAATAAACACTTATTGTGTGTTTCGACGAATTAAAGTTCCGTAGTTCTTCCATTATTTCTACAATGCTGACAGGCTACACGTGGAAAATGGTGGTTAAAATGATTTTCAATGAACAAAAAACTGTACTTTTTGTTACGTTCTTATAGGGCACAGGGGGGCGGAGCTTCATACTTGCAGTGAGTGCAACAACTCGGCAAATAGCGACGTTACAGGTTTTGAAGTTTTATTTTGTTAACCTTTTTTCACTGAAATACTCCTACATCAACTTTAACATCGCTATTTACAATACAAAGCAATATATTTACAAATTATACATTATTCGTTGTGGTATTTGATGTTTTTAGTCGAAAAACAGTGTTAAAGGTTTGTCCATACCAACTGCAATTGTACCTAAGACTTGGCCACCGGTGTCTAGGCATTCCTGTTGAAGGTTCTACCCTTACACACCCCTTGGTTGGTAGTTATTAAGAGTCTTATGTAATCTCATTGTTTACGTAAAGTGTCACTTACCCTCAATATTGATTAAATGTGATTTGATTTTTAACACTGTTTGCGAGAAAAGAATTTAATGAGTTGAATCGCTTACAAAGAAGACAAATTTGTATTTATGTAACTATTGAATTACACACAATAGCAGGCACTATGTGCCACATTGACACCTAAGAGCAGGTCCACAGCACTATACACTAGTTTTAAATTGCACAATGTTGAAATAATATATAAATAAACATAACACCTAACACTAATATTAATCTTCTGCATGTATATTTTCAGAAAGTATATTTTCAGAAAGTTTACGTATCGATTTTCCAATAATTCTCATCTACAAAGTTAGCATTTACAGAGGTTTACAGTTGACCCGCAAAAACTGTTGACTGTGCGACCAAGGTTGTTGTTGACTCTTGTCAGTGCCCTGCATTTGTGCAGAATATGTGGTTATTGTTGTAAATGTTTGGTAACCGAGTTGATGAACTCAAAACTGAACTTATAAAGTTAATCTAATCTAATCTTATATGCAAATTCAAATCAAAATCAAGCTGGGACCCTCCCCCCCATTTTGCCCAAAAGGACAATACATCGCGCTTGTTATCAGTGCAGTGTCGTCGCCCAAATTAACCCTTGACTTGCTTACGTCACCCATCATAACACCTGAAGAGCGCGCCGCTGTATTGTCACTTCACTAAAACGAAGGAATCATAATTCTCTAAGCTGACAAAGATTCAACCATAGTCATCCAGAATGCAGAGAACTACATAGGGGAAGACAAAAGACAACTCATACAATCATAGTCATCCAGGATGTAGATTGTACAAGCTTACAAACAAGAAGCCAAAAGACAAATCACTGTACCCGACACTTACAAAGGTCCTCCTTAGTCACCCAAAATGTAGAGGACTACATAGGGGAAGCAAAAATATAACTCACTGTACCCGATACTTACAAGGCGCTTCAAGGTCAATCATAGTCATTCAGAATGTAGAGGACTAAGTAGGGGAAGCCAAAAGACAACTCTTCTTAGCAAGGTTACTACTGAAAACAACTTCACGTTGGGTTCTTCAACCCGGGGTAGTATGCTTGTCTGATACGTAATCACTACTTTAGTTTGACAGAACCGGCCACTGCACAATTATTGCGCTGGTAAGGACAGTAATTAAAAAATCTTTGAGAAACTTTTTCGGAAACTTCTTGCATAATAAATGTCTTTAAACATTTAGATATATTTACAGTAGGCTGTATACGATTGGCTACATATACGGGTGACATATAGGGTGTCTCTAGGCGGGTTTTTCTCGTGTGTGTTCAGTCTCGTGTGCTTCTTCCTGTGGTATGTGAGGGATAAAGTGTTGCTGAACCGGGCCCCGCAGACGCTGCAGGCGTACGGTTTCTCCCCGGTGTGGACTCGCTTGTGTATGCTTAAGGCTCACTGTCACTGAACCTAGCACCACACACGTCGCTCACTGTCGTAGCTCACTGTCGTAGCTCGTCGCGTGTTTCTCAAGACTGTTGGCTAAGCTTGAGAAAACCACGCTTTGACGCAGAATGCAGAGGTTAAGTCAGGATCACTTGGAAGCACTTATCATTATAGTCCTATCGGGTTGTGGTTTGCACCAAAATGTTAAGTAAGAATGATTAATAGTTGGTATCAATGGCACATTTTCCAAATACGTCTCACTTTTCTTATTAACTGACCGTAAATATGACACTGAACTGTTAATTTGTAGTAATTTCCCAATTTTGTACTATAAGATACAATTATTTGAAATTTCGAAATCGACTTTGATAGATACATGAGCTCATCCTTTGTAAACAGCCTCCCAAAAATTCGGATTTTTTGGATAAAAATTAAAGGTAAACAATCAGTACGTTCTGTTTGTGAAATAAGCTGGATTTGACGATCGAACGGTTTTTAAATGGGCATTTAACATTGTAAAAAAAGTTGGCCCGAGCTTGGCAAACAGTCTTAAGGTCGCCTTCCTGGTAGAAGCTAGCCTCGCACAGGTTACAGCCAAACTGTGGCTCAGCACCATGGGCTAGCATGTGGGTCTTGCAGTCCTCTTCGCTTGCACAAGCCCGGCCACATTTGGCACACTTCCGTAGTGGTTCCCCCGATTGTAATACCATGTGCTGATTCAGACTGAGCTTGCTTCTAAAAACATTATTGCAAACATCGCAAGTGAATATACGCCGGAGGTTCTTTAGAAAACTGGCATCTTGCTGCGATGCAGACTTCTTGGGATATCCGTTGATTTCATTTCTTGTGTTCGCAGTCTCAATGGAAGTTGTCTGTCCCGTCTTTTTACTATAGGAGTTGAATTTTCCATTTGGTTGAGAGTGACGACAGAATACTTCTTCTGTGCACGGCAGAACTTCCAATGGTGTTCTAGGTAGACCGGGCTGCTGAACCCCAGAGGACAGCCAAGACACTGGAATGCACAGTTAATTTCTGACGACAGCTCTCTACGATAGTTATCATTCACGTCGATCCCGAGCCTCCTAGCATCTTTATTGCCATACCAGACCAACAGCTCGTCGTGAGGCTTAATGTCATCATGCGTACGGGAACACATGACGCCATGGTATTGGAACGGGAAGAGGTTCAAGTTGACCTTTTGCGTGGCATAATTAACAAATCGCATCTAGTTCGATATCTCAGTGTCGGATACATCAACGCCAAAGACGGTATGCCGATCTTTCTTCAGCTCCCAGCCATAGGTTAAAGCATGGGTAGGCTCTTGTTTGCTTGGTCAGCAATTCCCTGAATGTGCTTGGCCCAATTGAGCTTGGAATCCATTGTCACTCCAAGGTATTTAGCGGATTTCTCATCAGGAATGTACTCATCAAAGAGGGCTTGGTCAACGTGATCGGTGATTTTGGGGAGGATTTGTATTGTGAATAAAACAGATATACTTGTGGATACATTTATTTTAATGTACCAGAGAGTGTACTGAATACCACTCCTCAAGGCTGTCTAGGGCGAGTTGAAGTCTTGAGTATGCTAGAGATGCACGCCATGAGCTGGCTAACACGGCCGTGTCATCAGCGTTTAGTGCGCAGGTTACGCCCGGTATCTGCTGGAGGTCATTGATATAAATGCAAAATAAAAAGGGGCCCAGGATTGATCCCTCCGGCACGCCTGCATATTTTATTTGCCTTGCCGATGAGCGTGAGTGAATTGCCAATTTGGGCCACAAACTGCCTGTTGTCTAAGTAGGATTGTATTATTTTGTCAGATATGGGGTAAAACCCAGGTCAATCATCCAAGTATAGCAGGCCTTGATGTCAAACCTTGTCTAAAGTTTGTGCAATGTCAAGAAAAACGGCGGCCGTCAATCTGTTTTCGTTAAAACCCTTTGCAATCTCGTCCGCGACTCGAACCAGCTGCTGAGTAGTAGTGTTTACAGCGGAAGCCAAATTGTTGATTTAATAAAATATTCCTGTCAGTGGCGAAGTCTTCAAGTCACTTTAGTATAATTTTTCAAATAGCTTGGATATGCAACTGAGAAGTCTAATTGGTCTGTAATTTTGCGGGAACTTACTGTCTTTTCCGGGCTTTGAAAATAGAATAATCTTAGAGGTTTTAAAAGATATAGAAAATATTTGATGTCTGATAATGCTATGAAACAGATTTGTGGTAAGGATTACTGCCTTCTTTGGTGAATTTTCTAAAGCTAGGTTTGAAATACCATCCAGTCCTAAGGCCTTTTCTTTTTTAGCTTTCTTATAAATTCACTAACTTCCTTTAGAGGGACTTTGTCATTAATGAGCGGTGTTGGCTGTTCGATATTAAAGTTTTCCACTCAACTTTCAACTAAATCAATGTGGTCAACGCAACTTGGATCATTATTTGGGGTAAAGGCCACCTCAAGCGTATCGGCCATCGATTCCGCTTTGGCTTCATCAGTGTAT
The DNA here is from genome assembly GCA_024449915.1 of Sweltsa coloradensis. Taxonomy (NCBI): domain Eukaryota; kingdom Metazoa; phylum Arthropoda; class Insecta; order Plecoptera; family Chloroperlidae; genus Sweltsa; species Sweltsa coloradensis. The sequence continues at coordinate 416,988 of JAMZAV010001116.1, forward strand.
GCCATTCCATTTTGACCATGTAAAGGGAAGTTTGTCTGGGGAATTTTTTAGCACTGATTTAGCTACCTGCCAGAGGGATTGATCTTCGATGTTTAAAGATTGTATCCCACGGGTGCACTCGCGATTGCGATGAGCCGCAATTTGTTCCTTAACATCGGCATACATTGGATTAAGAAGCTGTTTTATGTGTAGAGTTCTATGAGTATGCCACACTCTTCTGACCCTGTTTGTAGCCTGTGTGGTTTTAAGATACGAGGAGGTAGATCATATGTTGATTTGGATGAGATAGGGGGTGGAGCTGGTGTGCTTTGTTCAAGCGCTCGCGTTATGTTACTGGTTAATTCTTCAAACTGATTATCAATTTCCTCAGCAGTGTTGTAATGGTTGGGGCTGCCTCATAAATGGAGGTGTTAATTCCTCCCGAAATAGGGGTCAGTCAGTTTTAGTCACATTAATGCACTTGGGGCGGTTTTCATGGATTACCACGTCTCCATACTCGATCAGCAGGGGATTGTGATCGTAGCTTCGCTCAGATATTGCCTTTACTGTTAACGAGTATCCAACGTTGTAGCTCAGGGCTGTATCCAAGATATCAGGCTGTGCATTAAGGGTTGAGAAAAATGTCGGGGGAGTCAAGTCCACAAACTTGTATATTGCGCTTATTAAAATGGTTGAAAGGGATTCGGCCGTTTGAATTAGTGTGGCGTGATAGCCAGGCACTATGCTTGCAGTTTAAATCTCCTGCCAGTAGAGTAGGAACCTTGGCGCTAATTAGCTTGTCACGGTTGGAAGTGATCAGTTTATCTTGAGGTGGTTTGTAGGTAGATATAAGGCGTAGGTATGAGGATTTCGGTTTAACTGTTATTGCTGTGGCCTCTTGACTGTCTAGAGCCGGAGTGTTGAAGGAGTGATGCAGTAATGCAGTAATGAGTTTTGATAGCAGTTCCGCCGCCGTGCGTTGCGCGGTCATTGCGGTAGACCTAGTATTTGTGGATTTTGAACTTATCCTTAGGTTTAAGCCATGTTTCAGAGACCAATGCAACGTCTATTTTAAGGCGCTTTATTGCTTCGACAAGTTCATCCTTCTTATGCAATAGCGAGTTAGGGTTCCAGGCTAGAATCCCGAGGTTGGTTTTATCCGGGTTTCCATGGCTTTGCGCCATCTTGTTTTCTTAACTTTTTATCCATAAACAGTGGCATTAAAAACTGCAAGATCAAATCCACTCTATCTTCATTTTTAGCACAACATAGGGCATTCATGAGCACATTTTCCAATTTCACCATTTCATTGGAGTTAAGTCCGGATAAATCTTCTTTGGGATCTTAATCATTATCATTTTTATCATTAGAAACACGGGGCTGACGTGTTGGTGAAGAACCATCTTTGAGTTTGGACCTTGATTGCTTAAGGTTGATTGAGGAACTTGTCTTCCCGGCGTTATTTCCCTCACAGCTTTCGTCAGAAGACTGGCCGTCCTAGTCTGTTTGGCAATCGTCCGTTTGGAGATTAAATTTTCTAATTTTATCACGCTGTGTCATGCCCGTAGGTCAGAAGCCAACAGTCTCATATGTTGCGGTTTTAAGGTTTTAGTCTTTAGTGTGGGAAATTAACTTGCATTTGGGGCTGTTGTCGGATTGCATTAGATGTTGATTCCCAGGCATTTGTCTTGGGTGGCTGGGCTGGTTTGAACTTATTGTTGGTGTTCTTGCTAGGATCACCTATTCGTCTCGTATTTGTCTGACTATCTTTTTCCATGGCATGCTTATATGCAAAGCAGCCACGCCAGTTGGAAGTATGCTGTCTGGCACAGTTTGCGCATCTGGCTGCAGTATTCCTTTCTTTGCCGCAACTCTTAAGTTGTGCTTTTGGTTAAACTTGGCGCACCTGGGATCGTTTACACAGTTTCGAGAAAACTACGCTGTGTCATATTTAGAATAGCTTACTACCGACTGGAACCTTTCCTGAAAAACTTTGCAATAGTTAGTAAACTAATATAGGAAATATAAGATTAAAATCACTACTCCCAACTACCTCTTTTCATGAACGGACTCGCCTGACGACGACGATAATAACAGCTACTGCATATAACACCAGTAAACTATCCTCAGACAGTGGAGACACTGCGCCTGAGAGGCTAAGGGACACCTGTATTTAGTAGCAGGGGCGCCGATTATGTGGGTGCTCAGGAACTGATGCACCCCTCAGATTGTTTGGAGGGGTGCCCCTCAAAAAATCCTGAATAAATTAAAAGTTAGGCCAATAACTTTCTAAGTTTTGAGATATTAAAAAAAAAGTTTTTATTTTTCACTTGGAAGCAATCAAAGTGATTAAAACAATGTTTTTGCATTTTGGAATATTTTTGAAACTTTAATGGTAATCACAATTGAAGTAACGAAACAATATCCACTGTTTCTTGCAGTCAGCTACAACACGTGAGGGAGTGGGGGGTCTTTTTATCGCATTGTGATTGTTAATTGTGCTTATGAGTACACATGCCCTTCTCCACTTCCATATGCTAGAACCGAAATCCCCACCAAAAGAGTGGCCATGCTCGACACTCGACAGTGCTCGCGCTGAGAACTGATATGCTATGCTAGAGCTAGTCAAACGTCAAACTCACTTGAGTCATGCAGGAAGGCTCATGATTGATGGACGCGATCGCAAAAGTAATGATATGCATATTCGATGGTTGAACATGGTCTATCTCGCACTTCCATATTTTTTTTTACGGTTTTCTAGTTTTTACTGTAAAAATTGCATTATTTTGGTAACATGATGATCTATCTCGTTAGTGTTCCAATTCTCTTGTTGCTGGTTTTCTAGTTTTTGTGGTACAAAAACTACAGTATTTCGGTATTGCATCCAGCCCTATATTTTTGTCTAAAACGCACAAAATGCACTCTAAAAACGTGATTTTCAAAATTTTCGAATGCGGCGCTAATCCCCCCGTGCTTGGTCCCTTCTCCACGAAGTTGAGCACCCCTCGGAATTTTCAAAATCCGGCGCCCCTGGTTAGTAGTTAGTTAGTTAATGTTGTTTTAGGGCACTCAACAGTAGAGTTATCAGTGCCCATTTCAAGTGTATTGGAATCTTCAAAATTTTCTTTTTCCATAATTGTGGATTACTACCATGTTTTCTTCCCTCCAAAGGGAGGAACGTAAGGGAATACGAGGGTGTTAATGGGAAGGAGTAAGGATGTTGGATAGGATTGGTTTAACTGGGTGGGAACGGAGGAGTGCTCGTTGCAGAGAGGGCCAGCAAGTATGGAGAAGAAAAAAGGGAAAGAAGAAAATAAATATGACAAAGGCTGTGTGAATGAAGAAAGGTGTGATAAAAAGTTGCGCGAGAGCTCTCTCTACAACACGCACCCCAACCGGCCAGAGCTCGCCCTTAGTTTTGGGGAATACACTACTCCCCTACTCACAGGCCAAACCACGGGAAGGTAGCGAGTTGGACTTTGAAGGCCCTGTATGTTAGTAATATGAATGTTCTCTGCCAAATATTACATGTGAATATCTATAATTTACAATGTGATTTTGTATAATTATTATATTGGAATATACACACGAAAACACCAAAATTCGAATTCTCATCGTTAATACCTTTTATTTGATACCCATCTTGGAAGTACTAGGGAAACGCCAAAGTCGTTGTTAGACGAGTGAGTTAGCCATGTGTTGAGTAACCGGTAACATTACTTTTCGCCTATCATAGGCTAGAGTGGCGCATTATGGCCTTAAAGTTGACGCGCCCTTACACCAACTAAACTTGAAAAACCCTATTATTTATACGAATTTAATTATCAAACTTGCCTAAATATGCAAATGTTGCCGGGTACTCAACACATGACTCGCTCACTCGTCTAACAACGACTTTGGCGTTTCCCTAGTCTGGTTGGCCAAGGCGCCCTTATAGCCGAAATGTGGGAGACGTGGGTTCAATCCCCTGGTTGAAAAAGATTTTGTAATTTCTGGATTGTATTTAGAAAAATATAAAACATGTTTTGAAATGCATATAACGCAGTGTAGTCCATCATCTGTGACAATACTATGGAAATCATAGCCAGTACAAAATACGTGAAAATATTGCAAGGTTTACTCAATCTACGAGCGGAATTTGGGGGTACCTCGACTTTCAACATTCGATAGACCTTGCATTAGCACGGCATTTCACAGCCAGGTAAATAACAAACAATTTTTTTTCTCATTGTCGTTAAATAAATTTCTACACATTGGCAGTATATTTTTTCAGTTTATTATTTCTTGTAGGTTTAAATCGAAATGGATTGTGCTCATTTAGTTAGCAGTTCTCAGTTACCTGGTCACGGATGTCTGTTTAAAATTTCAGATCAATCTATTTGGCCGTTCGGCCCTATGAGATCGGACAAACAAACATTCATTTAACATACAGACAAAGCTCACGGCCAAGGCCCGATCGAGTAGCGTTATAAAAGACTTTGTTTCGCTGCGCTCACTCGTCTAATTAGTGCATTTTAAAAGAGCCGAGTGCGATCAAATTAATGCTTAATCAGTGACTGTGCTAATTAGGCACGCATGAATGCCAATTATCAATCTTATGTATTAAAGCCCACTACATTTCTGTCTTCTACCTCAAAATAAGCAAAGTATGACAGCATATAACATATATTTATGAATTTATTTCTAATGTGTTTTGATACCCCCGTCTCTCTCGTCTCCCAGTCCCCTCTACCAAACATCTTTTCTGTCCCCAGTGTAAACCCGTTACTCACAGTCATGGGATTAGGTAACAAGACAGGATAGCTTTATGGGTGTGCCCAGTGAGGTCTGCACAGCAAGAACCCACCAACTAAAACTAATGAATGACACGCAATTGTACTAACGCACAACAACAAGTCGACGGTATACCACTGATCAATCAATAAAAGCATACGGAAACACCATTTCTATTAGGACATATACCAATGCAATGCCTCGAGATGCACTTTACGAGTAAACAATTATTGACGCAACTAAAATAATAAAATATTTTATCACCCCACCCCACCCCAACTACTTAAAACCCAATTTAAATTTTAACGTTTTTAACTGACGTTACGGTTTGTTATTGTTCCCTGAGATTCACACTAATCTCACTCAGGCACTGGAGTGTTGTCATTGGCAACACCTCGACAACATAGAGACGACTCGTAAACGCCGACATGGCTGGTGATGGTACCTACTGCAGGGCAGCGAATATTTATCAATAAAGAACTAATCTGCAAGTTGGCTGCTGATAAAAAACTATACGTACACTTTCAGACTACTCAACTTGAAGGATCAGTGATTTCGGAGTGTATACGTCTTCTTACCATAAAATCATAATACTGTGAAAGTTAGATTATTTAATACAACAAGACTTAATCACTTTAACAAAATTATGGTTTTAATTCGAAAATACATTTCCTCATCCTAAAATAACATCCAACACCCAAGATGGCAGAGATATGAAGAGAGATGGAGCTAAGTCACTTCCTCTAGTGTCTGGTAACAGATTCCTTTATTGTGTCTTCCTGCACCGGTGGCTACAGGCCAATGTTTAATTTGAATAAGGTGCCATTCAGCTGTTCCAATCAGGGTGTCAGCTGATTCCAGGTATTTGACGGACGTCATTTGAAGAGTGCTACGTGCCCCGGTGATGGTGCAAGGTAATCAAAGCGTGTTATTAGCTTCTGATGTAGGTCCTGATAACGGCAGTGAATTGGACCTTCACCGTCTGGTTAATTGGACGTCTAGTGCTTTGATTTAACTTTACAGTTTACAACAGAGACATAATATTTTATCCATTGAATTAATATTGTGATATTGACTGATGAATTTATGACTTATGTGATTGTCATTTTACACTTATTGATGATTGGTTTGCGAACAATATTTTTTGTATAATCATTACCAAATACCTGGTGTTGATGAGAATCAAATCCCAAACAATAAGAGTGAAAATGAATTCCAGTTTTCACTACATGAATCCCAGCTTTCACTACAACTCTCGCCTTTTGAAAAGGGATCCAATTTGTCTAGATTAAAACATTCCTTTAAACTATCAAATGCTGAACAAATCATTCAACATGTTCGGTTTGTCGTCATCACAAACTTTTAGTAACTTATTGATTGAGTTTCGTTAACTGTGAAGTTTACGATGTTAAGCACGAGTCTTCTGTTCGGTATGCTCTGTCCAAAGTTCTTGCAGACTTGCATTCCTTGCACCCAGCTTGGTGTGAACCGTACATGCGGTATCTACTCCATCCAACACCTATAGTCATCAGGAAATTACTGAACAAGCCTCCATCTGACTATCGCAACGTGAAGATATTTCCACATGTACAAGTTGCATCGAGGCTCAATAGTGTAACACCCAATGTGATTCGTTGTGATGATCAGGTGCCGTATGTCATATTAAGGATGGAACGAGCAACTCTGCCATACAAAGAGCTTAGTACTTGGACGAAATGACTGCTTATCCGGCGTTGAAGGTCGATGTGGAATATTACTTGGCTAAGCAGATTTTCCCTGCCGTCTTCAGATTTGCACACCTATCTCTCTAATAAATAAATTATTGATGAGAATCAATACCAAATCAATAAGATTGAAAATGAATCCCAGTTTTCTCTAGACTGCCGTTGTACTCTACTAATTTAGTCTAAACATCGTATATACGTATTGCCTGTATGCAAGTAATCATGTAGATTTAATAATATACTACTATTTTGAACTATCGTGAGTTGTAAACCTTACGTTATTTGATCCTGATAACCGACAACACAGATGTCAAAATCCTTATCGTCTCGATTAGCCAAAGTTAATAAATATGAGACGTTAAGCAATATTCAATCAAATCAACAAATTCTTACCAAACTAACACATCACCGGAGAAAGAAAGGTAAATGATTACAGGTTGCATATCATAGCTATATCTGTAGTCTTCTTCTTTTCATATGCATATATGTATATTATCTAGATCTCATTTCCAACATTAAATTATGTTGGTGGGAGCAGTAGTGCACTACTCAGTTTCTTGGGCTAGCATCTTCGTTGCCGGCTAGCCTGGCCTGACAAAACAACGTCCTCAGCTTCTTCCTCGCTCACCTCCCCCACTAACGGAGATCTATTTAAAAGCTCCCTCCATCACAACACAACACAGATGTTAAACCGAAGCTTAAGCACAAATCCTTACCAAACTAACACATCACCGGAGAAAGGAAGGTAAATGATTACAGGTTGCATATCATAGCTATATCTGCAGTCTAATTCGTTTCATATGCTTATATATATATATATATATATATATTATCTTGATCTCATTTCCAACATTAAATTATGTTGGTGGGAGCAGTAGCGCACTATTCCGTTTCTTGGGCTAGCATCTTCGTTGCCAGCTATCATCTTCGTTGCCGGCTAGCCTGGCCTGACAAAACAACGTCCTCAGCTTCTTCCTCGCTCACCTCCCCCACTAACGGAGATCTATTTAAAAGCTCCCTCCATCACAACACAACACAGATGTTAAACCGAAGCTTAAGCACAAATCCTTACCAAACTAACACATCACCGGAGAAAGGAAGGTAAATGATTACAGGTTGCATATCATAGCTATATCTGCAATCTTATTCGTTTCATATGCTTATATATATATATATATATATATATATATATATATATATATATATATATATATATATATATATTATCTTGATCTCATTTCCAACATAAAATTATGTTGGTGGGAGCAGTAGCGCACTATTCCGTTTCTTGGGCTAGCATCTTCGTTGCCAGCTAGCATCTTCGTTGCCGGCTAGCCTGGCCTGACAAAACAACGTCCACAGCTTCTTCCTCGCTCACCTCCCCCACTAACGGAGATCTCTTTAAAGCTCCCTCCATCTCTACCGCATATCCCACAGTCTTTCTGCGTCCACTTCGTTCCATGTTATTCCAGTAAACTAAACACAGTCTTTAATCTGATCCACCACTTGTAACTAAAATCACCCTCTCCACACAACAAATAAAAACACAACAATGACAATTACAAAATATTTAAATTAATTAACACATTTACCTGATCTTCCTTCAGTCAGGCTGGGTTTTATGCTGGGCGCCACTCGGTTATAGAGACACGAGAACTCTTATCTTTTGATTTTTAAATTTAAATGAAGATAAAACAAGGAAATATTATAATGGATGTGCCAACAGGAGCCAAGGTTCTAAAATATTATAACTACAAATTTTTATGATCAGCAAGTCTGAGTGACTTTAATGAGGACAGTGTTTAGTCCCAGATGCAATTTCAGAACATTATGGCAATTATTATGTCCCGCTTTCAACACAAAAATCAAGATAAATTACACAAATTACACAAAAATTACACAAAAATTACACAAATGTCAAAATGCCTTTTATAATAATGATATTGGTTATTGGTTACTACTTCTCAATACGTTTTCTGAAGAATTTCAGCAATTCTAGTCTTTTGTTAAAAGTCAATGTTTTTGGTACCAATGATAGCCTATGCTTGGATTTTCGTTTCTTATGCAAATTATGTCGTGAAAATAATATAAGTGCACTGTTACGTTACGTGATCACGCTTTCCAATGTAGTTGCCCCTAGTTAGGCCAAGAAGTAGACTCGTCTGTAGTCCACACGTAGCCCTGGGTAGGCCTAAAGGTAGGCTCTGGGTAGGCCTAGGCTAGTATTCAGGTGCCAACGGCTGCCCGACGTTCTGGCGAAGTAGGCCCTAGGTAGGCCTAGTGGAATCAGATGACACCAGTAGATTGTTGGCCTAGGCTAGGCCTCTCGTAGTCGGAAAACCCCAATTCCAAATCCAAAAGTAGTCTGCGAGTAGACCAAACACCCAGGTAGGTGCGTCCTTCCCGAAGACAAAGGAAAATCTCCAGCTCCTCCCTCACACAAACGTGCGCTAGCTGTTCCAAGATCGAAGTGAAGTCAAGTTTTTCCAAAGTTTGCGATCTGTTCTAGAAATTTCCTTCCTGATCTCCTATTGGTTGAAAAATTTGCAAGTCACAATTTTACGGCGTAGGTGATGACGTATGTTGTTGAGTTCGTTTGCACCCGCGGCGCGTGTCAGCTCATGGAAAATTACCAGAGAATAATATTCTGCACATCAGAAATAATGTTTTTTTGTCCACAGAGTTGGCAATGCGCACCAAGCACAACCAACTGTTGCACTTAAATGTTTGGTTGGCGGTGTCATATCATCCGCATGGCGGTGCATTGGCGCGCAGTTTGAAATACAAATTCACGTAGAAGTTTGTCAATATTAATTATACATTTTTAAAAGAAATCGTTAATGTTATTATTTAAAGGCAATTAATTATTCAAAACAATTATACAATTTAAAAGGCGGGAACAAATTAATATTTAAATATCTTTGAAATTGTCTTATATCAGACCAAAAGGTTACACACTTGTCTCTCGGTCTGCCCACATCCTTCTTATGCACTTCTTGGTTTTCAAATTCTCTTCTAGGTATCGTGGCCGGATCCATTATTTTCATGTGCCCGAACCGACGGAGAATTGTTCTCTCTTCTACCTTATTTGTACGCCTTCAACACCTAGTCTTTCCCTTATTACACTTTTCATGACCCTGTAGTTTTTGCCATTCGTTATTTACATTTTCTGGTTTTCTGGTAGAGACAGGCTTTTTTTTACTTGAAGTTCATGCCAAGTGAGGGCATTCATTTAAACCTTAAAGGTACATCTTAACACATGCTCTCTGTTCTGTTCATTCCCACATAGACTGCCTCACCGTATGTCATTTTGATTATCGTCCTATTACAATAAAACGGTTAAGGCGCGGTCGCTTCGCCGGTTACCATTCGAACACCGCAGTTAGAAACTTCGGTCGTGGTCAGGGGGAGTGTGGGTATACTCTCTGCCCTAAAACACACGTTTACCGCTGGCAAGAGCAGATGAGGGCTCCATGCTAGGCGTAATGGCTTCGTTCTTCTCGACGTCTGCTTGGCAGTCCGGGTTAAGTAGTGGAACCTATATCACTGTCAAATTTACACCATCCTTTCGGATGAAACATAAAGCAGTTGCTCTCCTCGATACTTTTAGAAAAGAGTAGGGTACGTACCGTGACAGGGTTTGGTTTCCCTTCTTCCTTTCATTATCATGCATCGCTGTTATACTGGTCGCCCATAATGATATAATATGCTGTATGTTGCCAGTTTATAAATAATTAATTATGTAAATCAATTGAGACATTATTTATTGCTTTGATAGATAAAATCATAGAAATGCATATCTTAATGGATGATCGCAGTTCTTTGATAACCTTAGAAGCGGCAGCAGACGCCATCGACCAAGCTTCCAGCCATTTTGAAAAACTGTCTACCAAAACTAAAACATAGTTCCCTCCTTCTTAGCAAAATCGTGGTGTTCACGTTGACATATCTTAGTGGATGCATGCCAATTAAGTTATGGTACTACGACGGGTCCAAACCATGGGACCAGACCTACACTTACCATTGTTGTTCTGCTCCGGTACCAGGGGCGCCACCTCGTTCCGAAAATAGGGTACCTAGAGGGGTCTGGGTAGGAGGAACGAGGAAGTTCTATGCAGAAAAAACCTCCAATAACTGGGCATAAGAGATTTATTGAGATTTAACACTTGTCACCAGTACACACACAGCCTCTTCAACAAGATAGTCAAGTAGTGGGCAAAGTACGATACGTTGGATGATTCGCTACCAAAAGTTCGAATTGGGTATCGCAGAAGCTGATCATAAATATTCTATAATGCACAAATTACAAATGGCTCTTATGTAATGTAACAATAAATAGTGTAGCATAACAAGGTTAAACGTCAATAATCAAACCATTTTCACAACAGCATAGCATAAAATATCTTACACACAAATAACAAACAAACAGCCTTGAATGTAACAATATATTCAGTATCCAAGTAACATTAATTTTAAAGGTAGGCCTAGGGTACAGGGCTAGACCCACGTTAAAGAGCAATCGATTATCACAAATTGTGTAGCGCAATAATGGGAATAACATACCAGCACGATATATCTATGACAAAGTCTAATATTGAGGGCCTACTAGGTCTAGGCCTATCGGGTTTAAGATTTCTTGTGTGAACTATCTCGGCCTCTGAGACCACTGAGACCTTGGCTGGCGTCCAGTACCTTTAATTTAATTCACACCAAATCAACAAACTATTCCAACGGTCTCCCTTGAAGACTTCTGTTGGTCATGGTCGCTTATGACATTCACCCTACAACTAAATTGTCATCGGTACACAAACCATACAATAACAGGTGATTTTGTCACCTCGCATATCACACAAAAATGGTGGTCACCTTACAATTCCAATTAATATTCATCCCCAAAATCTTGGCCAACAACAGGCTAGGTACCGGTTGTCGGTTATTATAAACTTAAATCGGAAGTGTGGGAAGGTCTTAAACCGAAACATCTGGCTCGTATTGGCTTGCACTAGGTCGGAAGCAGCGGTATGTTAAGGGAGCTGGCCTATGGCTAAACCCCCAAAATGGTAAGTATTTTTTCAGTTTGTAGACAACTAAAATATTGCTCCTACTTCTAGGCATTCCTCAGCCCTGTAAAGACCGTTTGGAAGCACATACCGCTTCTACTAGATTTAAGATCTCGTCCGATATTCACACAAGTCACTTTTACTTCAGGGTCTAGACCTATAGTCCAACACAAGAATGGAAGGCTGCATAAGGCATACCTAATGCAAACGTAGGCCTCTTACCTCAACTGATGCCTCAACTGATGTGTAATTGTTCAAACGTTCTTCCAGCGCTGGCCTAGGCCTAAGGCTGACTGGGCCTTAAACTTCTGGGTAGACATATAAATATTCAAATAAGATTCTTAAGTGGCCAGTTCGCACAATCCCTAGCAGATTACAAAACCGCCATGTGATTTGTCTCCTAAGAATCTCTTTGGCCACGCCCGGGGATTTCACACCTTTAAAGCTGGGTGGACGCCACAAGGTAGAGCTAGGACACCTCCAACTCATCTGCCTTGGAAGTCTACGCCTAGACAGGAGTTGTAGGCCCTAGGAACGCCTACACGCCCACCAACGTACATGGCCTAGCAAGCCTAGGAGCCGACTTCTACCATGGCTAGGGATGACTTCACGCCCCTGCTAAAAAATCCACTAAACGGATAACCAAAATAAACTACTGCATTGCCTTGAGGATAGCAATGCATCAAGATGGATGCCCAATGGCATTTCTAGCCACCGCCACCAAGTCCACGGACCAACCAAAAATCACAAACTTTCAGCCCGAGTATCAGAATGTCACAGCCGACAGTAAGCGTCTTCTTATTGTCACCTCGACCGAACGAAAGTCGGACGCTGAGAACGACTGGTGGCGCGCTCCCTCGGGAGACGTGCGCACCAGGTGCCGCGCGGGTTAAAAAAACTCGTAGAATAGCTGACTAGTTGCAGCGTGAGAAGAGAGAAGGAGAGAGAACCATTACGCCCCTGTCCGAGCGTAAAAGCTGTGCGACGACAGACATCAGCAGGGGACAGCCAAGTGAAATTCAAGTCGTCACACCTCCCCCCAACTACAGAAGGAAATAAGAATTTTCTTATCGAGCTGCTACCGGCTTCAAATCTACCAAGTGTCACCAACCGATCATTTGACCTGCCCGATTTTCTAGTTCCAAGATTACCGGCGAGTCTTTTCGATTGACGACAAAGGGGCCAACAAATTTCTTCGCAAGTTTGGCAGTGAAATGCCGACATGCGTCCGACAAGACAATTTTTTTTCCATACTCGATCGCCCACATTATAAGTGACGGGCCTGTGTCGTAAATTGTTGTGCTGTCGCTGCCGACGCTTAGCATCATTAACGTTTAATTGGACCCTTCCTCGGATATTTTCTTACCCAATCCACCGTTCTTCTATCTTTAGGCAGACCCCATTCCCATGTCGTTCCATCTCGATTTTTGATTGCCCTTTCTCAAGTGTCCTAGTTCCCTCCCAAGATGCAGGTAGGCTGGAATATACTGAGTGGTTTAATGTTTCATGGTTGGTTAGACATACTGGACCTGCGGCAGGAAGACATACCATCGACATTGATTTTCCCCACAAATATCGACAAAAGGTTGGCCACCTCTTTGTTCATTGTTTCCGCAGGGTTAGCCTGTAGATAATAATAAGGCGTAAACTGCACTTCTATTTCATAAGCCATTAGCGCTTCTTGGAACTCTCAACTAGCCAGCTGTCTTCCATTGTCCACGATGATGAGACGAGAGGCTCCCTGTTTTAGAAATACCGAGTGTATAAATGGCTGCAGCACGTGTTGTGATGTATCTTAGCATAGAGGGAAAATATACGTCCACTTGGTGTGGGAGCCTTGGACCACGAGGGTGAATTTATTTTGCTTAAGCGTAGGCGGCAAGGGATCGATAAGGTCTATCATCAGCATTTCTCCCGGACGCAACGGGAACTGGCGAGGAACTAGCTACCATCCTGGACGTCTTTGCTCAGCCTTATGTTGGGCGCAAACCTCGCATGCACGTACGTATTGACAGACGTTGGCTCTCATCCTCGGTCAGTAGTAGAAGAGTGCAATCTGGCTCAATGTCTTGAACATTCCGCGGTGACCTGCATGGGGTTCAGTGTGTGCCTCGCATAAAGCCTCCCCTCGTAGTTTTCTTGGCAGTACACGTTTTCAGTTGTTTTCGTCCGTGGGTAACTTAAAGAGGTCGGCACACAGCTTCCTCAGAGCTGACCTTCTACCCTCCAAAGGCAGTATATCTGGAGACGAGCACGCACTTAGTCACACGTTCGAAGATACTATTGGTCCTGGATAGGAGCGGACACTTCCAGCAATTCACAGCTTTATATCCCTCATGACAAAGCATCTGGGACGACATGCGCCGAACATCTTCGAGGAATAACCTTTAATTCATACTGCTGTAGACGCGCGGCCCACCTAGCGAGTCTACCTGCAGGGTTCTTAAGATTATGCAGCCACAGTAGGCAATAATGGTTCGTTATTACATAAAAATTAGATATTTCTAAGTATGGCCTGTACTTTTCCACTGCCCATAACACCACCAAGCATTCCTTCTCGGTCGCAGTTAACTTTTGTTCGGCCTTTGTTAGGGCACGACTGCCGTATGCTATTACATTTTCTCTATCATCAAAGTCCTGGGACGCAACGGAGTTATTTCGTGTTTCGACCTGCTCTATGCCAAAGAGGCCCAAATAAGGAAGAGCCTAAAACGTTAAAAAGTAGTGGACGTTACAAGGATCAAGAGCCGTGAGGGTGGTAAAGAAGTAGACACACAAGCTTTAATTGTATCTTTTGCCCTGCCCTACCTTCAAGCTGAGGTCAAGTGGGCATACTACAATCTGAGAGTGAGGCCTTATATCCCAAACCCACTTAGGTGCTTTAAATGCCAGCTATTTGGACATACTAAGCTAAGGTGCAATAATCCTCCAATATGTCCAGAATCTGGAGAAGAAGATCATGGTGAGTCTAAGTGTCAACATGGTAATTGTTGCGTTAACTGTTTTGGTGACCACTCGGCTATATCGCGTCAATGTCCAAAAGTGAAGAAGGAGCAAGCAATCATGGAACTTGTTGTAAAACAAAAGATTACACCTTACCAAGCTCGTCAAAGAGTGATAACGTCGAACCCTGTGATATCCACTAAAGTTTTTCATCTGTGGCAAAGAACCCAACTCCTAGCCAATCTCCACGTGAGACGGAGTTCTTGGCACAAAACTTGTTATAACAAGAGTCTGCCAAAGCTTTGACAGAGACTGTGAAGGCTCCACAAGAACAAATTAGCAAACCCACCCAAAGCCTGCAGGAAACACTAGATAGATTTAATGATAAACGTTCCACATACAATTAAACCACAACAGTCAAGACATTAAGATCCGTTTTCAAACCTCAAGCTACGTGAAGAACAAAGAAACTTTCAAGGGTTCCAATACCCATCAATAAGAGTTCAGTGCAAAAGGATATGGTAGCGGACCTAATGATGGATACATTATTATTTTGATACATATTTTGATAAATGTTCAAAGTTCTCTATATCTAAAAGCATGTAGTGGAGCAATTACAATATAACACAATATTTGTATGTAGTACAGGTACACTGTCACTTAACATATCCAATTTTTGGGGAGCCTTGTGGTTATAAAAATAATAAACAGTAAAAATACCTACACCATTCACAAAAAGACTGCACCTACTCCGTAATGTGAAGCGTCACTGGCTACCACCATGGGTTTTTGGGGATCATATGGCACAAGCACTTGGTTGTCTAAAAACAACTGTTTACTGAGCCCAAAGGCCTCCTTACAATCCTGGGACCAATGCCAATCTGACCTCTTTTCTAGTAACCAATGCAATGGTTTTAGTCTAGAAGACAGGTTTGGCAAAAATATGTTATAAGAAATTTAATAGTCCTAGGTTAGACTGCAACTGTGTAACATTGGTTGAGTCTGGAGCCTGGGTTATAGCTGTAACTTTGAATAGTGTTGGGTGTATACCTTGTTGGTCAATCAGGTATTGTTAGGTGTTACCTTAACATTTGTTTGTGGAGGTTGAAAAGGCCTTAGTCAGGTTCACTATGTCGTAAAAAAGACTTTCGTGGGATTTTTTTGGAGATTAGCAAAGTGCCATATTTTTGGAAAGCTTGAAACGTCAGGAATTCAAAAATCCATGTTTACATTTGCTCAGATGTTTTTAAGGCCGCCATTTTGGATAATCAAAATGGCCGCCCGAAAATATGGTTTTAATTATATCTCGGCTTCCAAGTGACTTAGGAAGTTCATATGAAATTCTCATACTATGTTTTAACATCAAGAATATTAACATCAACTTAAAATTTGTAAATATGCAGCCACGGCCGCCATTTTGAATTTAAACAGTGGCTGATCCTAAAATACGAATTTTACTATAATTAAGCTTCCAATTGACATAGAGAGTTCATGTTAGTTGTTTCTTCTATGTATATACACAAGGAATATATTAATAAGTGTTTACTTTTGCATATATGCCCCTACGGTCGTTTTTTTGGACTTAAAAAATGGCTGACCAGAAATAATACTTGCTTGATATCTCGATTTGTAATTGTTTAAGAACGTTGGTAAAAAAGGCTCTTCATTTGAGTTAATATCATAAATATACATGAATCCCTTCTAAAAATTGCTTACATGCCCATATCGCCGCTATTTTGGATTTTAAAATGGCCATCGTCAAACGAGAATTTCATGGTATCTCGGCTTCCAGGTGACAAAGAAGGAAAATGTAAAATGCTTCTCCTATGTTTAAACATCAGGGAGATGAAATTTATATTTAAATTGGCATGACAAGCCAATTGTGTTGCTATGGCCGCCATTTTGGATTTTAAAATGGCGTCCGATACGTTAGAATAACGTGAATCTCTCTTAGTATGTTTTAAAATCTGGAATGTTTTAAACTACGCCTGCATCTACAAAGATAACTTTTAAGCAGCCACTTTGAATTTAAAAATGGCCGCGCATTATCATCGGAATTTTTTAGAACAAAAATTTGTTTCAACATAAAAAAAGGAATTTTGAAGTTTCCATTGACACAGTTAATTTAAAGTGATGATTGTATTTTGTGAGACTACTGGAATTTACAAACGATTTGGTAAATAATATTTAATACTAAAACGCTGATAAATGTTGCATTTATCTATAGTACAAAGGTAAGGAGAATGCAATGTAAGGTAGGGCCTATTGATCGCAATATTTTTATAGGCAAACTTTTCAGAAGTTAAAAGCTTTTTATTATATTTTAAGTTTATGTGAAATTATGAAAATAATTTCATTGGGAACACATTATCTTCTTTAATATCATTTCACGAGACATCATCTTTATCACTTTCACTGTCAGTAATTACAATGCTGCAGCCTAGTCATTTTCGCATTTGGTTTTTTAGAAGCAAAGTAATTTCTGTGCATGGAAAGTTATTCTATCTCTACATGAACATCTTTGCGTGGAGCAGTTGGTTTTACATTGGCATCTGACCAACTCGATGATAGCCTGTGGTGCTGAAGAACCTTTGTAGTAACTGGCAGAATATGTCCACCTGTATCCTTAAAGTAACCGAATTTTAAAGGGTCAAGAAGCTGCTGCTGCATGACTGTGGCTTGGCACCATACCCGGCTTTGTATCTGCACGCGTTTGATGTGTTCTTCAAGTGCAAGTGAAGGTGGTAACTTGTTGCCTTCTGCGAGTTGTTTTCAGAACAGATGCTATCTTAGATCAGGTATGCTTCTGACGTACAGACCCTTCGGACAGTACATCGAGCAAACAAAATTTTCCAGTTCGTCTTTCACCTCCTGCTTAAGATAACCTTCCATAGACGGTTTCATTAGAGTTCAAGTACGGTTGAAACCATTTGGTTTTACCTATTCCTGAGAACTTCCCAAAGTTGTCCGCTTCAGTGAACGCGTGGTGTAAAGCTTGCGCATTTTTCGTGCCTCAAGCTCTACAGATTGGTTCTATGTCCACCGTACCTGATACCATCGAGAGTGTCGTTCTTTTGCACAGCTTGTCATTGTTTTGCAAGAGCCAGAACCAAAATATCTGTATCAGGAGTGACTAACATCAATTTTGCGTCAGGTAACTGTTGTGATGCTACTATTGCCAGGCAAATCATAAGTGTCTGTTTCTTCGTGATTGTTGTCTTCAAAATGTTGGTTTCTGTTACTTCTAGTGTGAATTGATTCTGATGTAATTACTACCTCAGCTAGGTGCGTTTTTCTTGTAGACTTGGATTGCTTTAGCAAGGTTAGTCAGGTAAGGTCTGATTTTGTTTTCTCATGTGATAGAAACCTTGTAAGCGGTATGCCATTGACGTTGGTCCCATCAGCAATTTGATATTGTACTGGAGCTTTTCCTTTTCGACGTTTCACTCTAGTTGTCTCTTTAAGTGAATCGGGTTTGTATGTATCAAAGACCAGAAAAAATTCACTGACTCCTGCTATCAAACTCGTAAGCCTGTCGTTGAAACTTTGTGCAAGATCTCTTACTGTTTTTAATGTACCTGCTTTTCCCATCATTTCTGGAGAAGAACCATTCCGTCAACAACGGCGATTCTTGGATTTGTTGATGAAAAGGGTCATTGCACACTTGTTGCTAGAGTTTCTGTCTGCCCATTGCTTTCATCAGTATTTGCCAACTTCCTTTTTTGATTGTGTATCAGCTTAGATTTGTCATTACATGGTAACATTGACCCATCTGGAGCAAAAAGTGCTCTCGGATCAAATGTAAACTGAAAGTTACCAACAGCATTCTTTTGGTCAATATCTCTGTTTGATCCGCTCTAAACCATCAGGTGACCATATAGATTTTTGGTTTCACGCAGTCGCAGGTCAACTGTCTGGTTACAAAGCTTTATCGATTGCTGTTTGCTGCCAGACATGTATATCTTGTTCTGTTTTTTTACTGGTGTCCACAGAGGCTGACATCTCCATTGATGCGTTCAGTGACGTAGCTTTAGTAAAGTTTCTGTCCAGTTTCATCAGCATTCAAGATATTCTTAACATACTCTTGTGGTATCTCCCTGGTGATTTAACGTAGGAAAAGCATTTTACATTTTCCTTCTATGTCACTTGGAAGCCGAGATATCATGAAATTCTCGTTTGACGGTGGCCATTTTAAAATCCAAAATGGCGGCGATATGGGCATGTAAGCAATTTTTAGAAGGGATTTATGTATATTTATGATATAAACTAAAATGAAGAGCCTTTTTCACCAACGTTCGTAAACAATTACATATCGAGATATCAAGCAAGAATTATTCTTGGTCAGCCATTTTTAAAGTCTAAAAAAACGACCGTAGGGGCATCTATGCAAATGTAAACACTTATCAATATATTCCTGGTGTATATACATAGAAGTAACAACTAACATGAACTCTCTATGTCAATTGGAAGCTTAATTATAGTGAAATTTGTATTTTAGGGTCAGCCATTGTTAAAATCCAAAATGGCAGCTGTGGCTGCATATTTACATAATAAACGTTGATTTTAAAATTCTTGGTGTTAAAACATAATAATAGCATTTCATATGAACTTCCTATGTCACTTGAAAGCCGAGATATAATTAAAACCATATTTTCGGGCGGCCATTTTGATTATCCAAAATGGCGGCTTTAAAAATATCTGAGCAAATGTAAACATGGATTTTTGAATTTCTGACGTTTCAAGCTTTCCAAAAATATGGCACTTTGCTAATCTCCAAAACAATCCCACGAAAATACATAGTGAACCTGACTACCTGTTAGATTCTTTCAAATGTTGCTGTACACTGTCATTAGGCATATCAATTATTGAGGTTTGAGGTTTATTATGTTTATTATGAGGGATTTCTTGTTTCCAGATCTAAATGCACATTTTGTTCAAATGGTGTGCCTTCTAGAGAGGTATGTTTTTGTCTCCTGCACTACACTATTGATTCTTTTTTACTCTAGAATGCTTCCAATTTCCAAAGCGATTTCATAAGACCATGACCTTTGACAATGCTTTATAATTTGCCCTTGGTACCATAGTTTATCCTCAGGTCTAGTACCTGGTACCAATGCTGGTAGATCCCTAGCTTATTTATCACACCTATTTTTATACATGGTTTGTTATTTCTGTAACATTATTCTTGTTTGTTGTACAGTAGTCGGCCTGCTATAAGGCAGTAATAAATACCGTTTAATTGGTAATAGGTCATTGATGTGTCTTGAAATAAGAATTTTCGATGGTTAGTCTAGCCCTTTCGATACAGGTGTATTGCGATACTCTAACAAGCATAGACACAAATCATTATATTCATAATCTGCTTTTTTCAATAATCTTTGTATAGTCTGCACGGCGCGTTCAATTGCGCCATTAGATCGGGGAATTTAAGGACTGCCCGTGATATGAGAAGAGTAGAGTAGAGTTGTTTATTTACCAATTGATACATATATAGTACATATAAAGGTTTTGTCAGTTTAGTTATAAAATAAAACAGATACATAGCTCCTACAAAATGAAGCCAAGGATAAAATATAAATTAAACAAACATTACCAATGGGTTGACACTTAAATTATACAAAATGATGTAGGCCTAGTTGAATAAATGTAGCACAAACAATATGAGTAAGGTTGATTACAAGAGATATGAATAAACTGAAAGTTTGGATTCAGGTTTCACTGATAAAAGGTACTTTTTGAGTTGAGCTTTGAATGTGTCAAGTGGGGGGATTCTTTGAGGTGGGCAGGAAGTTTGTTTTTTATGGTAAGACAAAAGTATATGGGTCTCTTAGAGTAAAGCTGTGTTTTATGTTGGAGAACGTGGATATTGGAAGCAGAACGGGT
Source organism: Sweltsa coloradensis (assembly GCA_024449915.1). NCBI lineage: Eukaryota > Metazoa > Arthropoda > Insecta > Plecoptera > Chloroperlidae > Sweltsa > Sweltsa coloradensis. The sequence goes on from JAMZAV010001116.1 coordinate 437,350, forward strand.
GGCATGAGAGTGTATAGTGTTGTTTGTTGGGAAAAGACTAGGGTTCAAGCGCACAAAGATTGCAGCTTGGAGATTTAGTGAGCAAGATAATGATAGAATTTGATGAATGGGGAAAATGTTTCTGCATGACTTCCGTCTGGAGGCACCGCACATGATTCGTACTGCTCGCTTTTGTAGGATAAATACCCGTTCCGCATGTGGGTAGGCACCCCAAAACAAAAGGCTTCGGAATTCACGGTAATTTCCTTGCTGTCATTGCCAGCTTCCTTAAAAACCGTCTTCAACGCGTCGTCATCTCTGGGGTCGAATCCGGTTGGGTCAGTGTGACCTCTGGGGTCCCCCAAGGAAGTGTCCTTGGGCCTCTTCTCTTCACACTCTTCATGGATGATATGCAAGACTCCGTTGACTCCTGGATTTGCGACTTCCTGTTGTATGCTGACGATTGCAAACTCATGAAACGCATTCGGGATGCAAGTGATGTAATCATGCTTCAACGCGGACTTGCTTTGTTTGACCGCTGGTGCACCGACTGGGAAATGAAACCGAACCCCAGAAAATGTTCAATACTGTCTATAACTCTACGTCGTGTCCCCCTTCTCCATGGCTATCAATTGGGTGGTGAAGCGATTCAGCGTGTTGAGAAGCAGCGTGACCTGGGAGTGACTGTGGATGGGAAACTACTGTTCGTGGATCATATTGATACAGTCACCTCCAGGGCCATGCGTCTTCTTGGAATGATGTAACGTTTCACCGAAATTCGTGACGTCATGGCCCTCCGAACCTACTTCACTGCATGTGTGCTACCCGTCGTTGAATATGGTTCTGTAATTTGGGCTATGTCTGCAGTGTCAAATCTGAAGAAGTTGGATCGTGTTATGTCTTTTTTTCTTTCAATTGTTAAACATCGAGTTACAAACTTTCAGAACACTTCAAAACCTGAAATTATGTCTTCTCTCAATTTATGCTCCTTAACCAGTCGTCGTTCTCTGGCCGATTTGAAGTTTTTTCATAAAATCGTTAATGGTAATCTTCGACCTCCACTAATCAATTTTTCTCCCTACATGTACCATCCCGCCTAACCAGATCGACTCAACTATTTCATTTACCTATTCCTCGCCTTGAAATCATCAAACGCTCCCTCTTCTACCGGCTACCCTTCACCTACAATTCACTTGCTACACCCACCCTAGACATTTTTGCGAACCACCGCGAGTTCATAACTAGCGTTAAACCCCTTATTAGCCAGGCTTAGTTAATTTTTCAATTTAATTTTTTAATTTAATTTTTAATTTTTAATTTTTAATTAATTTTTTTATTCTTTCTTTCCTTCTGTTTTTACTATTACGTATCATCCATTAGTCATGTATTCATGTATTCATGTATTTCTATTCGTACTTCCTCTGTTATCATGATTAGTTTAAGTTAGTATAAGTTAGTTAGTAATGTTATCATGTTTACAATGCACAATGTAAAATGGCCTATGGCTGTATTTGTGTTGACTTGAATAAATAAATCTGTTCACGCGACTTTAAATATTAATTAATATTGTCATAATCTGAACACTGAAGTTTTGCAATTTCTTTTTAATTGTGAATTTGTAATGGAATCTTTGATCGAATGTAAGAAAAAATATTTGTATTTTGAAACCTTACGTACAATATAATATTATTTTGAAAGTTTTATTATTAATGAGAGCTGTGGTGTGTCCTAACCTAGATGGACTTGTTGGACACGACGGTATAATTGAAATAAAGTGCCCCATGTCTGCAGAGGGCATTGACAATCCCGAGGACGCTGTCTTCGATGGGAAGGTGGGATATTAATACATTATATATATTATATTGACATTGCACATGGTGAATATTATTATATATAGCGTGTCATAATATTATTTGTTTTCGATAACCAGCTCGCTTACTATGATATTGTCGATGGGAAACTTGTTTTAAAGCCGACTTGCAATGAATAATTCAGAGAATAGCTGCTCATCACACTTCTTATTCTTGTTGCCTGCAGACGTTTTTAAGTTTAGCCGTGAAGATCTTTTTGTTCACTCTCTTTGAGGGCTGAAAAAAGGTATAACGTTTTCAACTAGTTTCTCTTTTACAACCTTATACAGGTTGATGCCATCATCTTCAAGAGAGTTCAATGTATGAACACCTTCCCTGCTCACTAAGACCCGGCTGTCAATTACTATAAGATCTTCGCTCATTTCCAAGAAAGGAGTACCAAATTTTAGAAAACTGTCTTTGAGAGCGCAAGTTTCTTCCCTAAACATAGTCTGGTATGCTGAGTGACTATTGCTCGTGGGGTCGGAGATCACTTGGTGTTTCATCTTGTGCGGGAATGAATTCACACCTGCAGTCTTCAGGACATGCAACTTACCACCTCTAAAGAGGCGCTGGATCTTCTGTTAGGCCCACTGCTCCACCGTCATACACGTAATAAGAGCATTATTTTGTTTGCTTTATCTACGTCAAGGGCAGAGAGTGGTCGGGGAGTCTTGAGGATTATAAAGTTTTCACTACAGACCTCACGATGAACGCTTTGAACTGTATTTGAGTAATATGTGTGATCAAAAACAAGAAACCAAGGAACTGTGCGTTTGAGAGATTCTTTGAACAGGTTATAGTTACCATTTTTAAGTGGCCATTGGACTAAAATTCGCCAAGTTTGGCCCAACTCAAATGCGCGCACTCAGGTGTTGTTGATTTCTGCTGAACTGTTGGTAATACATTACCAAATTTTGCATTCATATAAATGAAGTACTTTTATATGGATATCCACACTTGGTTGCAAAGAATGAGCCAAAAGAGAAGTTTCTACGTCGGACCCAATCTAAGACGATTTTCTTGAAAATACTACGAAATACAAGTGAAACTTCTAGACTTTCACCCGGACGTTTATTTTGACATTATTTTCCTGTTATTCGATTCGAAAATATACGAAAACGATACCAAACATGGATTATTAGACACAACAATTTTTTTTTAATCTGAGAACATCGTTTTGAAAAATCGCCGCCATTTTTAATTCTAATGGAAATTTTGAGTGCCTCCACATCCATAAATATTAATTATAGTCCCACCTACAACTGTGAAAAGCGGCAAACCGTGTTTACAAAGTGCAATATTATCGTTTTTCATGTCGTGTACCGCTACCACAAAAATAATATTGATTTGGCATCGAGTTGTTCACTGTTACCTTAATTCTAACAAATACGAGTTGTAGTCTACATTAAAATAAATGAAGGAATGCCTGTTATATAACCATTTATTTAGTATTTGCTATTAATTTGTTCAGGATGTGAAGAGTAGGGCCCTAAAATGATGAACTGAGTTAGGTTTACACTACTTGTCTAGACGAGACGCCATCATGCACTGCCTTCTCAGGTTCCACTACAGCCTGTGCATCCAGCAGGCCTAGGACACTGGGCGCGCCAATTCAAACAATTTACCTTTGACTACACTCGGCCATTTCCTGATATATTAATTGTCCTCAATGAACCAGTAGGTAGTTCACACAGTCAAGAAATAATCTCACTCTCTTATAATCAAAAGTCTACAGTTAATCTACTCCTCGTAACAGTTTTGAGGTTCTACTCAAGTTCAATAGTCTACAGTTAAACTAATCCTCATAACAGGTTGAGGTACTACAAAATACAAAATCTACGGTTAAACTATTCCTCTTACGGTTGAGATTCTCAAGATACGAGTATTATTCGCCAATTAACTAATATATTCACATCAAATTTTTAAACATAGTCTTTCAGCTTAGCTGGTTTTCGAGTCTGCCGTTTTGTTCTCCCCTCACTCGTTCCCGGTGCCGGGTCCTCCGGTTCTGGTGGATCAACCTCGGGCTCGGTTTCTTCTCCAGAACTGTTTTCGGACTCGTCTCCGTCGTCGACTGAAGTTTTGGATTCCCAGGGCTTGAGCTGCGACTGCGACCTCCCTCGGCTGGTCTTAACTGGGATATCCTATAGGTATGGCCAGGTAATTTTTCTGTTATGACCATTGGTCCTCGGAACTTGGCTTGCGTTTTCAGAGATTCTCCAGTCAGCGCTAGCTTCCTTCTGACGTAGACCACTTGCCCGACGTCGTAATACTTGCTAGTGGCTCGACGTTGGTCAGCATACACCTGGCTTGCGTATGGCGCTGTTGTCTCGGTTCCTATACCGTGTCGCTTCCACTCCGTCGCTATTTGGTTCATTGCCTCTCTCTTGACTGCAGTTGTTCGGTAGGGGCGTGATTGCACTGGCTTACTATCTGGAACCTCCACTTCGTCCATCTTCACAGCGTCGGTGCACCCTAATTCCTGTAGACTAAGAGTAAAGCAATCTCGATAATGGTCAAGTAGTGGTAGCAGTTCGTCAACTTCCGTATCTTGTAATTGATCCCCCACATTCAGTTCATCTCTGGTTAAGAGACGAGTTGACTGATCTTCGGTTACATTTAATGACGCAACTACTTCAACCTCCTCACCTCTCGCTATGCAACGATTACTCTGCCGTTTAACGTCTTCTGTGCTAGCATTGAGAATAGGAATACTGCATTTTCCTCCTTGTATAATATTAAAAATAGGATCCTTATCAATCATATTCGTACTCAGTACAGGACCGTTCTGACCATTTGATATAACATCAATAAAGTTTACTGAATTACCTTTCAGAGTTGTGGTTTCGGCAACTGTTAAGCTAACTCGGCCTGCCTTATCTCCGCTAGTGTCTGTGGTTAGGTTCTGCATGAGATCCGCATCTCGGCTGGTGATCACTACCTTATTGTCTATCTTTAGCAGTACAACCTGAGGTAAATCCAACCAAGATCTCCCAATAATCACGTCCACCGGTTGAACATCATCTTCCAGGACCATTATTTCTACATTTTCCCCACAAACCTCTTCTATCATGATGTCCACGTGCATTATGCCCATTGGTTTGAAGATTACAGCCCCAATGCCACACAGACTTTGGGTTGGTTCCTCCAACTTCTTACCAATTTTTATGGCAGCTGATGCTCTGATTGTACAACAAGCGGAACCACAATCAATCAAGCCAGCTAACTTATGAGTCCCATCAATAACTATTTCCCTCAAGTAACGGGCTGGTGTACTCACTGGGCTAGTAACTGTAAAAACATTTTTCTTACCTCCAGTTGGACAATTTTTTTCCACGTGTCCTTCCGTCTTACACAAATTACAACTCCGCGTACGGCGTGGTTTCGGGCAATCTCGGGCGAGGTGTCCTTGATTGTTGCAGTTTAAACATCTTGCCTTGAAGGATCGCTCTGTAGCTGCTTCAGGAGCCCTTCTAGTAGTGCCTGAAGTCTGTTGGCCTACACTCGACTGCGTTGTTCCTTGTGTACTAGTACTGGTACTTATCGGGAACTTACCCACCATTTGAGCAGCCTGTTGAGGTTGACGCGTCATCGTCGTTGACTTCAGCCCTCTTGTTTCGCGATCAAGGCGAACGTCTTCAAATTCGCGGATGTCTCGTAGCATTTCGTCGCTGTTCTGGTGATTCCGTGACATCAAGAAATGACATAGCTCGTCTGATGCAAAACCTGTAGCTACTTGCTTTTTAACATCACTGAAGGGTAGGTGAAAGTCTCGACACAGTCTCACCTTGTCGTGGAAGTACATATGCACGCTTTCCTTGGGTAGTTGTTGTCTTTTATCAATGGCCTTCCACTTTTCAGGAAGTCCTGTGACCCCAATGAATGTCTCTCGGAACTGCCTCTCAAACTCCGCCCATGTGGTTAAATCGGTCGTCCGCGTGTCGAACCACATCAGCGCAGCTCCCCGCATGTTCGTTCTTGCAAACTGTATGCACATTTCTTCCGTCCAGTGATGCAACTGCGATGTTGCATTCATCGTATGCAACCACTCATTGGCTGTGCCGGTACTCCCTTCCCCATCGAACACTGGTACAGAGTGAGCGATGTCCGGCATTATTTGATAACTAGTAGGTCTAGGCTGCGTGTTGGTGACCAAGGCATTCAGCATTGCCTGATTTTGTTGAATCAGCGACTGCAAAATCATTTCCATGGTCGGTGCTTGGGCCAGCCTGGCTTCTGGACTAGGCCTATCAGTAGTTATTGAGGATGATGACTCACCTTGAGCATCTAGGCCACCTAAGCCTAATTCCATTGCGGCGTCACACAGCACATTTAAGTTTTCCATTGAAGAGAAACAGTCTTCGCGGTGGAAAACGTATCAGAACATGAGACGACAAGGAATACTAGGCCCTAGAAACACGTGGTCGACATCACCTAACTTGTCATTTACGTGAGCATCCCACTTCTGAAGTGTAGTCTACACTAAAATAAACGAAGGAATACCTGTTATATAACCATTTATTTAGTATTTGCTATTAATTTGTTCAGGATGTGAAGAGTAGGGCCCTAAAATGATGAACTGAGTTAGGTTTACACTACTTGTCTAGACGAGACGCCATCATGCACTGCCTTCTCAGGTTCCACTGCAGCCTGTGCATCCAGCAGGCCTAGGACACTGGGCGCGCCAATTCAAACAATTTACCTTTGACTACAGAGTTGAACGGACTATTGTTTTAGCGCTGCTTCACATCGGCAACCTAAGCATCAAGTCTCGTTATAGCTACGTTTGAAAAGTTGTCCGCCGAGCGAGGTTCGAACCCGGTTCCTCGCAGTTACGTAGCGATGCTCCACCAAGTGAGCCAACTGGCCACTGGGTACATCTTGATTTATTGTTGTGATTGTTGTGATTTCATAAACATTACTCAAGCAGCAGACTGCTATACTGCTATCAACTACAAGAGCGCCTGTTAACCCTAACTAACTCTACCATCAGCCTTGAGCTCATACGACCCGGGTTCAATACACGTTTTAATCCTCATTTGTTTGTTTTTTCCGTTTCCATAGGATTGGCAGACGTTCATGAAATGTCGATATTTTCTTCTATGCGTCGGATGCCATGTTGCTAACAAGCACATATCATTGGGTCTTTACACTAATCAGTAACAGCTTTGTATCAATCTAAATTCAATTCAATCAATTTAAACGACTAATATTATTTATTGTAAACGAGAGTCTTTGTGTGAGTTTCTAAAATGTCTCTTGATTTAAGCATGTAAGGAAACACTCCTGTCGGTGCAAACTGTAAACATAAGCTATGTTATAATACACTTATATGGATAATACAAGTTTTTACTAATTATAATATAGGTATCGTATTATTTGAAAACGTTAGCCCTACCGGGGCACCGGGAATCGAACCCGAGTCGGTTTACGCAGAATTTTTTTTAATAGAGACATTATAATACAATAATATCTCCTGACAATAACACGCTACACTGATCTTACATCAGTCTGATCAGCTTCGTCATAATACTTTGCATAATACTTAACGTTCGATGTAGGGGTTGCTGGTATTTTTCAAATCGCCTGTTGTTTTGATTTTAAGATTTCAATCTGATCGTGTTTTTTTTACTGGTAAATTTGCATAAACGTCAAATAAACAACAATTCACTAAGTATGGGAATAAATTATGGATATTTAATGAATTAGGTGGGCTCAAATGTAGTCGAGGAAAAGCGAATAAACATATTTATTGTGCTTGTGCATACATGTAGATGGGTTTATCGTGATGGCTCTTTTTGATCTCATTACTTGAGAATGTGTGAGATCTGTCTGCCTTGTCAAGTTTTGTATGTGTGGGTTGTCTTCCCATTTGGAAACATAACTGGCATTCACATGGTATTTTCGGTCCTTTTTACAATTAACCAAGAATAATTTTGTAAATGTGACAAAAAGCCTTAAAAGTCAAAATAATAAATACGATGGAACCCATACCAAGATGAAACATACTAGTACTAAAGGGAAAACTCCACTGAAAAAGCCAACATCCACAGTTTTATCGCTACAAACACAAGTTTTGGTGTAGGTAATGGAAACACCTTTAAAAATTGATCAAATTATTTTTTTGGGGGGGATTATATAATGCCCTCCTTGATTTTTTTTCATTGTTTTTTTAAGCTCTTCGGTAGAAAAGACCAAACTTTTTTCCTTTTAGACCGATTGTTGTGAAATTTCGTTTTTCCTAGTTTAGACATAACCAAAGACAATTGCGCATGGGTTTTGTTTATTTTTTATTTTTTTAATAATTTTATGCATTTTGAATAATGAATTTTATTAATTACAGTTCAGATAGAAGTTAATATTATATGTTAGTCACAGTTATGAATATATCTAAAAACGCATGTACAAATTGTGTTTATTTATGTCAAAGTAATTAAACAAAACCCCAATTAGCTCATTCGGATAAGTGGTACAGAAGAAAATAGTTTTATAAGTTCAAAAGTGTCCATGCAGTCTTAAGTTGAAAACTCCATATTAAATTACCACCGCGGGATCTAGGTATACACCTACATCCCACAACCGTGGTGTCTTGAGGTTTTTAGCAGCAGCCACGATCGTGGTTCGAGACTTGGCCAAAATATTATCCGCGAAAATGGTTTTAAAGATATTTTTACATGAAATTACCATAATTTTGTATTATTATGGTAATATTGCTCTCCCAGATATGTAAGAACTATCTACTACACAGGTTTTATAAAAGTAATTAACTTAACTAAATAAATATATGTATAGAAAACGGCAACAAAAAAACGGTTTTCCGTGCGCGAAATTATTTAAAAAAATTATTTAAAATTAAATGGAGATGTGTTGGCCTAAAGAGTAAATGAAAGTTATAAAAAAATAGCAAGTCAAGGGGTAGTTTTGTCAGTATTTTTAGTGGAGTGTTCCCTTAAATGACAGTTAATGCACATAATGCATTGTTGCATGTACGGTCTACAGTCCTACGTAGCCAACTACATGGTAGTTGAATCAAGTATTTTTACTGACGTTTGCATTTGCCGCTTAGAAAAAACTTCCATGGCCCCGCATCCTCCTCATGCCGAGTCTCTAGTTGAACAACCTATCAAACTTATATTAATATCACAAACTGAGAGATGGCGTATCTACTGGTGTTGAATTGCATTACTCTTGTACGACTACACTCTCGTTGATAACAAAGATAATTTTGAACATCACACATCACATTATTTAACAGTACTGTGTGGTTGCCAAATATTGAGTTATTTCCAGTATTGTGGGGCTTGTGGCATGATCTCGCGCAAGTGCTACTGCAAACCATTACACTGAAAGTTTGGCCCAGGTACGTGTGAAGCATAGACACGTGAAACACAAAGCTTACTTGGGCTAGTTTTGAATCTAGTTTGGCTGTAACAACATAGTTGTTTCAGGTTTGTCTTGTTTCATACTATAATTATTTATCAAAGATTATTATAGCAATCAACTGTTTTGTTTTTGTGGAATAAAGTTTGAGCTTCGAAAGTCAGCTGAATCCTCATTTTCTTAGTTATTTTATAGGTATTTAACTAATGCAAGATAATGAAGACATATTATTATTCAATTAAACATTATGTAAGAAAAAGCAGACTTGCCATTGGGGGCATGATGGGTGGAGAGGCCTCTTCTTGAGGAGGACCCTCTTCTTGAGGAGGACCCTCTTCTTGAGGAGGACCCTCTGCTGCGAGTGGTACCTATTGCTGATCAGGTACCCATTTCACCTCCACTCAGTAGGTGATCATGCTCCTCTTCAGGTGGTGATCGGGTGACCGTGGCCACTGTAGTGTATGTAGACACCTGGGCGGAGGCCTTGCTTAAAATGACCGCCGACTGGGCCACCTTTCGGGAGGACGAAAAGACCGGGAGTGTCATGGACGTCTAAGGTTCGTATAAACACTACAGTTTTGGTCCCTTGGGGGCTGGTTTTCTGGGGGCTGGACCCCTGGGGGCTGGACCCCTGGGGGCTGGACCCCTGGGGGCTGGCCTAAGAGGGTCAGGATCTCGTTGTCGGAGTCGTTAGTCTGATGACGACCAGTCGGGCACTTCCATTTCTGGTACTGGGAGATTCACAATCGATTGGTTTGCAGCTAGCTTTTGCATCAAAATTTGGTAAGCATCACAGACTTTGTTGTACTATTAGCATGTCAACTATTTCCCGGTCAGGCGTCTCGTAGTTGCAGTTGATTATTTCCGCCTTTAGCCTCGTGAGGAATTGCAATGACGTCTTGCCTGACTCGGTCCTCATCTGCCTAAATCTAAATCTCTCAAACGTAAAACTTCTCTTGTATATGAAATGAGCTGCGAGTTCTTTGTACGCGTGGGTTCGTATCCCATCCTCGTCGTCAAACTGTAGTGTTAACGTACCTTAGACGTCCATGACACTCTCGGTCTCTTCGTTCTCCCGACAGGTGGCCAAGTCGGCGGTCAGTTCAAACAAGGCCTCCGCTATCTACTTTAAGCTGTATTTCTTAGAGGTAGTTGCTTTACATGAGCAGCAAGATGCCGAGCTAACAACGAAACTACAAGAAGCAAACAGGGACAAACTGAGGTAGAGATACTAAAGCAGCAACTGCAAGAAATACAGCCTAAAGTAAAAAGTCTCGAATCAGAAAAGGAAGACGTAAAGGAAGCTACGGGTCTAGCCACATCTCAAAAGCAGAAACTTTTTAAATTCCCCGAAATCGATCGAGAGCTTTCAAAACTCAAAAGAGGACAACACAAGATTGCGTGGATTGGTGCAAAAAAAACTGTTCCTTGGGGAAACAATCTGGAGTCTCGCATGGCCAGCACCGAGGAGAGGGATAAAGAGTTGGCCTCGCTTCAAGTGAAAGTAAGCTACCTGGAAGCATGGGACGACGAGTGGCTTGCGTTGGCGGATGAACTCAGCAACTCTGCGAGAAACCCCTCCTCGCTGAGATCGAGGTTCGAACATCTGCAGCCTAGAGAACTGCAACTTGGCAGCTGAACGAGACATTCATGTGGGGGTAAAGTGTTGGTTAAACAACATAAGCAAGATAAACTAACTACACTGTTCAACCCTACCCCTCATAAAATTGTGGCAAAACACGGAAGAGCGGTTGTTCTGCAGTCACCGGAGGGCGTCAAGTACACACGTAACTCTGCATTTGTGCGACACTATGTACGCGAAACAATCTCATCTAGTCCGGAGGGCCATCATATTCCAACTCGCAACCTTCTCGTGGTTTGGCCCGTGATTAGGGGAGTTTTACTACCTTAAACTAATGGCGAGCTCTGGGTCGTCGTCGGGGAACTTCCCCCTTCCCTTTGACTACCTCCCCGACGGCGACGACAATGACAACAAGGACGGATGATGATACAGACTGAGACGACCACGACGTGGGGGAACCCCTGCCCTCCCCATTCGCTTGTGGCTGGTTCTGACCAGCAGAGGCATGTCCATCCCTTGTCCACCCGCGTCATCCCTTACGCCCCTTCATTCGTCTCGATTAGCCAAGTTGCATAAATATGAGACGTTAAGCAATATCCAATCAATCAAGTCCGGACACATCGCTGACAAGGAATCAACCGATATCCCCAATACTTCATCCACTTACACGCCAAAACCAAAGACAACGAAGTTACTGGACAGGGATGGTGATCCACGACGCTCACAGCAAATGATGAGTGATGAGCCGCCTCTAAGTACGGTGCAAAATGATTTTCGAAATCGGATCATTTTTACGCCTTTTGTGTAAAATGTAAATTTCGGTACGCCGCCGGATGCTTTCCGCCGCCTCTAAGTACAGTGCAAAATGAATTTCAAAACCTTTTTTTTTTTTTACGCCTTTTGTGTAAAATGTTAGAGAAATGTTTTCCTGGGACAATTGTTCGGGACTCTGGTAGACTGTAATCGCCATCCTCAGCGTGTAAAAAAATTGACCCACTTAATCAATTTTTCGAAATTACGGTATATAATATTCAACTTATACTCTGACAGTCACACCCTCAAAACAATTCCCTGCGGGGCAAAACTAGGGGCAGCACCCCCCAGACCCCCCGGCGGTCCCACTTCAATACTTTCTTCAGCATAAGTGCATACCATTACTATTCCTAATCCACTTTAACCACTGATTACAACAGGACTTATGTCCCACAAGTGCAATTTAATTTACCAAACCATAACATTACAAAACATAACGCAACCATACCATGTAAAATTACCATAATTATTGTATATTTAATTATTTATATCATAATTTAAGTTTTACTGTTCTCTGTATTTCATGACCATTGTCTGTACATATGTAAATACCTCTTGCAAAATGTAGACATTATGACAAGAAACCATTTCAAGGTTATGGTCACTCACCTGTCCACGTCAATCAAGTTGTATGGCTGCTAGAGTACGACGGGAGCGACATCTGGAGCTGGAGCCTGGCTTGGCCCTGCTTGCGGTACGACGGGAGGTATGACGTGAGGTATGACCGGAGCATACCCCGGAATTGAAGATTTATTCCTGGTGGGCGTTGTATTGGGCCTTATTGGGTGATGTGATATATAATGCAATAGTGACATAGAAGGAAAATTTAATAAAGTGGTATCGGTATCGGTATCGGTATCGTCAAATTATGGTATCGGTCCACCCTTAGCCCCTTAATATACTTTGGCTCAAATGGATCTATTTAATCAATTTCTTATCAACCCCTCAACAGGATGCAAATTCTTTGTGGAAATCCCCCTTTCGGCCCTGGCGGAGGGGACTGGCAATGGCAGGGAACTCTACTAGTTTGACGGAATTGCTATTTTTTATCAATTTTTTTTTTTTTTTTTTTTCCAAAACATCAATATTTTATAGGAAACACAAACTAAATGCGCGGAAACAAATTTCAAAGAATATTTACAATTAAAAAATTAAGTTTTCTCTAGGCCTACGTAACAACTCACAACAGACCAGGGCCACGCCCCGCCCACACTGTGTGAAGTTGACTCCGGTTAGCGAGGAGCGACGCGGCCTAGGCCTAGATGTTTACTCACTGCGAGTAACCTTACAAGAACATAATAAAAAAATCCAAAATAGAAACATCACGTTTTTACTGTTATAGTAACAAAAAAAACTTCAAAACCTTTAACGTCGCTATTTTAAACGAAAATCCTATTGTAATAAAAGTCCTTTTTTTTAAATAACGACGTTAAAGGTTTTGTAGGTGGAGTATTTTTGCGAAAAGGGATGGTACCCTAGGCCTCAACATAACATGGCTGACCGACAAGTGACTAGTGAAATGTGCGAGTGTTTGAGTACAATCTGTGAGCAATTCAAGCAAACTAAAAGTGATCAAATAAATCCAAAAGGTACTTTCCGCGCCAAATAAATACATTATTATATTCATTTACAAAAACGATAATAAATTTAATGTAACAAACAACATAACATAGCGTACCATGAAGTGACAGTGACATGTGCGAGTGTTGTGTAGGAATGGAGTTATAAATGGTGTAGGGCTCAGGGGTAGGGATTGCGTGTGTTATTCAATCAAACTAAAAGTGATTAAATAAGTCCAGAAACTACTTTCCGCGCCCAAAAACCAAGTAAACACATAATAATATTCAATTAGAAAAAGGAAAATCATAAATTTAATGTAAAATAACATTCCCGTCAAATTAAGATTATACCACTAAAAGCAGACATGGCTGTCTTTTTACAAGTGTTTGTATGTGTAGGATAGTGCATTACCTTACAAGAAACCATTTCAAGGTTACGGTCACTCACCTGTCCACGTCATCAATAAAGTTGTATGACCGGAGCGGCGACCGGAGCGACCACCGGAGCGACCACCGGAGCGACCGGAGCGACCGGATCGACGACCGGAGCGACCGGATCATACCCCAGAAATTGAACTGCATTTATACCTGGGCCTGTGGCATAGCCCGCTGGAGCATACCCCGAAATAAAACTCCTGGTGGACGTTGAAATGGCCGTGGCCCTGCCCCCGGTGGGTGTAGGCCTATTCCTGCTGGCCATGCGGCCCCGAAGGCCTATTCTGCCAGGGCAGGCCTTGGGGGCCCTGCCAGGGCATGTACGGCCAAGGGGGATTGCCACCGAGTATTTGCATCCTGTTGAGGGGTTGATAAGAAATTGATTAAATAGATCCATTTGAGCCAAAGTATATTAAGGGGCTAGGGGTGGACCGATACCATAATTTGATGATACCGATACCGATACCACTTTATGCAGGAGGCCCTATTTGACTAGGCCTACTTTCTAAAAAAATCAACACCATCCAAATAGAACTAGTTTTAAGCGCAAAAAATCACTGACAGAATATACAAAATTTTAAATGTGCGTTTTTTGCGCCCAGGATCTGAAACGAAGGTTGAGATGTTGTTGGCCGTAATCGCCAAACCGTTGACGAATTTTATAAGACAACAAAGGTAATCGAATCGTTGAGGCAATCAATTAATGACGTTTTCATTTGCATGCATACGAAAAATGACGTTTTTTTATCGGCCTTGGTTTTACAAACCACGTTTGAGTGCCGATTTGGCGCTCAGGACATTCGAAATTGGAGTCGAAGTAATTTTTTTTAGAAAGTTTGATCTTGTTAAAAATTAATGACAGTTACATGGTACATAAAGTGGAAATAGGGCCCGTTTTAGGGCATTCAAAAGGAGCATGTAGTAAAAGAATGTTTATTTTTCTATGCAAAACCGGACACGCGTTGCAATCTTGTCTCCTCCCCTGTCTACCTTTCAAACGTAACCAAATGCGTGATGTTTGGTATGACAATTTCCGTAAAGATCGGATACAGTGGTTTTTGCCATTCGTGAATTTTACAAAAAATATTTACCGTGCTTTTTGTGACCTTGAATGTAAAATTTAACTATCAAAAAGTGTCCCGGATCAAACTCGAAGGCTTCGCCCTAACCCAGGTTCGAACCCAGGATCTCAAACCAATTTTATTTAAATTCCTTTATACTTGCGCTACATTAACAAGCCTTGGTCGTTCCAAATCGAACCGAGGAAATCCAAAATTTTAAACTTTTAAAGTTGCACTGCAAAATGTTACAAAAATTTCCTACTTTGCGATTTTTTCCTTGCATCGGAAAAAAAATATCGGGGCAATTTTGGTTTTACCCCGTTCGAATTTCATTGGCTTTAGGAATTGTCAAAAAAAATTCTCACTGTCACAAATCGTTTTTAAATTTCTTGACATTTTTACCATTTTTTCCCTACATATTCATGAGTGTATCTGTATAAATGTTTACTGTTTTAGTTTTGTTGGCTGAAGGAGGAAAAAAATTGTTTCTATGTTACAAAATATTAAAGGAGAATATTTTGTTACGTGAGTTACCATTACAAAAAAAAATTACAAATATCACAGTATGAATTTTTATGAAAAACCTCTTGAACTTAAATTAAGAATAGGTAGCAAGTAGTCTGTAGCACTTTTGACAGATTGCAAAAAGTGTAAAGTTGGTATTTAAATATCATTTTTTCATTGTTACATTTGTCAAAATGATACGTGAGTTACCATGGAATCACCCATAACTGTTTTTTTTGTTGAATAATATAAAATTAGTAAAATAAAGGCATATGATCCCAAATACTATCCCCAATATTAACAAACAAAAACAAAGATAGACCCCCCTCCCAGGTGATTTTAAAGAGTTTCTGACAATCACACCCTCAAAACAATTCCCTGCGGGCAGAACTAGGGGGCAGCACCCCCCAGACCCCCCGGCGGTCCCACTTCAATACTTTCTTCAGCATAAGTGCATACCATTACTATTCTTATCCACTTTAACCACTGATTACAACAGGACTTATGTCCCACAAGTGCCAATTTAATTTACCAAACCAAACCATAACATTACAAACATAACGCAACCATACCATGTAAAATTACCATAATTATTGTATATTTAATTATTTATATCATAATTTAAGTTTTACTGTTCTCTGCATTTCATGACCATTGTCTGTACATATGTAAATACCTCTTGCAAAATGTAGACATTATGACAAGAAACCATTTCAAGGTTATGGTCACTCACCTGTCCACGTCAATCAAGTTGTATGGCTGCTAGAGTACGACGGGAGCGACATCTGGAGTTGGAGCCTGGCCTGGCCCTGCTTGCGGTACGACGGGAGCGACCGGAGCGACGACCGGAGCATACCCCGGAAATTGAAGATTTATACCTGGAACTAGTGGGCGTGGTATTGCGCCTGGCCATGCTTGAGGTACGCTCATCCATCAACGCGACTCGAAAAAGCGTTAGCGAAGCGGCCTAGTTATAATGAATGTATTTTGAACGGTCTGTAGCGTGTACACGTGTACCTTGCCTGCATCCTAGAGCCAGACAACAAAGGAACTGCGCGCGCATCGTAATGCAAGTCTGTTCATGCACGCTGGCAGGCAGGCGGCTGCGATGCGCTGCGCGCCTGCGCCTCGCTCGCAGTCGGTCTCTAGTTCTTGTCTGAGGCGGACGTGTTTTGTCTTCGCTGAGCAGCTGGTCTTGTTGGATCTTCACAGTACATTGCGTTGGCTTCTGTGCCTGGGGATGTGTTGTATTAGGATGTTTTTGCGGTGTTTCCTTGCATCGTTCTGTTTAGTGTTAGTTTACTTATAAAGATTGTCTGTTCTGTCCAGACTGACTAATTTAATTTGCTCTTTATTCTTGCTTGCTAGACAAGGTGTTCTCATTTGCGGTCAATATTTGAAGTTGAACTGAATATAGTCGTGACCGACGTCCAGCTCGTAGACTGCGTTGTTTGGGCTGTGATGGTTTATGCTATATTTCTTAATTTTATTTCCAATGTTCGTCTTTCCGAATGTGGGTGCTCTGTTGATGCTTAATCTCTGGTATCTCGAGTCGTCTGTGACTAGATTTATCAAGCGCCGATCTGTCCTCTGTTTTTACCGCACTTTCATCAAAATTTTTCATATAATTATTTACATATCAAGTCATAGGTCATAGCTTATCGTGTCTTTTTGCGCACCTCCTAGGCTCTTATGCGCGAGGATGTACGATTGCTTGTATATCGCGAGGCTGGTCAGCTCAGCGTTGGCTTCTTGTGTGTCGGTGTCTGGTGCATTACATCACTGATACTACACCATGCTAACGTGAATAAATCGATTTAAGTCTCAAGCTCAGTTATTATCTACTTGGTCGTTCTGGTACCAGGCTATTGTTATTTTTTTCTAACAATTCATGCGCAAGTCTATATAAATTAATGAATGTGAGATTTAATACCGGTCATTTAACTGTAAGATGCGACCTTTCTTTCAGTTGGGTTCCAAACTGGCCAAGTACTAATATTTAGGCTGGTATGGGTAACAACTTGTATTTTTTTTCGCTGATGGGACATGACCGGTTTTGAATCAAGGCAACTCAATATATATACTTATTGATGGGCACAGTTTTATGACAGTGTCACAGTTGCTATCATTACTAATAATGTCCGCAAAGCGGGCTTATGTTTAAAAACCTTATATTTATATATAGTATATGAGTGTGGATTAATCTTTGTAACAACAACATTTATTATCAAATATTTATTGTTTTGAACCTTAATTAAAATAATATAACTCCTGTTCTCTTCTCGACATTTGTTTGTTGTCCTGGACCGTGTGCCAGATAGACACACATACCTCACTTGAGAACACCAACATTATAAAGCAATATGCCCACCATACATAAAACATTAAACATAAAACATGAGTGAGAGTTGTGACGCCCAAACTCTAATCGATGGTGTCTTTAAATGCCCACAAGAGTAATTATTCGGTAACGACTGTCTTAATTTTGTTGCAAATATATTTAGTCTCGTACAAACATTTGACCATTTACCACTACACGCAACTCCGCCCTTATTCAATTGTATTTTTCAATTCTTAGCTCGCATGCGCACCCGGTGAAGCTGATGTGATGTTTTTATTTTAATTAAATTCAATGTTATTCATGTTAGAATAAATATAACTTTGCTTAAATAACAAGAGTGATGTTGCTGTATCTAACAACTGAGTTTAAAGGTGTTGGTATATAGTATCTGCCATCTCGTGTCGCTCAGTGCTGGATCTGTCTAGCTCTGAGCTGCCATGCTAAGTGGGTTAATCCCAGTTCTACCGAGACTAGATTAGATTAGACCGAGACAAAATTAACTGTGATCTCAAGATTCCATAAATATTTGAATAATTTTCCAAGTGTTAAATAAAAACAAACTTTGCAATACTGCACAATAAATGTTATTATTACTCTTCGGCTGGGGTAGCAAGGGTGTAACAACGTGTCACAAAGTTAAGTCATAATTCATTAACTAATTCGTTACATTTAATTTAACATTCACTATTCTATTTATGCGCTTACATAGATTTGTCAAAAATCCGAATTGGATGGATGGACTGTAATAATAACGCCTTAAACGCAAATGCATAATTGAACGAAACAGATTATATAAATTATTTCTGCACAAATAAATATGGTGCCAATTTTGACTCTGCTACCTGTTGTCCGGACGGTTAAAAATCCTACCTTGTATCTCGGCGTGAAACAAAAGATTCCAATTCCCCTCACCGTACACATTGCCTGGTCCGCTCTGTAGGGTTACAAGCTTAGACCAAGCAGTTGAGGGATGTTTAATCCCCGGTATACATAAGAGATACACATCTAAGTTGACTCTTTTATTTATATAAATATTTTCAACACTTCACATAACCTCTGTCTCCGGTTCCCCATTAAATCAGTCAACTGTTCACCTTTGTTGTCAACTTATACTATCACTGCCACTTGTATAAACACTACAGCATTCTCCTCCTGAGTGGCTGTTACTGTTGTCGCACTTAAACTATTGTCAGCAGACATTTACAACTTAAGATTTTACAGGGTGAGCGTCATTTTTAGCGTCATGTGACTGAAGTTTGTACAAGTTTCCTTCATTCTAGCCTTTAAGGTTTTAATATTAGGGGCCTCGATTAATGAACAGTCTCTTGTCAGCAAAATAATATAACATTGAAGTCATCTAAAGCAGATTCTCTCTGCAACGACAATACCTGTGTCCAAACTCGGAAGAATTCAGCGCATACTTCTGTTCTTGGGGGGCCTTAATTGTCAGCCTGTTTTGAACCCACGGCTGTAATATTTGAAAATTTAATCAGTTATTGGGATAAGTGATTACACTTTCGCATGGCAAATTGGCAAAGTCGCAACATAAAAGAATGTGATATGTCGCCCCTTAGTTTGCTGAGCTTGCGTGTATGATGTTTGTTAATGCTCCTGTTTGGCACTAATGGATTCTTCAATATTTTAATCTTTAAGTTCAATTTATAATTTGCTTGATTCTGTTTCTTCACACATGGCTTCTAATTGTCTGTATTTGTCTTGTGAATTGTCTTGTGAAGAAAAGATCAGAATGCCCCAAACACAAGAATGTTTGTTGTTAATTGATCAACACTTCACACCAATATATATATATATATATATATTCATTAAAATAAGGTTCTGAGAAAAAATCATTACAATTAGATAAAGCATGTAAGTGTTATTGGTCGAAAACTTTTCTTAAAAATGGAAAAAGTCGTAAAATTGCGATGTTCGTGAGAAATAATTGTTCGATTGCGCTCAAATTACACACGAATATCTTAATTCATACAATTAAGGATCCTTGAAAAATCATAACAATCGAATAAAGCATGTTGGTTTTATATAAGTAGATGAAATGTTTAAATAAAGGAGAAAAAAATGGTAAAATTGCGATTTTCATGACAAATAATTGTTCAATTGCGCTCAAATTTCTCACGATTATCTAATAAAATAAAATTAAGGTCCTGTGAAAAAATCATCATAATCGAATAAAGCACGTAGGTAATAAGTCGATGAAATATTTTTAAAATCGAAAAAACCGTAAAATTGCGATTTTTATGATGATTTTTCTTTCGATTGAGCTCAAAAACGTGGCAGCTCTTAGTTGAAGACTTTCAAAGGTTTCCAGAAAATTTTATCACAATTAAGAGTATCGGTTTAGCCGGAATCGTGTTTACAATCACACAAAAATACAAAAAAAGCATTCCGGGATTTTTTCTCTGACGTTAAACAATATCCAATCAAAAATCCGCTGTAGTAGAATGGAATCTTCGCTTTGCTCACTACGCTCATCCAATTAACATCTGAAAATAATTATGTATCGAGTCCTCTGTTTGATAAGTATAGATTGGCTCCATCATGGATTAATCCTGGTCTTACACTTGCTGGTTATCTGCTCTACCGCTGCATCGTTGTTTAATCATCGGTGCTTACTACACAGTGGCGTATCCAAGGGCGTGAGAGGGGGGTCAAAACCCCCCTTTTGAAAAAAAAGTGTAAAGGAGAAAATAAAATTACTACAAATTACCATCTGACTAAAAGAGGATTTTAGTAGATACAAAGTTGGTTATTTTGATGCTTTAAAACGCACAGATTTTCACCAAAATGACCTTGAAATAGAAAACTTTTAAATCAAAAACAGGATTTTAGTAGTGATGATGTTGAAATGATGGTGCTGGTCGGTGATCCCTTAAAAACGAACAGATTTTCACCAAAATGATCGTGATAGAGAAAACTTTTAGATTAAAAGCAGGATTTTAGATAAAAAGTTGGTGCGATGCTTTAAAAAACGCACAGATTTTCACCAAAATACCCTTGAAATAGAAAACTTTTAAATCAAAAACAGGATTGTAGTAGATAAAAAGTTCGTCATTGTGATGATTTAAAACGCACTGATTTTCACCAAAATGACCTTGAAGAAGAAATTTTTTCCGGGGGGCAAGCTAAGTAGGGGGTCCGGGAGGACCCCTACTTAGCCTTCGGCACATCTATGAAAAAATGATAAAACCCCCCCTTTATGAATTCCTGGATACGCCACTGTTACTACATGTGACTTGGATGCTAGTTAAGTCCGCCCTAGAAGCGGAAGACAATGGTTCAATCCCAGGTTGAGTTTTTGTTTTTTTTCGCAACAAATACAGTTTACTGCTTAATTATTTTCATTCTCAACCCCCCCAAACATGACTATTGGTCATCTTCTTTTATACCCGTACTTGCAAAACAAACATCATACAGTCAACGACAGTTTAAAATATGTCAAGCATTGGTTAATTTTAACTATAATAAATGATTAATTTCTTCACAATAATTGACATTTTCTTTGATAATTTAGTTTAATCCATTGGAACTTTCCTTCAGTATTTTGAACTATTGAATGTAACAAAAGATCCTCTGCACTCAAATTAAGAAAAATAATTTGAATACAAAACAAATTTGTAATCGATTGCCTTATCAAGTCGATTGCCAAATTATCAAGTCGATTGCCAAATTATCAAGTCGATTGCCAAATTATCAAATCGATTGCCTTATCAAGTCGATTGCCAAATTATCAAGTCGATTGCCAAATTATCAACTTTGGTGTGCTGCCTACAGAGTGGGTATTCCAACTCCATGACAAGCTCTAAAATATATCTACGTGTAAACCTCCTGGAAACACCTTACCTAAGAGGAAGACCTTTCTAGTTGACTGCTGTTTCAGCCATCTACGCCTTTATTTACTTAAGAGATGTCGTCGTCGACGTTCTTCTTTGACTTGCTTCTCTTGCTTCTCGGATTCCTCTTGTAGGAAGTTCTTCCTCTCGGCGGTTTGCGTTTCACGTTAGGTCTGAGGACTACCAAGAAAACACTCGCCACTATGTACAGATTGTACATGCCATCAATCTCGTATTATCTATTATTTATCTCAAATCAAACTAGGAACCCTTAGTGTTGTGTGCCCTTAAAACCTTATAACTAACTAACCAAACTAGGAAGATGCCAACTAATTCTGCCGAAGACGAGGGATAAATCTCGTGTTGACGTGAAAGGTCATGTGCGTATAGGTGAAATATGCAAGAATTTGATGCTAACTATTTTTTTGTCAAAACGGTGACTTGCCCCCTTTTCAAAATAAATTATTCAATTAAAGTGGTATTTAAGTTGCCAGTAACTTTATTACTTCATAAGGATAAAGTTATGTCAAAAGAAAAGTTGAAAAGATTTCTAGGACTCAGGGCAGGGTTGGGTAACGACGCGTCGCAAATAATATTCGACACGTCGCGACGAAAATATGTGTTGAATAATGTCAAATATGTATAATATGTAGAAAATTCGAGTAAAAACTTAAAACAGGAATAATAATGTGTTTTTTATGAGGGAATGTACGTTAACTTTTTTATCACTGAACTACATTTAGGACTTCATTCTGAATACGTTTATCCAATTTTTTTTACCATCTAGATAAGATTTTTAATTGTAAAAGTAAGTTAAAAGTTGCGCCAATAATAATGGCGGGAAAAACGAGCCACTAGTCACTACATGGTATTGTTGTGAATCGGCCAATGAGGTAATGCCCAAAAGTAATATTAACACTGTAATCAAGAAGGCGGTAGTTTATCCATTGATCCATGGACATTAAACAAATTGTCTCAATAGTCAACAATGCTCTAGCGTGCTCTAGACCTAGATCTTAACGTCACGTGCTGTTTGCGCAGGAAATAAAATACTACAAATTTTCAGCATCGAAAGAATTTAAAATATTTACTTTTAATTGCAGGGATGGCGTTTTCAAGTGGTTTCTAACCATTTCTTATACCCACGTCAATATTTGGAATTGTGTATATTCCCATTTTGAACTTTTAAGCAAGTGTTTGTACTTATTACAAGGCGAACTGTGTAGATGAATGCAGGGTGTGATTTTTGTGATTTAAATGAAACTTTTGGATTTGAATAAGATTTTTTCGATTTTTTTTTTTTCGGGGGGGCGGGAGAGATTTTTCAGGGGAAATTCAACCGAGAAAAGCAGTCAGACGTGACCGTCACTCAATACTTGGCACGGCCAGGGACACGACCGTAGCATTGCGTATCAGTATCACTGATTCCACAAGCGAGCCGTACATATACAGCGTATACGCCCTACTTCACCACTGTAAGCCATATACTATTAAAAACAAAATAACTATAGAGTATAGACTAGTTCGGTACATGACACTTGAAACATAATATAAAAAGTTCTCGTTCCTTTTACAAAACAGTGACTTACCTCGAAAAGAACTTGGTTACATTTACGCTTCATTAGTTAATTAATCGATAGTTACATTAATTTTAGTAAAATGATAAATGGAAAAAAACTTCCAATTTCCCATGGCATATTGTAATGCCTTCATACAGCGGGGCCATACTGTAATGCCTTCATACAGCGGGTCTCTACTGCAGAGATAGTTAACTGACCTGGACCCGATTACCAACATAAATTCTGTAGTGAACCAGATGTTCATTGAATTTATAAGTGAAGCCAACCTATCACAAACAGTCTCGTTTCCCACCAGTAATAACCACTTCCTTGATCTATTATTTGTTAATAATCCGGACGCCGAGGTTACCATCATAAACGTTGAACCAGCAGTTATTTCTGACCATTTACCATTTTTGTGTCGTCTTGTTTTTCCACATATGAAGTTGAACGACAAACCATCAGGACGTGAGACATATAACTGGAGGAAGGCTGACTTAAATAAACTTCGTGATAATCTCAATGAGTGTGACTGGGATAGAATGGACATATTGACAGATGTGAACGACAAGTGTGACTTATTCTCAGATGTGAACGACAAGTGTGACTTATTCTATAATCTTTTGAACACAACAATAGCCAAAACAGTGCCGGTGACTAAAGTCAACAACAATAAATATCCAGTGTGGTATGATAAGCATGTTCTTGCGGCATTAAAACGCAAGAACAGAGCTCATCAAATGTTCAAAAGAACAGGTTTGGATTGTCATAAATTTGATCATCAAAATTATAGAACTAACTACAAACAACTAAAAAACATGAAATATCGTCAATACCTTCACAACATTGAAGCAAAAATTCCAGAAAACCCCAAATTATTGTGGAGCAATGTCAAGAGAAAAACAAGATCAAGGAGGATACCTACTGAAGTGAAATATAATAGTATAACTGCGAAAAGTGTAGAATCGTGCTGCCACCTTTTTTCGGAGTTTTTTAAAACAACTTTCACTCCGAAATCACAAGGTTGACAGTGAACTGTCTAGTTTCAATGTTTCTTGTGTAGAAGTGGAAGATAGCCTTGGCAAACTTGTTAATGGCAAATCGCCTGGGCCAGACCAAATACCGGTAAATGTGATAAAACATTGTAGAAATGCATTATCTATTCCACTGTCAAAAATATTTATCTGTGCTTTAAATGAAGGAACTTATCCATCTCGATGAAAACATGCTAACGTTACACCCGTTTTAAAGAAAGGAAGAAAAAGCTCAGTGACTCGTCAGTGGATCGACTTATTTCGTTATTAGCCATATTTTTAAAAGTTTTTGAAGGTCTTATTTCTAAAAGATTAAAATAATCACGTGGCAGACTACATATCACCAAGTCAGCATGGATATGAGAAAAGGAGAATCAACGGTTACGAATCTTAATGAAATCACCCACGATATTGCAACGTCCTTAAACTCAGGTGTTCAAGTTGATGCTGTTTAAACGGACTTCAGTAAAGCTTTTGACAGTGTTGATCACGATCTTCTCCTATTTAAATTAAAATCCCATGGAATTACCGGTAAAATTCATCAATTACTTGAAAGCTACCTTACTGGACGAACTCAATCAGTTGTCATTGATACAACAAGATCATCTTCTGAAAGCGTAACATCTGGAGTGCCGCGAGGTTCAATTTTGGGTCCACTACTCTTTACCCTGTTTGTGAATGACATACCGTCTTGTTTTATGTCATCGAGCTGTTTAATGTTTGCTGATGATCTTAAGATATATCGTCCAATACGAAGAGATGCTGACCGTGCCTGCCTGCAGTCAGATCTGGACGCGCTTGCAGAGTGGTGCAGAACATGGAAGCTTAATCTTAATGTATCTAAATGTGCAGTCATTACGTTTACAACAAAAACGAAACATGTTAAATTTCATATCTACACTCTCAATGATCAGATCTTGGAAAGAGACACTAAAGTCAAGGATTTAGGAGTCATCATATCTCACATGACCTATCATTACAGAATCACCTTTCTAACATTATTCCAAAATCATTTAGGTTACTTGGTTTCTTAAGACGAAACTGCTCTAAAGAATTCTCCAAAACTACAATGCGAAAGTTGTGAGGCCTCATTTAGATTATGCTAGCTCTATTTGGAACCCATATCAAATCACCTACATTAATAATGTAGAAAGGGTACAACAGAGTTTCATAAAGCATCCATGCATAAAATGTAACATTTGGTATCATTGAGTAGATAATGCACAACTTTGTAAAGATGCTAACCTAATGACATTAAAGACAACCGAATGAACTATTCTGACATGGTATACCTTTGCAAAATTTTAAATAATTTAACAATCACAAAAGTCTATCTATCCATGAAGTACAAAGTGACCATCGACGGACGCGTCGGGTATGGGTATGAGGCAGCTGCTAAGGGTTGTCGCGTGTAGTCGTTAAATAGACCATCCTAGAAACTGAGGGTTTTATACCTGCTGTATTAATTTATTTATTGATTTTTTTGTTTAATTGCAAATATCTAATAACGCTGTTGAAATATTAAGCGTGCGTCTTGAATTTCATTTTTTTGGACGAAATTCTACGATAAAAACTGACTGAGTTACGGATAATGCTTCTATAACATATTTTGATAATATTATATAATAATATAATAATATTTATGTATTTCAGTCAGTTTTGATAAACTCAGGGAAAAAAACACATTTCATAACTCAAGCTACACATTTGAACCACGTTATGAAATATTTGCAATTATAAAAAAAATATTTTGCTGAATAAATTATTTTCATCACAATAGATTTGAAATGGGCGAAGGCAGGTAGAAACAAACCCATGTTCGCTCCCAAGTTCGGTCACGCCAAAAAAGGTGGAAAGGGAAAAATGCAGACAATAGACGGGACGACCGATCCCGGTCTCGTCCGCCGATGGTCACTTTGTACTTCAAGAATGGATAGACTTTAGTTCAATTCTTGACAAATTAAATTTTCATATACCTCCCAAACATACACGCCATCATAAAACTTTTCAACCAGCTCTAAGTCATCTCGACCTCCATAAAAATTCATGCATCAACAGATTGCAGCATTCATTTAATATGTTAAAACCTCTTGAAGGAACAGACATTGATCTCAAATATTTTTAAATTTAAATCTGTGATCACTCAAGCTTTAGGATATTAACATTATAATTTACTCACTAGCTTATTTCCATTAGTCTCTTCTTTCATATGCATTTTTCATTTCTTTTCTTTCAAGAATATCTGTTATTTAATTTTCAATGTTAATAATTTTGATAGTTTTACATTTAAATTGAGTATTTCAAATATGTTTACAGAGTTACATGTATTATTTTGTGTATATTGTATATTTTAATGTCTTTAAGTTTATGTTTTCTATCGATAGGCTATGCTATGATTTACACTTGTGGAGTATTTGTACTCTGTTGTAATATGCATGATATTAAATAAACGGACTTGACCAATGACCAGCTCGACAGTGACATCTTATGCCCTCCCTCTGTAAATCTGACAAGGGGGTGGCGCAATTTTCGATAACACGGGATGCTACAGGATATTTTTAATGCTGAATTTACACCATCAGGTCAGTGGTACAGGATTTCGATTGGATTACGACGGCGAAAGGAACTTATAATGAATATTATTCTTCAAATTCCCAACAAATAGTAAATTTTCATGTAACACGTACGAAAAAGAACGCGTTCCTCCCTAGACTGTGTAAGGGCTGCTCAACGAATTGGCAGTTTGCTTATAATATGTATATAACGGTAACGGAGTAGGTAGATTGTGTTAGGTAGGTAATCATCCAATCTTTGACAAATTTTCCTGCATCGTGTTAGATGGATGAATATAAATATGGATGATGTTGAAATATGAATATGGATGATGTTGTAATATGAATAATAAAAACAATTAATTGTCACTTATCACTGGCTTGTTGTTGTGGTGTTCTTAGTGAGAATTAGGCTAGGTCTGGACTCCGCTAGATGTTTACAGCCTAGCCTCTGCTTGATGTTTACAGCCTAGCCTCTGCTTGATGTTTACAGCCTAGCCTCTGCTTGATGTTTACAGCCTAGCCTCTGCTTGATGTTTACAGCCTAGCCTCTGCTTGATGTTTACAGCCTAGCCTCATTGTTGAACCAGGGCTTAGCGCCCGTACCTCACGGGAGGGTAGATCTCGCGGCCCTCACCTCCATCGCGCCCCCATAGGTGGAAGACTTGCCCTGTAACAAGAAACAATAATTTACTCACATCGCTCGACTCGCATCTTTTGCACATCAGCCTGTACTAAACGGAATAAAAAGATAAAAATTATGTAACCAACATAACATCCATATTATTATGCAATATTAATTCATCAACAAATCATTTACATCCTAATGGGACTGGAGAGGTTTTTTTGGGGGATTTAACCCGCAAATTTGGCACCAATATTCAATTGCCCCAGAAGGAATACAAAACTGCAATGATTTGCTATTACATCTATGTGGGCTACCCACTAGTAGCTTTGGTGATTTTTATGGTAGACAATAGCTGCTAATTTTGTGTTGAGCATGCACTGTTACGCAAGTGGTGGCTCGGGAGATGGAGCATGACTGTGTGGTTGTGTGTGCCTTGTTTACATACGGTGGTGGACCAGGGAGACCCAGCGCCACAGGGCCACTCGGTGGTTCCTTGGAATACCATTCACCCAATGGCGGCGTTGATCTGCCGGTATGCCTGCAGGAGCATGACTGTGTGGTTGTGTGTGCCTTGTTTACATACGGTGGTGGACCAGGGAGGCCCAGCGCCATAGGACCACTCGGGGTTTCCTTGGAATACCATTCGCCCAATGGCGGCGTTGATCTGCCGGTATGCCTGCAACAAAAACACAACATGTCATTGATAATGTTAAATTGTTGGCTTGAAAATGCACCCATTGATACACATTGTATACCAGACGATTAAAGCATCGGTTAAAC
Source organism: Sweltsa coloradensis (assembly GCA_024449915.1). Classification (NCBI taxonomy): domain Eukaryota; kingdom Metazoa; phylum Arthropoda; class Insecta; order Plecoptera; family Chloroperlidae; genus Sweltsa; species Sweltsa coloradensis. The sequence continues at coordinate 465,258 of JAMZAV010001116.1, forward strand.
TACTTTAAGTCAAGAGATGGCGCTTTTCTTAAAACAAATAATGTGCTTACAGCTTCCAAATAATGAAACCATAGTCTCATTCAAGAGATGTACATACATCTAAAACAAAATTTGTCTAGATTCAATCAATTCATTGTTTTTATTTCTAGTCTTCATTGTTGCATTGTTTTGCATTTCTTCTAATTGCCAAGTCTAGAGACCAGCCATTCCCCAGCTTGTGTGATTGATTTGATTGAATATTGCTTTACGTCTCATATTTATGCACTTTGGCTAATCGAGACGATGAGTGGTGATAGATGACGATGAAGTATGAACAGAAGGGAGGAGGGGAAACCCGGTACCGGCACGTAGCCTACTCCTTTCGAAAAGTACCAAGGGGACCAACGACTTAACGTCCCATCCGACAGGACGGTGTAACTTTGACAGTCATATAGGTTCCTCCACTAACCCGGACTGCCGAGCAGACGTCAAGATGAACGAAGCCGTTACACTAGCTTTCGAACCCTCCATCTGCTCTAACCAGCGGTATACGTGAGTTTCAGGGTAGAGCGGTCACCCACTCTACCCATGACCACGCCCGATTCTGCTTAACTTCGGTGTTCGAGCGGGAACCGGTTAAACGAGCTCGGCTAAACCGTCCCAGCTTGTGTTTTAACATATCCAGTGTTGCATTTTTCTTGTTACTATCAATTTAATTCAATTCAATTCAATTTATTGAGCGTTTCATAATTACAATCATAATTACATTCATTGTGGTGCACTAGGCACCTGAATATTGAAATTTGTCATAAGGGACATAAACATGGCTATGTATAAATAGAACTACAGATAACAAAATAATTATGACTATCGGTGCAAAGATCAAAACCACTCCAAAAATAGTTTTACAACTGGATGGGTTTAAGTTTCGGATAAAAACATTTTACAAAAAGAGAAAAGGTAATAGCAGGTAATAAAATGCAATATTGAAACTTGTCATAGGCCTGAGAGATATAAATATAAACAACAACCATGTATTATAAATGTATAATTCAAATAATATAGCTTGTTGCACATTTAGAAATTATTTTTTAATATTATTAAGTAATGTTAACCAACTTTAATTCAATAAGGCTTCTGGAAGTAAGCTCATCAGCAAAAACAACTTGTTTTACCAGACATTACTTTTGAAATTACTAGCTGGGTTTAGAGTATGACGCACTGCCCTGTTTTCACCTTTCTAATGTTTAGAAATGTAGCTCTCTTTAATCCATTATTCCATCATTTATCACCATTAATGTATTTCGCGGTCGCTCAACCGACACAATAAAACGCTTGGTTCGTAGCCAGTTGCCGCTGTTTGATAGCCCTATCTTACCCTGTTGCCCATGTTTCTAGTCGCAAACATACTCTTGCAGAAAAGGTGTAGCTGATGCATGATAAAATATAGTGTGTTGTGCTCATACTTTAGGCCTACACAACGTTCTGGAATCAATCAAGTAATTCTTTTATCGCAAATATGCAACAAAGTCAAAATATAGTGAATGGAACATCAAACAACAAAAACACTTACACATCATAACAACAACATCAACAAAACTTTCTTTCTGATCTGATATAAGTAATTATTTTGGAAAAAGTATCTCCCATCATTTCGGATCTAGCACAAATTGCTAGTAAATGAATAAATTAACTTTCACGTTATATACTATATTGGCCTAATACTTGAAACAAAACATCAACCAATCTTTGTAAATTAACAATGAGTAGATTATAATAATATATATATAATAATATATATAATAATAATATAATAATATAATATATATATAATATAATATAATTATAATTATATTATATAATTAAGTAGAGTATTTCGGTAAAAAAACTGATTATCCCACCTGTAAGTGGTTGGTCACGGTAACTGATGGGCTAGTAATTTTGCATTTACAAAGCTAGTAGGCCAACTGTTCTTCATGCGGTGTGTATTGAACAGAAGCCCCTTGGAGTTTTTGTCAGAATCCTCAAATACATGGCAAACAGTTCCTTTTAAAACGGAATATAAATCACAGATTACACAGTTTAATTTTCTCGGTCACTGTGACCAAGACCTAGACCTAAGTAGGCCCTAGCCTAGTCCACCTACTAGCTGTGCCAAGGTTATGTAGGGTAGACCTAGGCTGGGCCTACTCTACACTACCAAATAACATGCAAGTGAACTTGTTAATGTGACATAACTTGGTAGGCCCTTGCCTAGGCCTACTTCTAAATGTGCCAATGCTAGGTTATTTGGCCTAGGCCTACCCTACACTACCAAATTAGTCCTACATGCAAGTAAACTTGTTATTGCGGCATATTAAGCATAGAATAGAACAAGGCAGGCCCTAGCTAAGGCCTAAGGTATCAAAACACCTTGATAACCGCTCTCCAGATGAACTGCTTTTAAGTTCCCAAAAATTTGAATACATCATTACATAATCTGGTATTATTCTATCTTTTGTGTCGATACATATCTTTTTATACGTTTTTAGCCACTTCCAAACTTCTGCTCTCGCATGTACACAATTGGACCAATTTTTGTTGCCCATACTGTTGAATCTTCTCTTGGATGGCACAGGGATTTGAAACTTAATCCCAACACGTATATTATCCCACATAACACCACACATGCGCGGCGCGTCCTATTCCAACTGCTCCACGTGAAAGACTTACTACGGCGCGCGTGGTCGCGATGCGAAGTACACACCGCGTAAGATTATCTACTGCCTTATTATAAGTGTTGTGCCGTTATCTAGATAATGTTATTTAGTTATTCATCTAGATAACATTGCATTATCTATTTTCTTATCTAGATAACAGTATCTCAAAGTATCTATTATCTTATCTCAGATAATATTTCTTGTTTTCAATCTGAATCTAGTTTATATTAGATAACAGATACAAAAAAATCAGAATCAGTATCAATTAATGGTAGCTTCGTTCAACTTGACACACTCAAAGAACAAGTTCAGGAAAACGTTATTTTTTATGAACTTAATACCGTTAGTATTTGAATAGTGAACTTAGCTTTTAAAAGGCTCATTTAAAAAAACTTCTTCTCAAACATTTCAGTCAAAAATCCTTCCCTGTTAAATAGGACTCAAAATAATGCAACGGGAAAAATATTATTGTTTGCATAATGTAGTTTCTTATTGTGTGTTTGTAGGTTAAAATAAAACATCCAATGAATCAATGCTATTATTATTGAATGCCTTTTCCGCCAAAAAAGTAGGCTTACTCTTTTCTAATAAAATGGGATTGTTATGTTCTAACCCAAAACGCACTAGTTAAACACACTAAGTCTGGACTTGGAGGAAAGAACATAAAGACTTAAATTTAAACAATAGACCTAGGAACCTTAAACTTGTTACTTCAAATTGAATTGGACCTACTCCTACATTTTTTGTAAAATTACCTATTATCTACCATCTAGATATTTAGCCAGAATGTGTATCTATATCTAGATTCAATTCATGTGCACCATCAGTTATCTGTATCAAGATAATTTTTATTTTCTTATCTTTATCTAGATAATATTTTTGGTTATCTGGCAGAACACTGCTTATTAAAAACCCTTAGTTAACGCCAACGGTCCGGACCGGAATACTATTTTCGAATGGCAGGTTAACCAACGCCAACGACCCAGCTCTCACTTCAAACACCTACATGGCCGCTAAATTCAAAAAATAAATATTCAAAATTCTCCGCTCTAAAAGTATTGCACTGTGGTTTATCGTTTATTACGTTTGGTTTAGACAATGACATACGAATAAATAAATACCAGAACATTAAACATATTAAAATATAATATATAGTTTAAATAACACTTGAAATCCCATAAAAGTAATGTGTGTGAAAATTCAACCTGTGTTAAAAACAGTGTGTTTATTTCAAGTGTGTAAATATTATATGGAAATATGTTATTTATGAATTTTGTCATGGTATTTAACACACCTGGCCTGAGTAACACACGTTAGAGATGTGTAAAAAGCAACAGCGAGTTAATTTCGATTTATACACGCGTGTGTATTATACATACAGGCTTTTATGTGTTATTCAACCGCCATTTGTGCCGCAATATGTGTAAAATTCACACATGTGTTAATAACGTTTATTGTTTTCACACACTTTATAGTGGTTCCAACGAAAGAATGCAGATACCTCGAAATTGGTTTCCCAACATAACAACTTTGTCAACTCTATCCACGCTAGCTCAGCGTGGATCTAGCACACGAAGGATCTCTGTGATCTAGCACAGATAATTTTTATTTGTGTTGGTAAAATATATTTCTCTTTCATACATAAAGGCGATATTCCATTTACCGCACATTCATACAACCCCCATCACAACAAAGCATCTGCATTCTTTCGTTGGAGCTAGTAGACTATAAATATACGTGCGTTACAATAAAATTACACACTTTACTTCTGAGAGTGATACCCAATTCTAAAGACCAGACATTCAAAATCCTTTTGATCCCTTTCAAATGGGTAACTTATCTCTAGCTTCCCTAGCCAGCGGTTTAGCCGAGCTCGTTTAACCGGTTCCCACTCGAACACCGAAGTTAAGCAGAATCGGGCGTGGTCATGGGTAGAGTGGGTGACCGCTCTACCCTGAAACTCACGTATACCGCTGGTTAGAGCAGATGGAGGGTTCGAGAGCTAGTGTAACGGCTTCGTTCTCCTTGACGTCTGCTCGGCAGTCCGGGTTAGTGGAGGAACCTATGACTGTCAAAGTTACTGTTGTTTTATTACTACTTTGCTTGAGTGGTGAGGAACTTAGGGAAGAAGAATCAGTAGGCCTACGTACGTGTATCTTGTTGAGTTTTTTTTTTTATTCCAGACGAACTACAGCAACTACAGCAAGGTGTTTACATCATCAGCCACCAGGGGCAGCACAAGGCAGAGATGTTATTTTGTTTTTGCTACTACCAACTTAACAATTTAAAAGTACAACACCTCTCCTCAAAAATACAAATAACATGTCAAAGCATGAGAAACTTAAAACTACGACAGACTTACGAATACGACTTAAGGCTAATGGAAAGTGCCTTCTGACGAATATAAAAGACACCGCCAAAACAAATACACATTACAAAGAAAATTTACACCCCGGACAGACCCATCATTTTTGCACAGTCTTGGGTCTTCCCCTTCGGTACCAGCTTAGTTAGTAAGTCAGCAGCGTTTTCGTTTGTTCCTACATATATTATACTAACGTCACCATTCTCCACACACTCCCTCACATAGTGGTACCTCAGTAGTAGTCTTCATCGCATTGGGTAACATTTCCCATGCGAGGCTATACCGTTTACCGAGCGTTAGCTCATAAAGGGTGACTCTTGGAGGTACACATTTTGGGGAACACTCGTATTGCCTAGTTATAGGCAGATTGATAAGATAGGGGTTTAGTTAGGGAGCTGGTCTTTGTCGCCGGAAGTGTTTAGTATTTAGGGGTGGGAAGACACAAAGATTATATTTTATTCTAACACTGATGATTGAAATTAAAAGCCAGGGGATTGGGGTCGGAGCACTGCGCGAGGCATTTACGCTATCTTGGTCCCTAATTATGAGGCGAGTTGGTTCCCCTGGACCCGTCTCTTCTTTGGAGGTGGTGGTGGAGAGAAGTCTCGCCGTCTTGAAAATGTATTTGGGCGCTTCACGGTAGTGGTACCTCAAGCGACAGTGTTTATTTTGCTCCGTCAGCTTAATATCATTGGCCATGCTATTGGCTCCCTGGTTATCTGCAAAAACACACACTGGTCCTTCCACTGGGTGTCCCAGTTCTTCAAGCAAGTCCCTCAGCCACACTACTGCCTTGCAAGCCTCAAACAGTGAATAATATTTGGCAAGCATGGTGCTTGGGGCAGTCACCTCCTGTTTCTTACTCCGCCATATCACAGCTGCTCCTGCCATGATTACCAACTGACCACCTATTGATACAGAGTCAGACTTATCATTTGCCCAATCAGCGTCACAGAAAACCTTAATGTCTAGATTACAATCCTTAGTAAAGACTAATTTGTACTCCGCTGTTTTCTTTAGGTAGCTGAGGACTCTCTTAACAGCATTGCACTGCACGGAAGTTGGCTTATGACAAAATTTACTCAAGCACCCTACTATGAAAGCAATATCTGGGCGGGTACATGAACTTATGTATAACAGTCTTCCTATTGCCCTACGGTACGTGGGTGATAGTGGAGCGCCCAGACCAGGTAAGGGCCCATAACCTGTTGTTTTATTACTACTTTGCTTGAGTGGTGAGGAACTTAGGGAAGAAGAATCAGTAGGCCTACGTACGTGTATCTTGTGGTTGCTTCTCTAGGTCTATTTGTGGTTCGGCCACCCGCCTCAAATCCGGCACTGGCGCCAACCATGCATCGTGAGCCAAGTCTCGTGCACAACTCGCGCTTAATGCTGAGGTGATAGGGAACCGTTTTTGAAGGGTTGTATAGTGCCGATATATCACCGTTTCTTTCATGGTTACCCATCTCCCTCTTCATGGCCTGGACCCACTCCTCACTGTCCTCTCGCTCCATGGCCTCGGCAGGGGTCCTGGGTGGTGTGGTGTGGGTGCCGCAGGCTGGCGGTTTGTCCATCTTGAGTCGCCCCGACCGCCTTGGACCCGGTTCCTCTCCTCCTCGGTGTGGACCCTCAGGCTGGTGGCGCGCTCCCTGGACACGGGCGCCGTCCTCCCCTCCACCTTGTCGTCGGCCAGCATCGTCGCCGTCCTCTCCTGCACCTTGGCATCGGCCAGCGTCGTTGCCGTCCTCTCCTGCACCTTGGCGTCGGCCAGCGTCGGCGTCCTCCACGACGGCGGGCTCGTCCTCCAGGAAGCACACGAAGTCCTCTTCTCGGGGGCCCTCCTCTCTCAGTGTCTCCTTCATCTTGAAGGGGAAACGGCCCTCGTGAAATACAACGTCTCTGCTGTTGTATACTCGCCTCTCAGTGATGCTCCACAGGCGGTAGCCCTTGGTGCCCTCCTCGTAGCCGAGTAGAACGCTCTCCACGGCGCGCGGGGCAAACTTGCTGGTCTGCCTCTCCTTCGGGATCCTCCCCCAGGCCAGGCAACCGAACACCCTGAGATGCTCCAGGTCGCTCTTCTGCAGCTCCCTCCTGGTCCACCTCTCCAGGGGGGTGTCGAAACCAAGCGCCCTCGACGGGCACCTGTTCCTGACGTGGCAGCCGGTCTTGACCCCCTCCGCCCAGAAGTACAGGGGCATCCCGGCTTGGATGAGCATGCACCTGGTCGTGTCGCATAGCGTCAAGTTCATCTTCTCCGCCATGCCATTCTGCTGCGGAGTGTACTCTACAAATCTACGATGCAAGATCCCGTTTTCCTCCAAGAATGCCTGGAATCTCTTTGACAGATACTCCGTTCCTCTGTCAGTCTGTAGCTCCTTGATTGTAGTTCCATGCAGATTCCCCACCGGTTCTTGATCCGCACGAAATGGTCCAGCGTTCACTCTTCTTTGCCATGGGCACAGCATCGACATATCTTGATCCTTCGTCAATAAAGGTGATTATGAATCTCTTCCCTCCAATTGACTGGGGTGAGATGGGGCCCATAATATCTGAGTGGACCCTATCCAGGATGGCCACCTCTCCTCCTTCGTTATGGGGAAACTTCTTTCTCTTCATTTTTCCCAGTATGCATGGTTCACACGGTTCTTGTGCCCCCATTGCAGGCTCAGGTCCCAACTCCAGCACTCCTAACCTCCCCATGGATTGTAGGTTAGGGTGCCCCAGCCTAGCATGCCACATGGACTGTGAAACTCGAGAAGCTTTCTTGAAATTTGTGTTGTACTCCTCCTTTAGACCACTGATACTCACTCCTCCAATGGTTGAGACAAAGTAGAGACGACCAACCCTGTGTGCTTGGAAAATCAGGTTTCCGTCTCTCAGCACCTTGTTGATACCATCCTTAGATCTGAATTCTAGGCCTTTCTCGTCTATATGACCCTGAGATATTAGATTGTCCTGCAGGTTGGGGACATAAAGCACATCTGTCAGCTCCACATCCTTTCCCCCACACTCCTCGGACATTTGGATCGTAATCGAGCCAATCCCCGCAATGGCCAACGGGGTACCATCCCCTATTTCTACCTCACCTGAGTACTGCTTCATGGAGTGAAATAGGCTCCTTTTCCCCGACATGTGGTCAGAAGCTCCCCCGTCCAAGATCCACACCCCACTCTCTCCAGGTGAGAACTTCTTAGCGTATAGTGCAACATGCTCCCTTGTCGCAACTTTAGCTCTTCTTGGTGGGTCTTGGCTCTTCTCTTCTCTCTCCGTCTTCTCCTTCTCTTCTGATTCCTTAGCTTTAGGGCAGTTTCTTCCGATGTGCCCTTCGCCTCCACAGGCATAACAGAAGAACTTGTACTTTCTTTCTTTGTTTTTCCCTTTCTCTCCCGCACCAGATTTCCCTTCTTCCTTTTCATGGTAGCTTCTCTGAGGTCGCTGTCTCTCGTTGGCCTTGTTTGCCTTGAGTGCCAAGTGAACACTTTCAGACTTTGCTGCGATCTCCTTCTCACACACGATCAAGATCTGCTTGATCGTGGAGATTTTCACCTTGTCCGGTTGCACACATAGGGTTTTCACGGTAACCTCATATTCTGGCGGGAGTCCAGATAAACAAAGATAGGCTAGCTGCCGGTCTCCTATCTGCAGCTCGCTCATCTGAAGCATCCTGTTCATATTTACCATCTGGTTGATGTAGTCTGTTACGCTCTTCTCGCCCTTCACCATCGTGGCGAGCTCCCTTAGTTTGAGCATGCCGCCATACTCACTGTTCTGGTGGCATTGTTCCTCCAAAGTCTTCCACGCCTCCGACGCAATCTCGATGTCGAGAATGTCGTTCATTAAGTCGTCTCCAGTTGATTTCATGATTAGGGCGAGCGCAGCATAGTTTTTCTGGCGCCTTGCCCTCACCTTGGTGGCATTGGGGACATAGTCGGGCTCGTCGTTGTACCCGATAACCGCTTCCCAGCATTCTTGTTTCAGCATTTCTGCTTTGATTCTTGCCTTCCATGCTGAGAAGTTGTTTCTGTTGAGTCGTGGAACGTGGTGATGATTGTCTTCTCCCGATGGCAACATCTTGACCGTCTTAACCTCACTTCGCGAACGTGTCTAGGGCCCTAGGCCTAGGCTAGGGTAGGCCTTCTTGTCCAGTTGGTCTCCCGTACCTCCAAAACGTGACTGGATTTCTGCGGTGATTCTTTTCTTTAGTGCCTCTTGCGTTCCTGGGTACCATAACCTGTTGTTTTATTACTACTTTGCTTGAGTGGTGAGGAACTTAGGGAAGAAGAATCAGTAGGCCTACGTACGTGTATCTTGTTGAGTTTTTTTTTTATTCCAGACGAACTACAGCAACTACAGCAAGGTGTTTACATCATCAGCCACCAGGGGCAGCACAAGGCAGAGATGTTATTTTGTTTTTGCAACTACCAACTAAACAATTTAAAAGTATTACAGTTACACCGTCCTGTCGGATGGGACGTTAAGCCGTTGGTCCCCTTGGTACTTTTCGAAAGGAGTAGGCTACGTGCCGGTACCGGGTTTCCCCTCCTCCCTTCTGTTCATACTTCATCCTCATCTATCACCACTCATCGTCTCGATTAGCCAAAGTGCATAAATATGAGACGTAAAGCAATATTCAATCAATTCAATCTCTAGCTTCTGGGTAGCCATCTTTTTCAATTCTTGTGATTTTGCGTCATGAATAGTGTGTGTGTGATGAAGCATAACATTTTGTTAAAACTTGAATTAAAACAAAAGAATAAGAACCAAAGTTTTTGTCACTCGCTCATCTGTTTTCTTCTCCACACAAAAACTCTGCTTTGGGTATGATTGTTGTGGGGCTTTACGTATCCCGGGAAGATGCAACATCAACACATCGTCCTGTTGCCGCCGGGGTCCCACAGGGCTCAGTCCTCAGCCCCAGCCTCTTCAACCTATATACCCAGGACTTCCCACCGCCTCCCCGTCACGTCATCGCATTCGCCGTCATGTTTGCCGACGACTTCGTGGCCTTGTCTACGTCCCGCACAGCGCGTGGGGCAGTCATGTTCGGGCAGCGCTATCTAAATACAGTGTCCAGCTGAAACAGTCTCTGGCGCATGGGGCTCAATGCGGCAAAGACGTCTGCCACGCTCTTCAGCTGGGCTAGGGGCCAGGATCCACCATCATTTAGGTTTAATGGAGATGCTATCAAATGGGCGTCGTCCAACAATTGCCTGGGCCTTACCCTGGACCGCCACTTTACCTGGGGACCTCATGTCAGCGCGGTAGCAGCCACAGCGACCGGCAAGCTATCCTCCCTCTACCCCTTGCTGCGAGCTCCTGCGATGCCGATAGCTCTCAAGCTTCACCTGTACTCGGCCGTCATCCGGCCGACGTTTGCGTACGCCTCCCCAGTGTGGTTGAGCTGAGCCGACGTCCACCTCTCCAAACTACAGACCATCCAAAACAAGTGCTTGCGTGTCGCCACGGGTGTCCCGATGGCTACGCGTGTCCCGATGGCCACGCGTTTGACAGATATACACGGGGACCTGGGGGTTCCCATGCTACGCGAATTCTTCCGTGCGAGTGCGCGAACTTTTTATTCCTCCCTGCAGGACGCGGAAAACCCGCTTATCCGTCGATTAGCAGACGTCGCTCTGGGACCCGCTGATCGTTTTAAACGTCCCTTCGCGTCCCTTGGTGAGGACTATCTGACTCCGGCGAAAAAGGCTCGGAACCAGGTTCGGGTGTATCGCCGCCGTGACGCAGTCGATCCCAGGACTGCGTAAACGAGTGCCTTGTGACTCACTGAGTGCGATGTATATATGACGTGTGCAATAGTGCACGTCACTCACGTCTCGGGTGAACGGCCTTTGCCCCACCCTGACAGCGGGCCTGTTCCCGCCTCACCTGCAGCTTCACGGAAGGCTGCCCATCGTTTTTTTTCAAACTCTGTAACACTAAACACTGGAGCCGAATTATCAGTGATTGGCACTAGGCGCCGGCGTTGTACGGGAGGCTCACAGCCGTTGAGTCCCCAAAAAGAAGAGGCAACTTGCTGACAACATCGTTCTTCTTCTTGTTCGATGTCACGTTGTTGGATTGTGGCTGCTGCTGTTCTGTGGCCCCTCAAGGTGTGGTGTCTAGTGTCGCCACCGCAAAGCAAGAGTTACGAGTTAATACTAAATATAGGTATTCAATCAACTATGCTTTTAATAATATTACTGCGCTTGCGCTGATTTTCAAATATTTAATAAAATATCCCTAAAGAAAGAGGAAAATCTCGAACATAAATTGATGTGGCCTACACAACAGGAACCTGCCGAGTTTAAACCAATCCCTCTTTTGGTGAGGACAAGGTAAAGAATCGTTGAGCGATTGCAAGAGATAATTTTAATTTTAATCACAACATTTCAGTACAATGCGGCGCATGTTGGTGGCCAGATTTAGTCAGGCAAACTTAATTGTAGGTGTCTCTGTGGGTGACAAATTTGACATAAAAACTAGAAAACCCTGTTAAGCTGAGTTAGTTACATAGACCAACACCTTGCGCCCTTGTCTAATCAATGAGACACTGCAGCTTTTGGAAACATTCTTAACAAGTGGCAAATGCGTACTGCCAACTTGTAACGTGACTTAATATTGTTGCAAATTATTAGGGTATATTATGCAAGCACTCACGTTGGGTGTCTAGTAGCGGTCGGTCGGGCGGCTCACGCATTCACTCCAAGTGGTGATCTCTTAATCTAAAACAATCATCAATAATTACAACACCTCCACTCCACAAGTAATGCACTTGCAGTGACACCTGGCAGCAGACATCACTTGCATCACTACACGGTTGTGTTGTTTTCTTGTGCCCGTGGCTACTTTATGAAGTCATCTTTGCGTCTAGCCGCCCTGTAGAGGTAATATGCCTCCCTCTCAATTCTGTCCCATGCCCTCTGGCATTTCGTCGGTTACTTCCTTCAGTTTAGTGCATACGTGTAGTGAAGTCTGTCCTGCACTACGTCATTAAACAAACTGCATACGTCCAATTCGATTATTCAAAATCTCTGGTGGAGATGTTTTGCCAGAAGGTCATGCCCCGTCTACTAGCGAAACATTGCAGTTTTCATCTTCCTTTTGTATGTTTCATACAGTATACGTCTCCCAGCATTGATCCTTGACTCCTTGACCCCTTGACTCCTTGACTCGCGTTACTCATCTCGTACGACGCCCACCCCAAACTTAAAACTCGGCACCGGGAGTTGCTCTGGGGGAGCCTCTCCAGTAGTAGGATCTGCTCCGCCAGGAACTCCCCATCAAATGAGTCACGATCAAGAAACCTCTCACATGTCTCGTCGAAATCAAAACCCCACGCAACCAACCACACACCTCGGGATACGGGTGCGCTGGTGAGTCGGATAACACCCGCACGGCATGAGAACACTTCACACGGCGCGTCATCCACATCAATCTTAATAAACTGCAAGCAAGACACACTTCCTCGGTATCCGGATGCAGCATGGTGCACGCAGGAGGTAGGACTAACAAGTGAGGCACTTCCTCACCTTCCTCTCAGATAGTCACGCATCTGGAGATTCCCCAGAGTAATTCAGAACACCCGCAACTTTCCGACCACGCTGGGAATCACCCGGCTAGCAAATACAATAATAATAATAATAATAATAATAATAAAATTCAATCCGTTTACCAAGTCAAAAAAAAATGTTTAAATCATCACACTCCACGTGAACTTATTGTGCAATCTTCACAAATAAATTCAATAATTAACACATCACCAGGGATAAAGTTAAATCAAATAAAATAGTATTGTGTCGCCAAAACTTGGAATTTCATATTTCACCAGCTCGCACACATTATATTATGTAAATAAAATGTTCCACTTGAATCAGGTGACGAACGTAGATCTAATTTTTACATAAATATATATTTCTTTCCTTCCAGTCTCAAATCACGAGACGAAATAAGCTCACACTAGTTATCTTCAGGGCCGTTCGATAACACATTACGCTACGGGCCAGTAAAGAGTTCCAGGTTTACAAAATTCGCTTGTGGATTCAAGTTAAAATAACGATGTTATTTTCAATAATTTTTTGGATGAGTGTAGCGAGTGTAGCGAAAACTTCAATTTCACTGACAGCTCAAAAAATTTAGCTCCAATGTTTTTTGTTTTTAGTTTGTTTGTTTTTTCGTTTGTTTTTTTGTCTGTTCGCACGATTCCGGGTAAACGGCATATGCGATGTTGATGAAATTTTGAGTGGACCTTTGAAATCTCTGAACTTATACGTGCCACGTTTTTGGGTACAATCGAAAAAATATTTCTCATAAATATCGTACTTTTACGATTTTTTAAATTTTTAGTGCGATATTTTCGTTACATTTGGGCCGATTCTGACCAAACGGGTGGGGCTAGAACGTTCATATTTCACATGGACATTAAAGTTATAGTGATGTATTGCTTTTTGAAAGAAAAAGTTGAAAACATTTTCCAGAAACCATATAAATAAAGGTTTAAATTAAGTTTTTTGAGGTATTTAATAGCAATTAACAAGTAACAAGTAACAATAGAAACTTAACAACAATCACCTACAATGCGTTAAAAGCAATTGATAAGTAAAGAGATCCCACGCAAACTAAAAACTAGCAAACAAGCTCATCCATCAACGCGACGGGACTTAACGATTTCCTTGTTATTATAGTCGTCACCTTAAGCCTCAGAATTAGCGGCAACTGATCCACAAAATGCAGAGGCAATAAAATAGTATTTCTACAACAGCTGAATTAAGCAAGCTTGATTGTAATTGATAATGTCTATTCGTTCAGCAGATATATCCACAACAGTGAGCTGCTGCGCGCGTGACCTTTGACCTCCGATCTCTGACCTCCGCCCACCGCCACCCGCATGATGCCAAATTGCATAACGCAGAAATGATTTCCTACATCCAAACGGACATTTGATATTATGTGTGCTGCTTCTACTAAAATAGTTTTTGCGATTTATCTTTTTCACTTTGTCTCTTCACTTCTAGCAACGTGAATTTTACAAATAACTTTTCATCCACTGGTGGCCAACTGTTTTACTATAATACTATGTTTCTTATTTATGTGCTTCAATTTTGTACATTATCATTTTAGACCGAACGGAGCACAGAAAAGAAAATTAATAACTGCCAGAACTTTAATCAATGCATATTATGTTAATGTTTTCATTTTTATTTTATTTGATATTATTAATGTGATATTTTTTTATATGTGTAACTATTGAAATAAGTTGCATGATTTTTATTGTAACATTTGTATTGTCACTTTGAAAAATCGTTTAAAGTTTCTAGAAACACACTATAAAGTAATGTGAAAAATTTGTGAATGACTGCATCAAGACAAGGTTAGCCCTAACTTGGTGTCGAACCCAGTCCATCCAGCTTTACGTCGGTACCAATGCTGCCTTGTCATTTTTAACATTCGTTTTAAAATGGTACGGCGTAGGCAACGTGTTATTTTGTCGTTCTAAACTAGCTACTGCTTTACAGCGACTGGGCCGCCTAGACCAGTCAGTTCCAAGATAACAAAAGATATGCGCGCACATCGGGAGGCTTTTCGGGTCTTGCCGAGGCCGTCGCTAACGTAGTGAGTATAGCGACGGCCTCGGTCTGGCACGTAGACTGCAGCAGCCGCTTGCCTGTAGCAGCCGCTTGCCTGTAGCAGCCGCTTGCCTGTAGCGAGCATCCCGAGACAACAAAGGATCTGCGCGCGCTTTGAGAGGCTTGTCGGGTCATGCAAGCAGGCAGCCAGCCAGGCCAGGCTCAGTGTTGCCAACTTGACGGAAATTCCGTTAAAACTGGTGGTTTTTACATGCCATATAACGGACAAATATTCCATCTGACGGTTAACGGAAAATCTAGTGGAATGAAAATGAGTCTAGCGAAATACTAGTGGTTTTCGAAATAACCCAATTTTTGTGCTTTTTGATGATATTTTGTTGACATTTTGTATGGGAAGCGGTAAATTAGTTTAACTTTTAGCAAATAATCAAAATATTTAACCCTTGTAATGATGATGATGGTCATAATTTTTACATATTTTACTCAAGATTACGCATCTTATACTTAGTTTGGAATACTACTATCATGTTTTAAATCCTTTTAGTCCAATTTAATGAATAAAAAAGTCAAATTAACCTGTAAAAATAACTTTAACGGAATGTACTGCTGTCTGGCGGGAATTTAAGGTACTTTTGACGAGATTAGTAGGCTAGGAGTTGGCAACACTGGCCAGGCTGCGCTCACTGGCAGTCGGTCTCTAGTTCTCGTCTGAGGTGGACGTGTTTTGTATTCGCTCCGCGGTCTCTTCGTTCTTGGTCTCTACAGTTCATGAAATTTGCTTCTTTACTGTGGGATGTGTTGTATTAGGATGATGAATCTGCTGTTGTCTTGAATCGTTTTGTTTAGTGTTAGTTCACTCAATGGTGTGGTCTGTTCTGTCCAGACTGCTACGTTTTATTTGCTTTTTATTCTCTCTTGCTTGACAAGGTGCTGTACTCTGTCTGTCTGTCCCGCCCGTTCATACATTGCGGTTGATGTTATGTTTGGTATGTGCTAGGTTGTAGTTAAGAGATATAAAAGCATTGATGGTTACAGCATATTACAGCAAGGGTGCCAAGTTTTATCCTAACAGTTCGTTTCCGTAATTTTTTTGTGAATAATTTCCAAGAACAATTTTGTTGTCACTCATTACACACGAATATAATTCATTTTTAATTTCTGAATATGATCATGTTCTCCCCGACGCAGGCATTGCGTGATTAACTCTTGTCTGGAGGGTCCCCAGAATATTCCAACAAGGTCCGATTAATCGTTTGTAAAAAAATCGAAGAAAAACACCCGAGCAATATTTCTTATAATATTCTGATTGAAATCGATGGAAAGCTTAGGACGTCATAAGTCATTTATTAATGTTTTTATTATTTGTGTTCCTGATATGACCACGAACTTTTCCGCCTTACTTCGTTTTCTACATACATATTATTTCAAACAGTTTGTCCGTTTTCTCGATGAAACAGTGTTGAGGAGTACCTAGATACATGTATCTAGATCCTTTTTAATGTCTATCTCCAGCAAGTTCAGATAAAATAAGGTGCTTTCTGTCAAATTACTTACATTTTCAGTAGGTACACTACATTATTAATAAAATTTTAGATTTTGATTTATTTTATCTCAATCCGTTAGATCATAATGCTCCAATATAGACTAGAGGAAATTGGGATCGCTAATTCAATTATAAATTTATAAACATAACAATATTGAAATCCAATGCACCCTTGGCAGTGTGCGACCAGACCAGACTGTGCCATTGTTACCAGTTACCACATGTGCCAAGATTTAAACAGGATGGCAATGCACTGGCACTTAACTGTCAACAGACTTATCTCAGGTGGGCAACTTACCCTCCCTGTGTTGGTGCAAGGCGTCTTTATAGCAAACTAGGTCTACGGGAGTTAAAGTAAAAATCAACTCAATTCTCTATATCTCAACGGATGTACATTTGAACACCCCCCTCAGCCCAACATTCACACATTCTAAACAGCAACCGCCACTAAAACAACAAGGATTGCAATATGTAATAATCGCAACTAATATGCATATCAACATCTGAAATACACGCACACTCACACTGCACAATTGCAGACTTGCGGATTTGCGGCAACTTTGGGCTTGAGACACCACTCCCACTCGACATTCGGCTGCCCCAATTTTGAAATTTAATGCTAATTTTTTTTCCCCAAGGACACATACCACGAAGAATTGCGTGCCGTCCAACGGTGCACAATCGACTTGAAGTAAAAGGTCATGTTCAAGGGCTCAGCCCTTTGCATTGCCTCCTGAGAAGAACCTCTATTCAGGATTGCCGGTCCCGACATTATTTAAACCCAGGACCTTTCTCGAGTCTTGCGTTTGAGCTGCATCTGTCGAAATATAATTTTACACAGTTTGATAAGTTTTGACTACAAATAAAATCAAATAATAATTGAAGATATAATTGCTTTATTATTGATTGTTAAAGAAAAATAACTGCCTTGTGCGGACACTCTCCCCTTCATCAACTGGGTGAGTCGTTCTACGGATGTTAACTAGTACATGTTGGTTCTGTTGGCGATACTCGAGCCCAGTATTTTTCTTGGAGTAATATCCATTAATTCCAGTGACTGGAATCGAACCAGCTACCACACAAACAAGAGTTTGGTGAGTAAATGTTTTTTTAAAAGTACCTACAATAAATATTTAACGCAAATAAAATTTCAAAATGCATTAATGTGAATGACGTATCTCGTTATTTGTCAATTCTAATTAGGAATACATTTTATGAAATATTTTAAAGGCTCATTGCATTATCGTAATTTTTTCACATTTGACGACCAGGTAATGAGAGCAAAATACCGAATCAGTTGTTCATTTTACGTTTATGCCAAGCTAGAATCTGAGTTAAATGCAAAATGAAAAAAAGCAAGAGCATTTTTTTTAGGTATTGAGGTGTCCCAAGAAAATTTCCAAGAAATTTTTGGCTCAGTGGCGTGTGACTCGACCGATAGTATTATTTTCTCACAAAGCTAACCTGTATCAAGTTTGACCTTAAAATAACATCTTATTA
Organism: Sweltsa coloradensis; assembly: GCA_024449915.1. Lineage (NCBI taxonomy): Eukaryota > Metazoa > Arthropoda > Insecta > Plecoptera > Chloroperlidae > Sweltsa > Sweltsa coloradensis. The sequence goes on from JAMZAV010001116.1 coordinate 482,928, forward strand.
CTGGTTGGTTGTGCCTTGCTTTGTTGTTATAGTAATTTGTCCCAGTGCTAACTTCCAAATTTGCTCACCACATTAACTGAGGAGTCAAATTACAAAGAAAAAACATTTTGGGGCTGTTACGAGTTCTGAACCTTCTCCGTCTCCCAAGTCTAAACGGTGCAATTTCGCATTGTGACAATACTTACTAAGTCGTATATTTCGTCTTCTACCACGAGCACATTAGTAGTATGAATACAATGCCTACAGGGTTGGCTTCGTCCGCTTTAAATTGTATGTCGTCAATTAACAGTCGATAGACTCTAAATGCGATTTATTTAGTTTAAACTAAAAAAATATACTCGAGGTTTGTCTTTCGCACATTTATAAATAAATACATATACATTGATGTGAATTCAAAATATAGAAATAAACACAAGTAGAATGTGACATTTAATATCATAAGATAAAAATACTTGAAAACTTGTTGTAGGCTTTCACGGCCCGTGTAAGTAAAACTGGGCTGTGGGGGTTCCCCCCCTGTAGATTGTCTTAAAATCGACTTTTTTCAGCTGATTGGGGGAATCACTGGGTTACCTCTCAATCCAGCTCGACCCATGAAGACAAGTTCCCTAGAGTGCAACCCCCTTTCATTTTAAAACCATGACGCATGTGGGGTTTAATCAACTTTGATATTTCTAGTATTTCTGCAGTTCTAACTTAAGACTTTTCTAACTTTGACGTTCAATTTTGGGGGCCTATGTCCACTCAATTAAAAACCCACGTCTCTGTGAATTTGTCAGATTTCTTTCTTTTTAAATTGTTTCAGACACCGAGGGCGGTGTTGTTTAAAACTTGGCTGTACACTGTGTTTCAAAATTGATGTTATCCCAAAAAGTCAACAAAATTCCGCCAAACTATTTTTGCATGCCCCCAATCTTGCGTGACTTTTTGTTCTTTAAGTCTTGTTGACCCTTTCTACCATCGACCTATGTAACTTTTTCAAACCCCCACGGGGTATCTGTACACTCATGGACTCCAAGGGGGTGGGGGGCAGCCATCCTTAGCAGAGTTAAAAAATGGTACAAAACTTTATGTCCGTGGTGTTATAGTTTTTATGTTGTATTTTTTTCAAAAAATTGCCAGTACGGTCAGTATATTTTCACAATGGGAAAAATTTGAGGAAACGCGTTTTTCTTGCTGTAAAACCCTTCATAGCTGAGGTAAGGCTGGGACACACGGTGGTATTTCTCAAGCTTGGAAAATATTCCTGTTATCGTATTCTTTTGCTGCAGCATTTTTTGAAATATCTAACTTCCTCATCCCCATGCTTTTGTCCCGAAATTTGTTCGCTTTGCACGCCGGTGTACAAATACGACCTTTTATCGTGGCTTTTTTGAAACTGAGTGTCCCCCAACTGCCCTTTCTCTTTTAGTCACATAACTCCAAAACGGCAGCTTTTCCCCGACTCAACTTCCTGTAAAATAATTCTATCACTCGGGATTAAAATATATTAAGACTCGTCGAGCTCCTCCCTACTTTGAGGCCACACGGCGAATATGTTATCCACAAAACCTAAAAATGAGATGGCACTTGCTTCGCTCATTTTAGGACATTAGCCCTAACCTCAAAACGTTCCATGAAAAGATTAACCACAGCTGGTGAAACTGGTGAACCTAGGCTTCCTTCAATTTGTTTATAATATTTTCTCGAACATGAAATACGAAGAGTTTTACACAGTCCCTGCCAATTATACAATATTACCCGGGCACTTCTCTTTAATCACGTCGACGGCTTCTGCAATCGGTATATTAGTCAACAAAGACGTCACAACAAAACTCACCATGATATCAACATCACACATTTAACAACTAACAACAACATTAAACTTCACGTTTTTAATTATTTGAACAAAGTGGTGAGAGTCCTTCATATATACGAGGCAGCTTCTGTCACCCAAGGTTTTAAACTGTCTAGATAAATACTTTGTCACTTTATAAGATGGTGCATCAATAATTCTTTCAATAGGCCGAAGCGGAAAACCAACTTTGTGTACCTTCGGCAAGCCATATAATCTAGGTGTATACGAATTAGAAGGAAGTATTCATGTTTTTTTTTATCTTAAAGAGTTGATCGTTTAACATGTCTAATATATCCCTTTTTCCCCCCCATCCCTTAACGCTCCGAATTTTTTTTTCACCCCAAATTTAATTATTCACGTCTTTTTTCGAATTTTTTTAAACGTTTTTTTTTTTGCGAATCTTTAAACGTGTTTTTTTAGCCGTTCATAGTTGCAAATTTGCGAAATTCATCACTTTCGTCAATAGGTGGCCATCCCACCTCGGCTTTCAATGAGAATTATCATCACCAATAAACAAACTAACACTATTCAATATCACTGTCTATGTGTGAACCTTGTATGTTATTTTAGATTTCAATAATTTTTAAGGCTTCACGAAGAAACCAATTTGCAAAATTTTTCGCTGTTTGCGATGAAAAACCTTGCCTCTTTGAGTGTTGCCGGCGAATGTTTAGACTAGAGTTCTGCAAGACTATCTATCCTCCACCACATTCACTTCTCTATTGTCAATTCCTTGATACGCAACTGTTTCCAATGTTTTGTTCCTTAAACTATGAACAAATGAAAATTTAAAAATATGAAATTTCAAAAGCAATGTAAAGGTCTTGGAGTCTGGGACTAACCCTGTTATTTGTTCTTAGTATAACTAATTGCTTTTAAAAGTCGAACCCCCAAAGAATCACATCCCAAAAGGGGAACTCGCCCGATGGGACAATTTGTAGTCGAGGCTAAGCCGCCTAGGGCGAGAATTTCTCCAGCATAACGCTCAAGACTCTGATTACGGAGGTTGAGAATAACAAAATAAGATCTTCTTAAAGCTTACCTTATTCATGAAACTCCTTTATAGAACATCTTCTTAAAAAATGCATTTAATAAAATGGTTAACACAGCTAGTACAAAGTTTGAGAAAAGATTACAAGACCTACTGAATATACCAGACGAATTTTGTGGAACCTTGCTCTTTGAGATTCTGTGCACCTAGGCGGAATGGTCAAATGAATTGATAAAAATGTAGAATCAACGCTATTTTAGTTGCTACACATTTTCAGAATATTTTAGAGATATTATTTCTTGTGTGTTGTAATCGTAACAGATTTTGTAGCACCCACAAATGTGTCCCCGGATATTTGTTTAAAATTTCAGTGCATTGTGTTTTGTGGTTTGGCCGTTTTTATTACACATACAGACAACAGCTCAAGAAAGTCCCGTTCGAGTTCCGTTGAAGCCCCCCCCCCCCCGCTCGCTTCCTGTCTAAGAAGTTGTGATAACCAATCCACATGAAAATTTAAAATTTGTAAAACTTCCTAACTAATCTAAATAAAAGTCCTTACAGAGATGGAATTACTTGTTTTCACGATTCTGAATTTTATACCGGTCATTTGTAAGTTAGTAAGACTGTAGTTCTTCGATAAGTCACAACGCAAAGAACACACGGTTGACCCCCTTGTGTTGTATAAATACGGGTTAATTTCTTCTAGGATGCCTAAGGAAGATGCCAAGTCGACATTCCCTCTACTGAGCCGGGTTTTCCCCAGCATTGGGTCGGTCAAAACCCCCGGGCCGAGCTTTAGTCGTATTCTTTTTGTAGACCGTAAAGCAGGTGGTTTGCGGCTACGACCACTATGCAGTTGTCTGCGCCCCGGTAAGGTGTTTATCTTTGGGGGGAACTAAAAGGGATGATTGGCACGGGTGTTGATACATTTCTCCCCAACCCCTCTTTCCCGGCTTCGACACTTAAGATGCTGGGACGGCTTGGGGAAAAGCGATTCAAATTTTCCTCACGGATAAGGGGGAACATTATTCGTGTGGAGAGAATGGCTCTGGTCAGCTGGGCCTCGGACACACTGATAAAAGCCTCTCCCCAGTCGTAATGACCAGTCTGCCGCCATATAAGAAGGTGGCAGCTGGGCTGTTCTACACGGTGGCCCTTGCTGACACAGGCGAGTTGTGTGTGACTGGGAACAATGTTGATGGCCAACTAGGGCATGGACATACCAACAACATATCCTCGTTCATCGTTGTGCTTAATCTTGCAGAAGCTTTTGTTGACATTTCGTGTGGTTGGTACGCTCAACTCAAGGTATTTTAATGGCCGGCAGTAATGTTACTGGTGAATTAGGTTAAGGATCAATAAAAGTGTAAATAGCTTGAAACAAAATTTTTGGGGCCATCTCAGCGGTTTGCGGCCCCCCCGCGGGTAACCGAGCCCCCCGGAGGGGCGGGGGGGGGTTTAAATAAAAGGGCGGGCCGGGGGGGGGGAGGGCCACCCCTACGAAGGGGCGGTATCCACCCGGGCGCGGGGCCCGACCCCCGGGGCCCAAGGTGTGCGGCGGGGGGGGAAAAAGGGAAAGGAAGCGGGCGGGGTCATCTCGTTAACACACTTAACTCCCCCAAAATACCCGGGTTTGTTGTTTAAAATAAATTTGGGCAAAAATTAAATTTGGTGAAACGAAGGAAATTTCTCCAACTTTTGGGGGAATTTGGTCTTTTTTGAAAAAAACACAAAACGGGACTGATTGGGAGGAAAAATTTCAGAAACGGGGCCTGGTTTTGAACCCAAATTCAACCGGTTTGAGGGTCAGCCGTGAGACTGTAAAGAAAGTTCACTAAAAGTTTGCCAGTGCCAATCTTTTCCCCCAAAAAACTAAACCCCAGCCACCCCTTTTTTGTTGTGCGGGGATCCCGCTTGTCACCTTTAGAGAACACCCGGTCTGCCAACCCAGTTCGACCTTGAGGAGCCCTCCTACATCTTGGAAAAACTCTGGCACAATGACCACAGTAGGGGGACAGACCTTTACCCTATGCCCCTTCAACCCCAGTCCGACGACCTCGAGCACACCCCTTTTTCCCCGGAGGCTAAAAAACCCCCAGGAAGCCAGGCCACGGGCGGGGTTCCGGGCGTCGTGAGGTTTTTCACGGCCTCCCAGAGCACAAGACAGGTGACGACTTTTAGTGTGAGTGCGGGAGAGAGGGGACATTTTGATCCCTTCGGGCGTATTTAAGTGCATAATAGATTGGGGATCTAGATGCTATCCTTAGCGCTCGATTTTGTACCTTCTCAAGTGTGTCTCAAGGTGAGTATTAGCGGCCGTGGCCCAGACTGGAGCCGCATATGTAAGCAGTGGTCTAACTAGTGAGCTGTAGAGAAAAGTGGCATAAGATATTGACATCCTACTACGCTTTCTCATGAGAGGATAGAGTGCAGATAATCTTTTATTGGCGGGGTCCGCAATTTCCCTGGATATGCCGGGCCCATTTTAAGTTTGTGGTCCATAGTTACACTCAGGTACTTAGCTGATTTCTCGTCTGGGATAGCTTCTTTAAAATAAAGTCAAAGAATCGTGATTGTTGTACTTCGGAAGAATTCGCTTGGTAAAAAAACAGATATGCTTTTGTCACATTTATTTAATTCGCCAGAGGGTATACCATTCCTCTAGCTTTTCTAAGGCAGCTTGCAGTTTTTTATAGGCTAGGGATGCTCTCCATGAGCTGGCTAAAAGGGCCGTGTCATCCGCGTAAAGAGCGTAGGTGACACCTGGTATCTGTGCAAGGTCGTTTATGAAAATACAAAATAAGAAGGGGCCCAGGATAGATCCTTGCGGGACTCCTGCATTAGCTGACCTTGCAGATGATAGCGAGTTTCCTATTTGTGCCACAAATTGCCTGTGTGCTAAGTAAGATTGTATTAGCTTTATTAGGTACGGGGGAAAGTCCAGGTCAATCTTTTTTGAAAGCAGGCCCTGGTGCCAACCTTGTCAAAGGCCTGCGCATGTCAAAAAATACAGCGGCAGTAACCTTATTTTCGTTGAAGCCCTTGGCAATTTCATCAGCTACCCGTACGAGCTGCTGAGTAGTAGAATGTTTTCTACGAAACCCGAATTGCTGATTTATCAAAATGTTTTTATAAGTGGAGAAATCCTCGAGTCTTTTTAAAATTATCTTTTCGAACAGTTTTGATAGGCCACTGAGGAGACTGATGGGCCTGTAGTTTTGCGGTAATTTGCTATCTTTGCCGGGTTTCGGAAATAAGATAACTTTAGATGTTTGAAAGATAATGAGAAAATTTGTTGTTTGATCATTATATTAAAGAGGATTAGTAATTAGGATGACAGCTTTCCTTGGTAAGTTTTTAAGGGCCAGGTTGGGAATGCCATCAAGTCCCGGGGCCTTCTTATTTTTCAGCTTTCTGATGATATCAATGACCTCCTTAGGTGAGCAAGGGGCTTCGGCATTAATAGTCGGGGTAATTTGTTCAGCTTTTAAAATTTTCAATCCGCCTTTCAACCATCACAATGTGGTCAGCAGAGCTAGGTATATCATTCGGGGTGAAGGCTGCCTCAAGCGTGTCTGCCATCAACTCAGCTTTTGCTTCGTCAGTATATACAATTCCGTTTGGTCCATGCAGGGGGGGATTACGCTGGGGGATTTTCAGCATTGCCTTTGCCATCTGCCAAAGGGATTGATCATCAGTGTTTAGGGATTGCATCTTATGAGTCCATTTGCGGTTGCGGTGGGCTGCAATCTGTTCTCTTACGTCAGCTGACATTAGGTTTAAAAGTTGTTTTATGTGCGGCGTTCTGTGTGATTGCCAGACTCGTCGGACTCTGTTTTTGGCTTAAATTGTTTTTAAAATTCGGGGGGGGGGGGGGGGGAAATCAAAGGTTGATTTGGTTGAAGTTGGATACGGTGAAGGCGTACTTAGTTCGAGGGCTTTGATTATGTTGCTGGATAGATCTTCAAAAAGATTGTCTATATTTTGTGCAGTAGAGAATGTTGGAGCTGCATCCTGGATAAGTGCTGTAAGTTCTTCCCTAAATTGGGGCCAGTCTGTTTTTGTGACATTGATATGCTTGGGGCGAGTTTCATTGATAAAAAAGTCGCCATACTTAATCAAGAGTGGGTTGTGGTCAGAGCTAAGTTCGGTAAGTGCCTGGACTGTCATCGACTTAGTCAGGTTATAGCTAAGGGCGATGTCCAAAATATCGGGCTGGTTGTTAGAGTTTGAAAAATGTGTTGGAGTGTCAGGTCCAGAGATTTGGATGTTTCGCTTAATGCAATGCTTGTAGAGGATTCGGCCATTAGCATTAGTGCGACGTGATAGCCAGGTGGCATGTTTGCAGTTCAAGTCACCTGCCATTACGGTAGGGATCTTGGAGCTAACTAGTTTATCAATATCTGAGGTAATTAACTTGGTTTGGGGGGGCTTATAAGTTGATATAAGGCGCAGATATGAGGATTTCGTTTTTACTGTAATTGCTGTCGCCTCTAGGCTGTCCAAAAGCGGGGTGTCAATGTAGTGATGAATTAAAGAGTTTTTAATAATTATTGCTGTTCCTCCGCCTCGAGTTGAGCGATCATTTCGATATACCCTGTACCTATGTATATTTAATTTATCTTTTGGCTTTAGCCAAGTTTCAGAGATTAGTGCAACGTCGATCTTAAGTCGCTTCATAGCTTCTACAAGCTCGTCTTTCTTGGGCAATAATGAGTTAGCATTCCAGGCTAAGATCCTTAAGTTTGATTTATCGGGGTTTCTATGGCTTTGCGCCATTCTGGTTTCTTAGCTTTTTTTAACCCTAAATAATGGCATTGCAAATTGTAAAATTAAGTCAACTCTGTCTTCGTTCTTTGCATTGCATAGAGCTGCCATGAGCTCGTTTGCCCACTTGACCATCCCATTAAAATTAAGTCCGGATGGATCTTCATTATGCTGATCAGTTTTATTAGAGCCGCGAGGCTGGTGATTTGGGCGGTTGGGCCTTGCTTGCTTTTGCTCTGAGGGACCTGCTTGTTCGGTATCAGTTCCATTATTATCGTCATCACTGGCCGTCTGTTCGGCATTATCGGTTTGGTAGTCGTCCATTTGCAAATTGAACTTCCTGATCCTGTCGCGCCGGGACATCGCGCTTAGATCAGAAGCTGACAGTCGCTTGTGATTGGGCTTTGGAGACTTGGTGGTAAGAATAGGGAAGTCGGTAACATTAGGAGGTTGTTGACGGGCTACATTGGGAGCTAGTCCCCAGGCGTTAATCTTAGGAGGTTGGGCTGCTCTGAACTTTTCGCCGGAGCTCTTGTTAGAGACAACTTTATGGCTTGTGCCAGGCTTGGTAATTTTATCAGTGGCAGCTTTATATGCCGGGCAGCCACGCCAATTGGAAGTGTGCTGACCAGCACAGTTAGCACATCTGGCAGCAGTATTTCTGTCTTTACCGCAGCTCTTTGATTCATGTTTCGGGCCGCATTTGACGCACCTGAAGTCATTAACACAGTTACGTGAAACATGCCCATATCGTTGGCACCGATAGCATTGGGCCGGGCCTATAGGCGATTTAATTTTTTCAAAAGAGACCACACAGTAGCATAGGTGAGACACTGTGCTTAACTCCTTAGCCATTTCAGGGGTTGTTTTGAGTAAGAAAAGCGGGAGTAAAGCTTTGTTGCCCCTCTGGCTTCTTAGCTGAATTACTTCCTCGCATTCAATATCAAGGCTTGCTAGACTGCTTTTTATCCATTCGGGGCTTATAGACTTATCTAGTCCCCGAACTACAGTTTTTGTTGCTTTCTCACCCAAAGGTGTGAACGTATGAAACTGAATTTTATTTTCATTGAGATATCGGATTGCTGCCCTAAAATCATCGGGTGTTGTGGTTCTTAGCTTTGTGGTTTCACCTTTTGATTTAAATGAGAATTCTTCATCGCATAAGCCCGGCAAGTCATTGGCGACCTGCTGGAATGCTGTTATTTGCCGAAGGATTATCGGAGGGGGGAGAGGGCCCTTTTTGGTCTGGTCAGGATCGGCTTCCTGCAGAGTTTCAGGATTTTCAGCTCCTTCGTTGGTTGGGTTATCATGATTGTTTTGTGCATCGTCATCACCAGTGTTCTCATCAACAATGAGCGGGGCATAGCGATTTTTGAGTATTGGATCATGGTCAGAAAATCGGGACTTTCTCTTTTTAGAGGGAGTACGGTTTTCTTTTGTCGTAGTTTTTGGTTTTAGGAAGTCCGCCTTCTTGGCTGTAGATGCCTTGACGGCCCTACGTTTTCGGTTTCCTACTTTGGTGTATCTCTCTAAAGACTGGGTGCGTCCATATTCGTCGTCATCGGAAGACATTTCGTTGTCCTCTTTGAGAATAGGTGCAACATTATTCAAATTTGAATTCGACATAGTGTCAGAGTGGCATGAGCTGGGTCATATAAAGTTAAGTCAGGCAGAGCCTTGGTCAAAGGTAAAAAGCTTGTCCCAATTGACCCAAAATTAGCTTGCTGAGCAGCAAAAATAAAATATTAAAAGTTAGAGTTTGGCGTTTTGCAGCATTATGATTAGTAAAAGTCATTAAAAAAGTACAACGGAGGGAAGCGGAAGGGACCAAGTACAGGCCGGAGCCTCCTGTACCTATCCCTACAGTCTATGCTACCCCCAGTCCTAATAAACAAGCACCAATGCCTAATTGTCATGGCTGTCCGTCGAAGCGTTGACGCCAACACGCTGACCTACAAGGCACCCGGGGAGCTCACCCCTAGGGTTTAGCCCCGAGTGCCTCCTATACTTACGATTTTATGTAATTGGCTGTACGCCAATCTTGACTTAATCTCCCTTAGTGGGGCCTGCAAACGCACGCTGTGGCTCTGCTGGGCTCCTCTTGAGGTGATGCTCGCTCCTCGACGCGGGTTGAATGCCTATGAATGCCTCGAATGAATGATCAAATAATCTTGTTAATGCAGGCTGTATTTATACTTACTGCTAGCAGAGGATCCAATCAGATGAGGAACAAGGCCCTTTCCAATAGGAACACTTCTCGTCTCTTATTGGCAAGCCTCGTGTACTGATCAGCCTCGTCATTGTTGATGAGCGTAGCAAACGAAATGAAGATTCCATTCCACTACACTGGAGAAAAAAATATGAAAAGCATTTCTCTCTTTTTTATTTTTTCTCTTTTTTCCACTTTTCTCTTTTTTTCCCTCTTTTCTCTTTTTTTCCCTCTTTTTTCCTATTTTTCTCTCTTTTTTTCTGTTTGTATTTTTGTGTGTTGATTAACACGATTCCGGCTAAACCGATACTCCAATCGCGATGAAATTTTCTGGAGGACTTTGAAATTTTTGAACTTAGATCTGCCACGTTTTTGAGCGCATTCGAAAAATTATTTCTCATTAAAATCGCAATTTTACGATTTTTTTCTTATTCTTAAAACATTTCTTCGAATTATTACACCTTCATCCTTTATCTGATAACAATAATTTTTTCAAAGAACCCTCATTGGAGGAATTTATATATTCGTGTGAAATTTGAGCGCAATACGAAAAAAAAAATCGTATGCAAACCTCAATTTTACCCTTTTCTTCGTTTTTCAAAAACATTTCTCCGACTTACAACACTTACATGCTTTATCTGATTGTTATAATATTTTGACAGAACCTTAATGTTATGAATTTATATTCGTGTGAAATTTGAGCGCAATCGATAAATAATACCTACATGCTTTACTCGATTGTAATGCAGTGTGTAATGTAATGTGCGCCCCTGATCCTCATGTCGTCGTCGTAAAAATTAAAATAATATTTCTAAGCGTATCGCGCAGGCCATAGCAATGGGAAAACGAAATCAATTTAAATATCATCTGCATTACACATGGCAGCTTTGGCAAAAACTATGTGTACAAGAATCACTTGAAATTCTGTTCATTCTTAGCATTTAATTTTGAAATTGATACCGATATCTCCGCAATTTTTATCTGTTGCTGTCTTCAAGGCAGTGGACTTTGCAGTCATTTCCAGTAACTGCATTTCAACACCCTCATTAATGTATGAGTGTAGATTGGTGTGTATTTGTTCAAGAGTTAAATATTGATTGGTTGCTTTCAATAAAATCTGAACATTTCTATACTTTTGTTTCAGATTATTTAGCTGTTCTTTTAAGACCTCTTCAGCTGAAACAAGAAGAGAATTACTTTAATTAGGCACAACTTTTATTACTCAATTGACTGACTGTAATGAACGAAGGACTGACTAAGACTATTAAAGTGCGTGCATTATACACATATTCAAAACCATTTGATCAACAACTACTCCTCCAACCACGCCGGAACTGTTATGGCCTCCGTTGTCTGTTAAAAATCATTCTATCAATATCCACTCGCAGAAGATATAGATTATTACACTTTGATGTGCTAACAATTATAGAAATACACCTATTAACTCACTGGAATAGTCATGATGGGAAGTTGTTGGAGGCGTTCTGGCAACTATGGCGGAACTGTTATGGCCTTTGTTGTCTGTTTACAAAAACCATTCAATCAATATCCAATTACATTCTTAAAATTTAACTATGATTATTTTCGGTCAATAATTTGTTTTAAATGGGGTCTACTTAGGTAAATGAATGTCCGGGTGGGTACACATTTACAGAAGAGGTGCACGATCCCTTTAAACAACCTAATGCGTCTACGAATTTTAAAAATAGAATAAGACAAAATAAGGCTCTCTGGGGTGTAAACTAGCGCTAAAAAGCGCCCCTGTGGCCGAATAGAGCGAATGACTGGTCAACAATCAAAACTTGTTTTAGTGGTCATGCGACCATGGACTTAGAATAGTAACTGGCGTTACGCGACCAACCTAATTCTTTTGGTCACTCATGCAGGTAAAAAGGAAGGGAAGCTAATAGCTTAATAGGATGCAGAGGATCAAACATCACTCTAAGGCAGCACACTCTTACGTACATATTACACTTACCAGGTTTTCTCGTTTTCTCGTTTTATTTTTTTCTATAATTTTTTAGTTTTCCTCTCTAAGCTTTTTATTTTATTTTATAATTTTTTTGTTAGTATACTCTACTATATCCCTTTCTGTTTTATAACCTGGATTTAAGACCATAACTGTTGTCTTTTCCTCATTTACTTTTAGACAGTTATCTTGCAGATGTTGTACTATAAGGCTACTTCCTACGTAGGATTCAACTTCCAAGTCCTGAATTGATTTCCGAGCAAAACGTTAATGTCGAATCATCAGCGAATAACAAAAGTCGACCGTGTGATAAATTTTCAGGTATATTGTTTATGTATATATTAAAAAATAAGGGCCCATTTACTGACCCTTGCGGTACCCCATGTTTTACTACCTGCAGTGTAGATTTTTAATCACAACTTTGTCCCTTCAAATCTTTGTGTTTTACTTCCACATATTGAGAGCGACCCATATGATTTAACCCATTTTAATGTTGTCCCTCGGAATCCATACTTTCTTTTTTAAAGAAGGATGTCATGGTCCCCGCAGCCGAAGACTCTCGACAGATCCATGAACACTGCCATCGTTACATTATTTTGGTCAATGTTTTCTATTACATAGTCAATAAAGCTTGCAACAGCAGTCTCTGTTAACTTATTCTTCCTAAAGCCATGCTGCTGTTCTGAAAAAAGCCTCCCCCCTTCAATGAAACTTACGGCTATTTAAAAAATGCGATCTCAAAAATTTGTGAAAAAGCAGGTAGAATTGATATTGGTCTATGCTTGTCAATTTGTTGTGAGTTACTGTGTTTTGGTATTGATACTACCTTTGCAATTTTTAGATTTGCTGGGAACTTTCCGGTAAAAAAAAATGAAATTAATTAAGTTAGTAATTGGCTTTACGAGGTACTGACTACATTGTTTAACAAAACTTGGTGGTATTTCATCATGTCCACATGAATTTTTGTTCTCCATTAATGATATGATTTTACTCACTTCATTTTCATTTGTGAAAAACAGAAACATTTCCTGATTTATTTCGTTTGGAGTATTTACCTTTTCCCTATATACGATTCTTTCTTTCCCTGAGCAAATACCATCCGCTACCGAGGTAAAATACTGATTAAACATGTTTGCTATGTCCATTGGCTTTTCCACTGTCATATTGTTTTGTTTTGTTGGACTTTGATGTTGACCCTTTTCTGCCGTCTGCTGTGATTTTGTTTACTTCCTCTAGATTCATTAATTACATCCCATAATGCCTTCCCTTTGTTTTCTGCCTGAGATATTTTCTTTGCAATTTCTCTGGCCTTGGCAGCCCTAATTATTTTGCGATACATCTTTTTGTATCGCTTAGTGTATGTCAATACTGTGGGATTCTTAAATTTTGTACCTAACTTTGCATGTAATACCATTCTTTTCCTGGATTGCAATATTCCCTTGGTGATCCATGTATTTCTCCTTTCTCCTGAAACCCTGATTCGCTTTCTCCTTTTAGGGCAAGCTACATTAAATAAGTGGGTAAATCTATCTAGAAATGCCTGATATTTTGTATCCATGTTAATACCCTGATATACTCCTATCCAACTTTCTTGCTCTAAAAGAACCTTTAGGTAAGGCAAGTTATTTTTTATGTCTCGTGTCTGAGTGTAATAGTATTTTGAGTTATCTGTGTTACTGGTTGCCCTATTGTTTGCCGTGGCTTTTACCTCAATTGTCTGGCCGAAATGGTCTGCAATTGCTGTGTCCACGACACTGACTTTGTATATATTTTCATCTAAGTTTGTTAAAATATTGTCAATTGTAGTTTCAGAGCTCGCTGTCACTCTAGTGGCTTAATGAATTGTTATTTTTTATGTTGTAAGTTCTCAAAAACAGCTGCAATTGCTGTATATGTGGTCAGCGATCAGCCTTTATGTTGATTTTAAAATCTCCACAAATTCTCCATCCTTTCAATACATGAGCAATCACACAGTGGACTTAGCCTTATTCTTGTTTAGAGTGTGATAAGAAGTTTGTTAGTTCATCTAGTCTTGCATATCATAAGCTAACACACAGTGGAGCCAGACTGTTTGCCTGCGACCAGTGTGATAAGAGATATAAACAAAGCTCCCACCTTTCAATACATAAGCAATCACACAGTGGACTTAGCCTTAATCTTGTTTAGAGTGTGATAAGAAGTTTGTTAGTTCATCTCCCTGTCTGGGCCCGGGGTAGAATAGTCCCAGAGCATGGCTCTGCTAATCGTAAAAGGCGATTCAAGAGAAAAAGTCCAACTCGCAAACATCAGCTAGTATGAAGGGTAGTATATAACTTCCCGAATCTAGAGGCGAACTCTGACCGGTTGGGGTGCGTGTTGCAGAGAGAGCTCTGGCGCAACTTTTTATCACAACTTTCTTCATTCACACAGCCTTACTCATATTTATTTTCTTCTTTCACTTTTTTTTTCCTCATACTTGCCGGCCTTCTCTGCAACAACTACTCTACCGCTCCTACCCAGTCTAACCAATCCCAGCCAATATCATTTCTCCTTCCCATTTTATCCACTGGCCACAATCGATGACGACCCGGTACGATAAAGGTAATGGACCTGGTCAATTGAGGGCTCTTGACAGCTACGGGCTTGTCTGCAGGTTGCGTCGGTTGTATTCCCACCGTATGTGGACGGTCTGTTGGGCTGCAGACCGTCCTGCGTGCGGTGCTAGAAGACCGATTGCGCCTGTAGGCATCCGGACGTGAAATTGGCACTTTCCTACACGCCGCTTGATGTAATTGAAATCTATAAGGCTCCACCTCATGGGTCACTAGCTGCCCCATGGGGTGGACCCTTGAGTTTACAAGGCCCTTTGTGGTAGAACCAACATGGGTTAGTTGAGTCCTATTCCAAGCAATTGTTGTGGGTTGTCCCCTTCTTAACTATGAATAAAAGAAGCCTAGGAGATGAAGATGATGAAAAAATATTGAAAAAGACGACAAAAACCATTGGTTTCATGCCAAAATTTTTGGTCGTGAAACGAAATGAAGAAGATAAGAATTTTGAAACTGTGTCACCGTTTTATATACGTAAAGCAATTGAAGGAGTTGCCACGGGCATAAAATCTGTGAAAAAGTTGAGAAGTGGAATGCTTTTTTTAGAAACAATATCTGACAAACAATCAGAGACTCTGCTCAAGGTCACGTCATTGGGAGAAATCCCTGTTGAGATTAAAGCACATACTACTCTTAATTCATCAAAGGGGGTAATTCAGTGTTTTGATCTAGTTAACTGTAAAGTAGATGAAATTAATGAGGGACTGAAGTCACAGTTGGTAACAGATGTATACCATGTACAAAGAAAGGTAAATAAGGGCGAAAATACTGAAGAAGTGCCGACTCCAGTATTTATTCTTACTTTTGGAACTCCCACTCCACCCAAGTACATATTTGCTGGATACCTTTAACTTGCGGTTAGACCTTATGTGTCCAGGCCATTGCGCTGCTTCAATTGCCAACAATTTGGCCATTCACAAAAGAACTGTAATCGAAAAGCATTTTGCGTGAACTGTGCACAAGAATCACATAGAACAGAACCCTGTAAATCCGAAATCCTTTGTATAAATTGCAATGGCGATCACCCTGCGTCTTCATTCAAGTGCCCCAAGTATTTGGAAGAAGATGCCATACAAAAGATCTGTGCTGCGGAAAACAATCCAATCTTTGAGGCTAGAAAGAAACACCTGAGCATGTCTGCACCAGTTTTTAAAAGATCCTTTGCTGAGATTGCTCAGAAACCAGGACCACCTGTTAAGGATGCGGGTACTGCTTCTCAACAAGTTATCATGAATAACACTGCTGATCCGGAACAGTACTCAGATCTTTTGCAAACCATAACACAACTAAAGACCACAATTGAAAGCCTCCAAAAACAGCTTGATGCACAAGCTGCTTTCATCGCAGAACAAAACCAACCTATCAAAGAACTGCTGGCCTCAAAAAGTCCTCTACCAACAGGACCAAAAAAACCGACAGGGAAACAACAGCAGGAACATGCAAAACCTCAAACTTCATCTACAAAGTCTAAAGCTATAAAACTAAAAAGGAACAACGATATGAATTTGGATTTAGTTGATGAAAACGTGTCCGACTCGTCCATGATCACTGTAGATTCGGACGATCAGCCAATTACTGTTAATTCTATTGTAGCAGAATTTTTAAAGGAGGAGTAGCTACTATCGTACACGATAGTATATACTCAGAATTGTTGCCGCTCACAACACCTCTGCAGGCAGTTGCTGTCAGAGTTGCTCTTCCTAGTCTAGTCACACTATGCAATCTGTACCTGCCTCCCCATGCTGTGATATCGAAAAATCTAGTCAATAACCTTTTACAACAATTACCACGTCCATTCATTTTACTCGGAGATTTTAATGCTTACCATATTTTATGGGGCAACGCCTCATCTAACCCACGGGGAGTTTTAATCGTAGAAATTTTAACGACTCGAAACCTAATCCTTCTTAACAACAGGGACTCAACACATTTTAGCACTGCCAACGGTTACTACTCAGCTATAGACCTTACTATATGCTATCTTTCCCTCTTACTTGGTATTGAGTGGGGTGTCCTGCCAGATTTAAGTGGAAGCGACCACTTCCCTATCCTGGTTAAGATCACCCACCAGGGAGAACCAAGACGAAGGGCACCTAAGTGGGACTTCAAGAGGGCTGACTGGTCAGCGTTTGAGAAACTAGCCGTGTTTAGTGAAAAAAAATATGATGACATTCAAGACGAAGTAAATTATATTACTTACTTAATTATCTCCGCTGCCAAATCCACAATCCCGCAAACATCCATTCACCCTAGACGCTTACCAGTTCCTTGGTGGAACGCCGAGTGCAAGGAAGCCATAAAATAACGGCGAAAAGCTCTTAAAAATTTTAATAAATTTCCAACACAAGTCAATCAGGAGGCTTTTAGAAAACTTAGGGCCAAAACAAGAGCTATAATCCGAATATCGCGGAAACGTTCTTGGGAAGAATACGTCTCGTCTATTACGTGTCGAACTCCCATGACAAAAGTTTGGGACAAAGTCAAAAAGATATCTGGAAGGAATACATTTTTTAGTCCTTCCGGCATTCTTTATGACAATGTTTTAAAGACATCTCAATTAGACATCGCCGATTCCTTTGGCAAACACTACTCTAACATCTCCAGCTCCAAGCACTTCTCCCCACAATTCCTAAAGAACAAAGCCCGTGAAGAAACATACCCATTACATTTTAATTTGCCGAACAACGAAACATACAACCAGGCCTTTACCCAATGGGAATTTATAACCGCAGTAACTGGCCTGAAGAACTCTGCCCCTGGTCCTGAGGACGTTCACAACGAGATGATCAAACGCCTTTCCCCCAAATCTCAGCAATTCATCCTCAACACGCTAAACCGCATTTGGCTAGAGGAGGCATTTCCTAACTCCTGGAGGGAAGCCATAGCAATCCCTATCCTGAAACCAGGCAACGACAAAGACCAACTAATAAACTATAGACCAATTTCACTCACGAGCTGCCTGTGTAAACTTCTCGAACTAATGATCAACAAAAGATTAATGTGGGTTTTGGAGAGCCGCAAGCAACTTGTCCCAGAACAATCTGGCTTTCGACAAGGACGGTCGGTTCATGATCACCTTGTCAGGTTAGAAGGGTATATACGAGATGCATTTTTAATAAATCACGAAGTGGCTATTTTCTTTGATTTGAAAAAGGCGTATGATACGGCATGGAGATATGGCATTTTAAAAACTTTACATATCTGGGGCTTTTAAGGGCACCTGCCAATTTTTATTTCAAACTTTTTATCTGACAGAAATTTTAGGGTTCGAATTGGAAATATTTTATCTAGACCTTTTTATCAAGAGAACGGAGTTTCACAAGGATCAGTTTTAAGTGTCGTATGTTTTGCTATATCCATCAACAGTATTACCTCACATATAAAAAAGCCAGTCGAATCATCACTTTTTGTAGATGATTTTTCCATTTATTTCCGAGCTTCGTATTTGAGTTCGATTGAACGTCAACGACAACTAAACATAAAGCGCCTTGAGAGATGGTCAAACGAAACTGGATATAAATTCTCAATCACAAAAACCACATGTGTGCTTTTTAGCCTTCGCCGTGGATTATTTCTCAATCCCGACCTGCACATGGGAAGCCATGCCTTGCCTTACCATTTGCCGAAATAACACGATTTTTGGGAATGTTATTTGAAAAAAAGTAATCGTGGAGGCCACATATCCAACAGCTACGAACCAAGTGTCTAAAAGCCTTGAACATCCTACGAGTGCTCAGCAATACTAATTGGGGAGCTCATCGTACAACCATGTTACATCTTTATCGCTCCCTTATCCGCTCTAAGTTGGATTTTGCTAGTTTTATTTTTGATTCGGCTAGACCTTCTTATATCAAGACGTTGGATACAGTTCACCACACTGGTATAAGGCTATCCACAGGAGCTTTCCGTACGAGCCCTATTCCCAGTCTTCTTTGCGAGTCTGCAGAACCATCTCTATCCTCCAGAAGAAAGTACTTAATGCTCAATTACATCGCCTCATTAAAAGGATCTCCTACAAACCCAGCTTATAAAGCAGTTTTCGACCCTCCATTTCAAAATCGGTATGAAGTTCGCCTGAAGGCCTCGAGAACGGTGGGCATCCGCTCCCTGGAACTACTACAGGCCTTAAACATCACACTTCCCCTTGTTTTCTATAAATCAAATGGCGCAATCCCACCTTGGACACTTAAAAAAACATGCTGCATAACACAGCTCTCAAAACACAAAAAGGCCACCACATCAAACATACAATATCAAGCACTATTCAACGAAATCCAATACAACTACAAAGATTTCAGAAATATTTTTACAGACGGTTCAAAAGTAAACAATTCAGTCAGCTCTGCCTTTACAACGGAGAGCAACAACTTCAACTTTAAACTCCATTTCACATACAGCGTCTACAATGCAGAACTGTTTGCAATTCTACAAAGCCTCCTGTTTGCTCTTGATAGTAAGGATTCCAAATTCTTAGTGTGCACGGATTCTTTAAGTTCACTAGATGCTATTTGCCAAATTTACACTTCACACCCATAAATTAATAAAATACACCTAATATTGTCGAAACTTGCTGCAAAACAAAAATCAATAGTTTTTTGTTGGGTCCCTGGTCATTCTGGTATTTAAGGAAATGATGTCGCCGTCGAAAGTGCCAAAGAAGCTGGTAACAAAACACAAGTTGATTGCCATTTAGTTGTAACGCCAGATCTAAAAGCATTCTTCATACTCAAACTCAAAGAAAAGTGGTGCAAAGAATGGCATATCATGCAAAATAATAAGCTTCGTGAAATAAAAGACGATGTAACACCCTGGATCTCTTCAAGGCGCTCTTCTCGACGCGAAGAGGTTGTTCTGACCCGTCGACGCATTGGACACACATCTCACTCAAGGATACCTTCTAAGA
Organism: Sweltsa coloradensis; assembly: GCA_024449915.1. Classification (NCBI taxonomy): domain Eukaryota; kingdom Metazoa; phylum Arthropoda; class Insecta; order Plecoptera; family Chloroperlidae; genus Sweltsa; species Sweltsa coloradensis. The sequence continues at coordinate 502,192 of JAMZAV010001116.1, forward strand.
GGCAAAGATCGACCCCTATATGAGCAATGTGGTGAGATTTTAACTGTTAAGCACATTTTAGTAGAATGTCCCCAACACATAGACGAGAGAAATAATTTTAAACTAAAACCTAATTTAAAAGAAATTTTATCTGATAAATCTGAGAATATACTAAATGTTTTTAAATATCTGAAATCAAAAAAGCTGTATAATAGAATTTAAAAAATTACACATCACTCTTAAAGAGATACGGGCACTAATAACCTTAATTTAATTTTAATTTTTATCGTGGGAAACCTGTTATAGGGTGCAATTAGCCTCTCTTCAGGTGAACTAGGTATGTGCGGATAGGAAATTGTGAAGGGATGTCCGAGGGCTGTTTAAGAGGACTCAATCCCTTGCATTCGCCTTAACGACTGAGGAAAACTTCGGAAAAAACCTTCAGTCAGGATTGCCGGTCTCGACGGGATTCGAACCCGGGACCTCCCGAATCAGAGTCGAGCGCTTTGCGCCCGAGCCAACACTGTCGGTTAATAACCTTAGTGTTGTGTGCCCTTAAACCCTAATAACTAACTATTACCTTTTCAACGGTACCTTTACAATTGAAATCGGCGAAATTTTTTTAAAGATATTTGAGTTAAAATGTTCAATGACGGCGGCCATCTTGTTTTTGCTCAGGGTAGGTCTCAGTAAAAAATCGTAATTTACCCAATTAAAATTGTTCAAGTTCGGTTCATAACAAATTGATAGATACCAAATTTCTAATTGTTTCACCAATTGTGTCTCGACAAAATGAATTTGAAACATAAAGATCACACAGAAGTAGCATATATTCATCTACACATGCCATTGCTTTAATTACATAAACTAAAGCTATAATTCTCAGAAAATTAAATGCATGGATTCATTAAAAACACATAGAAATAATCCACCAAAAATTCAACTTAAGAAAATGCAAAACCTTTTTACCTAGTAAATATCGTTCCATAACGAGAAAGTGTAAAGTAAACAGTTAAAGTTTTTGTAACATAACCTCAAACATATGGGATTTTCGTGCAAATCTGTAAGAATGTAATTGAAATTTTTTATCATTTACCTTTCGAACGGTACCTTTTAAATTGAAATCGGTCAAATACTTACGAAGATACGCTAGTTTTAAGATAAGATATGGCCGGTCTCAACCAAAAATTCAAGATTCTCACCATTGAAATTGTTTATCTATGGCTCAATACGAATCTATTGATACCACATACATAGCTCTTTCACCTAAGCTGACACGGAAGCTTGTTTTCATACCCTATGCTAGCGTAGTAATTAAACTTAATTTTTCTCAAATGAACTTGATCATAATACGAATGAAATAAAAAACTGTACACCCTCAAAATATCAGTGCAGCAAAATATAAAAACTTTGTCAGGAACACTTTATGAAAACAAAAGTATGATGCTAGCCGATACTGTAATTTGAACACACTGTACGCACCTGTGTCTCTGGCACTGTCCATCCGTTGACTGCCAAGAGCGTCCCCTCCTTGCTCCTCGGCTCTCCGCTAGGGGCAGCATCTTCTTGGGTAGGTAACTACCCCAACACTGGCGGCACTTCTGAAAACGTTAACCCTACACTATCCCCCCCCCCTAAAGATAAGACTGGTCTGTGCTGTGCAAAAGAGTTCTTAACGTAAACACTTCAAAACAAAACTAAACTAAACGCTTGAAAACCCTTAGGCTGAATAAAATCTAAACTAAATCCTACAAACTAAACATCCGAGAATAACTGAGTCAGTCTTAATAGCGAAGTGGCTTGGCGCGTACTAGCTGTGAACGTCGGAGACCTTCTTCTCGAACCACGGCCGAAGAGTTCGAAGCCTGTATCGGGCTCGCCACTGGCACATTAGTCGGCTCCTCAGGACTCAAACTACTGTTGTACCGACGTACAACCGATAAGTTCTGGCTGTAGTCAACTCCTTCCGGTGATCGAACAGTCACGGCATTCCCATGTTTGGCCACCACCCGATCAGGTGTGGGACAGAAAGGAGTAGCCAACTTGTGAGGAGTTGGTTGCTTCACCAATACCTCATCTCCCACAACAAGATCGCGCTCAGCCGCCCTCCTAAAGACATCTGCATAATCTTTCATACGAGCCTTCGCTATGGCATCCCCGTCCCTCACCTCCGTATCCAAAGGTCCATGAGCAGAGAAGGTAGGCACTTTTACACTGAGCTCTCGTCCAAACAACAGCTTGGCCGGGGATACTCCTGTCGTGGTATGCGGGGTTGTGCTATATGCAAAAAGATATTGCAACAACGCGGCCTTCAGGTCTTGGTAGTATTATAGGCAATCTTCAGACAGCGTACCATGGAGCGGTTCTGACGTTCAACTTCGCCATTTGCTTGGGGATGCAGGGGCGTGGTAGCGAACAACTGAACTCCATTCATACTACAGAAATCCTTGAAATGTCCTGTCTCGAGCGCAGATGGTATTCCGAAACGTGCAAAGATCTCCCTCAAGAGAGCTATAGTCGACTCTGTTGTTATGGATTTGGTTAGGCACGCCTTTATGTAACGACTGTAATAATCAATTACTACTAGGATGTACTGGCCATTTGGCAGAGGACCCAAGTAGTCCACTGCCAGGTAATCCCATGGCTTGTCTGGTAGTTCCGTGCATCTAAGAGGTTCTGGTGGCTCAAATGCATCAACTATTTGGCAGCCATGACATTTGCGACAAAATGTCTCTACATCGGTGGCTAGAGTAGGCCACCACACCTGAGTGCGGAGTCGTTGTTTAGTCTTGATAACTCTCATGCGCCCCTCATGCGCTAGCTCTAAAATCCTGCCACGCATAGATGCTGGCATGAGGATGCGTTTATCCCGTAGTACAAGTTCATCGTAAATGGAGAGCTGGTGGCCTACTAGGTGGTACGTACGTAGCTCGGCAGGCCACTTCCCACTCCAAATAGCCGCCTTGAGTTTCTTGATGATAAATCCAAACAGCTCTCCTCTTACAGATCTTCCAGTCTGACTGCGCAGGGTGTCGAATTTTCCACCACCCATCGAATGTAGTTGTCATCTGCCGGGTCCCGTAGTTGGGTTCGTTTAAATTGAACAAGCCTGGAGAGGGGATCTGCTATGTTTTGACTACCTGGCTTGTAAACCAATTTAAATTTGTACTCTTGCAAGCGCAAAACCCATCTTTTTATCCCAGCACAAGGCTTCACTCGCTTGGAGAAAAAGAACTTTAAAGGCTTATGGTCAGTTATGCGTGATGTGAAGATTGGGCCCCCAATGAGAAAGTATTTAAACCGCTCACAACCATGAACCAGAGCCAAAGCTTCTTTTTCAATCTGGCTATATCTCGCTTCGACTTCCGTAAGAGCTTTGCTGGCATACTCTATCACCTGTTGCACCCCATCATGCTCCCCCGTAGCCTAAAGGCCTCCATCCACTTTAACTGTGGTAGGTGCTCCTTTTCTCTAAAAAGCAAGCACTGGTTGAGTTGTTAGGACCTTTATTATCTGTGACATGGCCTCGTCCTGATCAGCGCTCCAAAGAAACTAGTTAGGTTTTAATTTCCGAGGGAAAAAAGGAAAAAAAGCCACAAGTCCAAGCAGGTAAGCAAGTTCCTGTATGTTGGTGGTTGCACGGAATCTTTCAACAGGGAACTAGTAGATATGCTAATTGAGCATACTACCTCTCACGAATTGAGAAGGGAACTCTTGAAGTTAGGGGACGATGTGACAAAAGATAGAGCTAGGGAATTAGCCAGAGCATTAGAGAACTCCGAGCGACAGGCCAGGGAGATGGAGGGGAACCAAGGGGCTTCTAGTTCGATAGCAAGGCTCCAGACCAGACCCGCAGGCAGCAGGTGTTTTCGATGCAATTACTTGGGACATTATGGCCGTGATCACGACTGCCCCGCGCGCGATCGCACTTTTCCGTCACTAAATCTGCTTTCAGTGCTGTTTTATCCTCCATCAATTTTTGGTTTTCTTTTTCAAGTTTTTGTATCACCTTGAAAATCTCGTCTAATAGAAATAGCATATTGTCACGTTTCCGATTGAACTCTTCTTGTCAATCTGCATATTCCTTCAAAAACAGTGGAAAACTAAGCCTTCAACTTGTCCTTAAGACTGTTATTCTTTTTCACATAGCCATAATTAGCTAAAGCACTGCTAAAATTAACTATAATGGCTGTGTTTGTCACTGTTTGCTTACCAGCATGCGAGACCTCAGACAGCTGTCGTAAAGGATAGCGTAGCGTGAGTACCCCCAACTCCCTTGCAGTGCGTTTGGACAGCAAAGGGCAGTCCCTGCAGCTCATGACATAAAACTTTGCTTTAATGGTTGCCTTATTGTCCAAAGTGACAGTGGTGTCAAAACTACCTGGGGGTATGAGCGGTTTAGTGGCTACAAACGGAAACAATGGTTTTTTGTCAATGACTGTGTTGCCCTTGACTCCCTGAGTCTTCATTTACTAGTATGGGGAAGGTTTCTGATTTTTATTGGCAATTTGTTGAAGACTTTTGGGCCTATAAAACTACCATGTCGTGTATCGGTATATCCATATTGCGTTTGGAACATCCCCTGGTTAATGTTGCTGGGTAGGGTTAGGAGATTGTTTTATGTTAATTTCATGTGTTGGGTTAGAAAGGTTTTGAATATATATTTGTCTGATATCTAATATTCTACTGTCAAGGAATAGTAGGTTTGTGGGTTATCTAGGAGATTTGTTGTTAATTACTTTTATAATGTGCTTCTGGATTATGTTTAGAGGCTCTTGGTGAGTTTCTTATTCCGCTCCAGCCAACTATGCCGTATTTTTTAGACTAGTATAGATTAGAGCAAAAAATATAATTTTAAGAGTATCTCTGTTTACTACATTCTTTAGGCCGTAAAACTATATGGTGCAGTACCGCAGTGTTTTGCAGGTATCCTTTTTTTGCTGCTTCCAATTTCGATTACAGTCTATAGTTATTCCCAAGTATTTGGCGTGGTCTTTTTTAACAATTTCGTGGCAGTTACAGGTTTGTGGTAAGGTGCATTGCATTTTATGTATTTTTATGTTTTCTACACATAAGGGTGGTGCTGAATTTGCGGTAAAAGGGATAAATACAGTTTTTGATAAATTTAGATTAAGTAGGTTTTGTTGGAACCATTCATATACTAATGCTAGTTCTCTAGTAGCAATATTCATTGTTTCTTTCCATGTCTTGCCACTAAAGATTATGGCAGTGTCATCAGCATATATTATTAGTTTACCGTTTATTGGTAGATAACATAGATCATTTATATAGATTATAAATAGGAGTGGGCCAAGGACCGTGCCCTGTGGTACCCCATATTTAATCGTGCGAGGTGTGCTTATGCTATTATCTATATTTACCGATTGAGATATATCGGTGATTAAGTTCAGGCAATTTCCTCTAATACCATATAGTTCGTTTGTTTGTTTGTTTGTTGTGTGTGTGTAGTATTTGTGATCTACCGTGTCACTTGACTTAACAGCTAGACCCCTGTGATTGTCAAGAGTTGTTGACATACCATGGCTATTGTGATACAAGGCTTAGGGCTCTCTTCTCTACGTTTACACATAATTTACGTTGTGCCATTATTAACATAAAACTAATATTATTTGAAATTTCTGCAAACTTCCAAAACAATTATCTGTAAAATTATAAAGAATGACAACAACCAACAATTGTTCCAATATTGTGGAGTATTCCAAACGTCTCTTTTTAACAAATATTATAATGAAAGGCGTACAATGTTTATTATCAAACAAAATAAATAGAACATACGTGAATGTGCGACATTAATTAAACGTGCTTTGCTGCTGGCATGTTTTTTTGTTGTTGGAATCTTCCGTTTATAACGTTTTCTAAATATGTCCCAAAATAAACTTATGGTAACGATAGAGACAGCATGCATTTAACAAAAAATAAGTGAGCTTTTTCCTTGTTGGTTATCTTTGTTATGACTTCTTTTATAGCTAAGCTCAGTGCGTGTATGATATTTTCTTGCTGCGCTTCGTTCACACAAATGGATTTTTCAATATATTATTTTGTCAATTTTATTAAATTTATGATAAGCCCATTTCTGTTTCCCAACACAAAGTTTATTATTCTACGTCCACACTTGCAATTTAAATAATTCATTTAAATAAGTGTCCCATTAACATCGAAGTGTAGTCGATACTTGACTGTTCTAATAGAAGCCATTTAAATAGCTTGCTGAGATTATACTACATAACCTCACTTCTATATATACCTTTGTTTGTCTGCATAATTCGGCAACATTTGAAACAAAAAAGGAAACACGAGTGAAAAATACGATGAAATTCAAAATTACTGAAACAAATTCTCACTTATGTAAAAATTAATGTATGCCTAGTAAACAATAAACATATGTTCCACAGCCATTCAATCAACAGCCTTGAAGAGGTAATGTCTATTGACGTGTAGTCTTAAGTTAAATGGGTGTAGTTTAAATGGCAGTCATTTAAATGACAAGTGTGGACATAGCATTATTTTTTATAGTTAAAAGTTTGAAGTTTTTTTGGTGATACTGCTACCGTAGATTTGCTGGGCCAGTCTTATTATATCTCTGTCTAGATAGCAATAATGGCGTCGTAGATATTTTTGTATCTTGCTGTCTAATTATTTAACGTTTGTTTATTGATAGCAACAATATAATATAGTAGATCCATAGAATAGAATCGTGGTGACCGATTCATCTCAGTTCCTGAAATAACGTCAGCGATTTTGAAAACTAAACACATTTTTAGTTGATAGAGCGATCAGTGCAAATGCAGACAACAACGTCTCTCGGGTATCTGGCTATTTACCTGCACCGAGACCACCGATGTACACGAGACACACTCATCAATATACTGTTGGTAAGAGAATCACATAACCAGACGTACGTAGCTATCACTGATATTATCCTCGTGCGGTGCCGAGGGAGTGGTAATTAGAAAATACGGTTGCAGCGCTAACAAATTCTGTAATCGGAAAATGAACCGTTGATTGAAGAATCAATGAGCGAACAAATACTCTTTAACAGAGTAAAGCTGAAGACGAGCGGAATATTTTAAATGGTTAATTACTATCTATACTATGACTATGAGCGTTTAAAATCTTTGCATAAACTAAACATGATACCCGAAAAAGAACTGAAACATTATGCTAACTGCCGTGCAAGATTTGTATTAATTTGTATAGTCAATATTTTATGAACAGTCTGTAGCGTACACGTGTCTCTTGCCAGCAGCGCGCATCCTAGCGCCAGACAACAAAGGAGCTGCGCGCGCATCGTGATGCAAGTTTGTTCATGCACGCAGGCACGCCGGCAGGCAAGCGGGCAGCAGACGTAGCCTGCCTGCGCCGTGCGGCTGCGCCTCGCTCGCTCGCTCGCAGTCGTTGTCTAGTCCTTGTCCGAGGCGGACGTGTTTTGTCTTCGCTCCGCTCGGCGGTCTGTTCTTGTTGGGTCTTCACAGTACATGGCGTTGGCTTCTATGCCTGTGGGATGTGTTGTATTAGGATGTCTCTGCTGTTGTTTCCTTGCTTTGTTTTGTTCAGTGTTAGGCCACTCAATGGATTGTCTGTTCTGTCCAGACTGAGAAGTATCATTTGCTCTTGATTCTCTCTTGCTTGACAAGGTGTTGTGTGCTCTCTCTGTACTGCCCGTTCATACTGTGCGGTTGATGTTTGGCATGTGCTTGGTTGTAGTTGAAAGATAGATTAAAACCTTGTCATAATATTACAATGGGTGACACATTTTATCCTGGAAGTGGTTTTTATAATTTTTTGTGGAGGGGATTCAAAAAACTATTTTGTTGTCCCCATTACACGCGAATATAAATCAGTTTAGATAAAAATATTGTCATGGCCAACTGCCATCTCGCAGCCATTGCGTGATTTACCCTGTCTGGAGGGTTGTTTGTAGTTTACTTTCCTTAATCTATTTCCTATTTTCGTCAACACGAATGTGGGCCTTTAGATTGTTCATGATACCAGTATTATTGATCCCATTGTCTCGAATAGCCAAAGTGCATGAGACTTTAAGCAATAACCGATCCAATCTGGATCAAAAAGCACTGGCCTTTTCTCTGTTGGTTTATCATACTTTTTTTAAAGACATTGGCACTGATAACTTTACTGTTGTGTGCCCTAAAACCCCACTTACTTTTACTTTTATTAAGACTGTTCATCATTATTTACTTTGATTATTATTTATATATCTCTTCTTTCAAGTCAAAGCTCATCGCGTTACATAACTTATTAACTTTTATATTCTTCGGTCGGGGCTTTACAATAACTGTTTCTATATCACACTAACGCAACGTGAATAATTATAGGGTTACATCGGTTAAGGTCTCTGGGTCATTATGATGACGTAAATATTTTACTGTCAGTTTGGTGCCGGATTATTTGTATTTTTTTCATGTATTTATACGCAGGGAATATATCTGTGAATGTTTGTTTTGCACACATCGAAAGAACTAAAAAAATTCTGATTTCCAACTGCATTGTACATTGATTTCTATATGTTGATGTTGGGAGACTGCGCGAATGGACACTTAACTCTGTACGTACACAACATGGCATCGCAGTTTTATTTTCTACATTAAATCGGGTCCTTTTAAAATCCAACTCGCTACCTTCCCGTGGTTTGGCCTGTGAGTAGGGGAGTAGTGTATTCCCCAAAACTAAGGGCGAACTCTGGCTGGTTGGGGTGCGTGTTGCAGAGAGAGCTCTCGCGCAACTTTTTATCACACCTTTCTTCATTCACACAGCCTTACTCATATTTATTTTCTTCTTTCACTTTTTTCGTCACCATACTTGCCGGCCCTCTCTGCAATCGAGCACTCCTCCGTTTCCACCCAGTTTAACCCATCCTATCCAACATCCTCACTCCTTCCCATTAACCCCCCTCGTCTTCCCTTACGTTCCTCCCATTGGAAAGAAGAAAACATGGTGCTAATCCACAATTATGGAAAACGAAAATTTGTAAGATTCCAATACAATAAAATAAAATAAATAAATAAATTGTATTTAGAGTCTACCCACTCAGTTATATAACTGCTTTTCAGTGGGGGACAGTAAATCAAAGCGACCAAGCCAACCCTGTAGGCCCCGACATGGGCACTGATAACTCTACTGTTGAGTGCCCTAAAACAACATTAACTAACATTAAATTAAGGTCAGCCCTAAATTTTTATCATGACAAAATAATGAGAATTTGACCTATTCTTCATTCTTTAGAAGCAGTTTGCTGATTGTTTCCTCGCGTACCAAATCTACGAGTTGTAATCTATATTTTCATATAAAGAATTTCTACACCAACAAGGCAGTACACCTACATGTTCCATCCATACTAGTTGTCCATCCGCGCTATTTGGTCACAGTGCTGGATAGGAGTTAAGAGGTTTATTAAACCTTATTTCTGACAAAGCTTGTTTTATCTCATTGTTAGTGAATTGTCATAAAATATCATTATGAAGGAACCTCAACCAACAATAAAAAGGCAATGAGAATATCTAATTCCAATTGCCAACAATTAAAGCCTTTTGCCGAAAGAATGTTTGATATTCATTTTTACCTAAGACATTAGCTCTGTGAAAATATTTGCGGTACAGCCGTTGTTGTTCGGCATAAAAAAGTGACTGCTACAAAATGTCAATCCAACGTTTTTCCTGACGAGGTAAATATGTTATTGTCGTAAACGAATATTTTAGTAGTCCAGCAACAGTATTTTACTATAAAATGTTTTGTGATAAATTGTATATCAACGTTTTTCCGGACCATGGTTTATTATATTGGTTTAAAATTTTTGCTCAACTACTCAAAACATCGATCGATAAAACTGAGTCAATAGTTAAAAATTTATTACACAAAATATGCTGTCTTTAAAGTCGGTATATCAACTTGAAAAAACTTTTAATATGTTAAAGGTGTTGATGTTTTAGAACGTTGGTTAATGGGGGAAAAATTCCAAAAAAAATCTGCTGCGCTCGGCAGCGATTTGAGTGGTTTTCCGGCCGAACGTGGACTGACGTCATTGTACGCCCGGCTCGCCGGCTGACTTGAGCTTCGTATGCGCGCTCGGTCCCCCGCCCCGCATAAAGAGATAACATTGCAGTATAGTTTCATCATTCAACAGTGCGGTGAAAGAATGTGCATCAGCTGAAGTAATAGTGTAATAATATCGATGCTATATTATAATGGTGTATGTTAGTCTAAATATAAAATGGTGATCAAGTGCATGTGAATATGAATGTAATAATAGAAAATAAATTACACAAACAGCTATCATTTCATCGGTTTCCAAACTGTGATAAGCTACCATAAGCATACCAGCAACTATTGTCATACATGTCTTTGTTTTTCATAACAAATATTTATTTTATATTTTCCCGTGCACATTTTGTCCTAATATTGTGAGCAAATGCATGTTTATGCAATAACCATCATATGTAGAATCATTCAAATCAATGATAATAACAGTCATTCTTTATAGAAGAGCGTTGTGCGCGAGGTTCAACCCAACTTAAGCCCCAAACCATCTAGCAGACAATCACATTAGAAATAGAATCTTCCTAACACGACTGTACATGACACAAGCATGCACTCACATTTATCTGAGCGGTCGTAAACATCCAGCGCGCAATCTGTGTTGTATACGTGATAAGTGATGCGATACTTGAGGATACTTCTACGCACTTATAACCAACGCACTCGTATTCAAACAAATACAGATCATTTCTAGTAAAGAAAACACAGATGAAGATAGATTGAGATGCCGCCCCCCCCCCCCCCAAAAAAAAAAACACACACGCACACACAAATTCTGCATTCACAACATGAATATTATATTGCTGCATGAACGTACTGCTAAAACGTATTTTGCAATAATTGTTTCATATTTTGGTACCTAGATGATAATGTAATGTGAATTTGACATACAAATAACATGTTTTACACAGGTGCCCTATAATCTTACCACAATGAAAGACCTTCCAAAGCGAGTTCACTATCCATACGAAGGAATGGAAGCACGTGGTATACTCGCTATACTTGATCATAATCAATAATCATCATAATTGATAATAATTCATCATCTTCATCATCATATCATCATCTTCATCATCATATCATCATCTTCATCATAATTGGTGCTCTACAAACGAAACGCACAGCTGCGAGTAATCGACTGATTGGGTCTTGAAAGCCGAGCACTTCGTAACGCAAGCCGGCCGTGGACCGGCTACACGCTCGGGTCGACTCGATGAGTGGCCGTACAGTGACTGTCATTTTTAGGCCACTAGTTTTTCGTGCAGATATGTTTTAAAACTCTATTTACTTAGCAACCAGATGTCCGATCAAGCTGCATCTTAGATCTATTTCCGTGAAATTGGATGGTTCAAGATATGCTATGAAGTGCAACCAAGATGAGATAATTCCTTTAAAGTCGGTATATCAACTTGAAAAAACTTTTAATATGTTAAAGGTGTTGATGTTTTAGAACGTTGGTTAAAGGGGGAAAAATTCCAAAAAAAATCTGCTGCGCTCGGCAGCGATTTGAGTGGTTTTCCGGCCGAACGTGGACTGACGTCATTGTACGCCCGGCTCGCCGGCTGACTTGAGCTTCGTATGCGCGCTCGGTCCCCCGCCCCGCATAAAGAGATAACATTGCAGTATAGTTTCATCATTCAACAGTGCGGTGAAAGAATGTGCATCAGCTGAAGTAATAGTGTAATAATATCGATGCTATATTATAATGGTGTATGTTAGTCTAAATATAAAATGGTGATCAAGTGCATGTGAATATGAATGTAATAATAGAAAATAAATTACACAAACAGCTATCATTTCATCGGTTTCCAAACTGTGATAAGTTACCATAAGCATACCAGCAACTATTGTCATACATGTCTTTGTTTTTCATAAAAAATATTTATTTTATATTTCCCGTGCACATTTTGTCCTAATATTGTGAGCAAATGCATGTTTATGCAATAACCATCATATGTAGAATCATCTAGCAGACAATCACATTAGAAATAGAATCTTCCTAACACGACTGTACATGACACAAGCATGCACTCACATTTATCTGAGCGGTCGTAAACACCCAGCGCGCAATCTGTGTTGTATACGTGATAAGTTATGCGATACTTGAGGATACTTCTACGCACTTACCAACGCACTCGTATTCAAACAAATACAGATCATTTCTAGTAAAGAAAACACAGATGAAGATAGATTGAGATGCCGCCCCCTCCCCCCCCCAAAAAAAAAAACACACACGCACACACAAATTCTGCATTCACAACATGAATATTATATTGCTGCATGAACGTACTGCTAAAACGTATTTTGCAATAATTGTTTCATATTTTGGTACCTAGATGATAATGTAATGTGAATTTGACATACAAAATAACATGTTTTACACAGGTGCCCTAGAATCTTACCACAATGAAAGACCTTCCAAAGCGAGTTCACTATCCATACGAAGGAATGGAAGCACGTGGTATACTCGCTATACTTGATCATAATCAATAATCATCATAATTGATAATAATTCATCATCTTCATCATCATATCATCATCTTCATCATAATTGGTGCTCTACAAACGAAACGCACAGCTGCGAGTAATCGACTGATTGGGTCTTGAAAGCCGAGCACTTCGTAACGCGAGCCGGCCGTGGACCGGCTACACGCTCGGGTCGACTCGATGAGTGGCCGTACAGTGACGTCATTTTTAGGCCACTAGTTTTCGTGCAGATATGTTTTAAAACTCTATTTACTTAGCAACCAGATGTCCGATCAAGCTGCATCTAAGATCTTTTTCCGTGAAATTGAATGGTTAAAGATATGCTATGGAGTGCAACCAAGATGAGATAATTCCTTTAAGACGGAACAGGTACAAATACTTGATTGTGCGCCAACTTAAAAACTGTGATTTGACAAGTTAAAGGATTTTAAAGGTACCCTGATATGTTAATAATAATGTAATGGCCATTTATCAGCAAATAAAAACATAAACAAACGAAAACAATGATATGCGAGCTTTGTAGAGGAAGTGTCTTCTCAAGTGAATTAAACCAACACTACTATGGGAAAGAATGTGTATTGTTCGTTACGATATTTTACAGTGATATTATTCACTTATTACATGATCCGTGAAGTAAATGTAAATTAGCGAAGTGAATGACTTGGCAAATGAAGTCATGACACTTTGGTACAGGAATTATATGTGTATGGCCTTACTTTCACAACAAGAAAACTGTTAAAAGTGTCTTAAATGTAAGTCTCCTGCAATTTTTGAATTCAATTTATTCAAATTTATGAACAAAATCCTTTTTAAACATCCAATAATTGTTATTCTTTGTTGGATTCTATCAAGTTACATCGTATTTCTGTTTTTTTCTTGTAATTTTATTTCATTATCTTCAAAAAAGCATATTATCTAAAAACACACGTAGTGACTTCCATCCTTGTAACATCAAATATATTTAAGATAATTACTACAAGAAAAATCAAAAATTTTACAACAATCGGAAGCAAAACTTTGGAAATAAGTTTTCTTAAACTTATTCGGGAATCCAAGAGAGGAACTTCAGGAAAGTCTGTAACGTAGCCTTCACTAGAGGAGCGTTTTAATAATTTTCCAACACGGAAATGCATGGCCGGAAAATCATCTGGAATTGGTCGCACAGAGATGATTTTAGGTGGTGAATTTTCATCTGCGTCATTTTGACAGGGTAGAAGTCAAACACTTCTTCGCTGAGAAGAACTCAATCTGGAATAAATCTCAATCATCGGAAGAAGCGTGATAGGCCAATATGATTCCACTCGATTCGCTGCTTAACTGAGGGGAAAGTCTGGCTGTAAAGATTTAACAATAATTGACTCGTGAGAGCAAAGAGACACTCAGCTTACATAAACCAAGGGGATTATCATGTGACATGCGACTTAGTATAAATTATTATTTTTATTTGTATTATTATTTATCTTCCCACCTCAATGTTAGAATGTTGCCAGAAAAAAGCAGAAGGCCCCAAACACAAGAATGTGTGTTGTTACTTGATCAACAGTAGATCGTAGCCATATGAATGTATATCATGGATAAGTGACAATACCTGTCATAAGGTGGGCTCCGCAATTAGATACCGTCAATGCTGACATACCAGCTTAGCTGACTAAAAAAAATATTTAGACATAAGATTACTGTGTTATTGTTATTTAGCAGTGAGTGGATGTAACTGATCTGAAAGATTATTTATCTCTGCAAGGGTCAAGTTGTGGTGAGTTACAAAATGCTTCAAGTCACTGGTAGCTGGCTGGTCGCAGAACCGTCATTTCCTCATTCTCACAAATTCGGGATTGTTCAAGACAATTAAACAATTTTCGTCGTTCTACTGTAATCACTGTAATCAGAGGGACAACATTAATAAACCAATTAACATTAACATCTAAAAAAGACATCTGTATCGGTGCTAGTTACTTACATCTGTGTCGTCTCGGTGTTTATCCAACACCACCCGGGTTCCGACATTGACACGGACCTCCATGGACAGTTTTGGGTCCGGCATCGTTAAGTTGTCAAGTTCTTCGTTTATTTAAATTGAATCCATCATTAGCGAGGGAGTGGTCTATTAGTTCTCGTACTTCATCTTCGATGACTAGGTCTTCCTGTGACGATAAGAATTCGTTGTTGTCGAATTCCATCGTGAAGTTAAATAGTCCTTCGAGAAACGGTTCTTTTTGGCACATTTCGGTGATGTCGATGTCATCAATGTCGACAAAGGAATCGTCCATTTTAATGCTGAAAAAACAAAAAAATTAGTTGACGTTCCATGAGCGTTTTTGTCAGTTTTTGGTTTGCGTAGGACAACTCATCCTTTGCAAGTGCTTTCTGAATGCATTGTAGGTGATTGTTGTCAAGTTTCTATTGTTACTTGTTAATTGTTATTATAAACCTAAAAAATCTGTGTATCCTCCACCTGTTACTGAGTATCCTACACATGTAACTGTGAATCCTACACCTGTTACTGTGTATCCTACAACTGTAACTGAGTATCCTACACCTGTGACTGTGATTAAAAACTAACTAAAAATATGTATATATATATAAAATAGCTTTCTATAAAATTGTCTCTTATTGATTATGTTCAGACATAGTCCTCGTTCAGGTACACCGTTTCTGCAAAGGGAAAGAGGGCCATAATTAGAAACAAGAAGCAACAATTGAGCACATTTTAACAACTAGCCATACTACCACGTCTCCCAGACGGGTGCGCCGCCCGTGCTTCGCCATCTTACACGTCTGCCAGACGGGGTTGGCGTGGAGGGTTGAAGAGTGACTGGTTGGGGGTCGTGGGTTGAAAAATGTTTATATCAAATAATATCCAAACAAATGTACTAAAAGCTAATTTTTTGGGGTGGGTTGTTGGCCAGAAGGGTTGGTAGGGGGTCGTAGGTGGCTAAATGTCAATATCAAAATATAACTTTAATTAAAACCATTTACCTAAAGGCTTCTTTTGGGGTGGGGGGTGTGGCAGTTAAGTTAGGTGAGGGGGGGGGGGTTGTTGGCCTACCTTTATTATTGTGGGGCTATTCGGCTTGTTCCGAGCCTGCGGCGCATTGCCCAACGTGGCTGTTTTCTGGCCCACGTGGCCTCAGTCATGTTTCTGTGGTAACGTTGAATGTGTAGACTTAATTTCTCCACTTTAGCATTGCACAATTCACAGTGGAATCTGTAGGCACCTTTGGGCATAACCAAATCGGTCTAGAAAGGAGAAATAAATTAGTTTTTTGAGGTTGTTGAATGTTCCACAGTTCACAGTAAAATATTTGTGATGAGCAAGTGTTCAGATTTCGATACTCACGAAGTCATTTATTGCCCGGCCTGGTTCTAGGGCGGGGATTGGAATAAGCTTACTCTCATGAGCGATTTGGAATTTAACAATATACTTTGCTTCCGCAAGGCTCAAGTCATGGTGAGATACTTTATGTTTTTTCAGGTCACTGGTCGGTGGATGTTCACAAAAACGGCATTTTCTCAGTCGGACAAATTCCGGATTGTTCATTGCTTTTGAACAATCTTCGTCGTAGTCGGACTGTAATCAGAGGGACAACATTAATAAACCAATTAACATTAACACCTAAAAAAGACATCCGTACCGGTGCTAGTTACTTACATCGGTGTCTTCACGGTGTTTTTCCACCACCACCCGGCTACCAATGTTGACCCGAACATCCATTTCCAGTTTTGGGTCTGGTTTCATTGCGTCGTCTAGTTCGTGAGTGATTAAATTACTTCAATCATTATCAATGGTGTGGTTAATTAATTCTCTTAATTCATCGTCGGTTTATAAGTCTTCTGGTGAAGATAAAAAATCATTGTTGTCGAATTCAAGGGTAAAGTCAAAAAGTTCTTAGAGAAGCAATTCGTCGTCGCACATTTGTGTAACGTCGATATCATCGATTTCGACGAAAGAATTGTCCATTTTAATGCTGAAAAAACAAAAAATTTAGTTGACGTTCCATGAGCGTTTTTGTCAGTTTTTGGTTTGCGTAGGACAACTCTTCCTTTGCAAGTGCTTTTTGAATGCATTGTAGGCGATTGTTGTCAAGTTTCTAGTTAATTGTTTTTATAAACCTAAAAAAAACTGAATCCTACACCTGTAACTGAGTATCCTACACATGTTACTGTGAATCTGTGAGGAACGTGGTAAATTGCTTTCTACAAGCCTCTTGAGAAACTCTTACTGTGAAGACGAACGCCGGAATGCGACTTGGAGCGGTGACTCCGTGTGCACATTCAGTTCCCATCTATCCGTTGTACTGATAGCTCCCAAAGATTATCACCTTACTGGAGTCGCAGACAACGGCAGAGTGGTCGTAGCCGCAAGCCACCTGCTTGACGGTCTCACCCGAGAAGTAGGACTCAATGTTTGGCCCAGCAGGTAGACCTTCACCTAATGCCAGGATCCCAGGCTCAGTTATGAGGAGGGTCGACTTTGAATCTTCCTCTGCCATTCTGGATTTAAAAACCTAAATATACAATGCAAGGGGCCAAGAGGATAAAACCATGTGTTGTGGTATTTCTAAATATAATGATTTATAGAATTCAAGCCTACCTTACTCATAATTGCCCACTTTCAAAATAGCAATTGTAAAACAAATCAATTTGGTTTCGTTCTGAGGTGAAGAATCGTTAAAAGGCCTCCTAGATTAAATTTGTACACATTTTTCTATCACCACGACGTCGGAACTGGGAGACCCAAGTTATGACATGTTACTTTGGTTTGTCAAATGTCAATACAAATTGCTCATTGAAGCTCGGCACATTCTTAGCCGTCAACCGTGGACAGCTGGTGTCATTTAACTAAGAGCATTAAACATTGCATTCAAGTTGAATGTAGAGCTATAGGAAATATGTAGGGCCTGGAATTTTATTTTAACTCATTCAGGTCATTGAAGAAATAGGTTTATTGTCACCTTCTTGAAGCCCCAATAGAGCGCATTCCTTACAAACGCATATACTTGTTTCTTAAAAGGTTCACAATTAAATACGTCCCTCCTTAAAGTGAGTAAAACCTTTTGCTTTTCATGTATCCTAATAGAATGTAATTATTATGCAAATTGTGTGTGGTTGCTAAGCATGGACGTGTTCACTCTTTTATAGTCAAAAGATAACTTTCAAGTTATTGCGGATCGGCCACAAAAAAAATAGTTATGGATTAACTAATTCTAACGATTTTACACAAATCTAAAATCACAAATATCAATTTATTTTAAAACATATATTTTTTACTATTTCCTGAATATCGGTTCTGTATATTTTGTAGTCATCCTTTGTGAATCAGTTTTTTTAACCGAATAGGGTAGACATTACAGATAAAAAATGATTAAATAATAAGTTTCATAACAATAATAATTACTAGCTTCAGGAAGTGAACATGTAAAAAAGGATTATCCCTACAGTATAACATAAGGAATTCTTATTGCTAGATATGAATTAAAGTCATTCGCCAGATAACAGGCAAATAAAGTAGCTAACACAGAAATGATAGCATATATGCACTAATAAAAGAAAGTGTATAGTTACTATAGGTGAGTGATTAAAGTGGTCAAAGCAAGACACATTGGACATAAAATTGCAATGTCGGGTAGTAAGATGAAAGCTATCTGGCAAACAATTAATGGAGAACGGAGAAGTATGTAGAGGCAAATGTATATCAAAAATTAAAATAGGACAGAAGACAAAAAAAAACTTAGAAACAGTTAACGGTTTTAATATAGTGTACTCGAGTACAGCAGAAACAATAATTAGGAATGACGTACAGACATCAGATGTCTGTTAGATTCTAATGAAAATTGAATGAATTAACCACAGACAAAAAAAAGCTATATTATTTGCTTTTATGTGAACTGAGAAATAAAAAGACTATAAAAAGAAATATTAAGAACAAGCACTCTTATTAATTTGACGCAATTTCCCCGTCGTTAGTTAAGCAATGCTTAAAATATCTATAAGGCCCACTTGCTCACATAGTAAATGTCTCATTTATACAATGTGAGTTTCCAGACAAATTGAAACTTGCGAAAGTAATACTCTTAGCTAAGCAAACCAAGTCAAATATCAGTTTATAGACCAATCTCAGTGTTGCCAACATTCTCTAAAATATTTGAAAAGGCATTTAACACAAGACTTAACTAATTACATGGAAAATAAAAAAAATATTTCAACAAAAACACCAACACGGCTTCAGAAAGAATAATACTTCGACAACTGCAACAGCAGACTTTCGAGACAACATATTATTAAGAAATACAGATGAGGGGTAAAAAACTATGGCGGTATACATGGACCAGTCAAGGCATTTGGCTGTATCAACCATGTGATTCTAACAAAAACATTGATGAGCTATGGAGTATTAGGAAAGCCATTACAATGGGCCAGGTCATACCTTAGTGTTAAAACTTTCCCAATTATCATTTAATGTTGACAGTAGAGTCACCCCACTGTAAGCCTTCTTACCAGAGATCCTGGAAAAAACTCTTGACCACAGGGGCCGCTTAACCTAATGGGTCGAAAATGCGCGCTGTCGTGGTTAGAACCGCTCGCTTGGTAAAGACGGTAGGAATATCGGCCACGCAATAACGAAACAAATCTGATGTAGGGTCTCAATGTAGCCCTAAGATTTCCTTTCATAGATGAATTTTTACTGTCATCTAGAGAGATAACAAGGATTTTCGGTCGTCCTTGGGAACTCGCTCCATAAGTTCAGAGGAGTAACTGGTCTATTTCCGTAATGGGAATCCTCCAGGTTGGAGAAGTTGAGTGAGTTGAGTTTGAAGCTCTATTGCTTCCGCAACAGAGTCAGCGCCGCTCACTATGTTGTCCACATAGGTGTCAGACACGGTTGCCTGCGCGGCCTGTGGGAACCTAGTTCCTTCATCTCTTGACAACTGATGAAGCACGCTCATCGCCAGGAAGGGGGCAGTATGATTCCATACGTGACGGTATTCAGTGCATACTCCTCGACTAGCTCATTAGAGGAAAACCGCCAGAAAATGTGCTGATATTGTCTTGAGTCGGTGTGTAACAGGATATGCCTATCCTATACATTTTACAGATATCAGCGGTGAGGGCAACATGATGTTTTCTAAAGTTATAGTCACTATGTCGCCAATATCTGATTGCAGCTTCGGTCCAACGTGCAGTAGTCGATTTAGCGAGCAGTATGGGGCCACAGAGAATGAGGCGTCAAAGACAACACGGAGCTGCGTAGTAGTTCCTGGTGTGGCAACACAATGGTGGGGAATAAGATATGAGCCTGCATTCTTAGCCAGTTGCATGTGCCCAAGATCAATTTTTTCTTGCAAAAACTTAACGTAATCGCGCCTAACCTGATATTGTTTGGACAATCAACGCCCGACTCCCTGCAGTTGGGCTAACACGGCTTGATTAAAATGTCCAAGAAATTGTGGTTTGTGATTGTGCGTCACTGGAGCGAAAATGAGTGCGCTTGAAATGAGATTCTGCAAACACATATTCTGGGTTCTTTAGACAGGGCACTGAAGGTTCTTCAGTCTCCCAAAATCTCTTGACTTGCGGTATAAAGAATTAAAGTAACTGAATAGAGACGTGGTTGTTTTTCAGCTAGGCTAACCTTAGCTTCGCCCATGTTTATCCATTCAAAAATGGTTTTCATGGCCGTAGGTTCCCCGGGTGTGATAAAGACTTGACTCATAAAAAAATACACGGATAGAAGTCGGCACTAAGTAACATTATCAATGGGCCCAGGGGTGTCAAACTGGGGATCCGCCAATGAAAGATGGCGTAAACTATCTTTGAGTTCTGACGACAGAGGAGCTGAGGGTAGATTCGCCGAGATGCTAGGTAGGATAACGGCTTCCGTAGTAAGCTGTGGATGCGTCGTAGAGGTTGACGCAATCACACATTTCGTAATTCCTTTGTCACGTGCACCATCAAGGGAACCTTTACCGGACCCCTGAGTGTAACATTTACGACGAGAGAGTCCTAATCGTTCAACCACAATTTAAGTTTTTCATATTCATATTCATATTCATATTCATATTCATATTCATATTCATATTCATATTCATATTCATATTCATATTCATATTCATATTCATATTCATATTCATTTATTTATTGTACATAGATCCCCAACAGAGTAACAGGTACATGGAATATTATATATAGCCATAGACCTAATAGTAGTAATCTACATGATAAGCTGCCGGAAGTACAATCTACCTCGTCCCTTAGCATTATTATCGAAGCCTCGCTGAAGTGGGACCATAGATATCGAAACACCTATAGTAGGCTAGATTAGCAGTCAGTAGTCCACTTCCGTAACAATTAGAAGCCATCTTGAAATCCCAGTTTGAATTTTAATTAAATGGGAGCGATTTGTCGACCGAATATTTTTAAAGATGGCCGCCAGTTTGACGCTGAGCATTCTAGCTTTTAACATCAAATGATTACTTAATTCCCTTATGCAATATCTTCGTATTGTTTCTGTTTGTGCATTCCCATGCTGCACAAGCTAAAACTATATCAAAGAATCCAGTAAAATATTTTATTGCTTTAAAAAAGCATAAATTAAAACGCCAAATCGCCATCTTGAACTGGATTTTCGACGCTTTAATTTGCTACGCTCGCGCCTGTGCGGAAGTATTGGACACTGCTATACTAGCCAACAATAGGAGTTCAATATCTTTATGATTGGGACCTACACACTGATAATCTCGCTAAGAAACTGAGCACGGCCTGCTACGCTATCAGAATTATCAAAGAAAGGATATGCCTTGGCCCTGCTAGAACAGTAAAGTTTGCTAATTTTGAGTCCCTCATTCGATATGGAATCCTTCAATGGGGCTCCTCTTGTAAAAAAGTTTTCATGAAGATTTTCATTATACAGAAAAGAGTTGTGCGAACCTTAAAAGGAGTAGGTAGGCGGTATTCTTGTCGGAAGCTTTTCCCTAAGATGGGTATACTTACCTTAGCGGATCTCTATATCTTTGAATCGGTGATGAGCACCCGCAGAGACTACATGAATTCAGAAGAAATGAGGATTGTCATGCTACCAGACATCGTAGAGACCTATACCGGGATACAGCGAGGCTAGCCACGGGACTGAAAAGTCCTAGTAACCATGGGATCCGACTCTACAATAACCTGCCAGCTGTGCTCAAGGACATTGGGAGTGAAGATAGTTTTAAAACTAAAATAAAAACATTTTTACTCAGTAACTCATTTTATTTCATTGACGATTTTCTGTGATTCAAGAAGAACTCATTTAGATTATTTCATAAAGCTACTTATGTATCTTCCGGCAGTGGTTGTCCCTGATAGTGTAAGTCGAGCGGCTGTGCCTTTCTATGCTCCGGGTTAAAAAGCATTGTCGCCGTCTTTGTGGCGTTCATTTGCAGCTGGTTATCTTGGAGCCATAGAGACTTCGCGTCGAGTTTGATGATGAAATACACTGGTCCCAGAACTGTCCCCTGAGGAACCCCCGTTGTGGTCCCAAGCCATGCAGATTGAACCACTTCAACACTCTTTATCAACAACCCTCTTCACTCGGACTGACTGCTGTCTGCCATCCAGATAGGAAGCCACCCATCTAAGGACTTCCCCTGAGAATCCGAGTGCTTCCATTTTACTAAATAACTTCCCATGAGAACACAGTCGAACGCTTTCGACATATCACAGTAAAGTTCCATCGCGTAGTCGCCTTAGTCGATGATTTTACACACTTTATCTATGAACTCACATAGGGCAGAAGAGGTTAATCGACCCTGGTGAAAACCGTGTTGACTGTTGGCCTGGAGCTGATGGGATTCTAGATATTTAACCAATCTGGCTTTAACGAGTTTCTCGAACACCTTAGACAGTGCTGTCACGAGTGATATTGGGCGGTAATTACTGATATCAGATTTGCTCCCCTTTTTGTGAATAGGTGTAAACTTCGACTCTCTCGCTTGCCAAAAGCTGAGCGACAGTTACTTAACAGAAGAGAATATTTAAATTTTGCTAGCTCAGTAAAATCGGTTGAACACAAGACGCCTAATTAATAAAAACACAAATTATCAAACTCAATTAATCCACTTACTGAACACCAAGTCCTCCTCTGCAAACAGCTGCTGTTAATGAAATGCACAACAAAAAACTAAAGATCTAGTGA
This sequence comes from Sweltsa coloradensis, assembly GCA_024449915.1. NCBI lineage: Eukaryota > Metazoa > Arthropoda > Insecta > Plecoptera > Chloroperlidae > Sweltsa > Sweltsa coloradensis. The sequence goes on from JAMZAV010001116.1 coordinate 524,900, forward strand.
ATAGGATTTGAAAGGATTCAATCTACAAATATAAAAGTTAATCAAGTTTCCATTGTGTAATTAAAGAAAACACAAATTATACAAACGGAACTGCGTCAGTCATCGTACCCCTCGTTACTTATCCGGTGCAGGGACTGCGTCAGTCGTCCTCGCTCTCGTTTCCCAGCCGGTGCCGGAACTGCGTCAGTCATCCTTGCCCTCGTTACATACCCGGTGTAGTAACTGCGTCAGTCTGCCTATCCCTCGTTACCTACCCAGTTTAGGAACTGCGTCAGTCATCGTACCCCTCGTGACTTATCCGGTGTAGGAACTGCGTAAGGTCTTGGCGTGCAAGTCCTCGTCCAGTCCGAGGTCGTAGCCATATCCCGCGACGGGCCCAGCTCGGGCCTGGAGATCGTTCCCGTGTCGACTCTCGCCGGGGTCCAGCTCGGGCCTGACGTTCGTTCCAGTGTTGTCTCGACGGGTCATGCTCGGGCCTGACGTTAGTTCCTGTGCAGACTCGTAGGACCTAGCTCGGGCCGGGCGATCGTTGCTGCGTCGTCTCGGCTGTTTTGCGGAGACCTGCTCGGGCCAGATGCGAGAATTAATTAATTATTTATTGAGGGGGTAAGAAGCCAAGGGAAATGAGTGACATTTTGATATTTTTTATAAAGTCGGGTTAAGTACGTCATTTCATTCCCAAGAATGATATAAAATTTGTGTTAAAGGGATATAAGTGAATCTGCACTCGACAAGAATTCACTTATATCCGTTTACCGAAAAGTTTATATCATTGTTTGGTACGAAATGACGTACTTAACTCGACTTATAAAAAAATATCAAGATGTCACTTATTCCCCTTGGCTTCTTACTCACTCAATTGTGCAACTCTTAGCTCATATTGTCAAAACAATACTACCCAGAACTCACCACGTGGAGGTGATTGCACTTCGAGTTCCGCCCACACCCTACCCAACCATCCATCCATAGGTGTGTATATATATATATATATATATACTTATAATAACAATTAAAAAAGTGATTAAAATATTAAAAAATGAATTAAAAAGAAACTAAATATATATATATATATATATATATATATGCGTTAAATAGCTTTATAAAAAAATTGTCAGGTACCTACTATCAAATATTAAAATAGAAATTAAAAACTAACTAAAAATATGTATATATATATATATATATATATGTTTTTGGATATTTTCGTGGCCGATATGAATTAATGAACTAGGTTTTTCGGTTATAATGCCACGTTTATTCACATTAGGCCAACGTTTCGATGAAATTTCACTCATCTTCTTCAGGGCCAATACAAATTAATATATAAAAAACGAAAACTACATTACATTGATAAATTCAGAACAAAACTGGGAAAAGAAAATACAACAAAATATAAACAATAGAAATCACTGCACATATGGCAAATTAAAACAACTCAAAGAATCACTGCAAAGCTTGACGTTGCAAAGAAAGAAAATCTTGCAGCCTCTAACAGAAGACGCCGATTCATACGTCAAGAACTCAACTCATTTCGTTGAGTTGATTAAAGATGTTAAAATGGATCCAGGAGACTTGCTAGTCAGTTTTGATGTTGTTTCTCTTTTCACGAAAGTTCCCGTTGATGAAGTTCTCAAAGATTTAGAAAAGAACAAGCTTGTGGCCAAGTATGTTGTTGATTTAACACGTCATTGTATGAGCTCCACGTATTTCATGTATGAAGAGACATTTTATAAACATTGTCTGGAGCACCAATGGGCTCGCCTTTGTCACCTGTAGTAGCCAATCTTTTCATGCAAGAATTTGAAATAAAAGCTCTAGAGACCGCTCCACTCAAACCTAGATGCTGGCGTAGATATATTGATGATGCGTTTGCAATATGGCAGCATGGTCGCGAGAATCTGGACGAGTTTCACAACCATCTAAATAGCATTCACAAAGATATTCAATTCACTATGGAGATAGAAGAAGATGGAAGACTTCCGTTCCTTGACGTGCAACTTATACAGAATCCGGATCACAGTCTAGGGCATACGGTCTTCAGAAAACCTACTCACACTAACAGATATTTAAATTCTAATTCACATCATCATCCAGCTCAGATTCGTTCAGTAGCATACACATTAGCTATACGTTCTCGCAGAATAGCTGATGCCGATCATGCTGAAGAAGAGTTTCGTATACTTGGAGATGGACTCAAGCAGAATGGTTTTTCAAACAGAATCATTCAAAAGGCCCTAAGACGACAAACTAACTCTGAAAAAGATGTAGATACAGAAAAAGAAGAACCATTTGCAACTGCATATTTGCCATATGTCAAAGGAGTAACAGACCGCATAGGAAAAATTCTTGCTAAACAAAACATCAAAACAGTCTTTAACACTGACAGAAAGATAGGAGAGTTGTTAAGAAGCAGTAAGGACCACATTCACCTAGAAGGTAGTGGCGTGTATGAAATTCCGTGTGGGAATTGTGACAAATGCTATGTGGGTCAAACAGGAAGAAACATGTTTCAACGAAAACAGGAACACAGGCTAGCTGTTGAGCACATGGATAAAACATCAGTCCTTGCTCAACATTCTAAAGAAAGTGGTCATGTTATCGACTTTGCTGGCATGAAACCCATTGCCACCGTTGAGGAGTTTCTTCCTAGAATGTTACGGGAAGCCATTGAGATTAATAAACGATCTCACAGTCTAAATAAACAGCAAGATAGCCAACGTTTATCTGTAACGTGGAAACCTGCAATTTCAGGGATACATGTACAGCCACATAGGCTGGCTGTGAAACCAATGGACCAACAACCAACGCCCCAGTTAGTTCCTGCAGATGATCTGTTGCAAGTAAATACATCGACAGTCAGAGTGACAAGATCCATGACGAAAAACAATAAGACGGACATGTAGTGACTTTCTTCTTTCTTTGCAACGTCAAGCTTTGCAGTGATTCTTTGAGTTGTTTTAATTTGCCATATGTGCAGTGATTTCTATTGTTTATATTTTGTTGTATTTTGTTTTCCCAGTTTTGTTCTGAATTTATCAATGTAATGTAGTTTTCGTTTTTTATATATTAATTTGTATTGGCCCTGAAGAAGATGAGTGAAATTTCATCGACACGTTGGCCTAATGTGAATAAACGTGGCATTATAACCGAAAAACCTAGTTCATTATATATATATCTTTGGTACTATTTGTCCATTCCTCTTGCCATTTATCATAGATTTCATAATATACGAGATTTTTCATTTTTTATAAAGGATCTTTTGTCCTTACCAAGTAAATCTGTAATGTTATTTGTAATGCCATGGACAGTCCTCTGTATATCATGCTTTATGAAGTGTATCAATCCTCTTGTAATAATTGCTTGTAATAATAAAATGATATAAAATTTGTGTTAAAGGGATATAAGTGAATCTGCACTCGACAAGAATTCACTTATATCCGTTTACCGAAAAGTTTATATCATTGTTTGGTACGAAATGACGTACTTAACTCGACTTATAAAAAAATATCAAGATGTCACTTATTCCCCTTGGCTTCTTACTCACTCAATTGTGCAACTCTTAGCTCATATTGTCAAAACAATACTACCCAGAACTCACCACGTGGAGGTGATTGCACTTCGAGTTCCGCCCACACCCTACCCAACCATCCATCCATAGGTGTGTATATATATAATAACAATTAAAAAAGTGATTAAAATATTAAAAAAAGAATTAAAAAGAAACTAAATATATATATATATATATATATATATATATATATATATATATATATATATATATATATATATGCAGACATTGTATTTTCGGGTAGTCCGTGTGGTTTTATTATTAGTTCCAACGTTTCGGGCAGTTCTCCCTGCCCATCTTCAAGGAAATTTAAAACATAAAACAATATCAAAACAAACAAAACCTTACTTCTTAACAAACACTGCAACTGGATACAAAGACAAAACCAAAAAGCTTGGAAAATAAAACCACACGGACTACCCGAAAATACAATGTCTGCATATTCAATCCGTGAAAGTCTGCGATATAAATATATATATATATATATATATATATATATATTTGTAATTATTCACCATTTTTTTCTGGGTTTTGTCACACGATAAAACGAGTAGGTAGTCTCACTTACCCCACCTCACCCGACGTTTCGAGAGAATAACATCTCCCATTAACCAGGGTCACCACCACGACGCGTTGTTCCCCGTTCGGCACTCCCTGTACGACTGACTGAAGTCTGGTCTCTGCATATGTTGCGCGCGCATCCGCGTGTTGTCATCCTCCCAGTGGCGGGAATCGAAGCCTGAAGCGTTTGAGCCCTAGCCATGCTTCTTGTCATAGGGCCTCGAATCTCGCTGGGCATGTTGTCCTCACACGTCTTCTTTTTAATTACGTTTTTTCCCCAATTGTTCTTAAATACTGCTATTTTATTTCCCGAGCCGTCTTGATGCACGGGGGGACGTTTGAAGTTGGAGTTATGTTTATGTAGCACTGGTAGCCATGTGGCTGGTAGCCGTTGACCGTCATCCCGTTTGTTTAAATTATGTGGTCGTTTTTCTATTTCAATAGCTTCTCTTACTATTCTAAGTGGGTAGTTTTGTATTGTGGCCAAAGTTCTAGAACCCTCGAAATCAATTTTGTGCCCCGTGTTTCTAACATGTTGAGCCAAGGCTGAAGTTTCTTTATTTTGTTTAACAGCGAGACGGTGTTCGTCCACCCTCACCGAGATGCGTCGGTTCGTTTGGCCCACATATACGTCTTGACACGTGCTGCACGGAACTTCATACACACCCTGGTTTTCAAGGGGGATATAGTCTTTAGCACTTCTAAGCATGGCTCCTATTTTGCGATGTGGACGGAAAATCGTCTTCGACGTATATATATATATATATATACATATATGCGTTAAATAGCTTTATAAAAAAATTGTCAGGTACCTACTATCAAATATTAAAATAGAAATTAAAAACTAACTAAATATATGTATATATATATGGTAAAATAGCTTTGTAAAAAATTGTCAGGTACTAATTAAAAACTAACTAAAAATGTGTATATATATATATATATATATATATATATATAATATATATATATATATATATATTAAGTTTTTAAGGCTTTCGTGGCCCGAAGTATTAGAATCACAATTGTAAACTTGTCGGGTTATTTCGCCACGTCGATTTGACTTACCCATGTCAACGTTTCTGGACCGCTCTGGGCCCCGTCATCAGGACGACTGACTCAGTGTTGCCAGACTTCTAAAATGGAATTATTGCATCTCGACGTAGAAATTATCAATTTCTGTTGAAAATTATGGCACCAAAGTTGAAATTGAAAAACCAACGTAATCGTGTCTAAATACGCTATTTACTATAGTCACGGCCTATTATATTATATTATTAATAATGACATGATATGGGGACTGTGGAACTGGGGAAATAATAAACAATATTGTTGTATTTGTAAGTTGTAAGTTGTAACACAACATCCAATTTAATTAACTTTTTTTTAAATGTGCAAATACAAGACTTTTTATTCAAACAATATCTTATAAAAATAATCACCAATATTATAGGTACCTTTGATATGAATATGATACCTGTTTATAATAAGAGTTTTTGATTAGAATTAATTAATTGAGATTACGTAGTTAGCTCAGCACGAGTAACATTCCTCAAAAAAGATTGCATCGTCGTCACGATCTTCACTGTGACCACTGTCTACTTGTTCATCCACTGGTACACAGTTTGGGTTTGGAGGGTAGAGATTTGATGAGTTCATTAAGTTAACCATTTCTTTGGATGGAGAGAAAACTGAACAACCCCCTTGAATGGCAACGGCCTGCGATGACAGGATAAGTCCGTTAACGGTTGATGTATAGAGTCTGTTCCTTATTTTCGTTTTTATAAGGTTGACCTTGGAAAACACCCTTTCACAGGAAGCATTTGAATGTGGAAATACAAAAACATCCAAAACAAACTTGGCTAATTCTTTATATACTTTACGCCCATTCATGTCTTCCACATTTCCAAGAGCCCACCAGAACTTATCAATCTTATCAATTTTTTTTATATCCTCTGGTAATGTCACTGTTTTATGAATTAGACTTCGCCACTGATCATCTAATATCTGAATTGCGTTGCCATCGTCTGGTTTCACAATTCTTGGGAGTGTTTTGATTAGGTTATATATCGTCGGCGGCTTTGTTACACATTTAGGGTTAAGTATGGCCAACTGAGAAAGAACTGGGTCGTTAAAATCATACCGCTTTTTTATTTCTTTGCATCCTGTCACTAAAAAAGCACGGCAACGGACATAGAAATCATTGAGTTGTTCAGGAGTTACATTTTGTTTTTGCTGCATAACTCCTACACCCAAATACATTTGATCACACAGTATATATTTGGAAGAATTGGCAGGTTCAATTTGGTTAATCCTTGTTTTACGGACATAATCTTGCTCCATGAAGGCCAGCAGTATGTCTTTGTATGTACTACACATTTTTTCATGTAGTTCGGTAATAACTACGCCCTCACTTTGAAAATGTTCATTTAAATTAACAAACTTGGGTAACACCCATTCTAAAAATAAGTAGAATAATCGCATACTTGGATCTTCTAGTGCTATGTGCACTAACTCGGAGGCTTCGGTTCTGTGCTCCCTCCACTCAGACGAAAAAAATAGACGAAGGGGCGGCCACTGCTCATTAATTCTCTTAACTACGCTCAAAAGTGAAAGCCACCTTGTCTGAGATGGCCTTAGAATATTGTGGGGCTGCACATTACAAAATTCCTGGAATTCTCCAAATTGAGCTTGTCTCTTGGCACTGCTTTTAAAATAACCATAAACATTACGCGCTAAATCTTCGCAGCGACGAGGTAAATGTTTACATGCTTCGCTAGCGCATAGATGAAGCGAATGACAAATACATTTTTGTATGGCTATACCAGGAAAGTCTTTAATTAATCGAGATGCAACAGAATTATTAGCACCCATCATAGTATTGCAGCCATCAGAGGCAAACCCTACGATGTTTTCATTGGGGATTCCAGCCGAATTAAACGATTTCATCATTAGGGTGTACAATTGTTCAGCTGTGGCCCCTTTGTTAGCACCGTCTGGGTCAGTTTTAGAGAAGACTTGAACTAACTTCCAAAATCTGGTTTCTATTTGGGCGGTATCTTCATCAAAGAAACGGACGCAAATAGCCATTGTTTTATGGAACCCACATCAGTTGATTCATCACTTAGAATACTGAACTTATGAGTTTTTAAATAATTGGCCAAATCTTCCGCACGGCACTTACCAATCACATTTTTAACGATACTTGTTGCTTTAGTACGGCCCAATGTAATATTTTGTGCTATCTTTGAGTCTGGGAAACATGATTTTATTAATGGAGTTAAATGGTCTGCGGCAACCATGGCAATATTATGTTCTGCTAAGAAACCCACCAATTTAATTTCGGCCGCTTTTGTTAAGTCGGAATTTGGGTTGGAATTTTGGGCGTTGATCGTTTGGTGGATAGTTTTTTGAGAAGGATCTAATGACTTAGCATTTTCCTTGTGTTTTTTCCCCTTATCGTGGTTCTTTATGACAGTTATATCCGCAGTAAACTCTGTTTTGCATGCGATGCATTTAGCTCGAGTTGAATCTCCTACAAGCAAAATACGTACATAAGCTAATGTCTGTACAACTCAATATAATTGCCTAATCAACCAATGACACATTCCATTTAGCCACACACCATTCTAAGCCTCCAAAAAAAAGATTTAACAGCAAACCAAAATACAAGTGTTTTAACTCACCGTCTACAGGATGGAGCCACTTTTTAAAAGTATTTTCCCATTCCTTACGATAGTGCTGGACACGATTTCCACGGGGCTTCGAAGACTCTCCTCTTTTCTTTTCCTATTTTCCGGCGTGCCCGGCCTGTACCAACTCTCTAACTCATCCTCGGAACTAGACATCACAATGTATCATTCAGATCATTCATTCAGTTACTGACACCGAGATTTGACACTGACACTACACTTGACAGATGATAAACAAACCGGCCCGGCGGCCCGGCTATACATGCTGGAGTCTGCAAGCGCGGGCTGCGCGGCGTTCGCTTCGCATCGCGAGGCGATATACTCGAACAGTCGAACTCGATCGAAAGCGCAAGTGTTGCTTGCCGTCGGCGCGTCTTTCAAACAAGTCGAAGAGTTAATCTGATATTTAACCTGAATTCAACAATAAAACAATGAACAAATTCAAATATAAATTAATATAATATTTTCTACTTTTGTTATTTATTTTTTAGTAGCCTAGTATTAAAATATGGCACAAATTACTCAAATTATGGCACTACATAGAAAATTATGGCATAATGTGCAACTATGGCACATGCATTATCGATTATCGAATAGCACCCTAAATTATGGCATAAAACGATAATTATGGCACGTCTGGCAACACTGGGCTGACTGCTGAAGCTCTCGCTCGGACTAGTTGAGTCGGAAGTAGATGCGCAGTTGTTTGATACTGCGCATCGTCATCAAACACTGCCTAATAGTAAAAGTTATAAGCACGGGGACCACACGGGGTTTTCAAGGTAAAATATCGTTATTTCTCATTAGCGCGTGACATAGCACGTGTTGTCATAGTTTTCCTATTAAAATTCGTATTTAACACTTTCACACGCGGGCGTTAACAATTTAACACTCAAGTGGTTAACTGAAACTGCCACTTGGTTCACTACCCTGTCCACGAGTTCTCAACGTGTCATTATAGTATTTTGTTATTTAAAAGCCTATCCTTATCGTTAGAAATTAAAACGTTAGAGTTTAAAACACTAGAATTAGCTATGACTGTGACCTGTGTGGTGTTTGTCCCCCGTTTCAGACGAATTCAAGGCTGGTGCTAACGGAGTCGAAAAGGGTAGCAGATTGAGTAACTTAATTGCCGGTAACCAAGTATCACTAATCTTATAAAGACCTTTATTGTCATCAGCGTTGATATTGTGGGGTTTCTTTATCACTTCAATGGTTTCCCCGAATTAATCTGGGCCACAGCCTATTCTCTTGTTTAAGTATCCTGACTTCATTAAATAAAATTTGCGTGAGTACTGTCAGTAATATTGTCGACCCCCATGTTTAGCTACAGCCGATAAGTTAACTTCAGCCCGCCTACAATTTCCTTTGTGATCCCTTATCCTGTCCTGCACTGTTCTCCCAGTTTGTCCAATGTAGACCCCCCCACCACTTACAGGGGTCCCTTCATACACTCCCGGCGCCGGGAAATTCTTGGGGCGTACATCTTTTACCGATCTGTGTAAGTGACTTATTTTTTGTAGAGGCTTAAAAACAGTCCGTATATTGTTGGTGTGATAACAGCCTTCCGATGCGGGTCTGTTGTTTTATCAATATAAGGCAAAAACGGCAGTAGCTAATTCTTTCACTTTATCACTATCACCGGACGAGTCGTACTTCACTTGAGATTGTCTATTAAATGCTCTTACAATATCCTTACTTTTGTACCCATTATTGATCAGTGTTTTGGTGAGGAAACACTTTTCTGATTTAAAGTTCAACTTGTCAGATATACGTATAGCTCTGTTAGCAAGAGAGTTTGACAACCGATTGCTTCTGGGCAGGCGGGTGGTTGTGAAACAGCCTTAAGATAACGGTTCGTATGTGTTTGTTTTACGATACACAGGTGGGCCTATTGACCCATCGTTCCTCTTAAAATTGTCAGAACGTCCCAGGAAAGCTAACCTGTCGTCTTTTTTCCACTTCGATAGGAACTTGATATTCGGGTGACGACTATTCAGATGAATGAGGAAACTCGTCTAATTTCTCTCTACCTGTGGCCAGATAGCATATACATCGTCTATGTACCGTAACCATAATTAGGTTTTAAACATGAGGACTTGATGGCTTCAACTTCAAAATCCTCCATGTAAAGATTGGCAATAACCGGGAGAAATGGGAGATCCCATAGCTGCCACCTTCTTTTTGTTTCATAATACCACACCCTCGTACGTGAAATAAGTGGGTTTGTAAGGCAGATTTGTACTAGATCTGCAATAGGTGCTGATTTTCAACTTCCTTACCACGTCAACAGCTACGTCTATTGGGATAACGAGTGAAGAGTGACGTAACATCAAAGCTGACGAGAATATCGTGGGGATCAAGTTTTACCTCTTTCAACAAGTCAATGAAATGAAAAGAGTTCTTCACATAAGAAGCAGCTTGCGGAACAAAATGTGTAACTGTTTAGCCAAATGCGATGCTAATGTTGTGTGGGGTGCACCTATAGCACTCACAATAGGGCGAAGAGGAATGCCATCTTTGTGCAATTTGGTAGCCCATAAATTCTAGGGACTTTGGGGTTAATCGGTAGTAAATATTTTATCTTTTCTGTTTCAATACGAGGGTTATTTTTAATAGCAATATTTTAGATTATTAACAACTCTATTGGTGGGGTTACGCTTGAGCTTAGCGTAAGCTTTATCAGCTAAAATGAAATTCTTTTTTCCTTATAGTTTGGTGGAATTCATTAAAACAGTGGCATTACCTTTTGTCACCTTTAAAAACTACAACATCCAGGTTGTTTCTAAGCGTTTTGAGGGGCGCGCATCTCGAATGACGTCATATTAGGCTTGGGAGGCTTAGCTGATTTTAATATCTTGGAACATTCAAAACGAATAGATTCAGCCTCTTGTTTAGGAAGTTTTTTAATTGCTGCCTCCACTTCAGTGATAATATCATCCACGGGTATATGATTTCGGTGCGATAGCAAAATTTTCGCCCTTAGCTAATGCACTCAAAGTATGTTCATCTACTTCTAGATCTGACAAGTTATGTACAACGATTTTATTAATGGTTTCAATCGGACGCTTAAAAAACCCGACAAGTTTACAATTGTGATTCTAATATATATATATATATATAAAATAGCTTTCTATAAAATTGTCACTTATTGATTAAGATCAGACTAGTCTTCGTCAGGTACATCGTTTCTGCAAAGGAAAAGAGGGCCTTAATTAGAAACAAGAAGCAACAATTGAGCACATTTTAACAACTAGCCATACTACCACGTCTCCCAGACGGGCGCGCCGCCCGTGCTTTGCCATCTAACACGTCTGCCAGACGGGGTTGGCGTGGAGGGTTGAAGAGTGACTTTGGTTGGGGGTCGTGGGTTGAAAAATGTTTCTATCAAATAATATCCAAACAAATGTACTATATGTTAATTTTTTTGGTTAGGTTGTTGGCCAGAAGGGTTGGTAGGGGGTCGTAGGTGGCTAAATGTCAATATCAAATATACATAAATTAAAACCATTTACCTAAAGGCTACTTTTGGGGGTGGGGGGGGGGTGGCAGTTGAGTTAGGTGAGGGGGGGGGGGGGTTGGCCTACCTTTCTCATTGCTTGGCCGTTCGGCTTGTGCCCATCCTCCGCCGCGTGGCCCAGCGTCGGTGTTTTCGTGCCCACGTGGATGGCCTCAGTCGTATGTTTGTGGTGGCGCTGGATGTGGAGGGTCAACTTTTCTACTATTGCGTTGCACATTTCGCACTGGTATTTGTATGGACCAGTGGGAATTATCATATCGGTTCTAGAAAAGAGAAATAAATAAGTTTTTTGAATGTTTCACAGTTCACAGTAAAATATTTGTGATGAGCAAGTGTTCACGATTTTGATACTCACGAAATCATTGATTTCCCGCCCTGGTTGTCGGGCGCGGGATAGGCATAAGCCTACACTCGTGTGCTACCTGATATTTGACAAGAAACTTGGCTTCTGCCAGGGTCAAATTGTGCGTTTTCACCAAATGCATTTTCAAATTGCTGACAGCTGGCTGGTTGCAGAACCTACATTTACGCAACCTCTCATATTGGGGTTATTCATCGCTGTGAAACATTCTTCGGCATAGTCGGACTGTAATCAGAGGGACAACATTAATAAACCAATTAACATTAACATCTAAAAAAGACATCCGTACCGGTGCTAATTACTTACATCTGTGTCTTCTTGGTGTTGCTGGAACCCCACCAGGGTTCCAACGTTAACACGCACCTCCATTGACAGTTTGGGATCCTGCATTGTTGTCAAATTGTCGAGATCGTCGTTAATTACGTCGAATCCACCATTGGCCAGGGACTGGTTAATCAGATGTCGAACTTCTTCCATGTCAACGTCTTCCTGGGAAGATAATAGTGTGTCGTTTTCTAAATCCAACGCGAAGTTTATAAGTTCATCGAGAGACGGTTCGTCTTCGCACATTGCGCTTACGTCCATGTCATCGAGGTCGATCATAGAATCTTCCATTTTAGTGCTGAAAAAACCAAAAATTTAAAAAAAATATTAACGCTTGAAATCAAAAGCTCCACCCCTATTGAACAGCATAGCACAACAAAGTAAGAGGAAAAATTCTTTCAAAATCCTATAAGTGATACTACCTCAGAATCCTCCTACAATTCGCAGATTTACATTTTTCCGAATGTTATTCTAGCCACTTAAAGCCCTAGGTATTTAAGAATGAAAATTTAAAAAAAACCAACCGTGATACAAATATAAGCAGATACATTCATTCAAAAGCTAGCTTAACAAACATGTAAGAGAAAAAATAATCAATGCATTGGCGGTGGCGGTGGAAGATGGTGGCGGTGGCCCAAGATGGTGGCGGCAATGGTGGCGGGGCCCAGATGGTGGCGGTGGTTAAGTGGTGGCGGTGGCCCAGATGGTGGCGGTGGTTAAGATGGTGGTTAAGATGGTGGCGGTGGTTAAGATGGTGGCGGTGGCCCAGATGGTGGCGGTGGTAGATGGTGGCGGTGTTACCTGTACGACTGGTGGTGCAAATATTGGGAGGGGGAGGGAAAGAGAGGGGGAGGGAAAGAGAGGGGGAGGGGAACCACCTGAGGGGGTTTGCCGAGCAGAGGACGCAGGAGTCCCCACCACGAAGGCCACTCTCTTCGGGCTCGGTCCACCCGGGAACTCAGGACGCCACTTGGGCGCGACTTAGGACCCGGTTGGACCACTCACAATGAGTGGTCTCCATGATGGAGTAACCTGCGGCCTCCTCAGGGCGCGCCCCTTTCGTTGGGGTGCCAAGAGAGGGGTGACAGGGAAGGCGTGTGGGTGGCGGACGTGTCCACGGGCGTGACGTCGGGGCTGCACGGCGGTCCAGGAGACGGTGGCCCAGATGGTGACGGTGGCCCAGATGGTGACGGTGGCCCAGATGGTGGCGGTGGCCCAGATGGTGGCGGTGGCCCAGATGGTGGCGGTGTTACCTGTACGACTGGTGGTGCGAGGATTTGGGAGGGGGAGGGAAAGAGAGGGGGAGGGGAACCACCTGGGGGAGTTGCCGAGCAGAGAACGCAGGAGTCCCCACCACGAAGGCCACTCTCTTCGGGCTCGGTCCACCCGGGATCTCAGGACGCCACTTGGGCGCGACTTAGGACCCGGTTGGACCACTCACAATGAGTGGTCTCCATGATGGAGCCACCTGCGGCCTCCATGATGGAGTAACCTGCGGCCTCCTCAGGGCGCGCCCCTTTCGTTGGGGTGCCAAGAGAGGGGTGACAGGGGAGGGCGGGCAGGTGGCGGGCGTGACGTCGGGGCTGCACGGCGGCCCAGGAGACGGTGGCCCAGATGGTGGCGGCGGCCCAGATGTGGCGGTGGTTAAGATGGTGGCGGTGGCCCAGAGGTGACGGTGGCCCAGATGGTGACGGTGGCCCAGATGGTGGCGGTGGCCCAGATGGTGGCGGTGGCCAAGATGGTGGCGGTGGTAAATATGGTGGAGGTGTTACCTGTACGACTGGTGGTGCGAGGATTTGGAGGGGGAGGGAAAGAGAGGGGGAGGGAAACCACCTGAGGGGTTTGCCGAGCAGGGGACGCAGGAGTCCCCACCACGAAGGCCACTCTCTTTGGGCTCGGTCCACCCGGGAACTTGGGACGTGACTTGGGCGTGACTGAGGGCCAGTTGGACCATACACAACGAGTGGTCTCCATGATGGAGTCACCTGCGGCCTCCTCAGGGCGCGCCCCTTTCGGTGAGGTGCCAAGGGAGGGGCGAGAGGGAAGGGCGGGTGGGTGGCGGACGTGTCCACGGGCGTGACGTCGGGGCTGCACGGCGGTCCAGGAGACGGTGGCCCAGATGGTGGCGGCGGCCCAGATGGTGGCGGTGGTTAAGATGGTGGCGGTGGTTAAGATGGTGGCGGTGGTTAAGATGGTGGCGGTGGCTCAGATGGTGGCGGTGGCCCAGATGGTGACGGTGGCCCAGATGGTGACGCTGGCCCAGATGTTGACGCTGGCCAAGATGCTGGCGGTGGTCCAGATGGTGGCGGTGGTAAAGATGGTGGAGGTGTTACCTGTACGACTGGTGGTGCAAAGTTTGGGAGGGGGAGGGAAAGAGAGGGGGAGGGGAACCACCTGAGGGGGTTGCCGAGCAGAAGACGCAGGAGTCCCCACCACGAAGGCCACTCTCTTCAGGCTCGGTCCACCCGGGAACTTGGGACGTGACTTGGGCGTGACTGAGGGCCAGGTTGGACCATACACAACGAGTGGTCTCCATGATGGAGTCACCTGCGGCCTCCTCAGGGCGCGCCCCTTTCGGTGAGGTGCCAAGGGAGGGGCGAGAGGGAAGGGCGGGTGGGTGGCGGACGTGTCCACGGGCGTGACGTCGGGGCTGCACGGCGGTCCAGGAGACGGTGGCCCAGATGGTGACATTGGCCCAGATGGTGACGGTGGCCCAAATGGTGGCGGTGGCCCAAATGGTGGCGGTGGCCCAGATGGTGGCGGTGGCCCAGATGGTGGCGGTGGTTTAGATGGTGGAGGTGTTACCTGTACGACTGGTGGTGCGAGGATTGGGAGGGGGAGGGAAAGAGAGGGGGAGGGAACCACCTGAGGGGGTTGCCGAGCAGAGGACGCAGGAGTCCCCACCACGAAGGCCACTCTCTTCGGGCTCGGTCCACCCGGGATCTCAGGACGCCACTTGGGCGCGACTTAGGACCCGGTTGGACCACTCACAATGAGTGGTCTCCATGATGGAGCCACCTGCGGCCTCCATGATGGAGTAACCTGCGGCCTCCTCAGGGCGCGCCCCTTTCGGTGGGGTGCCAAGAGAGGGGTGACAGGGGAGGGCGGGCAGGTGGCGGGCGTGACGTCGGGGCTGCACGGCGGCCCAGGAGACGGTGGCCCAGATGGTGGCGGCGGCCCAGATTGTGGCGGTGGTTAAGATGGTGGCGGTGGTTAAGATGGTGGCGGTGGCCCAGATGGTGGCGGTGGCCCAGATGGTGGCGGTGGTTAAGATGGTGGCGGTGGCCCAGAGGTGACGGTGGCCCAGATGGTGGTGACGGTGGCCCAGATGGTGGCGGTGGCAAAAAGAGTCTATAAAGGAAATGACTCAAGAAAGACGCAAGATAACTCTACTCGTTTACTCAATATCAGACGTTACGGAGGTGCTAAAGACAGCGATGGCCCAAACGAAAGTCCCAGCAGTTCATGAGGAGATAGTGGAAATAAACGCCTGTCTCCAAGAGACTCTCGTAGCACTGGACAAAGAGAAAACTATTATAATGTCTGCAGCCAAAGGAATAAGAAATGCTGCAATAGGAGTAAGCCAGCAACGGAGGCCGTACTCGGAAATTGTAGGATCCGAAAGACCTCCAAGAGACTCTTCCAGAGTGGCTCAACATAACACAAGAATTGTAGCTGCCAAGAAAGCTCAAAACTCCAAAATAGTATTCATAACAGCCGGTCCGAAATCCGAAGGAAACTTAAGCAGCAAGGAGATACGCGATATAGCTCAGAAAAACTATCGCGAAATCATCTAGATACTTAGCCAGTGTATGTATCTATATCAAGATACAATTCATGTGCATTATCTATTATCTGTATCAAGATAATATTTAAGGAAGGTTATCTTATCTTTATCTAGATAACATTTTTGGTTATCTGGCACAACACTGGATACACATATTAATTGCAAGAAATTATAAAGTTTCAAGATAGGTGTCTCGAACTCGATCCAACTTGGACTCTACATCTGTAATCTGTAAGCCAAGCCTCTAACCGTTGCACCACGGACGATGTTTGAACGTAGCGGGAATAACACCCTTTAAATACAACAGCAAATCGACTTGATTATTGTAGTTATATTTCGCGCTTGCTTTGTGGCCTATCTGTATCGTTTTCAATTATTTTATGTGTTTGAGTAGAGTTCAATATATTATACTAAAGGTGTACAGTGCATTTTAAATGTGAGTCCAGTAAATAATGCAATTTTTTGCCAGATCTGTTTTCAAGCGCAAGTCTAAATTTTGTTCCTGTTGTTGATATATAGGCCGAGGCGGGTGCATCCGCACTTAAAGAATTGGGTGTCCGATGTGATGCTAACGGTACTAATTTGCATGACGAAATGATGAAATGATGTCATGAGAGATTTTCATATCTCTTTGTATCAGTTGGAAAAAAGTGAAACTGGTACACAGTTGCCATTTTAAATTATACTGTACTACTGGAGAAATTGTAGAACGTCCAACAAATTGCTTTTGAATTTCAACTAGGAAGCTTCGCAAACGCTTTTTTTAGTCGCGTTGATGGATGAGCTTTTTATCAAGTTTTTAGTACGCAGGGGATATCTTTACTTTTGCAAAAGCTTTGCTTTGCTGCCTAAAGGACAGTTCTCTGTCCAGAATTAATAGTCGGAGCCGGGACAATGCAGCACTACGTCTCGTGACGAAGGAGTATTACAGTTAGCGTGTCTAAGATGTGTGGTCCAGTATTCACAGTCAGAGCCGGGACAATGCAGCACCACGTCTCGTGACGTAGGAGTAGGACAGTTAGTGTGTCTAAGAAGTGTGATCCAGTATTCACAGTCAGAGCCGGGACAATGCAGCACCACGTCTCGTGACGTAGAAGTAGGACAGTTAGCGTGTCTAAGAAGTGTGGTCCAGTATTCACAGTCAGAGCCCGCGGCTGTATCAGCTGAAACAGTTATAACAAATATAAGTGTGTTTTATAGGTTCTCCTGGTTTATCTTTACATGTTTCTGTGAAGAAGTTCCAGGTTTTTATCTTCGGTTTACATGCGCAGACGAGTTTAGGCACATTGCTTCCTGTTTTTTTTTTCGTTTGGGATGATGGTATATAAAACCATTATCTAATTTCACACTTACGTTAAGAATGAATAAATCTATGATATCTTGTACTGGTACTAATGTTTCTAATGAATTTATTGATTTTGAATAAAAACTAATGAAAATCACCGAAATTTACTACATTTTAATTCATTTCCGGGATTTATTCCAAGTGTACAGATTTTTTCCACTCAAATTTGCAACCCGGATATTAACGTTTAAATCAGTGTGAACGCGTAGGTTTATTTGATTTTAACGTTGGATGAGTAGTTTGGTGGGAATTTCCAGAATTGAAATACATGTTTTGATTTCCTCTTTTTTCACTTTTTATTTTTATGTGTCGCAATGGATCTTTTAGGTATATTTTGCAATGAATTGTGGTTATCAAAATAAAAGTACTTTATTAACATTCATGCAAAATCTTCTAGTTTAGTTGCTAGTTAGCAGAAACCATTAACACCTGAGTGAGCTAATTTGAGTTGGGCTGCGTCAACCTAGCAACGAAGCGCATGGGGGTAAGAAATTGTAAAAAAAAAAAAAAAATACATAGATTTTAGTGGAGACATTTATTTAAAGAAGACAAAGTCAATTTGGTCGGCACCGACGCCATCGACGAGCGAACAACTAACTTGGGACCAGCATTTAAAATACAAAACATCGACCACACAAGCTGGACACGATTTCACCCGCGGGCGCAGAAAACAACAACTGTAAACTAACAACATTTTATATTATTTGTTAGCGCGTAGGCGAGAGAGTCCTACAATTGCGACCTAGTGTAGGGCGAGGGGGGGGCCAACAGACGACTAGGTATTCGGTGAGGGGGGGAGGGGGGTGTAAGTGGACTGTATTATAGGATTTTGGAATCGAGATTACCGTGAGAGAACGGAGAGTTAGGGAAACCGAGCTGCGAAATATACTGAAATCACTTACCGACTTGCTGTATGGGTGGGCAAGGTAGCAGGGCGGCAGGCGTGTAGATTACTCAGCTGGGCGGCGGCGTCGGGGGCGTCGGGGGCGTCGGCGTCGGGGAGCGATTATAATGGTGAATTATATACACAAATATAATGTTAAACACAATAGAAATAGTTTCCAGGTACACTGTATACGTATACACTGGCGAGGTGCGAGGCAGTGCGTAGAAACACACACGCGTTCTCTACGAGCGAGAGATTTGAGCTTCTTTCCGACGGAGCGGCTGAGAGTACTGAGGTGCGAGTTGCCAGCATAGTGCTGACAGACGCGATTGCGGGCCGTGATACAGAATACATCACAGCCGGTGGGAAAGGATGGAATTGATAGGAGATCCTAATATTGGCGTAAACATGCCGGCCACCAAAATGAGCCAACATTTAGGGAGACTTCTACATATTACTCTGAATTGGGGAACATGAAGAATCCAGAGTCTGAGAAGACTTTTGATAGAGCAAGAAATTAAGCGTTCAAGCGAACTAAGAAGCAAATATATGAAAAAACTGTACAAGGGAGCTTCTGTGCAATTATGCAACAGGAAGACTGATGATCTTGTTCACGGCCTGGTATAAGAGCCTGACGGCGTACGTATAGAGGCAACGCGAACAATGCCATTGCGACCGGGATGCAGGTGGGTTACTCGTCCGATGGGCCCAGGAAGAGGTGTGCTTGAGGCTTCAAGCAAGAAGACCACGTCTCCGACTTGGAGGTTCGGGTTATTCCTGGCCCAATTTTCCACGCTGCATCTGAGTATGTAGATACTCGCGAGACCAACGGGTCCAGAATGCCTGTGTAGTTGTCTCACCCGATGCCAGCGTGACAAATGCGATGTGTTTTCGGGCTCGAGGTGCTTCGTGGGGAGCGAGTAGCGGCGCACCGATCAGAAAATGACCTGGGCTCAGGTAGTCGGGTCCATCAGCCGGGTCTTGAGGCGTAGCGCAGAGTGGCGGCTATTCAAAACAGCCTTCGATGCGCGAGAATGTGTAGCGTATTCTTCGTGAGTATGAGGGGTATCGGATATGAGACGGCGAAGAAGAGACTTGCTGATTTCACCCTGCTTCCACAGGCCACCAAAATTAGGAGCATAGGGAGGATTGAAGTGCCAGGTTATTTTCGACTTGCAAGGGAGTCGGAAATTGAGGTGTTAGATTTGGCGAGGAAGTCTTGGATTTCACAAATGTGACGAGCGGCAACGACATAGTTGCGGCCACAATCGGAGTAGATATGAGAGGGCAGGCCTCTCCGCGAAGTGAATCAATCAATGCTGCCATGAAGACTTCTGTAGAGAGCTCAGAAACCATTTCCAGGTGTACGGCTTTGGTCGCCATGCATACAAAGAGGCTTTAAAGTAACCCTTCGTACTGGAGCATTTCTTCGGTTGCTGGTTTTCACTGCGAAGGACCAGCGTAGTCTGTTCCGACGTGAGAGAAAGTGCGAGAGGTTGTACCACGAGCTGCTGGGAGGTCAGCCATTTTGGGCTGCAGAGGTTTTGCGCGGAACTTGTGACATGTCAGACATCTATGGATGCGCTGTCTGAGCAGACCACGAAGAGAGACGATCCAGTACTGTTCTTGTATTAGTGCTTGAACGGTGCGAGGTCCGGAATGCAGAGAAATCTTATGAAACGAGTCACAGATGAAAGACGAGAGATGGCTTGCTTTGGAAGCAAAATTGGTGAGCGTGAGGCTTCAGGTAGCAGGGAATGGCGAATCCTGCCGGCCACCCTGATATTCCCCACTTGGTCGATGAATGGATTCAGGGACGCGAGACGAGACGATCCAGCTTGCCTGCGGGACAATCTGCGGAATTCATCTGCGTAGTAGTGCTTTTGAGTAACTCGAATCATCAGATTGAGAGCGTCCTGCAACTCAGACGGTCGCAGAGGCCCTGAGGGAGGTGGAGTGCGATTGCGTTTGGACAACAGGAGTCGCGTGAACCGTATGACTTGGCCAAATACACGTTGAGCGCGGAGCAGTGTGGAGAACTTCTCCAGACACGTGAGCAGAGGATCGACTGCGGCGTTTGTGACGAGGGTTGTGGCTGAAGTCTTCACTTCAGGCAGATCGATCGGAGCGTCTAGAGTGTGGCCGGAGCGTGGCCACGTTTCAGCTGGTGAACGCAGGAACGGAGGTCCAGCCAGCCACAGAGGGTGCGCCATCAGCTCGGATGGGAGTAAACCACGAGACGCACAGTCTGTCGGGTTCTCTTCGAGGGGACATGAGCCCATTTTGGTAGGGCTTGAGGTCTCCAAAACTTCAACAACACGATTTGCCGCAAAAGTTTTGAGACGGTGTGGCGGAGTGGCGAGCCAGGCAAGGACGATCATGGAGTCCGTGTATAGAGTCACGGAATCCAGAGTGAGAGTAGAGAGGGATGGCAAGGTCGTCTGAACGAGCCGAGACAACAAGAGCGCGGAGGGACAATTCCAGCTTGGGAATTGTCAGTGTCTTGATTGGAGATACCTTGCTTCTTGCACGCAATAGCGTGACGTGAGATGTGGATCCGCGTTGTGTGTGCAGGTAGAGCACTGCAGCAAAACCCTTCTCTGAGGCGTCACAGAATCCGACCAGCTTGTGGACACCACGACTGTCTGGAAAGCTCGTGGAATCCGAGCGAGGAGAGCTGAGAAAACGTCGGAAACTGCGGACAACCAACTCTGAGTGAGCTGGTCGGGGAGCGGGTCATCCCATTGAAGTGGGTGTAACCAGAGTTGTGCAGGAACATCTTCATCCAGCAACGAGGGAGTGAGGAAGCCGAGCGGATCGAAGATCTTGCTATGTAGGAGAGAGTCGACCGCTTGGGTGACAGATCCGGAAAAGGATTCCGTATGGAAGGAGAAGCAGTGGAATGAGGATCCACAACAAGCCAGTATCTTGATACCTTGTCCTCGTTGGAGAAGACAAGGGGCGTTTCTAGGTGCTCGTGAGGAAGCGTTGTTAGAGCGTCAGAAAACATTACTGGCCCATTTCCTGAATTCGAATCCTCCAAGGGCAACTAGGGCTTGCAATTCAGATTGCAAGGAGCGAGCGTGGGCGAGATCACTTGCGCCAGAGACGAGATCGTCTATGTACATCTGACACTTTATTGCTTGAGCAGCAAGTGGGAAGCGATCTCCTTCGTCGGCTACTAGTTGAGAAAGAACGCGTTGAGCTAGGAACGCAGAGGACGTGAGGCCATACGTGACCGTGTTGAGTTGGTACTCGACCACAGGAGAGTCAGGTGATGGGCGCCAGAAGATGTGTTGGTGAATTCGATCTTCTGGGTGAACGAGGATCTGCCGGTACATTTGGCGTATGTCCGCGCAGATGGCAACAGCGTGTGTCCTGAAGGCTGTCAGGACGGAGGGAAGATCTGCTTGCAGCTTTGGTCCGCTGAGAAGGTTGTGGTTGAGTGAAACGCCGTTCTTATCTTGATAAGAGGCGTTGAAGACGACGCGGAGTTTTGTGCTCGAACTAGTCAGTTTGTGAACACAGTGGTGAGGAATTACATAATCTGCAGGTTGTGGTGCAGGTTGCATGTGTTGAGATGCAGCGTAATCCTTCATGAAGAGATGGTATGCGTCCTCCTGCTCGGGGGTTCGTTTGAGGCGTCGTTCTAAGCTTAAATAACTTTGTAGAGCGGCCGAGCGGTTGGAGCAGAGAGGAGAAGTCGCGGGCTTGAAGGGCAGAGCGACGGAGTAGCGTCCATGCTCATCACGAGTGTGTGAGGACATGAAGTGTTCTTCACATAACTGATCATTTGGATCCTTATGTTGAGGGCGTGCTATCTCTTCTGTTTCCCAGAAGAGACGCAGAGTGCGGTCTAAGCCTGAGGAGCTCGCGAGCAGAGAGAGTGGGGTGTGAGAGGGAGCTTCCGATGTTTGGACAGGACCCATGATGACCCAACCAAAAACTGTATTCAGAGCAGAGGGACTGCCTCTGATTATTATGTCTCCATCCTTTTGGAGGACGTCGAGGTAGAGATCGGCTCCAAGGAGGAAGTCGATTTGGTCAGGGAGGTTGAATCTATCGTCAGCTAGAGAGAGGCCTCGGTATTTCTCGACAACATCGAGAGGTACTAAACTGGCGGGCATGTGGCCAGTGATGGTGGATAGAACCAGAGCTTGAACAGCAAAGGTTTGATGAGGTTTGAAGCGCGAGGCTATCTCACAATTGACGATACCGTGCACTCGGGCGGAAGCGTGTCCAATGCCGGACAATTCCATGACGCTGGAATGGAGTTTTAAGCCGAGACGTCTTGCGAGAGAGAGTGTGATTGCAGAAATTTGCGAGCCTGAATCGATGATCGCGCGAAAGGGTTGATATCTACCAGAATTGTCCTGGATAAGAGCTCGCAGCGTGCCAAGCATGGCAGAGCGTTTGAGGGGCTGACTGACCTCTAGTTGGCAAGCCAGTGCTAGTCCCACTGTAGGTTTGTTACCCTGCAGTGGGCGAGTGTCAGCTGGGGCGCTGACAGTGGGGGAGGTCGATGTCGCGGAGTGGAGCAACGTGTGATGATGCTTACTGTGGCACTCGCGACACGAGCCTTGAGAGATACAGTGTTGTTTGTTATGATTGCCAAGACAATTAACGCATCGCTTTAGATTGCGCAGAGTTTGGTACTTCTCCTCCACGGTCTGCTTGAGGAATGTTGGGCAGTTGTAGAGTGTGTGATCGCCGTCACAAGATGGACACGAGCGTGTTTGCGCGGGCGATCGTGGCTGTGGCTGAGTAGGAGGAGAAGGTTTCGCGACAAGCAGCGAATTAATTTTTCGAGTGGGAGTGAAGGGCTGAGAAGCGCCTGTAGGCTTGAGCTTAGTTGAGCTTGCAGCGGAAATATGGTCAAGTCCGCAGAGCTCGAACGTGCGGCTTTGTTCCTCGAGGAACTCGATGAGCTGTTTGTAAGTGGGCGTGCTATGCGATGAGCATTTGAATTCAAACTGCTTACGTGTGTTTAGATCCAAGTGCGCGAGGGTGATCGATAATAAGAGGAAATCGGCGAGATCACCAATTTCCAACCCTTTGAGAGCGTCGATAGAACTTCTATGAACGTTCAAAAAGAGCTGAAGAGATTATTAAAAGCTTCATATATGCGTTGCGCAGATGCAAACAGTTCTTCGCGAGTTTTGAGAAAAGCGTTGGCTTGCTGTTTCTGCTGTTCAGACATGTTGTATGTGAATAAGTGCAACGTGAAAGTAAGACGAAGTGACAAGTAAGTCGACAAGTAGAAATAAGCAGACGAAAATCAAGGACAGACAGTGAATTATAATTCGTAAATTATAAAATGAAAGAACACACAAGTTTGAGAAAGCATGTTGTGAGCTTAAGAAAGCCGAGAATGAGCGAAGAAAAATAATTAAATAATTATTGCAGTTGTGTGAACGAAATCTGAGAGTGCGATTACATTTCCAGATAGAAAATGCAATGTGAGAGAAGAACACGAGATAGCGCTGAACAATGTTGAACAATGTTCAGATGAGCGCCGAGGTGGATTACAAGCACGTACGAATACGAGCCGAGGTGCTGACGCAGATATAAGCGTCGAGTGCGGACAGGCGAGGATCATGTACCATGTACTGAGGCGTGTGACTGCGATAAGAGACACGTGGGAGATTAGATTTTACATGAAAGTAAAACTGGACAATGTGAATGATATGGGAATCAATGAAAAACTGGCTGAAAAGATTCGGCGCCAGGAGGACCAACTTTGTTAGCGCGTAGGCGAGAGAGTCCTACAATTGCGACCTAGTGTAGGGCGAGGGGGGCCAACTGACGACTAGGTATTCGATGAGGGGGGGGAGGGGGGTGTAAGTGGACTGTATTATAGGATTTTGGAAACGAGATTACCGTGAGAGACGGAGAGTTAGGGAAACCGAGCTGCGAAATATACTGAAATCACTTACCGACTTGCTGTATGGGCTGGGCAAGGTAGCAGGGCGGCAGGCGTGTAGATTACTCAGCTGGGCGGCGGGCGTCGGGGGCGTCGGGGGCGTCGGCGTCGCGAGCGATTATAATGGTGAAATATATACACTAATATAATGTTAAACACAATAGAAATAGTTTCCAGGTACACTGTATACGTATACACTGGCGAGGTGCGAGTGCAGTGCGTAGAAACACACACGCGTTCTCTACGAGCGAGAGACTTGAGCTTCTTTCCGACGGAGCGGCTGAGAGTACACTGAGGTGCGAGTTGCCAGCATAGTGCTGACAGACGCGATTGCGGGCCGTGATACAGAATACATCACAGCCGGTGGGAAAGGATGGAATTGATAGGAAATCCTAATATTGGCGTAAACATTATTATTTGCCTTTTTCCTATAGGCCGGCTCCAAAGTCACCGAATGCACATTCTAATCAGAGAATTGATGGACTAGATTCAGTATCGGATGTTAAAAGTATTTGCCTGCTGCTGGATTCGAACCAGGGAAATATGGTGTCTAATCAATGGGCTTTTCTTTCAACTAATGAATATTGAAAGTTTATGACTGGCTCGTTGATGTCGTCGGCAGCGAGTGTTGGTCCATACCCAACCTATAAATAAAGTCCCCCACTGAAAAACAAAGTAACACGCTCTATTAGAATAACTGTACGGCGAGTCAATAACACAATGGTAATCTGTATCTCGTGTGGCCTTGCAAGCCTAGCTGACTGTTGCTCTTAACTATAAATAGCAAAATAAGATACTCATTCCGATATCGATGAACTACTATTTGGATAATCAGTGCATTAGACACGGACCCACGCTCTTTCGAGCGTTTCCATGTGACAATGTCAAGTTGACCATCGGTCACTAGATTTGGAATTTCGTCTCATAAATAAAATTGAACCGAACCGCCACTGGGAGGGCGGGGTTATTTTTTTCCAAGATTCCCCGATGATTATAGAACGAAAACTAACTTGGAAGCAGTAGCGTAGGTCTAGTATGGCGCGTAGAAAAGGGGGGGGGGGGGTGGTAGTAGTTCTGGTTTGCGAAACAAATACAGCGTGGCTGTTTGAAAGTTCCAGCCGTTTGTGCCCCTTATCGACGTCGGCGACAAAATTTGCAAATTTGCAAATTTCAATTACCTAAAACCACGTCAAAAACGAAATCTTAAGCATCGAGCTGACGGTAACGTACGGGAACAACAGTTTCGAAGTTACAACAATTGAGTGGTTTACAGTAATACGATGCAGTTTTTACTTGATTTCCTTTCTCTGTTTGCTCTGCGTCCTAAACTGTAACTAGCGTGCCTTCGTTCCTTACAAAGTGGCCAATAGACTACAGTAATAAGAAGCTATGGTCATTCATTGACGACTGAAGTCATTCATCTCACAGCCACAGATTGCTACTCGTGCGATTTGACAACATAGTAAATATTGTTTAGAAGCGTGCATTTCCGGAGTTAGTGTGCGTTAATATTTTGCCAGCTTGTAAGTTTAGATGTGACATTTTGCGAGACTTTTAGACTTCAAAATTAAATTTGGAAAATGTTAACAGGGACCCAACGGGGTCCATGTCGAGCCCCCCCCCCAACTACGGGGGCAGTTGACACGCCAGTGGCGTAAGTGCGCTAGGCTAGGCTGCAATACGGAAGTAGTGATATATTGAATACGAAGAATACTAATGCATGCTGTGAGAGCCAAGCCATTACATCTACCTATTTGTTAGCATTCTGTACATCTGAAACTAGCAGTTAACACTAACACTGTCTCATCACTGCCATTGTTACTGTTTCGTTTAGGATAAGGATTTGTTTTATATTTTCTGGTTATCATATCTACTTCCCTGTTTCAAACATTCGCGGTTTTCCTCCCTAAAGACTCCTTCAAGCATATATTGTTGTGTTCTCCACCATGGATGATAATTAACTCAAGTGAAATTTTAGATCTCACTCTCCCTCATAGTAAGGCTAGTGCACAAGCAGTGTTGGGTAAGATACTTTTTACAAGTATCTAGGTATAGGAAAAGATACTTTGGTTGAAATGTATCTAGAAACAGGTAAAGATGCATTTTTTAAAATGTATCTAGGCAAAGATACAAGATACTTACAAAAAGTATCTGTTGATACAAGGTACTTTTCAAATCTTAAGAACACAAAACTACCAACTTGAAGACGAACTCACGGAAACTCAACATAATTTTAAGGTTGAGGACGATCATTTGGCTAACCAATACAAGGAAATGTACCAGAAATTAAATACAAAAGAAAGCCTTAATTGAAAAACTGCAATCAAAGCTATTAGTAAAACGGAACTATAGGAACATTGGATTATTATCCAGGAATAGGATGACCGGAGGTCATTAGTGAAAATATGTTAAAAAATTTAACAATTGATACATAACACTGCACTGCCATTATTCCTTGTTTT
The DNA here is from genome assembly GCA_024449915.1 of Sweltsa coloradensis. Taxonomy (NCBI): domain Eukaryota; kingdom Metazoa; phylum Arthropoda; class Insecta; order Plecoptera; family Chloroperlidae; genus Sweltsa; species Sweltsa coloradensis. The sequence goes on from JAMZAV010001116.1 coordinate 551,329, forward strand.
CGACAAGGTGTCCGTTTAGGTTTGTTTGGCAGCCACGCGTCCTCATTTCTACGTCAGATCATGCGGTCTCTCGGTGCCTACTTTGTCAAGAGAATCATCGTCTCTTACATTGTCCAGCGTTTCTCTCTCTTTCTCCCACCCAACGTCGTGATAAGTCAAAAGAGATGCGACTGTGCTTTAATTGTTTTGCGAGCTCGCACATGGAGGACAAGTGTACTCCAAGTACACTTGTAACCAATGTAATCGTAGACACCACACTCTATTGCACGTGGACACACCTCGTAATTTTGGCTCGGCCACGCCTCCCGGGATAAACCCTTCTGAAAATCAAAAAACTCAAACCCACGGTGAGTACAAGGCGGCGGCTGGCGATCTCGTAGTCAATCTTCCACAGCAATCTCTCTCTTGTTCAGCCCAGTCGCCCACTCCGACGACAGTTCTCTTAGGAACTGCTCGCGCACGCATTCAGGATCGTATTGGTTCTTACCATAAAATTCGTATTGTAATTGACTCAGTTGTCTTTCATAACTTCAAGTGTGGTTGAACGATTAGGACTCTCTCGTCGTAAATGTTACACTCAGGTGTCTGGTATAGGTTCCCTTGACGGTCCACGTGGCAAAGGAATTACGACATGTGTGATTGCGCCAACCTCTACGACGCATCCACAGCTTACTACGGAAGCCGTTATCCTACCTAGCATCTCGGCGAATCTACCCTCAGTTCCTCTGTCGTCAGAACTCAAAGAAAGTTTACGCCATCTTTCATTGGCGGATCCCCAGTTTGATACCCCTGGGCCCATTGATATGTTACTTGGTGCCGACTTGTATCCGTGTATTATGGTTAATAGTCAAGTCTCCATCACACCCGGGGAACCTACGGCCATGAAAACTATTTTTGGATGGATAATCATGGGCAAAGCTAAGGTTAGCCTCGCTGAAAAACAAATAACGTCTCTACTCAGTTACTCTAATTCTGTAGACCACTTAGTCAAGAGATTTTGGGAGATTGAAGAACCTTCAGTGACCTGTCTAAAGAACCCAGAAGAGGTGCTTGCAGAATCTCATTTCAAGCGCACTCATTATTGCTCCAGTGGCGGAAGAAATGTTGTTTCGCTTCCATTTCGAGAAGAGGAACCCCAATTTCTTGGACATTTCAACCAAGCCGTGTTAGCCCGACTGCAGGGAGTCGAGCGTCGATTGTCCAAACAATATCAAGTTAAGCGCGATTACGTGAACTTTATGCAAGAATACATTGATCTTGGGCACATGCAACTGACTAAGAATGCAGGCTCATATCTTATCCCCCACCATAGTGTTCTCACACCGGCAAATACTACTACGAAGCTCCGTGTTGTCTTTGACGCCTCATTCTCTGTGGCCCCATACTGCTCGCTAAATCAACTACTGCACGTTGGACCGAAGCTGCAATCAGATATTGGCGACATAGTGACTAACTTTCGAAAACATCCTGTTGCCCTCACTGCTGATATCTGTAAAATGTATAGGCAGATCCTGTTACACCCCGACCACAGGCAATATCAGCACATTCTCTGGCGGTTTTCCTCTAATGAACCAGTCGAGGAGTATGCACTGAATACCGTGACATCTGCCCCCTTCCTGGCGATGAGCGTGCTTCATCAGTTGTCAAGAGATGAAGGAACTAGGTTCCCACAGGCCGCGCAGGCACTCCTGTCTGACACTCCTGTCTGACACCTATGTGGACAACATAGTGAGCGGCGCTGACTCTGTTGCGGAAGCAATTAGAGCTTCAAAACTCAATTCACTCAACTTCTCCAACTGAGGATTCCCATACGGAAATAGGCCAGTAACTCCTCTGAACTAATGGAACGAATTCCCAAGGACGACCGAGAATCCTTGCTATCTCTAGATGACGGGGAAAATCCAACTATGAAAATCTTAAGGCTAGAATGGGACCCTACCTCAGATTCGTTTAGTTATTGCGTGACTGGTTTTCCTCCCGTCTTTCCAAGCGAGCGGGCCCTATCCACGACAGCACGCATTTTCGACCTTTTAGGGTGGTATATAGTAATCCTGCACAGTACGAGAGGAACTGCAGGTTCGGACATTTGGTTCATGCACTCGGTCGAGCGGCCGTTGGTGCGAGGCTACCATCCGTGGGATTATGCCTGAACGCCTCTAAGGCGGTATCCCCTCTTTAAACGTTATTACGGTGTAAAACGTGGCAAGAATATCTTCAAGGAGTCTCGTGAGTCAAAAGGCTCTAGAGAATCTCTGTACTCTAGCTGAAAGAGAACCCACGAATATACGTACCGTACGATCAACGGCGCCTCGGCCGTCCGGCGACGTGATCGCCGATTCGAGCCCACCACGTGCCGACGTTTAAGGCGCGCGGGGTGAGTGCGTTAAATGCCGACCACGGGGGGAACCCTCCCTAGGCAGCGCCATCCCCGCCGTCGTAGGTCGCGCCAACAAGGGTGACAATCAGTTTGACGTCGAGACTTAGAACCGTCTGTAGACGACTTGCGTACCGGGCGGGGTGTTGTACTCGGTAGAGCATTTACCACGATGCGATCTGTTGAGACTCATCCCCACAGCCTTGGGTGGTTCGTCCTGTGTGTGCGGGACCCACTCCGAGGTGTGTGTGATTGCAACCCCGGTCGGGGCCGGCGCCCACTCTTTCGATTGAGAGCCGCGGCCCGGCACGCCGGCGCGTAGCTCCCTTGCTGGGCAGGCTAAGGCCTAAATTAGCCGCCCAAACCGGTGACCGCGCCGGGTAGGACGCGCGAGGCGGCCCTGCGGTGCCGACCTCAGTCGGGCGGTGGACCTCGAGTACACCCCGTTGGCGGCGAACGCGTTCCCTCCCCGGAACGTCAGTAGTCGCGCCTGGGCGGGTGTGTCGCCCCCGGAGAGCCGCGCACCGTGGTCACCTACCGCACACGGGCCGTCCGCGCGCGCGTTAACCGCGCCGACACGAGGACGACCGTAGTGTCGCCAAAAGCCAGTACGGACGGGCTCCGCTGTCTCGCGACACGAGGCCCTCCGTCCACACGTCGTGAACACGCATCTATTCACTCGTATCCGAGCGAACGTAAACCTCTCGACCCGCGCGCTTAACACACGCAAGGGTGCGAAAGAATTGACTCCGGCACGAGAGTCTCGTCCACGGACGTAAAAAGCAAGGAGCGAGATCGAGTCGTCGTCGGCTCGCAGGCAGTCGCGTCTCCCGCCGGTCCGGTTTCCCAACACACTGGGCGTCGCGCTGCCGCGCGTAGAGTCGCCGCGGCTCCCTCTCGAAGCTCTCCAGCGTCCGCGGACGTTAAAGCAAAGCATAGGACGGTCAGCGGGCCGGCCACCCGTACTAAAGGGAGCGCGTGCCGCGCGTGCGCCGCTAGAAAAGAGCGAGAATCTCCCTGGTTGATCCTGCCATATGCTTGCCTCAAAGATTAAGCCATGCATGTCTAGGTGCAAGCCAAATTAAGGTGAAACCGCGAATGGCTCAATAAATCAGTTATGGTTCCTTAGATAATACACCAAGTTACTTGGATAACTGTGGCAATTCTAGAGCTAATACATGCAAACAGAGTTCCGACTCGAGAGGGGAGGAACGCTTTTATTAGATCAAAACCAATCGGTCCGATCGGTCGGCATCCGCATTCGTATTTGGTGACTCTGAATAACCACTGAGCAGATCGCACGGTCCCGCACCGGCGACGCATCTTTCAAATGTCTGCCTTATCAACTGTCGATGGTAGGCTCTGCGCCTACCATGGTTGTAACGGGTAACGGGGAATCAGGGTTCGATTCCGGAGCAGGCAGGTGCTGCCGGAGTCTCTTCAGACACTTGACCGCCTCCTGGCAGGTGCTGCGGGAGTCTCTTCTACCAGTTTGCCGCCTCCTGTAGTTATTGGGCAGGATCTTGTAGTGTTGCAGCCAATGACAATAGTCTGCACATATATTTAGTTGGTGCTCCTAAGTGCATAATATTGATACAGTTGGGAGTTGAAATGTATTTTTAGAGCAAACACGTCTGGAAACTTAATGAGAATGTAATTATTCTTTAAATGGTTCGGTTTGCAGTTCGCGACGCTAACCAAGAACAAGATTCGGTACGAGATCAAAATTAAAGGTTCACACAATCCTGTTAATAACTTGGAATCTTGAATCTTGAAAAATCAGTAGTGTATTGGATGATAAAAAAAAATAAGAAAACAAATACATTTGAACACTATTATCTTTCAATTTAGGCCTAACATTCATGGCCTACTAGAGAATAATAACCTACTAGTCCATGAGCCAGCTAATCGAACCCCCCCCCCCCGGGGGAGGAAGGTATGAAAGTGCTTTCGAGAAGCTATTTATATTACAGTTTGATTTTCACTTTTTAGCCATGATGACTTTGGTGGGTGTACCCACTCGCTAAACATTTTTGTCCCAATACTAAAACTATTTATTTAGAGTAGGGGTGTGCGAGTAGCACATTTTGAATTCGAGTCGAGTATTCATTTCAAAATTTAATTTTTTATTTAGTAGGCCAACTTGAAACACAATTTTTCTATTGTAGACACTGAAAAAAAAAAATATTGTACTTGTATTAGGCTATTGAGGCCTTCCTGCTCATAGTGCTGGTAAATTTCAATAAAATTATTATTCAACAGTATGCTATCTAAATTCTTAAGGTTTGTTGTCTAGTTTAATTTGGTAGCTTTCTGTTTGTTTTATTAATTAAATTCAGTCATGTCTTTTAAATAAATTTGTTACCTACTTTGTTGCTTATGATTTGTTTGTTTTGTATATGAAGTTGTAGGATTGCATTTTTGAATTACTATCTAGGGCGACGGTCGTTCGCCCGCATCCAAGCGCACGCGAATGCTAGAAGGCGATGACTAACTTGACCCTTTATACAGCTACCCGAGTTGGGGGGTTTTCAGCAATCTGCACACGCCGTCCCGAAAGATTTACAATCTTGAAACTCGGTATATGACCTGATATGTGGTCCATGACATACAAAAAAAAATCAACCCGATCCGATAGCCCGTTCTGTGTTAAAAAAGTGCGTAAAAATCGACGAACATCTTTCGGCTGGCTGGTTGGGGGGGGGGGGGGGATTCTGCCAGAGAGGAATAAGAGCCTACAGAGAAAACGGTACATCTTAGAACTATGAAACTTGGACCACACTAAGATGTACCTCAGACTCACATACTTCCGCCGAGACACAAGCAATATTCCACCCCCAACACCCCCTAAATCATCCCCTAAAATTAAAATAATTCATGGCTCTAACCCAAAATTGAATTTTTAATCAAATTTGTTATTAAAATTATGTTCCATTGTGTTTTAACCCAATCTGCCCATTCTCATTATATAAACCACATTTTGTCAACCCCCATCCCTAATAGTTTATATTATTTTTACCTTGACTTCCGGCATTCACCACGAAGGCACCTAATGAGTTATCATCACGAAATTTGACATTATGGTACATAATAATATGAAAAATAATCCGCCGAGAGGCAAGCGATATTTTACCCCCAACACCCCTTAAAATTGGAATAATTCATAGCTCTAATCTAAAATTGATGTTTTATTCAAATTTGTTATTAAAATTATGTTTTAATGTGTTTTAACCCAATCGGCCTATTCTCATTTTCTAAACCACATTTTTTCAACCCCCTTCCCTTGTAGTTTATATTATTTTTACCTTGATTTCCAGCATTCACCATGAAGGCACCTTATGAGTAATCGGCATGAAATTTGGCATGATGTTACATACAAATATGAAAAATAATTCGCCGAAAGGCAAGCGATATTACACCCCCAACGGGGTCCTAAATCATCCCCTAAAATTGGAATAATTCATAGCTCTAACCCAAAATTGAATTTTTATTCAAATTAGTAAATTATGTTTAATGTGTTTTAACCCAATCGGCCTATTCTCATTTCCAAAACCACATTTTTTCAACCCCCATCCCTAATAGTTTATATTATTTTTACCTTGATTTCCAGCATTCACCATGAAGGCACCGAATGAGTTATCAGCATGAAATTTGGCATGATGCTACATAATAATATTAAACATAATAATATTAAACATAATAATCCGCCAGTAGGCAAGCGATATTTCACCCCCACTGTTCCCTACCACCCTTAACTTTGGGAAAAACTTAAGGTCGTATTTAATACAATTTTAATATTTTATTTGCTGATTAAAATTATGCGTCAATGTGTTATATTCCGGTCAACAAATCATTCACACAAACACCCAAGACGTCATTTAACATAGGAAATTTAATAAAAACATTGTATTTTGCCAACTACAGATTATAAACAAAAACAAAAGATGGTAGCTTTTGTTTCTAGACAATCTGTTTTGAAAGGCACTGTATCCACCTTTACACGTATTTCACGTATTTTACGCCTTGATATGAAACAAACAACAAAAATATGTGATATTACCCCAAAATACCAAAATTTGTAAAAAAAAAAAAAAAACGGCAGCCAAGCTCTCCTTCTAAAGTCTTCGGCTGTGAATGTTGTGAGATATAGAAGTTGAGCCAAGCATTTCATTCTTTCTCCCTAGTTTCGCATTGAAAAGAAGTAAGATCATTTCGCCTGTTGACGAGCGCCAAGCCAACCATTTTCGTGGTAAAATAAGTAAAAATTTTAAACTCAAAATCATAAAAAAATTACTTGGCTATTGATTGGCTCAACGACATGCGGTGGCGAAATGTTGTTTATATTTTTGAAAATGTAATTTTTTTTATAAATTTACAAACCATAAAAATGGTAAAAAGTCTTTCCAGAGTATCGGTAAACGGTCATAATTCACGTATGGATATTTGATTGGGAAATAGCATTGGCTCAACGACATGTCGTGGCGAAATATATTTTATATTTTTGAAAATGTATTTTTTTTTTAATTTTCGCGGCATAAAAATTGTCTTCTTGACCATAGTACATTTTATACAATTTTTTTCTTTTAATTTCTCTCGTCTTACATTTAAAACGTCTACAATTTAATATTTGGTTATTTTACACGATAGCATTGTGTGACCCGGCACCTCCACCAAAAATTATCAATAAATTTATCTCGGCTATGATTTTTTGTTTTGTATATACAGTGCGTTTGTGACACGATATATGCAAAGTTTTTTACAACACGTGTAGTATATAACATAAATGAGAAGCGACATTGATCCAACTGCGCGTAACATTAATTCTTGGGAAAATTACTACATTTCTAAAAATACATGTTTTTTCCCAAGAATTAACAAAAAACAATTTAAAGGTCCCCATAAAAATTACTCTAATCAAATACCTTTTGTTTTTGTTTCAATTACCTCTATCGTCTCACTTTCAGCAAGACACTCTGCAATTTTGTTTAAAGACTCTCGATCATTGCATTTAATTATTGCATGTCCGTGTTTGTTTTCGGTCAAACTTACCACCTTAGCTTTTATCTTAGCTGGATTTACACTACTTTTTATTATGTTTCTAATGTTTCTACCCTCAGGATTCTTTGGTTTTACGACTAAAACCCTCTGCTCAAAACTGTCGATTTGCTTCTCTATACTTCCACCTTCATGACCCCGTGTTATTGTTGATGTTCTCGACCCACATTGATTCGCAACGGACTTCAAGGTGAGTGGCGTGGGTACCGTCACCTCCTCTCTGCTATCTGTTTTTAACTGATCAATTTCATTACGCAAGCTTACATTCTCTTTTGTTAATTCAACAATGTTCTGATACGCTTCTTTTAACTCATCTAATAGTCTTAGACACACAGCGTCCTTACTACTACCTTCTGCCTTTTCAGTATCACAGCCTTTACACACCGCAGCGCCGGCGCTGTTTTTTCGTGAGCACGATTTATGAATTTTTTCGCCACATTCCGCACACTCTAAAGACGCTGTTACTTCTCTAATTCGTCGTTTACACCCCACACATTGTATCGGTTCTGTTGCACCATCACCATTCATTGCCCTTCGATTGACTCCCCGCTCTACTCACGCACTACGAGCTGTTGCGACCGACTCCAACGACTGCTGAACAAGCTCGGAACTATGATGTGTGGAGACGGTTGACTCGAAGCTTCGGTGCGTCAGGGCCCAAACCACGGGCGTCCAGGTGACCTCTACATACATCGATGTAATTTTAAATTTTAAAACACAGATTTGAATTAAAATTGTTATGCGTTACTAATACAATTTATTAAAATTGTTATGCGTTACTAATAAATTAAAAAATATATAAAATAATTCAAAAGTTCGCTTGTTAGAATAGAGCTTCAACAACAACCTAGGTTCGAGTCTCGATGTGTCTGGTACGGTGACAGACGGAGCTCTGGTGATCACTTCTGCGTCAGACAACCCCTGGAAGAATGTCTAGTCCTAGTCCAACGGTTCGTCTAGAATCTACCAAACTGGTTTAAAACCATTGCGTATAGATATTTGAATGAGAAATAGCATTAGACAAACTACGAGTCTAATTTTAATTTTATATACATTTTTGAAATTGAAATTTTTTTAGAAATTTATATACCATTAAAAATGGTCCCGGTGCAACGTCTAGTCTATACATTCCGACATGCAGACAATTATTATCATCACCATCAAGTTTACCTCAAACAAAAAAAAATCATTTCAATATTTAAATTTTTTTAAATTTAACCAATTTTCCCATCCACCCTTCCGTATATATATTTAAATGAGAAATCGCATTAGCCAAACGTTACCTCTTTTATAAATACCATGTTCATTTTCGGAATCGTAATGATTTTTATAAATTACATGCAATAAAAATGCACTCTATTCATACATTAACAAGATTTAGTTTTTGATACAAAAAAAATCAAATATTATACATTTTTGTAAAAATGTACACCCTTATTATTATAGAGTGTAGAAAAAAAATCTCAATCATTTTCATTGAAAGACAAAATAAAATATTAAAATATAATATATTCTAGACAGTCTAGGTGTCATGTATTTCGTTGTTTTTGTACGACATAAGACTCTTTGATTTATCACCCATCTAGTCCTATTATTCATCCCTTTTCTATTACATTTAAATTAATTTAACATTGAATCGTGTATTCTTGTCCACCAGACAATTAAATTACTTGTGTCCTTATATCTTGTTGGTCTTGGCATTCTTGTAGGGTCTACCATAGATTCATTTTAAAACATTTTCTTTGGTAATTTCATCTCCCCTACGTAGATGTATTTTTAAATGTAGATTAATAATAATCATCTTCATTCAACATTGAAACGATAATTCTTGATAGTCTAGTACTACGTCTCGAGTTTCTTGTATAGAACGTGTGGCTCTTGCTTTCATCGTCTAGATCCAAAGGGGGATATAAACAATAGAATAGTATTCCATATTAATTAGGTTCAACCCCATCCATATGTAAATGGGGCTAGTATAATACAACATTCCAAATGATGATTATTGCCTAGGGGGTTTGTCTATTAAACACCATTGTACATAAGTTATGTATCTACTTCATCCCCTCCCTCCGTATATATATATTTGAATGCGAAATGACATATACAAAACGTTGCGTCTTTTATGTATTTTGTATACATTTTCGGAATCGTAAATTTTTTCTATTAATTTACATACAATAAAATTAAACCCAAGTCGATGGAATCTGCTTGGGAAAAAATAGCAAATATAATTAATACAATAATTGAACCCAAATAATTTAATCAAGTATCAGAGCAATGATGATTGAATACAAAGAGAGAGTCATTAATGTTTTACATGTGGTATTCAACAATTTTGAATTTTAGCGCGCACTTTTTCAATACGCTTGGTGTTTTTTAATTTCACTCCGGTTGGTTGGTACCGCTGATGAAACTGGCTGTGGGTCGAGCGTACACATATTACCATGGCTGTGATTTTGACAAGGTTGTTTATATTTGTTAGAATTTTATTTTAAAAACTATTATTCATCTAGTACCGTATAGTGACCTTTTCATATTTTCATCAACGTTTTGCACTAGGACTTGGCCCATTTCATTGATCTTTCTAAACGTTACTAGTGCGTGTGTGTTTCAATTTGTTTTTCCAGTACGTCAATGTGACGTCCTAGACATTTTGTAGGTTATAGGTAACATCATCTTTCTGACCCAATATATCCAGGCCTAGGTCCATTATTACAAAAGCCATTGCATTGTGTTTAATAATCGTGTTGCGTCAATATATTATTAAAATTACAACATTGTCATTCTTTACGTTTAGATTCCGTGTAATACGTACGTGTCACAACAAAGTCAGCTGATGGCCTTGGACTGACGTTGCTCGTTTACTCATGTCACCCCAACAAACACACTGATATCATTAGAAGTTCCCAATCGTGTCATTAATGTTTCACGTCAGTTAGTGGAAGCTGAAAGATACGATTTCGAATCATTCACTGCTTCCTATGAACATCCGTTTGGAAGATATATGCAAAGTTTTTACAACACGTGTCGATTACATAAATAGAAGCGACTTGATCCAAGCGCGTAATTAATCTTGGGAAATTACTACATTTCTAAAAATACTGTTTTTTCAAGAATTAACAAAAACAATTAAAGGTCCCATAAAAATTACTTTTCAAAACACCTTTGTTTGGTTTCAATTCCCTCTATCGTCTCCTTCAGAAGACACTCTGCAATTTTTTTAAAAGACTCTCGATCATTGCATTTAATTATTGCTGTCGTGGTTTTCGGTCAACTACCACCTTAGCTTTTATCTTAGCTGGATTACACTACTTTTATTAGTTCTAATGTTTCTATCCTCAGGATTCTTTTGGTTTACGACTAAAACCCTCTGCTCAAAACTGTCAATTTGCTTCTCTATACTTCCACCTTCATGACCCCGTGTTATTGTTGATGTTCTCGACCCACATTGATTCGCAACGGACTTCAAGGTGAGTGACGTGGGTACCGTCACCTCCTCTCTGCTATCTGTTTTTAACTGTCAATTCATTACGCAGCTTACATTCTCTTTTGTTAATTCAACAATGTTTTTATACGCTTCTTTTAACTCATCTTATAGTCTTAGACACACAGCGTCCTTACTACTACCTTCTGCCTTTTCATATCACAGCCTTTACACACCGCAGCCCCGGGCGCTGTTTTTTCGTGAGCACGATTTATGAATTTTTTCGCCACATTCCGCACACTCTAAAGACGCTGTTACTTCTCTAATTCGTCGTTTACACCCCACACATTGTTGGGTTCCCTGTTGCACCATCACCATTCATTGCCCTTCGATTGACTCCCCGCTCTACTCACGCACTACGAGCTGTTGCGACCGACTCCAACGACTGCTGAACAAGCTCGGAACTATGATGTGTGGAACGGTTGACTCGAAGCTTCGGTGCGTCAGGGCCCAAACCACGGGCGTCCAGGTGACCTCTACATACATCGATATAATTTTAAATTTTAAAACACAGATTTGAATTAAAATTGTTATGCGTTACTAATAAATTAAAAAATATATAAAATAATTCAAAAGTTCGCTTGTTAGAATAGAGCTTCAACAACAACCTAGGTTCGAGTCTCGATGTGTCTGGTACGGCGACTGACGGAGCTCTGGTGATCACTTCTGCGTCGGACAACCCCTGGAAGAATGTCTAGTCCTAGTCCAACGGTTCGTCTAGAATCTACCAAACTGGTTTAAAACCATTGCGTATAGATATTTGAATGAGAAATAGCATTAGACAAACTACGAGTCTAATTTTTAATTTTATATAATTTTTGAAATTGAAATTTTTTTAGAAAATTTATATACCATTAAAAATGGTCCCGGTGCAACGTCTAGTCTATACATTCCGACATGCAGACAATTATTATCATCACCATCAAGTTTACCTCAAAAAAAAAAAATCATTTCAATTTTAATTTTTTTAAATTTAACCAATTTTCCCCTCCCCCTTCCGTATATATATTTTAAAAGAGAAATCGCATTAGCCAAAAGTTACCTCTTTTATAAATACCATGTTCATTTTCGGAATCGTAATGATTTTTATAAATTACATGCAATAAAAATGCACTCTATTCATACATTAACAAGATTTAGTTTTTGATAAAAAAAAAAATACAATATTATACATTTTTGTAAAAATGTACACCCTTATTATTATAGAGTGTAGAAAAAAAATTCAATCATTTTCATTGAAAGACAAAATAAAATATTAAAATATAAATATTCTAGACAGTCTAGGTGTCATGTATTTCGTTGTTTTTGTACGACATTAGACTCTTTGATTTATCACCCATCTAGTCCTATTATTCATCCCTTTTCTATTACATTTAAATTAATTTAACATTGAATCGTGTATTCTTGTCCACCAGACAATTAAATTACTTGTGTCTTTATATCTTGTTGGTCTTGGCATTCTAGTAGGGTCTACCATAGATTCATTTTAAAACATTTTCTTTGGTAATTTCATCTCCCCTACGTATATGTATTTTTAAATGTAGATTAATAAAAATCATCTTCATTCAACATTAAAACGATAATTCTTGATAGTCTAGTACTACGTCTCGAGTTTCTTGTATAGAACGTGTGGCTCTTGCTTTCATCGTCTAGATCCAAAGGGGGATATAAACAATAGAATAGTATTCCATATTAATTAGGTTCAACCCCATCCATATGTAAATGGGGCTAGTATAATACAACATCCCAAATGATGATTATTGCCTAGGGGGTTTGTCTATTAAACACCATTGTACATAAGTTATGTATCTACTTCATCCCCTCCCTCCGTATATATATATTTGAATGCGAAATGACATATACAAAACGTTGCGTCTTTTATGTATTTTGTATACATTTTCGGAATCGTAAATTTTTTCTATTAATTTACATACAATAAAATTAAACCCAAGTCGATGGAATCTGCTTGGGAAAAAATAGCAAATATAATTAATACAATAATTGAACCCAAATAATTTAATCAAGTATCAGAGCAATGATGATTGAATACAAAGAGAGAGTCATTAATGTTTTACATGTGGTATTCAACAATTTTGAATTTTAGCGCGCACTTTTTCAATACGCTTGGTGTTTTTTAATTTCACTCCGGTTGGTTGGTACCGCTGATGAAACTGGCTGTGGGTCGAGCGTACACATATTACCATGGCTGTGATTTTGACAAGGTTGTTTATATTTGTTAGAATTTTATTTTAAAAACTATTATTCATCTAGTACCGTATAGTGACCTTTTCATATTTTCATCAACGTTTTGCACTAGGACTTGGCCCATTTGATTGATCTTTCTAAACGTTACTAGTGCGTGTGTGTTTCAATTTGTTTTTTTCGATACGTCAATGTGACGTCCTAGACAGTTTGTAGGTTAGGCTACATCATCTTTCTGATCCAATGAATCCTAGGCCTAGGTCTATCATTGCAAAAGTCATTGCATTGTATTTAATAATCGTGTTGCGTCAATATATTAATAAAATTACAACATTGACATTCTTTACGTTTAGATTCCGTGTAATACGTACGTGTCACAACAAAGCCAGCTGATGGCCTTGGGCTGACGTTGCTCGTTTACCCATGTCACTAGGTCTAGCAACATTTTACATCATCATGTAGTACCTGATTCATCCCTTACGTGTTACATTTGATTGCGAATCGACACTAGCAAAATAAAAGCTTTAAAATGGTGATTCTTGACAGTATAGTGCCTATTCTCGAGTTGCTTGAGTAGGCCCTAGGCTACGTGCGACTCTTGGGTCTATCGTCTAGGCCTAGGGTGCTAGTCTACCTTGTACCCATTTCATCCCCTTTATGTATATATATTTGATTGGGAAATGGCACATTAATAATTTAACCTTTAAATGTCAAGTTTTTGGCCATACTTTGCCTATACTTAACACTTCTCTTCCAAAATATATAAAAATATATTCTCAAGCTTGTACGTCGACAATTGAATGTGAAAGTACACAATAAAGGTGTGTTGCTGATGAAACGTAACTGTAGAGTGTGCTTCCTAGGACACGTCTTAAGAGTGTGCAATGTTAAATTAAGTTCTAGTTTAGTCCTATTAGTAAATTTAGACAGCTATGTAAATGTAATTAGTAACATGTTTTAATAGATTTCATTACTATCTTCGGTGTGTATGTGCACGGAATTCACGAATTATACCATTTTCCTGTATGCTACTTTTAACAAAACCAGACACATACACCTGTTCAGTTTACTTAAGTTTATACTCTACTTTAGTTTAGTTTAGTTATAGTTAGTGCTAGATATAGCTTTAGTTGTAGTTCCACTTAGTAATCTCATTATACTATTTTAAGTTTACATATTTACATTGTAAAGTTGTATCTTCTGTCTCCAAATTGTAAACTTGTAACCAAAAATGTTTGGTCAAGCAGAAGAAAAGGCCTCATGGCCTAAAGCTTCGCCAAACTAAAAATAAAGACTCATTTTTTATTATTATTATTATTATTATTATTATACTTGTGTGTATGTGTGTGTGTCTAGACCTCGTTGCCCTAGGCCTAGCCAGTCTGTGTGGTCTAGGCCTACCAGTGTTTCATTCTACATTGATTAGGTACCAATTTCATCCCCTTTACGTATATATATATATATTTGAATGAGAATCGACACAGTATTAATTTAACCTTTAAATGCTTGATCTTGGCCAGACATTACTTGATCTTGGCCAGACATTACTTGAGTCTATACTTGTGTGTACGTTTGCCTAGACCTTGTTGTCCTAGACATAGTCAGTCTATTATGACCCAATCATTCTGCATCATTTGTACCCATTTCATCCCTTCGTATATATATTTGATTGGGAAATGCACAGTAATAATTTAACTCTAAATTGGTGTTTATTCATATTTCGTTGTCAATACATTTTGGAGGTACCTAGACCCATTTCTGATATCTTGTCCCAATGCCTATAGTAGGTACCCCTTTTCTTCATTCAACTACATTTCCGTAACTTATTCAACCCCTCTCTTATGTTCATCTAAATGAGAATCGACACTAGATAATTTCTATTCTAAATTAGTGTTTATTGGCCAATTCACGACTCGTATCTCGATATAATAAAACTTCAAGGTAATATACTACATTTACATTTATCTTGTTCACAGGTGTCGTCTCGGGGGCCTAGTGGTCAAGATTCTTCTCGTCTCTTCTTCCTCGTAACCATGTTGACCATCTGAGACTAAAGGTCTACTAGACTCTACATGTACGCAGGTATTGTGCGTTAATAAGACTAGTTTCCAGGTCATGTTTAATAATTTTCAATGTGTCATGTTTCATTTCTATACACATTTTACAATTTATTTACCTCTCACTCTAGTCTCGTTTGTGTAGGTCAATAACATCATAATTTGACCAACATTCAACTTTGATTAATTAACCTTTGAATTGTACCATGCTAGATACTTTTTCGACACACTTTGATTTACTAATCGGCTGTAATTCAATTTCCAACAACACTTTTTCAATAAATCTTGTTCAACAATACATTACAATGTTTTACAGTCGATTAAAATAAATACAAAAGTATGCACAGGGTATTTATTTCAACTTTTATTGCATAAATTATCCTCGTAATGTACAAATATAAACGACAATTGTGGTCAAATTTTGCAATATTGTAAATACATTTCCTCTCTCGACATAACAACACGTCTCTTGTTGTGTACAGGTACACTCTTCCGAATCGTCTTGTTCCGCCTCGTTTTCCAGTCCTCGTCGGTTACATGCGAATCTCGCACTGCAACAACAACAAGTATACCTGTACAACCTTCAGGTATTCGGGTTATTTTGTCAAGTCATCAACTAGGTTTGTTGCAAGTCAACCTTTATTGTGTATGAAATTTTGGAATAATTTACAACATAACAATGTCTGTGCTATACTAAAAATGTGCACGTTTCATCCCTAAACGTACAAATTATATTTAAATTGTGAATAAATCTTGGTTAATTTAATCATGTAATTTAGTTTATTAATTAAATATTAGATAAACCTGTGCATCTAGACCTAAACAATGATTACCTACCCATTAAATTGTGGTCTTTTGGTTTCTCGTTTTACTTTATCAAGTCACCAATTTCATCCCTTGCGTGTAACATTTGAATGAGAAATGGCACACTTATTATTTTAGCTCAAAATGTCTAGTTTTATAGTTGCCCATCACAGTACGTGCTCTACAACTACTTATGACGGAAAACGAACCGAGGCCGTACAGTCGTGTAGGAGCGGGGTCCAGGGGCGGCAGCCCGGCCGGGGGTTGGGGGCGGCGCCCCCCAGTACGCAAACCAGTCTCTCGATTAAACCTATGTTAACTATGGTAAACGTACCAGAAATAATAAATTGAAAAATAGGCTGAAAATGTGTATGATTTTTATTTAATTTACAATAGTTTTGTTCTTGAAAGTCTTTTTTTCATTAGTACCTCATTGATAGACTTGTGGTTTAAAGAATGTGCGAGTGACCCTTGTGTGGATGTTAAGGACAAAATAATTGTTGCTACCCATGTGGATGACTTTCTAGAAACAGGTGAGGAAGAATAAGTCGCCATGTTCAGACAACAGCTTATCCAATTTGTAAAAGTGAAGGATCTTTGTACTATCAATACATTTTTGTCTATTCAATTCAGTAGACCCGACAGGTACACGGTTATTGCAAGTCAAAAAGGGTACATTATGTCACTTCTCAGGGAATTTTCCATGTCGGGATGTAAGGGTGTCACTTGTCCATTACAAGTCGGTTCAAACTTTGAGTCTATAGGGGTAGGAGAGTTTTTGCAAGTATAAATGCCAGAGTGCCGTTGGCAGTTTATTGTATCAAGTACAAATACTCGCCCAGATATTGCGAATGCAGTTTGTAAGCCGAGTCAATGTTGTAGTAATCCAACTGTAAACAATTGGATACGAGTTTAGCATGTGATGAGATACTTGCAAAAGACATGTAATTATCAGCTTGTTTTTAAAAAGAAAGAGTGGAATTTCATGTGATTGTGATTCAGATTGGGTTGGAGACAGAAGTGATGGAAAATCCATCACAGGGTATGTCTCAACTCTTGGGGGGGAAGCAGTTTCGTGGAAGAGCAGAAAGCAAAAGTGTGTAGCTAGCTCAACCACACATGCAGAGTACATTGCCCTCTATGAATGCTTGTGTGAATTGCAATGGATGTGATCCTTCTTGAATGATAATAAACCAAGGTTATGTAATCCCAAGCAAGCGTTATTTATTTTGTAAACATCAAGGTGCCATTTTTATTGCAAATGATGACATGGTTAGAGAGAGAAGCAAACATTTTGTAGTTAAATACAACCATGTACGTGAAATCGTAAAGAAAAAGAAAATTTCTTTAAAATATATACCATCAAATGAGAATCTTGCTATTCTTTTACCAAGATCCTGCTAGGGCCAAAGACAAAAGTGTTTGTCCGTATCCGTATCACAGACATGTAAAACAAATGGATGTAGTGTAACCATTGAACTTTTTGTAACCATGATTGATTTAATGTTTTTTTCTATTATTATTATCTAGAGTGAATAAGATAATTTTGTTTTATACAAAATCAAAAGTATTCAGGAAGAAGTAAAAATGAAGATAACCCCTGAATGAGGGGAGGTGTTGGAATTTAAATATCATCATTACATTCAGTGTTGTATTTTTATTTCATATTCCGGAAGCCTGCCATTTTGTATGTACAAGTGGATGGTATCACTGGAATGTAAAACATGTGCTGCCGTCTGGCGGAATGAAAGCACAGTTGTGCATCCTGTCAAAGAAAAGTATGGCGTTATTTATTTTCCTCCTAGTGGTAATTGTTATTTAACCATCGATAAATAGTGATGTTAACCGAAATGTAGTGCCAGATAGAGTTGTAAAGCTACGCCACACGTAAGCTTATAAGACATCTACCTTCTACAACTCGGGCTACAACCTTTAACCATTACACACCCCTTTGCCCAACTAAACACACACACACACACACACACACACACACACACGTTGATTCAAAACTACACCTACTTACGTTCTTTTATTTCTTGCGAAATAACTTTGAATGGAATGAAGGGTCCTTTTTGGCCAGATGCCGGAATCGAACATCTCTCGGAAGTATGTTCCATTATGTTTGTTACTACGATGGAATGCCAAATAAAGAATCATATTAATTCTTTCCATTTTAGTGTAAAATTGATGCACCCTAGAAACAAAGGAAGCCACACGTAAGGACGGCAAATGTAAGGGTTCCAACAATTACCAAATAATTAAAAACAAAGATTTTGAATATTGCGCCAAATACTCTGTCAAATAAAAAATTTATAAGTCGAACCGGGAGAACTCGTCTAGGTGACGTACGGGCAAGGTGCCCAGGTTAAGCGACTGGAGTGTTCATTGGAAGCGACAGGACTAGGTGTCCGGCTTCGGAAGCAAGGGCTTCAACCAGGAGTGCTAGACACAAGAGGGGGACCGAGGACTTCCGCCCTACAAGAGGTGAAGAACGAAGAGCCAAACATCACCGGCTGCTGAGGAGTCTGTGACCGAGGAACGACACCATCTGTACCAGAGTCATAGAGGGAAAGAATAAGCTAAGTTCATTTAATTATAGTAATGTCGATAATGCTAAGGGATACGAACCCACGTTCAGCTGAGTACAGGGCATGAGCTCACCGATACCAGGCGAGAGTAGGCTGATCATTTATGTTTATTGCTAATACAGTGCACCCTTCTTTAGTTGATTTATGACTCTTATTACACGGTCACCACTGCCCTAAGAACTCCTCATTCCAGACTCTAGATTAGAGACGATTCCGGTCACAAGTATAATCGGTTGTCCCCTGGAGAACTACGCCCCACAATAACATCTACTCCGGCATTAACATCCATGCTTAAAGGGTGACATCCGCTAAACTTGATAATATTTTTATTTCATATTCCGGAAGTAGCATATCCGAAAGCCTGCCATTTTGTATGTGTAGCCTAAGTTGGTATCACTAGAATGTATAATATGTGCTGCCGTCTGGCGGAATAAAAGCACAGTTGTGCGTCCTGTCAAAGTGAAGTATGGCGTGATTTATTTTCCTCCTAATGACAATTGTTATTTAACCATCGATAAACAGTGATGTTAACCGATAGATTATGAGACTTACGCGCTAAATAATCAACTTATCAGATCGGAGAAATAAAACGTAAGTGAAGAAGTGAAAAATACTGTGCGTGTGGTAAAACAGGGAAGCAGCCAAGCCTAGGCCTAGGGCCTAGCAAATCCTAGCCCGCTTGCCGCCTTTCGTCCGCCTATTGAAAGTTCGTGTCAATCATGGCGGAAGAAAAGAAGTATATTCCGAGATTAAACACGGATAATTATGAAGTCTGGGCTGTACGGATCAAAGCTTTGCTCATGAAGAAAGGGTGTTGGGAGGCCGTAGAAGGTTTTGAACCATACATACACGTAAATAGCCACGGAGTTGAACATGTAGAAGAAGACGAGTCAACCTATCCACAACAGGAAGTCAGACGCCGATTGAAGTTAAACCAGCAAGCTCGGGCCATTATTATTGAATATGTAGATGACGCCTTCTTGGTTGACATAATCCACTTAAGCGCAGCAAAGGACATGTGGAATGCCTTAGAAGAAGTATGCTCCACTTATGATGTGTTCCAGGAAATCCTTTTCTTAAAAGAAATGGTAAACATTGCGAAGAGAGAAGATATGTCTATGATAAAGTACATGAGTAAAATTCAAAATTACAATAAGAAGATTGCAAAATGTGGTCTCAGTCTTCCCGAAAGAGCCATAGCAGCATTTTACCTCATGGGCCTACCTCGCAATCAGTATACAGAATTCATCAGAAGTGTTTACAGGTCAGATGCTACTGAAGTAACCTCAAAATTTGTAAAATCACAACTGTTGTTGGAAGAGAAGAGAATGAAGAATGAAACAAAAAACAAGGCTTTGGAAGTAACCACGAAGAAAACTTTCAGCAAGCCTACCAATAGTGGAGAAGTTGTGAAACAAAAACCAAGAAAAATGAACAGAATACAAGAAGATACATTTGTTTGACATGTGGAAAAGAAGGACACCTAGCAAGAAATTGCCCAGCCATAGCAGAAGATGCATCAAAAACAGAAGTGAAGAAAGCTACAGCCTTAGTCGTGTCAAGTGGGTTCAAAGCGCTGTGCATGCAGAGAAGTCCCAACCATACAAAAAATGAAGTTTGGGTACTAGATTCCGCTGCTACGGATCACATGAGCCCAAGGAAGGATCTATTCGAGGAACTGAAACCACTTAATGGAGAAGTCACTGTAGGAAATGGCAAGGCTCTGAAAATAGAACGTAAGGGATCTGTACTTATCCAAATGTCCGATGAATGTGGGGGATGGAGGATACAATTAACTGAAGTTTTGTATGTTCCTCACCTACAAGACAATCTAATTTCAGAAGGGAAATTGGAAGACAAAGGCGTAACTATCGTAAGAAAAAATGGAATGGCAACAATTGCAGAGGGTCAAATCAACTTATTCAAAGGTTATCGTGTTGGTTTATTTTATTTTGTTACCACACGTGGTAGTGTTACGATTTCAGAAATCAAGGAGGAAGCAGAAAAACATGAATGTATGAAGGCATGTAGAGTACCTAGCATCGACTACTTGGCACAACCGATTAGGCCATCTGCACCATGAAGCAATGAAGAATATTGAACCTTTGAAAGACCTAATGATTGCCAAGACAGAAGAAGAGTGTGAAGGACGAATCCAAGGGAAATTTAAAAAACAAAAATTTCCACAAGATGAAAAAACGAAGACAACACATGTACTACAGCAAATTCATTCTGATGTGGCTGGTCCTAGGCCATGTAATCACTCGGTGGAAGCAAATACTTTGTGACTTTCATTGATGAGTATTCACACGTAGTCGCGGCAGTCCCAATAAAGAAGAAAAGTGAAGTAACCGAAGAATTCATAAAATATCAGAAGAAAGTTGAAACGGCGCATGGGATAAAAATTAAGGAACTCCAAACTGATAACGGAGGAGAATATTTATCCCATACATTAAAACAACACCTGGAAGAAAATGGGATTCTGCATCAGCTCTCAGTACCTTACACTCCACAACAGAATGGGTGAGCTGAGCGATTTAACCTGACATTATAAAATGTCGTTTGTAGCATGCTGCATCATTCAGGTTTGCTGAAGCATTTTTGGGCAGAGGCCCTAGTCACCGCTTGTCATGTGAGAAATCTTTGCCCATCAACTGCAATAGATTCAGAAATTCCCATTAAAAGATGGTTAGGAAGGGAACTTTACGAGATTGATTGCAAAAACTTGCGTGTCTTTGGATGTCAAGCTTGGTATCATGTGGTACATGGTGACAAACTGGATGCAAGAGCAGAAGAGGCAGCAATGCTTGGCTATCCTGAAGGTACTAAAGGCTATAGGTTGTGGAACCTAAAATCCAGAAAAATCATCAGCTGCCGGGATGTGAAATTCCAAGAAAAAATATTCCCTCTCAAGAAGATAGCAGACGAAGAGAAGAACGAAGAGAGAGAGAGAAAGATTCGAACAATGAGGGAGATTCCGACAGTACTGGGGAAGAGGAATATGAAGTATGCCTTACTCTAAATCTGTCAAATGTCAACCATCGGGAAACAGGGCAGGTAGAAGAAGAAGTTCCGGAGCCAGGGGAGGCAGAAGAGGAAGAAGTCCAGGTGAGAGCTGAACCAGAGCCAGGGGAAGAAGCAGATGTACATGCCCAGGAGTATATCGAAGAGCAACAAAACCCACAAATTCCAAGGAGGTCCACCCGAGAACGAGAACCGAAGAAACCGTGTGGATGCTGCAACCTAATTCAGAGGGTCCAGGGAGAAGACGATGTTCCTACCAGTTATCGAGAGGCCTTGCAGGGATCTCATTCTCAGAAATGGGAAGCAGCCATTCACGAAGAACTACAGAATATCGAGAAACAAGACACATGGGACATTGTGAGTAAACCACCAGGAATAAAAATAATAGGTAGTAAATGGGTGTTTGCTATAAAGAGGGACAATGAAGGTAAAATCATAAAACATAAAGCAAGGTTAGTAGCCCAGGGTTTTTGCCAGTTGTACGGTGTAAATTATCATGACACAGCAAGCCCAGTTGTAGAGATGAAATCAATGAGAATCTTAGCTTTTCTAGCAGCAGAAAACAACTGGGAAATTGATCACTTGGATGTTGTGAGTGCGTACTTAAACAGTAAATTAGACAAGACAGTGTACATGGCAATACCGGAACGAATAAATGTAGACAGACACAAATGTTTGTATGTAAACTGAAGAAGAGCCTATATGGCTAAAACAGTCGGGTAGGAACTAGTACGAGTTAATTAGTACCTCATTGATGGACTTGTGGTTTAAAAAATGTGCAAGTGACCCTTGTGTGTATGTAAAGGACAAAATAATTGTAGCTACCTATGTGGATGACTTTCTAGCAACAGGTGTGAAAGAAAAAGTTGCCATGTTCAGCCAACAGCTTATCCAATTTGTAAAAGTAAAGGATCTTGGTACCATCAACACATTTTTGTCTATTCAATTCAGTAGACCCGACAGGGACACGGTTATGTAAGTAAAAAAAAAAAAAACATTATATACTACTCAGGGAATTTTCCATGTCAGAATGTAAGGGTGTCACTTGTCCATTACAAGTAGGTGCAAACTTTGAGTCTAAAGGGGTAGAAGGAGAGTTTTTGTAAGAAGAAATGCCAAAGTGCCGTTGGCAGTTTATTGTATCTCAGTACAAATACTCGCCCAGATATTGCGAATGCAGTTTGTAAGTTGAGTCAATGTTGTAGTAATCCAGCTGTAAACAATTGGATAGGAGTTCAGCATGTGATGAGATACTTGCAGAAGACATGTAATTATCAGCTTGTTTTTAAGAAGGGGAGAGGAATTTCATGTGATTGTGATTCAGATTGGTCTGGAGACAGAAGTGATGGAAAATCCATCACGGGGTATGTCATAATTCTTGGGGGAGGAGCAGTTTTGAGCACGAAGCAAAAGTGTGGAGCTAGCTCAACCACACATGCAGAGTACATTGCCCTCTATGAATGCTTGTTTGAATTACAATGGATGTGATCCTTCTTGAATGAAATAAACCAAGGTAATGTAATTCCAAACAAGTGTGATATTTTTTGTAAACGTCAAGGTGCCATTTTTATTGCAAATAATGATATGGTTAGAGCGAGAAGCAAACATTATGTAGTTAAATACAACCATGTACGTGAAATCGTAAAGAAAAAGGAGATTTATTTAAAATATGTACCATCAAATGAGAATCTTGCTGATCTTTTTACTAAGAGCCTGCCAGGGCCACTTACAGTGACTATTTTTTCCGGCAGAGTCAAATGGAAACGCTCGCTTCGCTCGCTTAATTATTGTTTATCTATATTTCTGTGCACTGTTTGTCGGTATCCGTATCACAGACATGTAGAATCAATGGATGTAGTGTATAGTTCGTCCGTTTACAGTTGACGAATTTGGAGGTCCTCAAAGGGACAAAAGACCAGATTTGTTCACACCTCTTGACAAGATCATCTTTCTCTGGTTCACCAGGAAATAGTCTTGGAGATCCCCAGTGATTGACATATCTATTATAATGAATAGCAAACCCGTCGCCATTATTGCGCTTCATTGGTTTGCCAAAGAGGCGCACAATAAAACTTCAGCGGGGCAACATTGACGACGGTCAGCAAAGACTGAATTTTAAATTACAACCCTCGTAATTGGTTATAACAAGCGGCTTACATGTTCCCGCTGTGTCGGCGAAAAAGCCGAAATTCGTCAAATGTAAACGGATGAACTATAACCATTGAATTTTTTGTAACCATGATTGATTTTATGATTTTTTCTATTATTATTATCGAGAGTGAATAAGATAGTTTTGTTAAATACCAAATTAAAAGTATTAAGGAAGAAGTAAAAATGAAGATAACCCCTGAATGAGGGGAGGTGTTAGAATTTAAATATTAATCATTACATTCAGTGTTATATTTTTATTTCATATTCCGGAAGTAGCATATCCGAAAGCCTGCCATTTTGTATGTGTAAGTTGGTATCACTGGAATTCATAATATGTGCTGCCGTCTGGCGGAATAAAAGCACAGTTGTGCGTCCTGTCAAAGTGAAGTATGGCGTTATGTATTTTCCTCCTAATGATAATTGTTATTTAACCATCGATAAATAGTGATGTTAACCGATATGTAGTGCCGGATAGAGTTGTAAAGCTACGCCCCACGTAAGCTTATAAGACATCTACCATCTACAACTCGGGCTACAGCCTTTAACCATTACACACACACACACACACACACACGTTTTGTTTCTCGTTTTTGAGAAAATATCCTTTTGGAAGATGTTTTCTCTCCCCTATCGGTACAATTATAAATAAATAAATAAATAAATAAATAAATAAATAAATAAATAAATAAATACACACACACGTTGATACAAAACTACACCTACTTACGTTCTTTTGTTTCTTTTGAAATAATCCCGTAGTGAAAGAGCGGTCCTTTTTGGCCACAGTCCCACATTTATCATCTCTCTGAAGTATGTTGCATTATGATTTTGAGTACGATGAAATGCCAGATATAAGATTATATTATTTCTTTCTCTTTTGGTATATAATTGATGCAACCTAGAAACAAAGGAAGCCACACGTTAGGACGGCAAATGTAAGGGTTCCAACAAGTAACAAATAATTAAAAACAAAGATTTTGAATATCGCGCCAAATACTCTGTCAAATAAAAAATTTATAAATCTCGGTGGGTCGCCTAATTACTCTTGTGCCACGGTCTAACTCCAGTCGTAGAAACACTGGTAGCAACAATGGTCTAAAAGGGAGGCCAGTAGTAAAGTTAAAACAAAGGAATGCAGTAAAATTAAATTAAAACAATTAATTGGCCTGAAGTAACTAGAAAAGCTAGGATAAAATAGCACTAATAGCAGGGTGTTTTTAATTTAAATCAGATTTAAATCAAATGATGTATTTAATAAAAATCATTAATTTAAATTAAATGCACTTTCTTCCTTTTGAGCAACAAACACAAGAGTTCCAACTGATTTAGGCAAAGTTTCCTTATAATAATTTTTGAATTATATTTTCTGAAACCTTGTGAAAGTATTTGAACCGCTCACCTACTTGACAAATTTTGAAACACTGATATTTGTTGATTTATTTATTTATTTATTTCTTTATTTCAGTCCACTGATATATGCATTGCATATATATGGGACAAACACAAATTACAAATAATAACAAAAAATACAAGTACAATTAATACAGATTATGGTAATAACAATATACTACAAAATATCAATAACAATGCTAATGCATTTTGTTATTATACATAATAAATAAGATAATATTACATGAATACATTAATTTTTACAATTTTTTAAATCATAGCCAAAGTGAAGAGAGAAAAAAAAGTGGTGTGAGAGAAGTGTGAAAATAATAAGTTAAATTGTCCAATGGTCATCTAGGAATTCTCTAAATGAGTAATAAGCTTTATTTATAAGGAATTCTTTCAATTTGTGCTTAAAGAGTGTTAGTGAGTTGGAATATTTAATTGAAGCTGGTAATTTATTAAATATTGCACTACAAACGTGAGTCGGGCTTTTGTCAAAGAAAGTGTGGCTAGATTTTGGTATGAAAATGTTAGTATTATATCTAGTAAAATGGAAATGGTGGGCATTATTTAATGGAAAATGGTCAGGATTGGAATATACAAAAGTTGCTGCAGAGATAAGCGTACATGTTAGTGTGAGGATACGTAAATTTGTGAAATGTGCTTTGCATGATTGCCTTCTGGATATTCCAGCAATTATCCTAACAGCACGTTTTTGAATAATAAAAATACGTTTAGCGTGAGGTGATGTACCCCAAAAAATGATGCCATAGGAAAGAAGAGAATGAATAAACGCATGATATACCATCGAAAGTATGGGAGGGATAACAATTAATTTCAGTTTGCGGAGCATGAAACATCCACTCAGGAGGCGAGGAACAATTGATTGAATATGGGGGCCCCAGTCTAACGAATCACTTATGGTCAGCCCAAGGACTTTGGTGGTTACTACTTGGTAACTGTGGCCTCTAAACGGATTAATGGACTCGAGAGCACTTGCCGAGTACCAGTGCGGAATTCAGGAAAAATGTCTACTAGTTTAAATAGCAAGTCGATGATTGTACTGTAAGATAACATTGGGAAACTTGACAATTAGCAGCTTTGTTCAATTGCAAGGTAGTCTCTGGATGACGTAAGTAAAGAATTGATGTCATCAGCATAAAGTGTGAGTAACGCTTTAACACAAATAGGAATAGTATTGTGTGTTGTGTAGAAATTAAACGTAGATCATTAATGTATACTATAAAGAAAATAGGTCCTAAAACTGAACCTTGTGGGACGCCGTTTTGTACATTTTGAGGATTAGATTGAACTGGTACGCTAGAGGTTGCTCCCTTGATTTTGACACTTGTGTGCGGTCGATAAAATGATCGATCCAACCTAGGGCAGGTTCATTAATACCTAAAGATGTTAATTGCAGAAGAATTTATGATCAATAGTGTCAAATACTTTGCTAAGGTCAACGAAAAGGCCAATGGCAGAGTCACCCTTATCTAGTGCCAAGTAGAGGAGGATAAAAATGAGAAAATAGCAGTAGTCGTGGATCTCTTAGAAACGAAAGCCATGTTGACAGTTATCAAGAATATCAATTCAGTGAAATACGAGTAATGCGGGATTGCATGATGAGGGTCAAAGATTTCGAAAATGATGAAAGTAATTAGATGGGTCGGTAATTATTTGGAATATGAATGTCTCCTTTTTGTGTTTTAGGGATAACAATCGACTTTTTTAAGACAGATGGGAATGTTCCTTGTTCTAAAGACATATTTATGATGTGGCAGAGGGGTTCGCTAATTAATTGGCAGTCTTGACAATAATGCGCACTTTGAATGTCATCAAACCCACATGAGTATTTATGACTTATACCTTTATAGTGTGTTCCACTTCAATTGGAGTTGTAGGTGAAACAAAATTGAGGGATTTGTCTGGCATGATGAAATTGGGAAGAACTTGGTGGCGGTAGATAACTCGACTCTTTAAAAAACGTATTGAACTCATCTGCTATTTGTTTAGGATTTGTTATTGTTTTTGCATTAATTGAAAAAGTTATGTCTGTAGATGGTTTGAGAGAACTGGTTTCTGCTTTAATGATGCTCCAAGGTAGTCTTATTCTTTGAGTTTGAAATGATTTGGCTATGAAAGAGGCGTTTAGTGGCTTTTATTTTTCGTGAGTGAATCTTTTTTTCACATTGTAAGCAGCTTTGAGTTCAGGAATGTTTGGGTTTCGATTACAGGCAGAGTGCATATGGTGCAGATCTGCCGATGACAAACGGACCTCAGGCGTTACCCATTTTTTTAGATTTGGATTTGTTGTTAATTCTGTATTTAGTGAGAGGGAAGGCAACATTAAACAGTGCTACGTAACGCGAGTGGAAAGCACCAAAACAGTCATCTGCATTTGTCTCTGTATATGATGAAGACCAAAGTTCCTCCTGTAGTAAGGAGACAAAATTATATACATTCTCTTCAGAATAATTCCGTTTGTATAATGTAGTTATTTTAACATTAGGAATAGCTAGGAGTTGAAGGGAGATAGCATGGTGGTCTAAAAGACCTGGGTCTATAGTTTTGGTTTTAAGAGTGTTTTGGTCAAGTGTAGTGAAAATAATATTGTCTAGGAGGGTTGAACTAGTGGGACTAATGCGGGTTGGTGTGGAAATGGTGCTAGATAAATTAAAGAAACCAATAATATCCTGAAGAAGAGTTCTTTCTTTGAAAGGTTGCAGAAAGTCAATATTAAAATCGTCACATATTATCATCTCAGCCTTGGGATATAATTTAGTGAGACGTAAGAGAAGTTTATCAAATTTACATACAAATGTAGCTACGTCACTAGATGGGGACCTATATACTGAAAGGATTATTAAACTCTTATTAGATACAATAAAAGTGATGCCTGTACACTCAAATGTCTTCTCGATACAATATTCGTGTATTTTTGGAATAGGAGAAACATTAAGGTGTGGTTTTGAAAGGACTGCGACACCGCCATATGGGGAATTACGACAGTAGATATTAGAATTTACGTAAGATGGTGTGGCAAATGTTGTATCCTCAATATCAGATAGCCAGTGCTCCGACATACAGAATATATCTGGAGACTGCTCATCAAGAAATAATTCAACCTCTTCGCACTTTTTTTTTTATCGATCTGACATTCAGGGATATAATGTGTGGGTAGTTCTGTTTAATAACGGAAGTGTTTACTTTTGGAATAAACTGAACACCTTTATTTAAGTTTTGTGAAGTGATATCTTGCCACTTATGTGAAGAAGTGTGAAGAGGCGGAGTGTTAAGGCTAATGAGAGGTTTTTTGTCATTAGTGTTTTTATCAGCCACTATAATGTCATTATGGCTTGGTATGTCAACTAGTCAACTATGCTTAGATTTGATTGATTGTATTATAGGATTTTAAATGAAGAGGTGGAGATCTAATATTTTTTTGATGCTGTTTTTGCTTCTTCCGATAATGATCAGTAAGAATTTCTATTAACTCTCTGGGGGACCATGGTTTTTGAATTCTAAGTTTTTGCCCAAGACCCTCACTTGTCATTAATTCCCTTAGTTGTTGATAATTATAATTCGAGAATTGCCTTATACCACTACTTCGGGTTGTCATGTGGTAGTAGGTTGATTCACCCCATGAAAAAGCAGCTGGTACAGCGTCCTGCTTGGAAGTGGACGCTTGGGCCGTCTCAGACGTTCGCAAGTAGGCTGGCATCTCTTCCGACTCAGGACAGTGAACATCATTCAGTTCGCTTATGGATGTGTGTCTCTGTATTGTCATTGTAATATTATGGTTGTGTTAATTTGTATAGCTTGTGAACAAGTATGCAGTGAAGTGTTGCCTGGACAACAACTGAAAGACAAAGGAAAGGTTTTACCATGGCGTCTGGTCTGATGTAACATTTGACATTTGTTCTTGTCTTATTGAATTATAAATAAATAAATAAATGCACACACACACGTTGATACAAAACTACACCTTCTTTCTTTTTTTATTTCTTTTGAAATAATCCTGAATGGAAAAAAGGTCCTTTCTGGCCAAATTCCTGAATCAACCATCTTTTTGAAGTAAGAAGCATGATGGTTCTTGCGCAGCATTAAACAACGTCCCGCGCCGGCTCCTATTCACAAAACAACCGCACACCCACCACCCCCTTATGCCGTAACTTATTTATAAATAAATAAATAAAAATAGCACACACACACGTTGATACAAAACTACACCTTCTTTCTTTTTTTTATTTCTTTTGAAATAATCCCGAATGGAAAAAAGGTCCTTTTTGGCCAAATTCCTGAATCAACCATCTCTTTGAAGTAAGAAGCATGATGGTTCTTGCGCAGCATTAAACAACGTCCCGCGCCGGCTTCAACACCCCTGATATCCTCACCGGCGCGGCATTAAACAACGTCCCGCGCCAGCTTCAACACCCCTTATATCTTATTTATAATTAAATAAATAAATAAATAAATGCACACACACACACGTTGATACAAAACTACACCTTCTTTCTTCTTTTTTATATCTTTTGAAATAATCCGAATGGCAAAAAGGTCCTTGTTTTTGGTATCAACGTGTGTATCTGCATTTATTTATTTATTTATTATAATAAGATATAAGGGTGTTGATGCCGGCGCGGGACGTTTTAATGCTGCACCGGTGAGGATATCAGGTGTTGAAGCCGGCGCGCGACGTTTTTAATGCGGCCAAGACCCATCATGCTTCTTACTTAAAAAGAGGTTGATTCCAGGAATTTGGCCAGAAAAGGACCTTTTTTCCATTCGGGATTATTTCAAAAGAAATAAAAAAAAGAAAGAAGGTGTAGTTTTGTATCAACGTGTGTGTGTGCATTTATTTATTTATTTATTTATAAATAAGATATAAGGGGTGTTGAAGCCGGCGCGGGACGTTGTTTAATGCTGCGCCGGTGAGGATATCAGGGGTGTTGAAGCCGGCGCGGGACGTTGTTTAATGCTGCGCAAGAACCATCATGCTTCTTACTTCAAAGAGATGGTTGATTCAGGAATTTGGCCAAAAAGGACCTTTTTTCCATTCGGGATTATTTCAAAAGAAATAAAAAAAAGAAAGAAGGTGTAGTTTTGTATCAACGTGTGTGTGTGCATTTATTTATTTATTTATTTATTTATTTATAAATAAGATATAAGGGGTGTTGAAGCCGGCGCGGGACGTTGTTTAATGCTGCGCCGGTGAGGATATCAGGGGTGTTGAAGCCGGCGCGGGACGTTGTTTAATGCTGCGCAAGAACCATCATGCTTCTAACTTCAAAAAGATGGTTGATTCAGGAATTTGGCCAAAAAGGACCTTTTTTCCATTCGGGATTATTTCAAAAGAAATAAAAAAAAGAAAGAAGGTGTAGTTTTGTATCAACGTGTGTGTGTGCATTTATTTATTATTTATTTATTTATAAATAAGATATAAGGGGTGTTGAAGCCGGCGCGGGACGTTGTTTAATGCTGCGCCGGTGAGGATATCAGGGGTGTTGAAGCCAGCGCGGGACGTTGTTTAATGCCGCGCCGGTGAGGATATCAGGGGTGTTGAAGCCGGCGCGGGACGTTGTTTAATGCTGCGCAAGAACCATCATGCTTCTTACTTCAAAGAGATGGTTGATTCAGGAATTTGGCCAAAAAGGACCTTTTTTTCCATTCGGGATTATTTCAAAAGAAATAAAAAAAAGAAAGAAGGTGTAGTTTTGTATCAACGTGTGTGTGTGCATTTATTTATTATTTATTTATAAATAAGATATAAGGGGTGTTGAAGCCGGCGCGGGACGTTGTTTAATGCTGCGCCGGTGAGGATATCAGGGGTGTTGAAGCCAGCGCGGGACGTTGTTTTAATGCCGCGCCTGTGAAAATATCAGGGGTGTTGAAGCCGGCGCGGGACGTTGTTTAATGCTGCGCAAGAACCATCATGCTTCTTACTTCAAAGAGATGGTTGATTCAGGAATTAGGCCAAAAAGGACCTTTTTTTCCATTCGGGATTATTTCAAAAGAAATAAAAAAAAGAAAGAAGGTGTAGTTTTGTATCAACGTGTGTGTGTGCATTTATTTATTTATTTATTTATTTATAAATAAGATATAAGGGGTGTTGAAGCCGGCGCGGGACGTTGTTTAATGCTGCGCCGGTGAGGATATCAGGGGTGTTGAAGCCGGCGCGGGACGTTGTTTAATGCTGCGCAAGAACCATCATGCTTCTTACTTCAAAGAGATGGTTGATTCAGGAATTTGGCCGAAAAGGACCTTTTTTCCATTCGGGATTATTTCAAAAGAAATAAAAAAAAGAAAGAAGGTGTAGTTTTGTATCAACGTGTGTGTGTGCATTTATTTATTTATTTATTTATAAATAAGATATAAGGGGTGTTGAAGCCGGCGCGGGACGTTGGGAACCATCATGCTTCTTACTATGATGGGTAGTCAAATACATGTTTTCGGTGAAAAATGGTTGACGCACCCTAGAAACAATTGAAGCCACACGTTAGGACGGCAAATGTACGGGTTGCAACAAGTTTCAAATATTTAAAAATAAAGATTTTGAATATCGCGCCAAATACTCTGTCAATTAAAAAATTTAATAATCCCGGTGGGTCGCCTAATTACTCTTGTGCCACGGTCTAACTCCAGCCGTAAACACTGGTAGCAACAATGGTCTTAAAGGGAGGCCAGTACTAAAGTTAAAACAAAGGAATGCAGTTAAATTAAATTAAAGCAATTAATTGGCCTCAAGTTACTAGAGAAGCTAGGATAAAATAGCACTTATAGCAGGGTATTTTTAATTTGTATCAGATTTAAATCAAATGATGAATTTAATAAAAGTCGTTAATTTAAATTAAATCCACTTTCTTGCTTTTGAGCAACAAACACAAGAGTTCCAACTGATTTAGGCAAAGTTTCCTTATACTAATTTTTGAATTCTATTTTCTGAAACCTTTTGAAAGTATTTGATCCGCTCACCTACTTGACAAGTTTTAAATCACTGATATTTGTTGATTTAAATCAATAAAAATCTGATTTATATCGGTTAAAAAATTAAAAAATGGAGATTTAAATCGAAAAGTTGATATGAAATCACAAAAATAATGATTTTTTTTTAAATAATAAAAATCCAAAAAATCACACACTCTTGACTAATAGCCATCTATACCAAACCTTAATCGTGAACGTTCAATCAAGGAAAACATAATAACCAGTTACGTAACCGAGGGGGAAACACAGTCTTGGTCGAGAACAGTAACCCCGTCCGTCACTGCCTCTTGCAAGGAATATTAAAAATAAACACAACTGCTCAATAATTATCGTTGAGTCAGCTACACCCACTCTCCTCTCACCCCTCCTGTTTCCAAGTCGGTACAACGTGTAGCCTTAACGGTCTATTTTCCATGAGAGACAACAACTTTTGCCAATAGATGCCTCTCGCGTCGATTTTACTCCAGCGCAACCTAGTTGCGTTTTCGAGCACTGAATCAGCAGATATATTCCGTACCGACCCTACCTCTACAGACCTGACGACATTAAGGATGAATGGGGAGGTTGAGAGCAGAAGTCTGACAAGCTCATTAAAATTCTTGATTCTCTCAATAACCCTTCGTCCAGCTCACTGCCTTGTCTATTGTACGACGAATCGGCGAGCGCTGACCGACAAGAAAATTCCTGTCTTAATAAACAATTTTTTTTTATAATAACTAATTTATGAAATTACATATGAAATCAGCAACTCCTACACAGTCATTGCAAAATGTTTTGAATCAAATCTCTACGTCCAAAATTAGCATTCACATCAAAAAGGATGTCTGAAGTAAAAATGGTAATTTTGGCCCTAGAGCTTCGATTAACATGTTGCAATATGTAGGAGTTGCTGATCTCATATTATATAATTTCATAAATTTGTAATTATAATAAATATGTGTTTATTAAGACAAGAATTGTCTTAATTAGTATAAACAATAATTGGACTCATCATGTTCTTTTAGTAAATTAATATATTAAATTAAAGGTAAAGCAATATTCCGGGTACTTTCAGTACCCTTCAAAAGGCAACAAACCAAACAAAACATAAAACTCCGTCTCCCAGCCAAGGTCGACACATCTAACAAACACGGCCATCTTGATCTCAATAAAAAATACATATTCAAATAAAAAATAAAAATTATACCACAATCATGCCCACAATAGTTCTATGGCTTGGGGACAAACTCTTTCCAAATCGCCGGGAAATCAATGCTGGGAGCACTGATAACATCAGCAGCCACAGACATCAAGGCAGCCTCCTTCAGCCTCCGTCTATGCGAATTTGCTTAGTGTAGAATGATTGAAGCGTCATGCCAGTTCACATAATGGTGATATTCATAGACGTGCTCCGCTAGTTTTGAGGAGTATACCTTGTGTTGTGCAACGTTGTTTTTATGTTCCTTTAACCTGACTTCCAGAGGCCTCTTGGTTTCTCCAATGTAGTTAGCACCACACTGACATGGAATTGAGTAAACTGCATTTTTCGACGATTGTGATACGAAATATTGCTTTACCTTTAATTTAATATATTAATTTACTAAAAGAACATGATGAGTCCAATTATTGTTTATACTAATTAAACCTAACTGTTCTAAGAATCTCAGTAGTTATAAAAAAAAGAATTGTCTTGTTCTAGTCAGCGCGCGCCGTCTATTCGGGTAGGCCAACAATAGAAGAGCATCTACCCAAAACATCTGCGTTCATGAAAGCTTATTCAGTGATCTAAATGGGGCTTATTCTTTCACGCGTCTGCATGCTTTTGAAGAAATAAATCCAACTTGGACTCGGGTATACAGCCAGAATAACCCTACCACCGAACCAATCGAGTTGATTAGAACTTGAAAGGGTGGCTTGACTACAATCACATGTCATTGTTTACTATCGCTTGTGCATGAAACATATTAATTGAGGGAAATTGTTGCATTTTCCGAAGAAATCAAACACAATAAAGTAAATTCGATTGCAGTTGGCTTTTGAATTAAAATTTTCAGGCAAAATTAGACTATTTGTCTTATACAAACCCCATGTGATTCACCCTTTGAATACACATGCTATGTGATGTCCAGGAGAGAAACATAGAACCACAACAACCATGCAACCTTGTATTATACCTCCTCTAAGCTTGGTACTCAGTAAGCGATGTGTAATAAAACTAAAAATGGTTATAACAACTTGGTAATAAGCCTAATGATACATTCAATAAAACTGATTGCAGAGCGTGTGATACAAATTCATTATGAACAACAAGTTTCATCAGAAGTAATTCCCCTTACTGTCAATTACTGTGCATTAGCTCCGTGTTTGTATTCTAAGTAGGGATGCTGCCGTGCCGTCTGTTCTTGAGCAACATTGCGTGAAATGAATGACGAATATTGCTAAACATTAGAATCGATTTAAAACATATTTTATTTTAGTCTTTTGTGTGTGTATATTTATTCATTTATTTATTTATTTATTTATAATTGTACCGATAGGGGAGAGAAAACATCTTCCAAAAGGATATATTTTCTCAAAAAACGAGAAACAAAAAGAACATAAATGTGACGGAAAACTATGACGTTAAGATAGAATGAGAGACAAAAGAATATGATAAACTAGGAAGAGTCTGATGGGCTTCTTCCTTTCCGTCTAGATACTAAAAACCAAGGAGAAAAATACAATAAACAATGTAAGGGTTTGGGAGTACAAACCCTATCGGTCACTAAAGGAAAACAGAAGGTCTTTACAGGGTCAGTGCCTGACAGAAGAGGAGCTCCCCATCAAAGACGGAGTAGAGCGCCTCTCTATCACACCACTTTGCCTCAAAACCATCTATCGTCCCTCGCCCAAGGTGCCAAGCATACTCCTTAAGAAGTCGGGACATCAGACGGGCTTTGAGGTCCACTTCGTAGGGAGACGGCGCCCTGCCGTCCTTGAAGAAGCAAACTAGTAGCCTGTAGATTGTGCTCTTGCCCAACATGAGAACGAAGTTGGCCAGATCGATTTGACTGATAGTGGAGGTATTGTTGGGCCAGGAGGCCAAGTCTTGAAATTACTCGTTTCATGTCGTGAAGTGAGTCAAGTCACCTCGTCGAATTCGCGAGCGACTTGGCAATATCGAATAGGGTAGTCTTGAAACCCACCATGCGTTTGGAAACGACAAGTGAGTTGGAAATATTCCGAGTCGACTGGCTTTTCGCGACTTGTAGCTCCGCCCCCACAGCTCATAGAGCGACCAATCACAAACAGTGTTACATAAAAATTTCGATTTTAATAATCGATGTTGTGAAGTATATCAATGCTATTCTCGATTGTGACGAACTATCGACGCTATAGTCGATTCGCACTTTCAATCAACTGTCAAAACACACTAGGCGTATTATACTAGGCTCGGCCTACATGTTATTTCAGATTATTGTTATTATCAAATAGCCTAAAGGCAATTGTACTCTCTATTTAATTTATCATATTTTTATATTGCTATATTTGCGTAAGTTTTCTAGGGCTAGGCCTAGCCTACCTAAAATACCAAAACAAATTTCAAAGAAATGTAAAAAAAAAAGGTAATTTTCATTGAAAAGTTATAAAAATTGTTTTTGTCACAGATAATAAGTGAACAATAATTATGCGATGAGTAAAAAAAGTAAAAAAGTTTTCCCAGAAGGGATTCGAACCGGCGACCTCTCATACTCCAACCAAGCGATCTAACCACTCGGCCAACGGGCCAACAACGGGAAAAGCGCTACTTAAGCAGATGCACGTTAACTTGCGACGAGAGTAAATAATTTGCCATGACAATTAGGACACTTTAAATACTTTTAAAGCCTTCTGCCAACATTTTTAAAGTATAATTTACGTCTTTATACAAAGGATGTACCTTATAACTATTCATTTAGTCATTTAAAACTTTCGATGTGGCAGTCAAGTGACTCAAGTCGCGTGAAATAGTCCAACTCACCACCAAAATAACTCGTGGTTTGAAACGTGAAAAAAATTCTTTCCCAAAGTCACCGTGCGACTCGTGGTCTTGTCTCAAGACTACCGATTTGGCGATTTTGATCGACTTGGAACGAAAACGCGACTCGGAACGAAAGTGAGATGACTCAAGACTTGGCCTCCAGAACCCGACATACAAATCTCGGAGAGACAACCTAGGGCGTCCCAGAATGCTTCTTATGAGGGAGTCGACCAATCGCCACATGGGTACGGCCTGCCAACAGGACACTACCATGTGCCGCGCCGACCCCTCCTCCAGGCACTAAGGGCACAGGCGGGAGGCGACCAAACCCGAATTAAACAGGAAAATGGGGTCGGCCAGACGGTTCTTGTTGAAGCGCCACACCACCTTGAAATCTAGTCCCAAGGATGGTGGGCGGGCTAGGCCCTTTTCCCCAGTTGATGCGGTCATTGGACCATTGACCCTCTGCGGAACCGTATATGCCGAGCCCCTTCAAAATGATGTCAAACAGGATGGTACGCCTGTTGGTCACGGGAATTAAAGGGACCAACATGCCAGAGAGCGGGCGACGGTAGAAGAGTGATGGTGGCCAGGGTTCAGGACCCGGAATCTCCTTGACCCCACGTAAGCGGAGGTCACAAAAAGCCCGGATCCTGTTCCCGTTGATCCTCAGGGCTTCGCGTATACGACGAGGCAGACAACAAGACTTGCCACCCAAGACCCAGACGTCGGTACTTTCCGAGAAAGTGGCAGGTCATCGCATGACAAGGATGGTCGTCCAAGTTGGTCAAAAATCGGTGAGCAAATAATACCCGGAACATGGCCACCATGGACGGAAGGTGAATAAGTCCAAGTCCTCCCAGATGGACAGGAGCGAAAAGTTCTCGTAAACGAGTCCAGTGCCTCCTGCCCGCCCATACAAAGTTTGCCAGTTCTCCCTGCATCCGGTTGACAAGAGCCCGAGGGGGAGGTACAATCTGGAACGTGTACCACAGTCTTGGAGCCAGGAACTGGTTGGCAACCAAGACGCGACCACAAAGCGACATGGCCGACGCCCTAAAACGCCACCTGAGGATTGCAGCGCGGAACTTAACGAGCAGTTCCTCCAGGCTCCTAGCAACTACAGCTGCCGTGTTCCCCAGAACAACACCCAGGATTTTCGCGCCTTCGCTCGCCACGTGATTTCGAGAGGGGTGTCCATACGTCCAATACAACTGCCCGACCACAGGCCTGTTGATTTCTCGGCATAGCGCTGCGCTCCGGACAGTGCGGCATAGACGTCGTACACTTCTCGGAGACGGACGAAGTTTCCGTCGTCGGCAATGAATGCCGAGCAATCATCGGCGTAACCGCAAATAACGAGCCTGCGTTCAGGTTGACCCGGAAGAAAAAAATTTCTGGAGATTCGACCTGCAAAGTCTGAGGAACGGTTTGGCAGCCAGAGAGAAGAGTAGCCCCGACAGCGGACAACCCTGCCTTATACCACGGCCAAAAGCAAAAGGTACCGTGAGGCAACACCCTACCCGCACATGGCACGTGGCGCCGGCGTAGAGCGTTCGCAGGGTACTCACGAACGACTCTCCGAACCCATAGGTACGGAGAAGGTGAAAGAGATTGTCGTGGTTGACCCAGTCGAAAGCTCCCTGTTGATCCAGGGACAGAATTGCCAGGGGCACTCCCTCTGCGTTGGCATATTCCAAGACGTCCCTGTGCAGGTGGAGACTATCAAAAATAGTCCTCCCGAGAAAGCAGTACCCCTGGTCAGGATGGACCTGGGAGCCTACTACTTCACTCAGGCACGTTGCCAGGGCGCGGGCCAGGATCTTGTAGTCCACAGTGAGTAGAGAGATGGGACGCCAGTTCTTGATGTCCATCCTGTCTCCTGATAGTTTGGGCAGAAGAGTCAGGACGGACTTCTGAGCTGACTTTTGGAGGTTGCCCAACTCCAGAGAGCACTCCAGCACTTCCCTTAACGGGTCTGACAGCTCACTCCAGAAGAAAGAGTACAACTCCGAAGTGAGACCGTCAATGCCAGGGACCTTACGTTTGTTCAAGGAGCTCAGTGCTTCAGTGAGTTCTTGGTGGGAGAAAGGGCGATCGAGACTCTCACGATGAAGACAAGAGAGAGTTGGCAAGGACTCGTACAACGGAGATTCCTCCTCGATAATGACGGGCATGGCACTGTAGACGGCATTAAAATGTCACCTTGCAGTTGTGCAGAAAGACAGACCGTCCGACACGATTCGCCCCTCTAAGCGAAGTTGTTTCAGTGGCTGAAAAGTTGGTGCCATGTCCCGCGCCAGATTTGGAGCCGCTGGACTAACTACTGCAAGAAGTTGCTTGTATCGAGAGTTTGCCAACATTTTCTCACTTCTTCGTGCGTACGCGTCGCGCACCTGCTCGTTCACGCGAGCAAGGTCGACCGTAGTGTTTCCTGCAAGCAGGAGATCAGACACGATTCGATCGACACGTCGCTCCAAAGGGACGAAAGTCTCGTCGTCTAGCTGTCTGCGCAGTTGAACATATCGTATGTTTGTGGTCCCAATCTCCTGCTTGAGAGCGTCCCACCAGTGGTGGAGGGAGGTGTAGAGCTGGCGACGGGCCTCAAACGAGAGAAAGAGCTCGCGCATGCAATCCCCGAAGCTCGGGTCATCAAGGAGGGCGTTATCAAACCGCCAATAGGGAGAGACAAACTTGGGCGTTTTAAGAGAGATGGTTGTGAGCAGGGCTAGGTGATCGGAAAACTAGGGTAAGACCTTCACTTCCGCCACCATGGCCGTGACTTCGGGAGTGGCGTAGAAAGGATCGATGCGTGAAGCGCTGTGATAAGGGGGCATTACCGACGAAGGTGTATCCCGGTTCGACGGGATGAAACTCCCGCCACAAATCGGAAAAGTCTGCCGCCATGACCATATCTCTGAGCTGATTTACTACGTGTGGATACCGCTCATTGCCACCAGACCTGTCGATATTGGGATTCAATGATCAGTTGAAATCCCCCCCGACAAGGAACTAGGCGTTGGCACCTGCAACGCCACGAACATCGCGAAAGTGTCGCTCGAGAATCCCTAACACATCGAGAGAGATGTGCTGGTCATGGGGCACATAGATCAATATAACATGGAGCGACCGTTTTGTGGCGGGAATCTCCATGAGAAGTTCTTGAAGAAAACCGGGGTAGAGAATGTTGTGTGCACGAAAAACCATGGGGGATGACCTGTGAAGTCCAATCATGGTGCCCGTACACACTTGAACTGGTGGGTTGAAATAAAAGGTATATTTGGATAT
This sequence comes from Sweltsa coloradensis, assembly GCA_024449915.1. NCBI lineage: Eukaryota > Metazoa > Arthropoda > Insecta > Plecoptera > Chloroperlidae > Sweltsa > Sweltsa coloradensis. The sequence continues at coordinate 590,711 of JAMZAV010001116.1, forward strand.
AAGAGGGGGAAGTGGTGCTGAAGGCGTGTTTGTCTCCTGTAAGAGTACGACGACGGGGAAATGGCGATCGGGGAAACTAGACAGCTGACTCCAATTAAAGTCCTTGCAGACGCTCTTGTGTTTAGGGTTAAGATTGTTTTCTCTCCCATGATGGTTGACGTCACTCCACTCCATTTGACCCGAGGCTCTCTTGCGAGTTTGACCTAGAGAGAGAGAAACCGTAGTCACCGGACACTAAGAAGAAGTTTTGTGCCTTACGCAGGGTGCCCTGAAGGCGTTCAACCCTGGCCATTATAGCTCGCTCTTCCCTTACGGCTGGCTTGATCAACAGCAACATCTGATATAGTCCCTCGATGTCTTGGGTGAAGCGATGAGCAACCTTCAGTGGCTGATGGCTGCCCTTAACGTCCGCAAAGAACTGCAGGAATGCGCAGGTTGACAGCGCGTTGTTTGGCTCCTCGCTGTTAAGAAGCTCTATGGCGGTTAGGGGTATGGTTACCTGACCTTGTGTTCCCCCCTCATTTTGGTTTTGACGCTTTTTAGCTGGGGACTCACTGTGTGGCTTTTGCGTTACTGTCACTGGAGTGAAACCATCTCCCTCCACGGAGGTGACTAAGGATATGGGAGTGTTGCCGCAGTCCATTCCATTCGGAGGTAGAGCTGCAGCAGAAGACTGGGCCGTGACCACAGTGGCTGAAGGCTCACCCTGCTCAGCGCTCGCCGCCGAGGTGGACGCAAAGGCATCCCCACTCCCAACGAGGTCCTTCCTCTTTTCGCCGCCATCCGCACGGGGTGCAGCTCCGCCGCCAGATGAGGATTTGTTTACAGTGACCGTGTAAGCCCCGGCAATGTGTCCAGTCGGCTTGCACTTAAAGCACTTAATGTCATCAAAGCTGAGGAACACGCGATTGCGCTCCCGATCAACGTTTACCAGGGCAGAGTCTAGTAGGTTGATGTTTTCAGCCTTGACGACAAAAATCTGACGACGAAAACTGTAGACGTGGCCAATGTCAACCTCCTTCACACCAACGGTGATGTATGCCATCGGGGACACGATTCGGACCAGTTGGGCCAACTCGGCCTCGATGGCTCGGTGTGGGATATGGGGGCTGGCATTAGAGTGACAAGCCTGCGCGCCGACAGAAACTGGTCCTTGATTTATATCCCTCCATGGTCAAGCATTACGGTTTCCACCCAGGCCTTACTTTTAAGATAAAAGCACACGCGGCCCTGGGACATCCTGGAGGCAAAGGTGATGCTTTTGCCCCCGATGACATCGGCTAGGGACCGCATGTACTGTGAGATGGTGACATTTTCAATTGAAGGGAACAATATGGCCTGGTCCTACTTTGGACATGCCTGACCAGTGGAGGGTTGATCTGCCCGAACCTGGGGCCATGTACCCGCGCCCGACGACACAGCCTGGGCCATGGTCGGCTTTGTAATGTTCGGGGTAAGGGCCTCGGGAACGATAGCCGGTGACACCACTGGTAAGGTGGGGGTGGGTAGCACCTGTGGTGAGTTGAGGGTGGGTGACACCACTGGTAATGTAGGGGTTGGTGTCGGGGGCAACAATGTTGCTGCGCTGGCTGAACCAGCCACCACAGTAACTGGTGACGCAGCCTCAACAGGGCTGGTCGCTACCTGAATGTCAGATATCGACCTGTTGAGGCACGGAGAGACGGGAAGAACAGTAATAGTCTGTTGTGCTGATTCAGTCAGCGCAGCAGGTAGTTGTTTAACAGTGGCCATGACTGCCACCAAAGAAGGCCTGAGGGCAGTCACTGTGGAAATCTCAGGGTTTGTCATATCCCTTGCGAACAAGGGACATATTCACCACCTGTTTGGACCCTCGCTTTAGGGCCGATTTCGTTTCCTTACCTGTCCCAGCTTTAGAAGCTGGGACAGGGGTCTTCCTTAGAAAATCTTGAGACCTTGTTTGACTCATGGCCAGCCAAAAAACCTCAAGTATTTCGAATTAAAAAGAATGACCACGCCTGACAAGGCAACAACTCAGTTGATACCTGGCCCTGAGGACCAGGCAGCAAGCCAAACAAGAAATAACGAAAATTAATGAAAAATAATGGCAGAGTCCAAAAAAGGGTTTAAAAGATAAAAATTCAAACGGAAACTACACTAGAATGCGTGAAGAGGTTCACTTCAATGCAGAAAACACAAAGAAGGATTTTCAGGTGAAGCCTACTAGAATAGGCCTTGACCTGAAAGAAAAATCTAGTTAATGCAAAAAATGAACAAAGGTAAAACTTGCTTAAAAATTAAAAATTCGGTAATGAAACCTACACCAAACGAAAGAGGAGAAAAAAGTGAACAAGTTGAACTTGTTTAAATGAAAGAAATCCGATAGAAAACGACACAAAAATCGCCAAAAACACAATCAAAACAACAAGTGTTTGGTTGGAATGCGGCCACGCAATGCACTGTAATGCTAGGTACAATAATTATAGCACAGTAAGCGGGAGCGGACGAAAACACGTCTACCTCCGACCAAAGACGGTGTGTGTGTGTGTGTTATTTTATTTAATTATTTATTTATTTATTTATCTATTTATTTATAAAGAGGCTGATAGGGGAGAGATAACGTATTCCAAAAGGATAAGTTTCTCAATAACGATAACGAAAGAACATAAAGGTGACGGAACATCAAAATGACTTGAAGATATAATGAGAAACAAAAGAATAAGAATAAGACAGGAAGAGCCTGAAGGGCTTCTTCCTTTCCGTCTTGATACTAAAAACCAAGGAGAAAATAAACAATAAACAATGTTAGGGTTAGAGAGTACAAACCCTATCGGTCACTAAATGAAAACAAACAGTCCTTACTGGTTCAGGGCCTGAGTAAAGAGGAGCGCCCCATCAAGGATGGAGCAGAGCGCCTCTCTATCACACCATTTTGCCTCAAAGCCGTCTATCGTCCCTCGCCCAAGGTGCCAAGCATATTCCTTGAGGAGTCGGGACTTCAGACGGGCCTTAAGGACACCTTCGTAGGGAGCAGGCACTCTGCCATCCTTGAAATAGCAGACCAGGAGCCTGTAGACCGTGCTCTTGGCCAACACGAGAACGGAATTGGCAAATCGATTTGGGTGACAGAGGATGATTTGTCGGGCTAGAAACCGACATACAAATCCCTCAGAGACAGTCTAGGGCGTCCCAGAATGCCCCTGATGAGGGAGTCAGCTAATCGCCACATGGGTGTTGCCTGCCGACAGGACACCAGCATGTGCCACCCTGACCCCTCGACCAGGCACCAGGGGCACAGGCGGGAGGCGGCTAATCCTGCATGATAAAGGAATATAAGTCAGCTAGATGGTTCTTGTTGAAGCGCCACACCACCTCGGAATCGAGTCCCAAGGATGGTGAGCGGGCTAGGCCTTTCCAGTTGACCCGGTCATTGGACCATTAATCCTCTGCGGAACCGTCTATGCCGAACCACTTGACCATGATATCAAGCAGAATCGACCGCCTGTTGGAATGCGAAAGCAGAGGGACCCACTTGCCGGAGAGCGGGCGGCGGTAAAAAAAAGGCGGTGGCCAGGGCTCAGGACCCGGAATCTTTGTGACCCCACGGAAGCGGAGGCTGCAGAAAGCCCGGATCCTGTTTCCGTTGATTCTCAGGGCTTCGCGAGTGCGACGGGGCAGTTCGTCAAAACCCTGCAAGGAGTCCACCTCCAACCACTCGTCACCGACGAGCATGTCACCCAACGTCTTACATCCCAGTAAAGACCAGAAAGGGATAAAGAGAGTGGTGGCTGTAGGGATTAAGGAAGTCAGAGTGAGTGAACGTCACGGGGACCCCAGACGGTGGATAAGAAGTGTCTCGGCTTTGGTTGCAGGGAGTATCAAGCCACCAGAACCGTGCGGAGAAACTCGGACGTGCCCCGGACTGCAAGCCCATCGATTTGCGGATGAAACAGTACCTGCCATCCAAGCAAAACCCAGATGTTGGAACTTTCCGAGGAAGTGCCGGGTCATGGCGTGACAGGGATGGTCATCCAAGCTGGACAGATAGCGGTGGGCAAACAACATCCGGAACATGGCCACCTTGGACGCAATATGAACCTGTCCGAGTCCTCCCAGGTTAACAGGAGCACATAGGTCTCGTAGACGGTTCCAATACCTCCTGCCCGCCCATACAAAGTTGGCTAATTCCCCCTGCATCCGGTTGACAAGAGCCGGAGGGGGAGGCACGATGTGGAAAGTGTACCACAGCCTAGGGGCCAAGAACTGGTTTGTTACCAGGACGCGACTACGATGCGACATGGCAGACGCCCTAGAACACCACCTGAGAATTGCTGCAAGGAACTTCTGCAGCAAGTCCTCTAGGCTCCCGGCCACCACGGCAGGGGTGTTCCCCATCACGACGCCAAGAATCTTGGCGCCTTCGCTCGACCAAGCGAAATCGAGTGGCGTGTCCTGATGGCCAACCCAGCTGCCTGCCCACAGGCCCGTGTACTTAACGGCATTGAGCTGGGCCCCAGACTGTGTGGAGTAAATGCCGTACGCATCCCGGAGGCGGTCGAAGTCCTGGTCTTCTGTGATGAAGGCAGTGAAGTCATCTGCATATCCGGAGACGACCAGCCTTCTCTCCGGTTGGCCCGGCAGACGGAAGCCAACCAGTCTCGACCTGCAGAGTCGGAGAAACGGCTCGGCGGCCAGAGAGAAAAGTAGCCCCGACAGCGGACAGCCCTGTCGTATGCCACGACCAAAAGCAAAGAGTGCCGTTAGGCAACACCCCACCCGCACATGGCACGTGGCATCGGCATGGAGCGTTCGCAGGGTAGTCAGGAACGACTCTCCGAACACGAAGGCACGAAAAAGGTGGAATAGATAGTCGTGGTTAACCCTGTCGAACGCTCCCTGCTGGTCGAGAGACAGAACAACCAGGGGCACTCTCTCTGCATTGGAGTACTCCAGGACGTCTCGATGCAGGTGTAGACTATTAAAGATGGTCCGCCCAGGGATACAGTAGCCCTAGTCAGGGTGCACAAACGAAATCACCACCTCGCTCAGGCGTGTGGCGAGGGCGCGGGCTAGTATCTTGTAGTCCACGGTGAGGAGGGAGATGGGACGCCAGTTCTTAATCTCCATTCTGTCTCCTGATTTGGGCAGGAGGGTCAGGACGGATTTCTGAGCCGACTTTGGGAGAGAACCTTACTCCAGAAAGCTGTCTAAAACTTCCCTGAACGGGTCCGACAGCTCACCCCAGGAGAGCATACAACGTCGAGACCACGCCCACCCTGGATAGTGCGGTTTCTAAGTAGTTCCCGCGACAAGGTTGGACCTGGTTACGGCAGAGGAGGCTGAAGCTACCAGGAACCCAAATGACAGCGACACAACAACTTCTATGGGTCCTCTGATCACAGAACCGGTGGAATAAGTGTCGATATCTGAGTAACCTGCTTAAATTGATAGCCTAAAAATTAAAAATAAATTTGCTTTGCTTGCTAAACAGGGTGAGAGGGAATTAGACGATTTCCAAAATGAAGCATGAAATTTTTGTCTCCCTGTGCAGATACTCAAACAATCATAACAATACAAACTTACTGGTGTGAGAAACATCCAGTGTATCAACAGAGACATCCTCAAAAATTCAGACACCTTCAGGCCAAAATTTAAATTTAAAAACAGCTCTTTCAAATTTTAAAAATAGTGGATTTTCAATACTACACTAAAACATTAGAAGTATTGGTATTAACATAACAAATGAACTTGCATATCTGCTAGATGAACTAAATCACATTGATGTGGTCTGTCTTACAGAGCATTGGAGGAGTAAAAATAAAATAATAAATTTTACTTTTCTACACTATTATCTTGCCAAGCACTCATGTAGAGTTCATAAAAAACTATGGGGGTACAGCGATATTTGTTATTAAGACTCACAAAAAAATATCACTCAACGCCCATATTTGGACATTTTCAGCAGTAAAAACGTGTAAAAGTTTAAGCATTGAAATTATCCTAGATACAGGAAATAAAAAGTAAGCAAATAAAAATGATAATATTTAAAATTCATAGAATACCTGACAGTGATACTTATATTTTCTTTAATAAACCTAAAACATTTCTTAGAAAAATACACAAAGAAAATAAATTGACTTTAATTTGCGAAGATTTTAGGCTCACTATTATCAGGTGTTTTCCCTGATAAACTAAAACTTTCGGTTGTTGTTCCACTGTACAAAACAAATATGAAACAGCCCGCACTAAAAAAAATGTCCAACATTTGCAAACAAATACAAACCAAATGGAGTAAACCAATCCAAACCATTTAGTAAACATTCAGTAAACATTTGCCTACATTTGTTTCATAGAACGCACTTGGGGTAAGCAAATGTTTACTTGAGCATCAACCAGCCACAAACATTCATAAACCATTCCAAACCAATTGGTCACATTTAGAAACTTTTTCCTACCAAATCAAACATTCACAAACCAGATTAGCCAACCATTTGTCACCAAAATCAAACATTGTGGAAACATTTACAAACATTTCTGAACAAAAGAAAACCATTTCTTAAACAAAATCAAACATTTGAAAACAAAACCAAACCATTCCAAACCAATCCAAACCATTATGCACCAAAAAAAAAAATTGCGACCAGCGCTACCTGGTAGCTAAATATGTAAACGAAAAACTAAAATAATAATTACTTTAATTGATATTACGGTTAATTACTGGTATTTTTCTTTATTACTTACACCAGTCGATTGCCTGTAGGTGGATATACAACATGTATTAATTGCAAGTATTTGTAAAGTTTCAAATTTGATGTCTCGAACTCGATCCAGCAGGGCGCCTCTCCATCTGTAAGCCAAGCCTCTAACCGTTGCGCCACGAACGAAGCTTGAAAGTAGAGGGAAAAACCACCTATACAAACACCAACCAACACCAACCAACCAACAGAAAATCGACTTGACTAAATTGTAGTTATTGTGCACTTGCTCTGTGGGCTATCTGTATCGCGTTTCAACTACTTTGGATGTGTTTGAATAGTGGTCATTGTATTAAAGTAATTGTGTTTATAGTATATTTTTAATGTGAATGCAGTAAATAATGCTACTCCCTGGCAGTTCTGTTTTTAAGTGCATGTTCGAAATTTTGATCTTGCTGTTGATATAGACCGAGGCGAGTGCATCTGCACTAATAAAGTATGTGCTTTCCGATGCGATACTGGATGATACGTACATAAGATAACGGTACTAATTCTATTAATATACGCAACCAAACTAAAATGACTTCATTAGAGATCTTCATATCTTCTTTTCTTAGTTGGTAAAAAGCAAAACTACAGTTGCCATTTTCAATTAAACTGAATTACAACTAAGGGGCGCCGACTCCGTGGGTGCTCAGGGGCTGAAGCATCCCTCGAATTGCTTGGCAATAAAAAATTTGACAAATAAGCACTGATATAACATTGCTTTTCATTGAAAAAGCAAAAAAATAAACTGCATTTATTCATGAATTCATAATTATGAATGACCATATTTATATATAACATGGGAGGCAAATAATATATTTTTATTTAAGTCAATAAGATCTTGTTTTAAATCGTTGGTACACTTGCAGGAGAGACTTTAGCCCACAATATCACTTGCGGCGCAATATTACCTAACTCTAACCGGTTGAAGTGCTCTATTTTTTCACGTAGTCGTCGTCTTTGAAGGCGGTCACCCTTGCCACTTGCGGAGAAATATGCACCCAACAAGTTCTGACTTTAACTTCACTACCAAAGACAATAAAATAAAAATTATTGTTTTGTATTTATTTTTTTTTTGATTTTGTAAATTATTTTGTAGAAGCATTACAGTGATAACCTCAAACTTGCAATCTAATATTGTATTTATTTATTTAATGTTTTATTAAGTTATGATGACAGGTTGTTGTTTGTTCAATTTGGTTTGCAAAGGTAGGCACTAACCAGTGAAGATTTAATTTTTAACAGTCACCAATTACTACCAACACAAACCAATGCAAACCTTTTCGAAATCGAATGTTGGTTTGCTTTGGTTTATTTTGGTTATGTTTGGTGATGTGAATATACACGTAACAATTACTTACCAAAACAAACCAACGCAAACCAACACTGTACTGAAACTTTGGTTTGAGTTGGTAAACAGTGGTAACTAAAATAGTTCTTTTGGTCTGCTTTGGTAAGATAATGTGACTAAAAGGTTATGTCCATGTCTTCCAATTTTGGTGATGTGATTTCGTTGGTGATGTTCTGTTTGCAATGGTTTACTCTTGGTGATGTAAAATAGGCCTTGGTTTACAAGATATGACTACTTTGTGACCAGAATGTTTGAAATATTTTTAGTACGGGAGTAGTTAACAATTAAAGACCAGTCTCACTGCTTCCCATTTTTAAAAAAATACAAGAGACAATTGTAAAAAAAGACAAGTTGAATTCCTCGACAATGAAAATGAAAAAAATGAAAAAGACTGGCTCACAACACGGATTTCAAAAAAATAAATTGACAATAACGGTACTAGCGGATTTTGAAAATGCTGTACTTAAAGCATTGACGATACAAGGACCTAATGTCCTTGGAATTTTTTGTGACCTGAGTAAGGTGTTCGACTGTGTGGATCATGAAATAGTTATAAAAAACGTGGAGTTCTATGGAATTAGAGGGCTTGCACTGCAATGGTGCAAATCATATATGATAAATCGGAAACAAAAAGTCAAAATAAGGTATGAAGGAAAAAATGGAATTTGTAACGATTACTTTTCTGAATGGCGTGAAGTGATAGTTGGACTACCGCAAGGGTCAGCACTGGGTACTTTATATTTTCAAATCTATATAAATGATTTGCAAATGTATATGAACTCCATTAAAATTACTCTTTTTGCTGATGATATTACAGCACTTATTGTTAATGTATATATGTTACTAAATAAAATAATAATACCTTAAAAAAACAGAAAAAATATTGGGTTCAACATGACTTAAAAAATGGTCAAACTTTGTCATTTTCGAGCTAAGTCTCATTGTCCAAAATCTCCAATAAGAAATAACATGAAGACGGTCTTTATGCACCGACACGGTGTGACCTTGGAGGATTTTGTAACAAATATTGGCCATTATTGACTTACCTACTCAACTACATTTTCTGTAAATCCGCTATGTAGGTACTGTTTTTGTATTTTTATCAAGTGGTTCTGTCAATATGTGAAGATTACTGAGAAAATGTTTGATATCGAAATGACCATAATTATTATTTCTGTGTTTGTGTGTACATTCATCAACAAGTTTTCAAGACACAATTT